>JAJEKV010000003.1:4458008-5179681 GCA_021234155.1 Isoetes taiwanensis | reverse complement strand
CCCAGCCCCCATTCTAACCACTAGACCAAGCATTTAACTTTCTAGAATAATTTATGAACAAATATACTTAAGGGTAATGTTCCCATTAAGATAAAATAGACTATAACGTTCTAGCTAGTTGAAGAAGTTACAGAAATGTTGAAGCTCTAGAAAGTTCTAAGAATGTTCTAGAAAGGTTCTAGAACATAAGAGAATCTAGGGGATCTAAGAAAATTAGCACCGAGAGAAAGTTAAATTGTTACAATAAGTTTTGGGAATGTTCTAGAATGTAGGAGAATCTAACGGGAATATAAGGAAATCAAGGGAAATACTTTAAAGTTCTAGAAATATATTGAAAGTCTTAGAATGTTCCGTAAAGTCTTAGAATGTTCTAAAAAGTTCTAGAATGTAAAGGAATCGAAGAATGTGTCTATGAAGAATAACATTGAACCCAAAAAACCCATTAAGACTTGGGCTACCTAAGCGGTATACCTACTTGGTGTCGATTTGTTTGCTCAGATCCAGTCATAAAAACGAACTAATAACCCGCATAAGGTTTAGGTTGTAGATCAAGCAATTGCAAACGAAATGGGCAACATAAAACAAATTCCGCCTTGCTTTCATCTTGCCGAATCCTCCTAGGGCGCCCATAAACCCTAAAAAATTCCCGACTTTTAATACTGCCTTAAAGTCATTTGGCAGCCCATTACCGTGATTTGTTGATTCAACCTAGGTGATCTTGCGGTGTCGATTGGACCATTTTGTGATTATTTGCCTTATCCAAGCAAGCGTGAGCTCTTGCGGAGATACCACTGTGAATCAATGTGAGGAAGAAAAGAAACCCTTTCCCAAAATCAGGATATAAGCATGGTAGGAAGAAATTTATATAGGGCAAAAGGTTAAAAGGTAAAAAGATAGAGGTTAAATTGGAAAAAGATAGAAGTAGGGTAATTATAAGAAGTCAAGGCTATAAGCACCACCAACAAATAAGCAAAACAACCGAATCTCCTTCATTTCATGGCAAGCAAGAAGGTTATGGTTTGCTTTTTTTTTTCATTATTATTATGTGTCTCCTTAGCATGCTTCAGGCATAGGCCCTTCACCACTGATACTTTCGACCAAAAAATTACTTCAAAAAAATATAGTCAATAACAATAATGGTTTATTCGGTTTGGAGATTGATGGGGCTTAGGGCTCAACAGCTGAACAGGGAAGCAGAGTGGATTTCAAAGGTGAATGTTTCCCTTTTTGAGTCTTGTGGGGGATTTGATGGAAGAGCCTTGAGATTAGACGGAAGTGGCGGGCTATAGAAGGTTTTTATAGGCTGTTTCATAGAGGTTTCTGTGTCAAGTTTTACTCGGAGGCCACATTATAATTATTGTTGATAATGTTGCCATAATAGACTTTCAATGCTTCTCATATAGATTATTTTTAATGAAATAATTTTCAAAGTTCACTTTCCTTTATACATTAGAGAAACTTACAAAATACTCTTAATTATTGACTAAATTATCAAAAAAGCTTTTTATGTTTACAAATTCTTAAACAAATCCTAATTTAATTTTAAAATTTCCCCAACTTGCCCATTTCTTTTTCCTAACAATCTTCTTGCATAACTTGGATAGGTGGAATTACATTTCTAAAAGGGTGATATTGAAGCATAACTAAGGGCTAGTTTGAATGTATATGGATGTTCCATTACACCTTTACAAAAGAATATCATAGAAGATAAGAACTCGTGATATAATTGTAGGGATTGGATATGCAGAAGGGTGATATTGAAGCCTGAAAGCAATTAAGGGCTAGTTTGAATGTATGCTGATGACCACTCACCTTTTCAAAAGTAATGTCGTAGAAGATAAGAACTCATAGTATCATTATAGGGACAAAATGGATAGAGCTTGGAGGCAAATAACGAAAGAGAATTTCTCCATTTAATTGGTCTAATGCTAGACCCATAAAATGGCTTTATCTACTTACTAAAAATGTTTTGGAGGGTGGGTGTCCTCTTTTTCCGGCCGCCGGTAATGCCGGTAACACTCCATTTTCCGCCAAAAGCGTGATTTGGCACCGGAATATCAAAATCCGGCAAACAAATTAATTTTAGGTTGTGAACGATTTTTCGCCAGGTTTTTGGGGCCTAGGTTTGGGCCGTTTTCTCAGACGTGATGTGATGCTCGGCCCCAGAATAGCAAAGGCGCTACAGGCGCCAAAGATCCGATTGTTCTCCTGGATCATCCTGGTAAGCACGGTTTCATCCAGTTTTTGCTCAACATTCTTTTCCTTTGCCTTCTATGATGATTTTTCAGAGCTTGAAGATGGAGGAAGCAAATTGAAACCGATGGATTATGTTTGGAAATCAGATTTAAGATCAAAGCAATGAAAGGGGCCTAAATATATTTGAAGAGATGACTTACAAAAAAGCTCCCGTATCTGCTATATATTCTGAGTTTCAATTATGGTTTGCCAATAGTAAATTGTCTGTAATTTTCAATGCTTTATGCTAAGCTTGCTACTTTTTCTCACGTCCATTTTAATTTCAGGATTTGATACTTCTGGTCCTCTTAGAACCATTTTAACCGATTACACTGGTAAAGCATTCCCATCCTGAGAGTTGTGAAGCATGAATAATGGAGAGTTTTTCAGCACTTTGCATGCAGAGAGGAAAATTTGAGGCTGATGATCATGCAATGAAGGCTTAGATGCAGAAGTTTCAAGTTACTTGGAGGTGGATTTTCCTTGAGTATAATATGCAAAATCTGAGGACAATCATTGTCAGCCTAGGCAGGCGTGGATTGCCTAGAGAAGTTTTAGTAGAGCAAGAAGGTAAAGTTGTTGCATTGAAGCTGAGGTTTTGTGCTTTGTGCCTGTTGTGTAGTTTCTACTTATGCATAAACACTTTTTGGTGCAGGCTAAGCCAGCACTTGCAGGACATTGTTTCCTGTAAAGGTCTTGAAATGCTTGAAATGTTGTATACTAACAATATGGAGCCATGGTCCTCTATTTTGATTGCAACAAGCATTGGAAAACCGTTTCTTCCTTCATATGCAGGCAAATAGACTTTTAGTTTGAAGTTCATTTGATATACCATTTGTTAGCAAATAAGAATATCTTTGTATGTGTGTTTGATATTGCCATTCATGTCCTTATCTGCAGGTTGATTAGAATCTGCATCATTTGCAACTTCGGATTGCATTTGCTTTGGATTTGTTGGCTTTGGACTATTACTAAATCTTTGGCAAAATGGACGATTCTAACCCTTCTAAATCCTCTAATCCAGCTTGAGCAAACTGTTGCAGTGGAGCTTTGTGAAGCTAGAAAAGTCATTTTTAAAGCGGGTCATTTTCTTGACGTTTTTTTCTCCCCTTACTAGAGCCTTTGTATTTCCTCGATTATTTTGGACATGCATGTATGCTTTGCACATTACCTGAGTTTATGGCATAGATGTTTTCTCATGTTCTCCCTGTGTAAAATTTTGCATATACTTGGAGCAATTGTGATTCTGTATTCTACTGTGCATACTTGCTGAACTTCTAAGGTTTGTATCATTGTTATTGCCTAATTCCTTGAAACATTAACTAAAGTGGTTGAAGGCTACATCAACCTAGAGATAGAAAAGGCTATTGAATATCCTTTTGATAGGTATCCTTCCACAAAGTAAGGTCCATCCTTTAAGCACTATTATTACTTGGCATGCTAAGTATGTAGTAAAATTTACAGGATCTCCAGGGACTACATGGACCATCCCATTGCAGAACATGGTGGCAAGCAAGCAGAGAGACACAAGGAAATAAGAAATTTATGCAGCATGACAGAAGGTAAAAATGTTGGATGCATTTTCATTCCTGTCACATATACACAGTGCAAAATTTTCTCTTTTTAAGAATAGTGCAGATACGAGAGTAGCTCGCTAATTGTTAAGTTATTCCACTTCAAAATCAATCTCTCTCAACTCTATTGATGGGTAACTTCCTTAGTTTAGCTCTTATATGTGATTGCTGCTCATATATGATTAGTTCTGGAGTCCAAAATATATTTGTATAATTTATTTTCTGCTCCAAGATGATGCATAAATGTGCAGCAAATTGCAACTCAGCCTCAGCATGGGGGAAAGTTGTTGCTGCCTCAAACACAGAACCAATGATGTCTTAAGCTTTATCAAAATTTGACATTTTAATTGGACATGTAGATATATTGTACTGCTATGTATATGTGTTGTAGGTCTTAACAGCAAGACTGTTTCTGTACATAACGATGGGTGAAAGAAGTAGGCAAAGTATTTTTGACATATGCCCTGGTGGGTTCCCGAGGCCTAAAACAAAGCTGCAATTAACAAACAGACTTTAGAAGAATTGTCTTGCTTTGAGTCTCGATAGACATATATGCATCAACTGGCTGCTGTGCAGCAACACTGGAAGCAGATGCAAGAGTGGTAAAATGTCTCATAAACATTCTACTTTTGACACGATGAGTCTAACCTGCTACTCTTCTTAGTATTCCATCTGGTTCATGCATATCTCCATTAAGGGTTGTCTTTTAATTCTACTTATGAGCTTGATTCTAGTATGCACACACAAGTCTGTGCATATTTATTGGCCAAACAAAGGGTGCAAACTTGGGTGTTTTTGCTAAGAAGTTAACTCAATATGAAGACCAATAATCAAGATTATTGAACTTTTGAGACCTCTTAATTGCAAAATATGTGCCTGCTCTTATACGGAAGCCCCATTGACACAAATCGTTGGTACATTGTTGTTACATCAAATTATATGCAACACAGTGAAAGTGCATAAATGAAAGTGCGTAAAGAGGAGACAATTTTAGCAATTTAGCATGCATTGGTTACCTGGTTAGTTGTTTTTTAGTGTAGTCAATACAAACTAAACAAAATAAAACAAACTAATTCAAATTGGTAATATGAATTTGCCCCTCGTCGAAGCACCATTGTTGAACGCTTTTATGTAATAGAAAAATAATGACACAATTGGTTATTACAAATGAGTGCATTATTCTTGGATTTTTATTTCCTCCTTGGCACAAGGTTTACGAAAAATATGCGTGCTTACTTACGCGGTGCAAATTGTATGTTTGTTCGTCTCTGATGTATTGTTATTCTCGAGTCATGAATGGTAGGAACTCCTCTAAGAATCAATTTAAGATTGAAGACACCCCTTCTTATGTGTGTACAATGCCATGCACCCGCTTTATTTTGAAAATTCATCCCACCGCAGTTAAATACACGCACCTATTTATTCGTCCAAATTGTATGTTTGTTCATCTCGATGTATTGTTATTCTCGAGTTATGAATGGTAGCAACTCCTCTAAGAATTAATTTAAGATTGAAGATGCCCCTACTTATGTGCATAAATGCCGCGGCACCCATTTACTTTGAAAATCCATCCTTTAACCACAAAGTTAATACATTAATGATATTGCCACTAGACAATTTCACAATAAAAATATTTACATACAAGCAAATCATGTCCATTCTTGCAAGCATCAACATGTGATGTCATACAGCTGCGAGTAAATATGGACATTAAATAACAAGTAAAAATATAACAGACATTAGCCCTAAGAACGCCGCACACGCTTACTAGTGCCTATTTATATTCAAAACTGTATATAGCATGAAATTTAAGATATCATTATCTTAACATATATAAACAAGAAATTTAATGCGCCCTACTTGTATGTTCGAAGTTTTAGCATGTTCCTACGCAAGTTCTTGTCGCATCTTACATTCTAAAAGAATCTCTTGAGAATACTCTAAATTCATAGATTCTCAAAGATTCTACCAAGGTTCTCTTTAGAGGTTTTCGTGAGCATTTCTCTAAATTTTATAAGATTCCCTCTAGATTCCATTAGATTTCCCTAGATTCTCCAAGATTCTATGAAGATCCCCTTTGATTCCCTTAGATTCCTTTTAGATTTTATGAGATTGCCCTAGGTTCCTTTACATTACATGAGATTCAAAGAGATTCTATAAAGATTCCCTTAGATACTCTAAGATTTCATCAACATTTTCTTAGATTCCTTAGATTTTATGAAGATTCCTTTAGATCCCCCAGATTTTAAGAGATTCTCTTAGGCTTATAAATATTTTTCTAGATTCTCTTACATTTTATTTTTGGATTGACCAATTCAACCAACAAATTTAAACTAATCATCTGCCAGGTTTGTCATAAATTTTGGTACGTAGTTCATTCATCCCTAGGTATAAAGATGTCCTGCTAAGTAAGTGCTTCATCGTTATTCTCCTTCTCCTTCTTCCTCTTAGAAGCATGTCTAATCCCCGAGTTTTTGGGTCTCCCCATGAGTATGTCCTATGATCCCCATGTTGCATATGTGTCACTTCTAACTTCTTAAATATAATAATTACAGATTGCATAAGATGTCTCAAGTGTGTTGGGCATGTTGGTAACATTCGTGGTTGCTTGCGGTGGTAGAGCCCTTTGTTTCAAAAAGAATATATTAAAGGCGCCTGTGCTTTATGCCTTACCATAAAGGTGGCTCTTGGATGCTTGGTACAGGAAATGATCGAGAAAGTATCGGCCCAACCAGTGCATTTTGCTAGGACGATAAAGTTTAGTGCTTCAAATGCGAAGATTTTGATGTGTTCGCTTTGATTTATTTTAGAAATAAACATTTGGCTATAATAATCGAGTAGCCAGCAGTATGTCCGGCATCTCACTCTCGAGGGGCTGCTGAATTAGATCAAAGTTTTCTTGTGTATTTTTCCTTTTAGTGATAGAAATATCTTTCTTTACATCCATTTATATCTCCATTCATTGGGAGATGATGGATTTGATACATGCTTCTATTTTGTGCGCCCCGATGAAATAGGCCTATCTAGATTGGCATCACTACTACCGAAATGTTATGAACCTCAAATTGTGTGTCGCGAATTATTCCACCGTCGCTTAGTGTAAGTTAGTGTAAGTTGTCAATCGTGGATTCTCAAGTGAGGTGAATATTGATTGGGGCATGTTAAAATTTTTACCATACTTAATAGGAAGTTTCTCCACTAATATTTTCAATTCTTTTTACTCAATGGAGGTTGGTTGTGATGGCTAAGGAGGAGACAAGTGCCAATGGCTAATGGCTTTGCATACTTAATGTAAGACCTTGGACAAATATCTATGTCTCCCAGAGTTACTAGGTCGCCTTAGTCTAAGTTCATGTTATCTACTTTGTTTGCCTCTTTCTTTATGTCAATGATATTATGTTGGGCACTTCATTGAGCTCATTTGCATGACTCTTTGTTACTTTTTGCATTTTGCGGTGACGTGACTTTTGAGCATCACTATATATTTGCAAAGCTCTCCCACGCCGGGCCTTAGTTGGTCGTGATAGATAATCATGTTGTCCATGTGTTTGTTCAAACATTCTATTCCCCGGATTTCATTGCACTAACAAGAAGATGTTTGTCTTTGTGGACTTGAGTAACCGCGACTTGATACCGCCTGTTTCATAGTAAAGTGATTATAACTTGCTACATGGAGATTCTTAAAAATCACTGTATTTGAGAGCGTAAAATAATGGGGCATATTTTTCTCTCTTATTTGAGGCTTAAGGAAAGTGTCATTATAGACATGAAACGCCATCACATTTTGCATTGAAAGGAAATATTTCCAAAATTGTTTATAACATGGTTGTAAATATGGTGAACAATATGGTGAACAGAGAAATGAGAATGGAAAATGTTAGAATAGTATAATTCTTCCGATATATATGATTACTAGAAAAAAAAAGATTTTTGGAATTAGTGACTTTTCGGTAAGACGTGGATAGCATTTGCCCCATTTGTATGTGCCGGGCTTTCACGTGCTTTCTTGCATAACGCTACCATAGCATCAATTTCTGCTCTGCTTGCGCTAGCTTTTAATTGAAAATCATTGCCCTTCCGTAGATGTAGAATGATGCATATGAATAGAGTTTTTTGCTTTTCTCAAGATTTTGACATTCTTTTCTCCGAACCGGCAAGCAACCCCGCTTTTTTGGTCTGGGGTTATCCCCGACCAAGATCGGGCCACCGCCACGCCGGTCACGCTGCAGTAAAAATGTCGAAAAAAAAATTACGATGCATGGACAATAAAAATCTGAACTATCGAACCTAAAAATCGAAGCTAATGCGTGCCAAAAATGGGTGAGAAAGCTAATCCCTAGTGATTTTCGTGAATTTGGGCAATTCTAGAACAAAGTTGGAGCTATGGCTAGTGGATTTAGTGTTCTTCGATTTTAGGGTTCACCACACATCCGTTGGGCAAAACTTTTGCCTTACATGCACACTTTTGTAGGTGGATTTAAGAAGTCTAGGTCCTAGGGGCATGGCTTTTTAGCCTCACCATCCTAGTGCCACCTACCATAGTCCCATTGATTTTTATTACTTTGTTTAAGGTCCATACTAGACTAATGTTGTACAGACTAGCTAGTTTATCCCACACCTTTGGCGGCCCAAAGTGGAGGCTACCACGCCGGGATCATCATCGTGATACCCCTAGTGTGTATGGCAAATTGGTAATTTGTTTGTATGTTTATTTTATACGTTGTATTTATTTGAGCCGTGGGCATTTTGGTAATTTTGAAACTCATAAGGGCATTTTGGTAATTACATAAAGTCATAGGGGTATTTTGGTAGTTTTCCCATATAATAATTACGGAGTGCATAAGGTGTCTCAAGTGTGTTGGGCATGTTGGTAACATTCAGGGTTGCTTGCAGGGTAGAGCCTCTTGTTTCAAAAGAATATATTAAAAGGCGCCTGTGCTTTGTGCCTTACCATAAAGGTGGCTCTTGGATGCTTGGTACAGAAATGATCGAAAGTATCGCCCAACAAGTGCATTTTGCTAGGACGATAAAGTTTAGTGCTTCAAATGCTAAGATTTTGATGTGTTCCCGCTTTGATTTATTTTAGAAATAAACATTTGGCTATAATAACCGCAAGCAGTTAGTGCATGTCCGCATCTCACTCTCGTGAGGGGTGCTGAATTAGATCAAAGTTTTCTTGTGTATTTTTCCTTTTAGTGATAGAAATATCTTTCTTTACATCCGCTTATATCTCCATTCATTGGGAGATGATGGATTTGATACATGCTTCTATTTTGTGCGCCCGATGAAATAGGCCTATCTAGATTGGCATCACTACTATCTAAAATGTTATGAACCTCAAATTGTGTGCTGCAATTATTCCAATCGCCGCTTAGTGTAAGTTAGTGTAAGTTGTCAATCGTGATTCCAAGTGAGGTGAATATTGATTGGGGCATGTTAAAATTTTTACCATACTTAATAGGAAGTTTCTCCCTATCATGTTGTCCATGTGTTTGTTCAAACATTCTATTCTCGGATTTCATTGCACTAACATGAAGATGTTTGCCGCTTTGACTTGAGTAATCGCACTTGATATCGCCTCGCTCATAGTAAAGTGATTATAACTTTCTACATGGAGATTCTTAAAAATCACTAGAATTTGAGAGCAGAAAATAATGGGGCATATTTTTTTCTCTTATTTGAGGCTTAAGGAAAGTGTCCTTATAGACATGAAACGCCATCACATTTTTGCATTGAAAGGAAATATTTCCAAAATCGTTTATAACATGGTTGTAAATATGGTGAACAATATGGTGAAACAGAGAAATGAGAATGGAAAATGTTAGAATAGTATAATTCTTCCGATATATATGATTACTAGCAAAAAAAGATTTTTTGGAATTAGTGACTTTTCGGTAAGACGTGGATAGCATTTGCCCCATTTGTATGTGCCGGCTTCACGTGCTTTCTTGCATAACGCTGCCACCATAGGATCAATTTCTGTTCTGTTTGCAGTTAGCTTCTTAATTGAAAATCATTGCCCTTCCAGAGATGTAGAATGATGCATATGAATAGAGTTTTGTGCTTTTCTCAAGATTTTGACATTCTTTTTCTCCTCGAACCGGCAAAGTAACCCCGCTTTTGGTCGGGGGTTATCCCCTGACCAAGATCTTGGCCATCGCCACGTCGAAGCCACGTTGCAAAAAAATGTCGAACAAAAAAAATTACGGTTCTTGCTGCTTCAACGGGTGCTCAGTTTAGAACGATTCATTAGTAGATTCACGCAGAATGGAGCCAGATTTGTGAAAAACACTCGCAACGATGCATGGACAATAAAAATCTGAACTATCAGAACCTAAAAATCGAGCTAATGCAGGCCAAAATCGGTAGAAAGCTAATCCCTAGTGATTTTCAGGAATTTGGGCAATTCTAGAACAAAGTTGGAGCTACGGCTAGTGGAATTGTCGATTTAGTGTTCTTCGATTTTAGGGTTCACCACACATCCGTTGGACAAAACTTTTGCCTTACATGCACACTTTGTAGGCAGGATTTAATCCCGCCTTAGGAAGTCTAGGTCCTAGGGGCATGGCTTTTTAGCCTCACCATCCTAGTGCCACCTACCATAGTCCCATTGATTTTTCATTACTTCGTTTAAGGTGCATACTAGACTAATGTTGTAATGTGACTAGCTAGTTTATCCCACACCTTCATGGGCAGCCCAAAGTGGAGGCTACCACGTCATAGTAACCAACTTCCAATTATAAATGACACTGACAAGGTTTAAACCCATGACCAAATGTACATTTATTTTGGCATTACTAGGCCTATACCAACTCACCACACATCCGTTGGGCAAAACTTTTTCCTTACATGCACACTTTGTAGGCAGGATTTAATCCCGCCTTAGGAAGTCTAGGTCCTAGGGGCAACTCTAGGGCATGGCTTTTTAGCCTCACCATCCTAGTGCCACCTACCATAGTCCCATTGATTTTTTATTATTTTATTTAAGGTCCATACTAGACTAATCTTGTACAGACTAGCTAGTTTATCCCACAGCCTTGCGACAACCAAAGTGGAGGACACATATAGGCTTTTAAGTTCTACCACGTCAAGGATCATCATCGTATACCCCTAGTAACTAACTTCCAAATATAAATGACACTGGCAAAATTTGAACCCATGACCAAATGTACATTTATTTTGGCATTACTAGGCCTATACCAACTCACCACACATCCATTGGGTAAAACTTTTGACTTACATGCACACTTTGTAGGCAAAATTTAATCCCGCCTTAGGAAGTCTAGGTCCTAGGGGCAACTCTAGGGGCATGGCTTTTTAGCCTCACCATCCTAGTGCCACCTACCATAGTCCTAAGGCACAAAACATGAGGGTTACGGTTGAACCGCGATCGTAAAATGCGTAAGCTTTGTCTAGATCTAGCATAGGTTTTTATCCACTTAGAAAAACTGTGGACTTCATTTTCTCAACAGAAGAATATCTATCTTCAAAACTCTATCTTCAAAATATCCATCTACCTAGGCATCTTACCATACCGCTGTGCCATAGACTGCCAAAACTACTCGAGTCTTGATCTCTGGAGTGGGCGTGAGAATTTTGTTTTTTGTTGAAGCAGAAGATTTTCTTTGCTTCTTACAAGCTGAAGATCTATTCCATCCAATAAATCATTGTTTGAGTCAAATGGTTATTTGCAGGACATTGCAGAAAGGCTAAGAGATAGGGGATGGAAAGAAAAAATTATTGAAATGATGGAGATAGACAAACTTAATCTGTCACAACAATTTCAACAGGATGTTGATAAAGGATCTATCTTGGATGGCTTGGCTTTTGAGGTAGAAAATTTGTGGATTTCTTTGCAGAATACAACGTCGAGTTTGCTGGGAGCTTGCAGGACATAGCCGAAGCTGAAGACCTATTCCATCCAATAAATTGTTGTTTGAGTCAAATGGTTATTTGCAGGACATGCAGTAAGGATAAGAGATGGGGGATGGAAAGAAGAAGTTATTGAAATGATGGAGATAGGCAACCTCAATTTGTCACAACAATTTCAACAAGATGCTGATAGAGGATCTTTCTTGGATGGCTTGGCTTCTGTCCTTCCTATATATACGATTATTAACATTTTTTTTTTTTTTTTTTTTTGGGAATTAGTGACATTTTGGAATGGCTTTTCCTACTGTATTTTTGAGAAGACATGGAGAGCATTTGCCCCGGCTTTGTATGTGGCGGCTTCACATGCTTGCTTGCATAATGTCGCCACCATAGCATGAATTGCTCCATTTGCAGCTAGCTTTTAATTGAAGCGTTGCTATTCCTAGGTGTCATCGCCCTTCTAGAGATGTAGGCTGATGCATATGAATAGAGTTTTGCCATAGACTGCCAAAACTGCTCGAGTCTTGATCTCTAGAGCGGCTAAAATGCATGGCCTCAGTTGTATGTCCTTGGCCATATATTTGGCACGTAAGGCCTCGGCTGGCCTTCGGCCCTGGCGGGCCTTGCCCTTACGTGCCAAATTTCTAGCCTCGGACGTACAACCTCGATACCGCATTTTTGGTTATCAGCCTCGGCCAGACCGATAACCTTACCTGTCCAACATCTAATTTTTGAATCACAAAACCTTAACTTTACATTTTAGCCTTTTCCATGCATATATTGGAGCTTAAATAAAGCTGTCAAAGGACTATACAGTAATCCTCGCTCATAGTCCAATGATGTTTTACACAGTTTGCATGTAATGTGTTGCTGATGCCATAGTCAAAGTTGGTCTTGCATTTGATGGACACTAATACATAAACATCGGTAACTATCTTTCAATGTTAAGGGCTTTGGCAATTGGACCCTTTATATGGAATTGGGGCAGATGATTGTTGGCCAGAACTAGATCATGATTGCAATGTAAGAATATTTAACACCTTTACTATCACAATTTTCTTTGCTATTGGAATGTAAGGATCGATGCTCGTCCCTCTCCAAATCGCAAGACTTCAGTTCGGGTCCTGGGTGCATGGGGCTCCAGCTCACTTACCGCGCTTAAATTCTTGTATCCTATATAATTAGAAAATAGTGCAAAGTTGAAAGGAAATATTTGAAAGATAGCCAAAATTATCTATGACATCGTTGTAAATATGGTGAACAGAGAAATGAGAAAATGGAAAATGTTAGAATAGTATAATCCTCCTCCTATATAATACTCCTCCTATATAATAAGAAAAATAGTGTTCAGAAACTCACGCCCCATCGATAGCCAAGGTGATGCCACATGGCACATCTCGACCTCGAATGGTAAACACGTAAGCTTCAAAAGTTTAGGAAGCATCAAGAAGCTTCCTTTCGCTCTAGAACCTAATTTGGAGTTTCTAGAGGGCCTCTGCATTATAAAAGTGTCTAGAAGCTTCTCTTGCAAGTTTGAAAGGCTCTTTGGTTTCAGTATAAAAAAGGGCAGGCGCGAGCTTGCAAGGTTAAGTGAGGAGTGGAACCAAGATAGTGGTTTCAAGAGGTTGGAGTAGAACTGGGTTTATTTGAGAGCAAAGCAGAAATCAATCCCAAACGGTTTAATGCAAGCTTATTTAGGGTTATGTCGCACAGAGACATGCGATCCGACACTAGCCTACCATCTTTCTCTCGCAAGCAAGCCTTGGATTTCTTCATCCACAACCAATCCATAACCGGGTTATCATCCGCTTTTTTAGATGCAAGAACAACTACCGAAATGTTGATGTTAGTCCCGACGCTTACTTCATCATTCCGGGTTTTGCAAGAACAAGGAGAAGAATATGTCGTGACTTGAAAGGGAAAAAGGGACTCGAGTCCGGATCGAAGTTATTTATGCTTGTTTTTTGTTTGTTTCTAGCTTTGAATAGAGATTGTAAGCTTTCCTAACCAAATGCAAGATTCAAAATGCAGGATGTTATTGTTTGGCTTCATTATCTCAAAGTACATTTAAATAGATGGATGTAAATGTAATATTCAAGTACATGTAAACATAATGGGATTTAAGTCTAAAAAGTACCTAATCGTACATGACTGCAAGGCTGCTGCTGCCAAAATACTGAGATGCAATACATTTCATGAAAACCATGTGGATTCATTAATAGGTCACTGAAAAATTGCACTGAAATATACAGAAGAAAGTCCTGAAATAATTTTAGAAGAAAACATAATCTCAAAATAAAATTGATCCAAGTACAAGAGCAAACATGTGAGATATCAAGGTATTATATTACTTGTGTTCTCCTCTTCATGAAATCTCTAACTTTTGGTGGAATTTTGATATTATCAAGCCAAAATCCATAAACCCGATGTTTGATTGAATTATCAATTCTATTTGATCTTGGCCTCCTTCCTCGCCAAAGCCCACGTTTGCTTTTGCTTAATGACATTATTTTCATTTTTGCTGCAACTTTGGATAAATTTCTTGGTTGTATCTTTAGCAATTTTGAAGTAATATCCTTGTTTATATCTCTTTTTTTTTCAAACAATAATTGATAGTAGTGAATGTTTTGCAGCCAACTTGTCTTTGGTATTTGCAGGCATTACGTTTTGAAGCCCATCTTTCAAGTTTCCAATCATTGATTTCATAACAATAACTTCAAAAGAAAATTTTCAATCACGAGTTCGAAAAAAAAAAAAAAAAAAAAAAAAAAAAAAGAGCCTATGATCTTGCAACAAATGAGCACCAAAAACTACTCTTTCTGGATGTCCCTTTATGTGCAGATTGAAATTGATTTTTTTTCTTGTAAATTCAATTGGTATGTGTTTCTTGTGCTATTTGTTTGGTGTTCATTCTGGAAGGATGGGAGGGGAGTTCGAAAAGAGAGGGATGGATCCATTTAAACTGAGTTTGATCCAATTTGCCAAGAATTCTGGGGAGCTGTCAGGGGATGCTCTTGCAATCATTGCGGATCTGCTACAAAACAACAAAGCAGAGTATCTTGTTGTACACCTAGATCGTGCCCAAGAAATGCACAAGTTCATCCTTCAACTCAGTAATATGTGTGTACACCCTTTCATGTTCTTATCCCCATATCCCCTGGCTCTGGAAGAGGATTAGTCATTGCCCAAAATCTTCGTGTTGGATATAGTTTAGTTGTCCCTTTGGTGAGCTACAGAGGTTTAGAGTATAGCGCATCAGTATGGAAGGCATTGATATTGTATCCATTTTCTATGATGATCTACAGTTGCAAAAGTCATGCATGCACTATGAAAATGAGATCGGACTAAAATGCGAACAAGAGATCATAAACTGATGGCCACATCGAAGAACGTGGATGGTTGATCAGCAAACCAATAAAGACATAATCATTTGTATATTTAAAAAAAGAAGTAATGATTATTAGAGGCATGACGAGGAAATGTAGCATTTGGCCAATCCAGCCTCTCTTGGTATCACTTTTCAGATACGTCCAAATCATCCAAATTACCCTAGAGACCAACTTCCATGGTCAACTGAGCCAATATCAACTCGATACGGTCAACTAGTTGCCCTTTCACTCAATGCACTCTAGATCAACTAGAATCGGTAGTGGAAGACTGCTTAGGATGTTATTTGAGTTTTATCTCTTGGGATACCTCTTTGAACCCACAATGGAATCTTGTATAAAAGCTCTCGTTCACTTTAGAGGCTCTGCTTCTGAGGCTTCTTGCAAGGCCCGGGTGGTTAGAGGTGTGACCCTGTAATCAGTCCGGAACTCCTGCATTACTTCGCGAAGAAGGCGTTCGAATGGCGCCTTCCTTATTAGGAGATTAGTACACTGTTGAAAGTGCCTAATCTCCTTAAACACCCGAGCGTGCCGGGAGTTTGGCCCATGGAGGACCTTCTTCGGAGAGTCGAGTCGAGGTGGTGGAGGCTTGCTTTTCGACCCTGGTCGGCTACCTTGTCAGATCCATTGGCGGAGATAAATCTTGCGTGCTGCCTTCTTCTTCTCGTACTCCATATCTTGCTTCAGTTTTAAGTAGCTTCTCGCTGATGTTGCCCTCCTTGGACTGCATTGGATATGGTTGCCGAGCGTAGACTCCGTCTGTTCTTTAACCTCCTCCTCCTCTTCTTCTTTAGCCTCTTGCTCCCTCCTCTTGTTGGTGTGGTCTTTCCTCCTCGGGCTCATGCTCCTCTAGTTCGTCTGGCTGTTGTTCTCTGATAACCATGCTCCCCCTACGCCTAGCTTCACGCCTCTTTGCTCGCTTCTCCCTTGCCTACGTCCCTTCCTTCCTTTTCTTTCGCATTGATTGCTCGCTCCCCTTGCTGTTGTTCTTGCTGCTGGGGTTGCTCGTATTGCCGAGGTTGCTCCTACTACTTGCTGCTCACCTACTCTTCCTGGTGTTGTGGTTGCTCCTGTTGTTGAGGTTGCTCTTGCTATTTGCTCCTCACCTGCTCTTCCTGGTGTTGGCTCCTACTGCCGAGGTTGCTCTTGCTACTTGCTTTTCACCTCCAGAAGCAGACGCCACGATCTCAATTTCCCCCGAGCCTTGCGATCATTCACCTGAAGTGCTAAGTCATTGCTCCTCCACGAGTGGAACAATTTGTCTGAAGAGCTTGAGTGGCTAAGTTCGTCGTCTGGCCTAGGTCGCCGGGCCTCAAGAATTTGCTTGTCACCGCCCACCTTGAGTGCTTCAACGTTCTGGTGCAAGCTGGAGCTTACAACCTTCCTAGCTACTTGTTTGGTCCTCCCAACAACGTAACTTCTTTGATGGTGGCCTCTTCGAGCGATCTTGCCTCTGTTAATTGTCGACTATGTCTATTCGCAGCTCCTTTGAGTCGATCTCGCAGACTATTTGTTCGATCGACGCTCTTATGGCAGCTTCAGAGATTAGTTTATAATTCGCCTTACAAGGGTAAAGGAGAGGTTCAAGCTACTCTTTGCTAATTTCTAAGGAGTAGAGGTGCTTCCATAGATTTAATAGCTACTTTTCTTAAGAGTAATTTTATTATAACTATGGGTTATTAATTAAGGTACTTTCCCTAATCACTTAACTATTTCTCATAATTTCCTAATTTCTTTTGGGCCAAGTAGTGGTCATTTCACGCCATTTTCTTTTGAGCGATTTCTCGTTTAATTTTTCGCTTGAAAGGTGCGGTTCATGAACAACTTGACCTCAAATTTACTAGAAGGTTTCTTTTGACTATATTATTTCTCACTTAGACTATACTCAATCTAATTATGACCCTGCTAATGGGGAAAAAATTTCTCCCACATTTTGCAGTTCAAGACTGGAATTCCCATTCCATTCATTAGCTAAGCCAGTTAGTATACCTATTCAGGGATATGGTCAGGGCTAGCTCTTGGTCAACCAAGAACATTGCTCTGATACCATTGTGATGCTCCCTACAAAATATACGGCACCCGGCCGCAGTACACTCGTGAGGGAAATCCCCCCATCGGTCCTCCGACCGACAGGCCCTCCGTCTATCCCCCGCACTTTGGGATCACCTTAGTGGGAAGGGGACACTAAGGTGTCTTCTTGGCGCCCTTCCCCTATGGGCTCCTATCACAGCGAAGCATAAACAACGCCGTAACTAGCAATAACAACGCCATACTACCTCAAGGGTAGTCCATCCACATATCCATAGCTACAAAGAAGATAAACATATGCCATAAAATATGAGAGCTCCTACCCATGGCTCCGACTCATGAGGAGGTTGACTGACTGGCTAGGCCTCAAGATAGAGCAGACTGAGTCATAACAATGGCGGGGCTGGCTATAGACAATGGCTAGGGTTGACCACTCCATCCGCCCCTCCTATGCATACTTTGCAGATGGGCTAGATCAAGCTCTGGCATGACTCTAGCCTTCCGGATACGCAATCCCATGGCATCACCCATTGGGACTACTCCAGGTTGCATCTCCCTGGTCCGTCCGTCGGGCGGGAAGGGTTGCATCTCCCTTTCGGGGTCTAGAGGTTCCATCGGTGGCTAGAGAATCGTGGGCGCACACACCCATTCATACCCGACTTAACCCCCAAAACAAGAGCCAAGCCAACACTTGCAACTCTTGAGAGGCGGTGGCGACACCATTGCCCTGTGAGGAGGTGTCGGACCCATGCCCGCCCACACTAAGTGACCCACCATAAGCCTAGCCCACTATGGGAACCCCCCAGAGCCCCCGGCGGGGTGGGATCCTCCCTCCGCATTGCCTCTAGCCCCGCTGTGTAGTGCCGAGTCACATCATAGCCTCCATAGCGGTAAGGGGTTCCTATGCACATGTGCCGCGATAATAATAGGAACTAAGGGGTCTAAACTAGGAGCATGCTACGTAATGGCTACTAGGTCTCTACCCCCCCCCTTCCCAATACAAGAGGAGTAAACATGATCAACCAACATCACATAACATCATATCATGATAATCATCATAAGAACATCTTAACCTAATCATACATATATAACTTACAGTTAGGGTTCCTTGATTAGGGTTCAAGATGTTCAATAAGGGTTCTAGGATGGCTCTACTCTAGATACGAATGCTAACCCATCTCGAGTGCTAACTTCCAGATGAACTACTAAGAGCACTACTCTACATACCTGCTCCAGAAGCACTCCCTCCCAATCCTGGCGTCTCCATGGTCTTTGAAGTGTTCGAGGTAGCTCCCACTCCTGCCTGATGCGCCACGCCTGGGGTCGCCATGCTATGTCAGTGGCCACAAAGAACGGTTCTCGAAAACGGAGTTTCGAAAGGCCAAGAATGTTCCCGGACTGTTGGAGCCAGAAAAGAGGCCTAGGGTTAGGGTTTAGGCCTTTATAGGTTAGGGTTCACATGTTATGCCACGTGGCTCCAATAGGGTAAGTCCGTGTGGCGGGTGCCCAATAGGTTAAAGCCATGTGGAAAATGGTCTTAACCTAAGGTTGGCTAAGTTATATGAATAACTTAGTCATGCCCCCTAGTGCCACAATCTATGGTATACAAGGCTATGAAGATAGACTTGTATAGTGATTTCGATCTGGAAATATACGATTTATGGCGATATTTCCCTCGAACGCCACATCATCTAACCGTGTAAGCACAAAAATGCCACAGAACACGAGCCCGGAGCATGGTGTACTTACTCTTTAATAGGAGACTAACGAGAAGAATCAATTCAAGATATGAATCCAAATGCGTTCCATCATTTCGATTCAAGGGAGGAACACTCGTAGGGTCGTCAATATCTTTTTCCGGGCAACCATAATAAAATGGCGTCGCGTGATGAATTAATGCCCCGAAGATGTGGTGTCTACGACGCCCCATATCGACCATAGGAGCCAACTGGAACCAAGATGGAAGCCCTTTGTTTAGATGGAGGCCATGCGTTGGGATAGGACGCCAAGAGGATGCATCGACAGTCCAATGTACTGTTAAATAAACCTTATAGCCAAGACCGCCGGGTTGAACCCCACAACAATAAAAAGAGACAATGCTCAAGAGTCTCAACGCGTCGAAAAGACAGAGCGGTATACCGCAGATATGCGAGGATCATAGTGATGTCGAAGGCATTAACCCAAGGTGCACCGTGTGGATAACCCCGCCACTACAATACAGAAACTTTAGGGTGGAGCAACCTATCCCAAAGCCATCGCCATGTGCGACACAAAATGGGTTGTGGAACTGTAGGTGCCACCCATCTCGCAACTGGAGGGGCTGTGGTGCTAAAAAGAAGGCGATATCGATCCGACAAAGTGCTTGCCTTTGTGAATATTTTCATGACAAATTCCCATGGCACCCTTTCAAAGAACACCAACTTGCACTATAAGAGGCAAATTTTTCTGCGACCTTCTCCCATAGAGATACATCCCAACGAGAGAGCAGAACTTTGCTCAAATTCAAGCCAAGACAAGAGGGTGACCCGCTTCATACTATGCTTGAATAGAGACAACACCTGCAAGGACCCATCATCTATGTGTAAGGGGATGAACTGATGCTGCCAATGGAGGTGTTGAGGGGTCTGGAGGTAGTGGTGCCCACCACCATGGAGTCTCCAATAGGATAGAGGGGCATGGCTAGAAAAGATGTCTGACTGCCTCCCATGATGTCAACAAGCCACGCAAAAATGGAGAAGCACTTGGAAAAGGCTGCAGAGTCTGAAATAAAGCCCAAGGTAGGATTGGTTTGACAGCCTTCTTGCCTAGAAGGATACAGTGACCAAGAGCTTGTCTAAGAAGGCATGAACCAGGAGAGTCATCCTCACCATTCAGGAGTCTCCAAATGAACTTTGAAATAAGCACTTTGCTCTCAAAGAAGAAGTCCATCATACCCGCACCACTTGCCCATCTTGGAAGGATACACTTGACCAAGCCACCTTAAGCACAACATCTTCCTCAAGATCGCCCAAATAAAGTTCCAAACTATTGCAATGAGCTCACGACGCTGATCCGTGGGGCTAGCGAAGGATGCCATACAAACATGGGTACTACTAAGGGCTGACTTGGCCCTTGTAAATGCGACCCCAAGAGAAAACTTTTGCGGTGGACCACCGTAACAAGTGCTTCTCCAAACCCCTAATAATCTTACTACCTCGGCCTTACTAATGAGGTAGCAGGAGAAAGAAGGACCTAGAGTGCCTTAATCTTACTAATATAGTAAGAAATCGTGGTGCTTTAAAACCTAACTTCTATTTATCGGTTAATCAATTGTTTTCTCATAAAAACAATCCAACATGAAGGATGCGGTGCGGTGGTGCATGTCTCTATTCATGCTAAAGAATGTTTTCTCGGATTTGTGAGAGAGAAATGGGCGGTGGAATTTGATATTGAACATAAGCGTTCAGAATCCATTCATTGTAGGCCACACTAAAAGATAAAAAGAATACGCAAGTTTGTCTCATGGACACATACCTTCAATTCCACCTTTCATAAAAGAGGTCTCATTTTTTTTCATCATGTAGAAATCGAACCTTTCCATATAGTCCACTTGCTTTATTCCATTCTCTTTACCTTGGAATACTTTCTCATATCTGATAAATATTTTGAAGCAGCCATATCCGTCCAACATTAACAAGAAATCAATTGCATAACTTGTGAGGTAGACACTTTTATATGCTTAGGTAAAAACGAAAATGATAACTTACAGTCTGATGATAAGCTTTATGTTGATAAGGAAATCAAGCAAAAATAATAAGCTAAAATATGCAGAAAAAGAACATGGACTAGAAGATATTGCAAAGCTTTTACAAGGTGATTTCTTGAGGAATTACTAATCAAGTAACTGAATCATGTGCATAACAAAAACTTCAAGATATAGCGGTGAATAGTGTATACGGGCTCTAAGTATTTCTTTATGATGAGCTAATTCCACAGTTTTATTTATTGGAACTCTGATATTGTAACAAATATGACTTTTAGTCATGTGACGTCTGGTTGTTAGAGTTCAGTCAAAATAGAGTTAGTTTTTTCTAAAATTCCAAAAGTTAAGGAGCTTGCTTTAGCTGTTCCATTAATCAAGCAAAGGCGGTGAGGTCCATAAATGATACACCTCCTAAGATGTATAAAGGGGAGTTCCTTCAATAGATCAATGCCTTTTTGATGGTATTTCTTCCCGTCTCTAATATGGTATCGAACCGGGTCAATCCCGGCGTTGGATTGTTGATCCCGCTAGGCGAGATGGGAAGAATTGAAATACTAACGTATGCTAATGCCTTTTATTGGTTTATAAAGGTGCGAGGCAAATTGAGAAGGGACTCGCATGTGGTTTACGGAGATGAGCCAAGACCGGTGCTATCATCTCCAAGGCAACCGCAGCCCAAGTGGTTAAAGATGAAACATCAACCGAAGGCAAATAAAGGGAGTGATGCAGAGAGACAAGCTCTCTTGAAATGGCTCCAACGAGATTGGAAGGCAATCGAATGATGCGCTATCTAGATGATACTATGATAGTACAGTCAAGCAGCTGACTAGCTATGCCAAAGAAGCAATTGTCAAAGATCTCTAGGAAGAGACACTTCTCTCAACAGCAAATTTGTACTCCATAATCTTCACCACGAAGTTGAAAGATTGGGCCTCAGAGAGGAGTATATTTCAAGGATTAAATCTGCAGCTCTTCAATTGCAGGGGATGGAAAAGGAGCTAGAAGATGATCTGGTAGTAGGAGCACTATTACTGAGATTGAACAATGTAAAGGACTTGATTGGATCATCGGAACATGTCCAACTGGAGTGGGCATGCCAACAAATTCTGATGGGAGAATCATTTATTGTTAGGATTACTACTGGGGTACATTGGGAGTTGCATTTGGATAGATTCCAAATATTAGTACAAAAATTGGACTAAAAGATAGCCATAGCACGATATGGAAGAAAGTTAATGTATGTGAGCTTTCCACTGAAACACACGAGATGAACACTATCAGTTCTAACATAGCCAATAACAACATCTTAAGCTCTTTTTTTCCATAGAAAGCGCCTTGAACTATTTGCCTGTGTTTTATTCCACCCGTGTTTTAACTCTGATTTATAAGCCTTTCATAGGCATAAAATGTGTTGGTACGAGCATCTAAGATTTTGGTCCAGAAGAAGACGTCGAAGCATGAATTATAGAAAGAAATATGGATGGTTACATTTGGTGCAAAACAGAGTATGCTTCTAATCTGTTTATCGGGCTGTTGAAGACGTTGAGGATTACAAAAGAAGAGCACAGAGTGCATCGACAAGGAACTCATAGGCGCCCTATTTTGCAAGCAGCCTATAATCAGATCTTCCGCTCAATCTTGAAAACTTTCTATATGTAGCACATTGTTCTCTAGATGATATTTACGTTTTGTAGCAAGATGGGTTCTTTTAGCTGTATGTAGTGATTTTATGTCCATAACCATTACAAATACCACTTTGAAATCGTTTACAACCACCTTCGGGATGAGTTGTCTCACGTGGTTGATAGTCATGAGAATGTAAGGACATTTATACCTGTTCTAATGTGTACAAGATAATTAAAATAATAAAGCATCGACAATTGTCTTCAAGGATGTAAGGGCGTCTATTTATGTTGCTATATAGAAACATACTTGATGTATACAAGATATTTTTCATTTAGAATGGTAAATCATCATCGTTTGCTCCAGAGGAACATTATGGATACCTCTAAGCGTCTCTACATTGTTTTAAGGACAATATTGGAAATTTTACAATCATGCATGCGTTTGCATCACATTGTTGAGCAAATGCAACAACAAATAAGCAACAAGGATTGCAAAACAACTAACCCCACAACTAACATCTAGAGAATTCATGTTAACATTGGTTAAAATGCTTAGTGAGTTACAATGACCATTCTATAGATTATGTTAGTGTGGCCATTTTATGGTATAGTGTAAGGCATAACCTAATAAATATATTTTCCAATTTATATGCAATAATGTACATTGCTACCACTTTTATCGTACACATTATTATCTACACAATGAACAATTAGCAAGGTTTAGAATTATTACAAAGGTTTAGCTATTTACTTCTAAGATGTATGTAATTGTTAATGCAAAGTGAAACCTAATGCTAAGATACACACATGAACGGTGCCAAAGTACCGGTCATTGAAAAGCTCTCGACGAGAAGAATACAAGGCATGTGCCCCATCATCATCCGAGCCCCTCTAGTGTAAGCAAATTGTGCCTTTGAAGGCAATTAAGACAGAAAGCTTCCTAGAAAGTCCACCTAATAAATGCGTTGCCACCTCGCTACCTTTTTATTAATGAAGATGCCACCTCACCTCATTGCAATTTATTATAAAACTTAATGGCTAGGATTTATCCTCACCTTTTGATCTAACGACTAAGATCAAGACGATGCCGCATGCTTCTAGATTTTCTGACTAAATTTGATGACCGAAATGGAAAGGAGCAACCCATGCATCCCACACATCAAAGTGTGTTTATGTATATAATATTAGTATCCTAAATTTCATGCTAGAATAACATACTATACCAGATTTGAATACAAATAGGCATGGACCAATTATGGGTCTAGGATTAGATCAATTAAATGGAGCCCTCTCGCTGACTGCTCCATCGATCCATTCTTTCCCTCCGCCTTTGGAGCTTTCGATTGTTCCTTTGCCTCAATTTATTATACGTGTCAAATTTTTTTATGGAGAAGGGTTGCGCACGAAATTGGCTGAGGTGTCAAAATTCTAGATAGGAATTTCAGAATAATGTTCTAGAGGAATCAACCTACAATATCATATCATAACATATATATGTTCTTATGTTTGTCCTCCTGAATCCGGCCGTTGATCCGAGATCCTACGGCTCACGTGGCTTTGGGACGTGTTCTATGGCCCAGATGGCTTGGGAGTTTGTTTGTAGATTATATGTAGGCGATCCTACAGTCCAGGTTGATCTGATTCTGATCGTCGGTCCGAGATCCTACGGCTCACATTGCTTTGGGACACATCCTACGGTGCACATGGCTTTGGGAATTATATGTAATCGATCCTACGGTCTAGGTTGATCCGATCCTGATCATCGATCCGAGATCTTACGGCTCACGTGGCTTGGCACATATCCTACGGTGCACATGACTTTGGGAATTATATATAATAGATCATATGGCTCATATTGCTTTAATTATTGTCACGTGGTGAGATCTCGACCCTTGATCGGGTCCAAGATTCTACGACCCAAGTTGAATGCTCATCCCTTAGGAGAAGGCTTTTAAAATTTTTATGTTATGTGGGCATTCGAACCCTGGCCATTGACCCCCCCGCGTAATGTTCCCATTAAGATAAAATAGACTATAACGTTCTAGCTAGTTCAAGAAAGTTCTAGAATGTTCTGGAAGGCTCTAGAAAGTTCTAGAATCTTCTAGGAAGTTCTAGAACATAAGAGAATCTAGGGGGGATCTAAGAAAATTCTTCCAGAAAGTTCCAAATTGTTCTAATAAGTTTTAGAATGTTCTAGAATGTAGGAGAATCTACGGGAATATAAGGAAATCTAGGGAAATACTTCCAGAAAGTTCTAATTGAAAGTCTTAGAATGTTCCAGAAAGTCTTAGAATGTTCTAAAAAGTTCTAGAATGTAAAGGAATCCAGAAGAATCTAATAGAATCTAAGAAAATCTTATAAAATGTAAGAGAATCTAGAAAAATATTTACAAGCCTAAGGGAATCTCTTAAAATCTGGGGGATCTAAAGGAATCTTCATAAAATCTAAGGGAATCTAAGAAAATGTTGATGAAATCTTAGAGTATCTAAGGGAATCTTTATAGAATCTCTTTGAATCTCATGTAATGTAAGGGAACCTAGGGCAATCTCATAAAATCTAAAGGAATCTAAGGGAATCCAAGGGGATCTTCATAGAATCTTGGAGAATCTAGGGAAATCTAATGGAATCTAGAGGGAATCTTATAAAATTTAGAGAAATGCTCACGAAACCTCTAAGAGAACCTTGGTAGAATCTTTGAGAATCTATGAATTTAGAGTATTCTCAAGAGATTCTTTTAGAATGTAGGGCACGACAAGAACTTGCACGTAGAAACATGCTAAAACTCGAACATGCACCGTAGGACGCATTAAATTTCTTGTTTATATATGTTAAGATAATGGTATTATGCTATATACCAGATTTGAATATAAATAGGCATGTGCCATTTATGGGTCTAGGATTAGACCAATTAAATGGAGAAATTCTCTTTCGTTATTTGCACGGGCTCTATCCATTTTGTCCCTATAATGATACTACGAGTTCTTATCTTCTACAACATTACTTTTGAAAAGGTGTGAGTGGTCATCCGCATACATTCAAACTAGCCCTTAATTGCTTATCTTTTGTGCTTCAATATCACCCTTTACAGACATCCAATCCCTACAATTATATACGAGTTCTTATTCTTTTTGTAAAGGTGTACGTGAACATCCATATACATTCAAACTAGCCCTTAATTATGCTTCAATATCACCCTTTAGAAATGTAATTCCACCTATCCAAGTTATGCAAGAAGATTGTTAGGAAAAATGGGCAAGTTGGGAAATTTTAAATTAAATTAGGATTTGTTTAAGAATTTTGTAAACGCAAAAAGCTTTTTGATAATTTAGTCAATAATTAAGAGTATTTTGTAAGTTTCTCTAATGTATAAGGGAAAGTGAACTTTGAAAATTATTTCATTAAAAATAATCTATATGAGAAGCATTGAAAGTCTATTATGGCAACATTATCAACAATAATTATAATGTGGCCTCCCATGAAACTTGACCCTATAAACCTCCTATGAAGCTTGACCTATAAACCTTCTATAGCCGCCACTTCCGCCTAATCTCAAGGCTCTTCCATCAAATCCCCACAAGACTCAAAAAGGGAAACATTCACCTTTGAAATCCACTTGCTTCTGCTCCAGTCGTTGAGGCGAAGCCCCATCAATCTCCAAACCGAATAAACCATTATTGTTATTGACTATATTTTTTTTTGAAGTAATTTTTGGGTCGAAAGTATCGCAGTGGCGCGGCCTATGCACAAACATGCTAAGGAGACACATAATAATAATGAAAACAAAAAGCAAACCATAACCTTCTTGCTTGCCATGAAATGAAATGAAATGAAATGAAGCAGATTCGGTTGTTTGCTTATTTGTTGGTGGTGCTAGCCAATGTTCAATTTTTTTTAACCCTAACCCTAACATTTCTTGCCACACCACTAACAAAATCATAGTAAAAATAACCCTCTCCCCTTTTCCCGCCAAACCACTGCCAAAATCATAGGAAAAGAGAATTTGGGAACCTTATAGCCTTGGACTTCTTATAATTACCCTACTTCTATCTTTTTCCCTATCTTTTACCTTTTAACCTTTTGCCCTATAAATTTCTTCCGGCCATGCTTTTATCCGGATTTTGGAAAAGGGTTTCTTTCCCGTAAATGTCGGACACCGACATGTTTTAACCATGTCATTTTGACATGTTATAGCCCTATGGGTCCGGCTGTTGGGCCCATGGGCTTCGTTTCGATGGATGCATATCCATCATATGGGTATCTGCACACTACCATGACCATGGCATGCGTACGGCAGACTGACCCCATGACATGTTATAGCCAAGTATGATTGGCCCGTAAACAGAGAGAAGAACAGAGGTAAATTTTGAAACAGTGCCGGAAATCATAGGTTATGGAATGATGTTGGCGCGTCCTCTGCAGATTTTTCGATTGGGATGCCAAAGAAATCATGCAAATGATGCTAGGGGCCGAAATGATGCTGCCGGATTTCAAATGGAGGAGTATTTTTAAGTGAGTTTCTGGCTTCCTCTTTCTTTCTTGTGCTCCTCAAGGAATCGCCTATCCCTTTCACTATCAACAGCCCTGTTTCTCCATGAATCTTGGAAACATTTTGAGCCTGACTTCCTGTCAATTTTGGGTCC
Organism: Isoetes taiwanensis; assembly: GCA_021234155.1. NCBI lineage: Eukaryota > Viridiplantae > Streptophyta > Lycopodiopsida > Isoetales > Isoetaceae > Isoetes > Isoetes taiwanensis. Next base: position 5,152,579 of record JAJEKV010000003.1, on the reverse strand, counting down.
CTCCAACAGCAATTAAAAAGCTTAGATTGTCTTTTTTTTCCTTCAGCAAAATCGGCTTTAGTTTCCTTAAACAAATTTAGACAACAGGTTATGGCGGGTAATGCATGCAGAAAGCATTTTTTTATTGTTAGCTTAACAGAATCGAGAGGTGGCCATTCACCAATTTAGTTTTGCTTGCAGGTAGAAAAAGAAAGAGACCAGGTGCTGCTGCTACTGTGAAGCTAATTTCACGCAACAGTGAGAGCAGTGAGGCCACGATTCAGCCGAGAAGATTTTCCCGAATCGACCCCCAGAGGTATGGTTAAGGCAGTCATTTTGGTCCTGTAGTAGCATAGGAGGGGATTTGAACTCGGCTGCCCAATCCCTCGACATTGCCTCAGAAGTTTCAGTTGGTTTTTCTTCTCGTGATTCCATGGCAAACAGTGAGGAAGGAGAATGCAGTACAAGCAGGGATCCAAACGAGTTAGTGGCTCGTACACTAGTTTGCATTGCACATGATTTATCAATTGATGGTGTTGTAGAGGCAGATTTAAATGCTACTGTGGCAAAGAATTCCATGGAGATTGACATGCAGGTGGCTGCCAATTCAGAGCCAATTGAGGGCCAGTTTGTTTCCATGGAGATTGACATGCAGGTGGCTGCCAATTCAGAGCCAATTCAGGGCCAGTTTGTGGCAGATTTGCAAGATGATGTTGGGGACAGATCAGAAGAGGAAGACATCTTCGAGGAGGAGAACTCCGAGGCAGAAGAAGAGCAATTGCAACAGCCACTTTGGGAGTACAACTCTGAGACGAAGATGTATGTATGTTTAATTCCTAGCTGCTCATACAAAGTTAACAGGAAGGATAGATTCAAGAGTCACTTGGGATCAGCACATGGCATGAAAGATGTCGATGTGGGAGGTGCTAAAAGAGGCAGGCCATGGAAGAATCCAGATGGTCCGTTGCGCCCTAACCGGAATACAGATTTGTATTACATGCAGTACACCACAAACCCGGAATGGAGGTATAAAAATGGGCTGAGGAGGTATAGGAAGGCGTGCACCAAGCGTGCACGCCTAGCATTTGCAGATTTGTATCAGGATGGTGAGGCCAGGGAGCAGGAGGAAGCCAAATTTGTGGCTGATTTTGTGGAGAAGAGAGCAGTTGCATGGGAGGCACAGAAGGAAAAGAAATTGGCACGATACAGATCTAACATTGCTGATGATTGGTTCTTGGAGGAGACAGCCCAGCAAGATTGGAACATGGAGGAAGAAAACTTGAATGAGAAATTGATGGCATGTCTCAAAGTTGAGGATGAGCCACCAGCAACACAGGATCCTAGCCAATCTACCCCTCTCAGACAAAGGTCTGCAGCCATAGAACAGGTTGACCAATCTCAAGTCATTCTTTTGGTTGAGACCCCAGAGCATGCAAGAACCACGGCCTCTTCCAGCACTAGCACAGTTCACACCATTCTTACTTTGAGGCCAGAATGGACTCTCGAGAAAGGATTTATCGACCTCCTTTATGACTGGTACAATATGAGGAATGCCAAGAAGAGAAAAGCAGCAGCATTCAATTATAATTGCAGATGGCCATTATATCTTAGGAGTCCAATATGGAAGCAGGGTTCTTCTAGCTATGGGGAGTTTTGTATAGAGCAAAAGGATGTAGAAGCTTTTGAAACCCTTGCCTCAGACAAGCCTGAATTAGCGCACAAGTCATGGCTTCATGACAATCACATCGGCTGCTACTTAATGTAAGCCTCTTATTGTATTAGTTTGTGTATTAATATAAGCATTAGTTTTGTCTCTTTGTATTATTATATTTCATTTTATTTTTTGGCTTAAATGCATTTGCTTTGCAGGATCCTGTCCCATACAATACCCTACAGCAGAAGAGGGCAGCATTGTTGGTTTAATCCAGCCCTGATGGGGCTGCTCTTGAACAGTTCAGACATTTGGAGGAATTTGTTGCCTCCTAGACCAGCAGGTAGGCGCACGGATTCCGGGAAGATAGATTCCATTTCATTTTACTGGCTGCCAGTTAACACCAGGTAAATCTCTCTATGTTAGCCAATGAATTGATACATCATCGTATTCTTACAATCACAAGTGGCTGCAGGAGTCATTGGAGTTTGTTCATCTTTGTGACCGAGATGCAAGTTTGTAGTGCGTTTGGTCAGGCCACGCCCGTAATTCTCCATTTTGATAGCTCTGCTGGTTTTCATAACCATGTATCTTCTCACTTCACAGTGTAAGTACCACCATTAATGATTTATTGTGCATTAGTAATGTAATTCTCATTCTTTACTGCTGCTGGAATCCCCTTGTAGGTTCTTCGGGGCTTTGTTTGCAAGCTGGGGGTATGATAATCCAGCATATATGAATGCAAGAGTGCATCCAGTTGATTGTCCACAGCAGTCCAATGGCTCAGATTGTGGTGTGTGGACAATCCTATATGCCAAGCAATTTCTCAAGGATTTTGTGCTGAGGAGGGCTTCATCAAATGCTGTTCAGGTATCCCTCCACATGCTCATAGCCTTTTCATGCTTGATTTCTGCAGGCTTTGTCAAGTAACACATTTTTATAGGTTGATAGAAGTTGGATTCCTGAGCTCGAGCTGCTGCAGTGCAGAAGATCATTTGGGACCCTCTTGGCCAAGTTTCACGAGATGGTTATCTCAGGAAAGAAGAGTTTGCCATTGCCAGAGGCATCCCCTATAGAAGGCAGGGTGCAAACTAGAGCAGAATGTAGGAAGAGGGGTGTGGTAGACTTGTGACAGCCTAATTTGAACCTTTGTCATGATTTCTCAATGTTATGCAAACCAAAATTGGGAGATAAATGCTAATTTTCTTTTTGTATACTCAACATGCAAATTTTTATTTTAGATGTATGTCTTTTTCCCTTGTAGCACAGATGGCAGCACAGCTGGCAGCTGGAATGGCATGGGAGGTGGTAGGTGGCAGCATAGTGGCAGCCATGTGGCTGTTAGGTGGAAGAATAGGTGGCAGGTGGCAGTACATGTGGCAGTGCATTGGCAGCAGAGCTGGCAGCAAGAACAGGCAGCAGAATAGGTGGCAGATTAGGTGGCATCATAGGTGGCAGAATAGGTGGCATGTGGCTGTTAGGTGGCAGGAAGAACAGGCAGCAGAATAGGTGCCAGCACAATTGGCAACCATGTGGCAGCATAGGTGGCAGATTAGGTGGCTGAATAGGTGGCAGATTAGGTGGCATCCATGTGGCAGAATAGGTGGCAGAATAGGTGGCAGCATAGGTGGCTAATAGGTGGCTAATAGGTGGCAGCATAGGTGGCAGCATATGTGACTGTTAGGTGGCAGAATATATGGCAGGTTAGGTGGCAGGTTAGGTGGCAGCCATGTGGCAGTTAGGTGGCTGAACAGGTGGCAGGTTAGATGGCAGGTTAGGTGGCAGGTTAGGTGGCAGCCATGTGGCAGGTTAGGTGGCAGGTTAGCTGGCAGCCATGTGGCAGAATAGGTGGCACCCACTTGGCAAAATAGGTGGCAGAATATATGGCAGCCACTTGGCAGATTAGGTGGCAGGACAAGTGACAGGTTATAGCCCTACACAATTGACATGTTATAGCCCTACACAAGTGACATGTTATAGCCCTACACAATTGACATGTTATAGCCCTAGACAAGTGACATGTTATAGCCCTACACAAGTGACATGTTATAGCCCTACACAATTGACATGTTATAGCCCTACACAAGTGACATGTTATAGCCCTACACAATTGACATGTTATAGCCCTAGACAAGTGACATGTTATAGCCCTACAAAATTGACATGTTATAGCCCTAGACGAGTGACATGTTATAGCCCTAGACAAGTGACATGTTATAGCCCTACACAAGTGACACCCACTTGGCACATGTGGCACCACTTGGCAGAATGTGGCACCACTTGGCACATGTGGCACCCAATTTGGCACTTGTGCCCTATGTGGCACCCTTAGGCACATGTGGGACCCACTTGGCACATGTGGCAACCACTTGGTACCCACTTGGGCAGATGTGGCACATGTGGCACATGTGGGACCCACTTGGCACATGTGGCACCCACTTGGTACCCACTTGGCACATTTGGGACCCACTTGACACCCACTTGGCACATGTGGGACCCACTTGGCACATGTGGGACCCAATTTGACACTTGTGCCCTAGGTGGCACCCTTAGATCTATGTGGCACCCACTTGGCACACACTTGGCACAAGTGGCACACACTTGGCACACACTTGGCACAAGTGGCACACACTTGGCACACACTTGGCACACACCTGGCACACCCAGTCCCTGACATGTTATAGCCTTGGACCCTGCCATGTTATAGCCTTAGACCCTGACATGTTATAGCTTGAGTCCACGACATGTTATAGCCTTAGACCACGACATGTTATAGCGGTCCACGACATGTTATAGCCTTAGACCCCGACATGTTATAGCCTTAGACCACGACATGTTATAGCCGGTCCCCGACATGTTATAGCCTTGGACCCTGCCATGTTATAGCCTTAGACCCGACATGTTATAGCGGTCCCGACATGTTATAGCCTTAGACCACGACATGTTATAGCCTTAGACCACGACATGTTATAGCGGTCCCCGACATGTTATAGCCTTAGACCACGACATTTTGGCGTAGCGGTTATTCTACGCCACAGGATCAAATTGGTTATTGGGCTGTCAAGATTGTGGCTGGTGTACACGAAGCTATTCACGCAATAGGATCTCCCTTGGTAGAGTTATTGCAGCGGGAGTGCGGTGTAGGTCAATCCACATTGACTTCGTTTTTATAGTTTACACACTTTTGTATTACCTCTTCTTCTTCTTTGTATCTATCTTAGATGCACTTTCCAATGATTAGTAAGCAAGGTATCTCGGGTCCTTTCGGCGAGAAAAAGCGCAATAGGGATTAATATTCATATTATCTCAACAACTTAACTTTTCAGACATGTTATAGCCCTAGACTTGGCACATGCGGCACCACTTGGCACATGTGGGACCCACTTGGCACATGTGGGACCCACTTGGCACATTTGGGACCCACTTGGCACCCACTTGGCACATGTGGGACCCAATTTGACACTTGTGCCCTAGGTGGCACCCTTAGATCTCACGTGGCACCCACTTGGCACACTTGGCACAAGTGGCACCCACTTGGCACATGTGGGACCCACTTAGCACATGTGGCACCCACTTGGCACATTTGGGACCCACTTGACACCCACTTGGCACATGTGGGACCCATTTTGGCACATGTGGGACCCAATTTGACACTTGTGCCCTAGGTGGCACCCTTAGATCTACGTGGCACCCACTTGGCACACACTTGGCACAAGTGGCACACTTGGCACACACTTGGCACAAGTGGCACCCACTTGGCACACACTTGGCACCCACTTGGCACACACTTGGCACACCCAGTCCCTGACATGTTATAGCCTTAGACCCTGACATGTTATAGCCAGTCCCTGACATGTTATAGCCTTAGACCACGACATGTTATAGCCAGTCCTGACATGTTATAGCCAGTCCCTGACATGTTATACCAGTCCCTGACATGTTATAGCCAGTCCCCTTTGACATGTTATAGCCAATCCCTGACATGTTATAGCCAATCCCTGACATGTTATAGCCAATCCCTGACATGTTATAGCCATTCCACGACATGTTATAGCCATTCCCTGACATGTTATAGCCAATCCCTGTTATAGCCTTGGACCCTGACATGTTATAGCCTTGTAACTTGCCATGTTATAGCCAGCACCGACACGTTATAGCCATTCCACGACACGTTAAAGCCTGTCCACGACATGTTATACCCACTACCTGACATGTTATAGCCACTCCCTGACATGTTATAGCCAGTCAGAAATTTAAGTAGACAAAGGAATTTAAGTACAAAATATATAGTCCTAGGCACTTGTTAAGTTAACGGCTTGGATGATCTTGTATATTAGGAATTGAAGTCTGAGAATACATATAGTGTTCATCTCAAAATTAGGCCATGATATTCATAAGCTTGACATGTTAGGCCATGATTATTCATACAAGTTCACTACCACTACCACTTCACATCCTTCACTACCACTTCACTATGAATCAAGTAATAGATGTTGTTGCAACTCCCTCTCGAAGATGCTCTCTTTTTGTTCTCCACCCTTTTCGTTTCTTGCCCAAGTCTATGTAGGATTGTAATCTAGAAAGACTATTCCTGTGCCATCTTCTTTCCCTCGGCATGGGTGGTACAATCATGTCAATGAACTCTCTATCTGCTGTAATTTTCAGCCTTTCTACCTTGATCGACGAGTTCTTTCATGAGGAAGTCAACATGTGGTAAGAGACTAGGACATTGTGCATTGCACCCTTCACTTGATCCCATGATTCTTCTATGCTTGCCATTAAATTGTTCTCATTGTATACATAGGTTTTGACATCCGTTTGGCCGCATTTTTGGCAACTTCATCACCCTCCATTGAACCAATAACATCATTCTCCATTCCACAACCGCTCACATTTGCTCCATCATCACGATGCTAAATTTTCCAACCCCCCCTTTGTTGTCCCAACCCTCGTGCCACATGCTGCCAAAATGTCTCTCTCTTTGCAATGATTTATCATTTGAAGAACCTTCACCTGGTGCTTGCATATGTTGCCTTTCATGGCCCATGCACAATCACAACAACTCCATTGCTTATCACTCACAACTAATCTTCTTCCCCTCAACTCATGCTTAAAAATACCCAACCTTCTCTTCAAGGCAGCATGATAGGACTCTACAGCAGCTGTGGTCTCTTGGTTACTATGGGGATACATTCTCGACACGATAATCCATGAGCACACATTGTTTGTCCATTCCTTGTTGACATAAGCAACAACTTGTTCGTACTCCTTCCATTTCTCCTTGAATTGTTCTTTTGAGCCTTGCCTGCTCTTGCACAAGCTTCCCTATAATCTTCCTTGAATATCCCATCCTCCTCTATAGGCTCAACCTTGGTACCATACATGATGTCACCCATATCCTTAAACATCTCCTTTCGTACAGAGGAATTATGCACATATCTTACCAAAACTTTAAACCACGAACGTCTGACATGCCAAAGGCACAACTGAATAGGGGTCTTTGGCCATACCAACTCCAAAGCACCAATCTCTGCCTCCGCATCGTCAACTATAAAGCAAGAGGGGGCCCATGTAGGATCTTCTAGGTGTATATGGTTCTTCATATGTTGAAGCCAACATTGAATGTCAACTTTCGTTGAGCTAGACGTCAAAACCCATGCAGCGGGCACTCCATTTACGTGGCTATCAAATACAATGAAGGTATACAACATAAACCTCAAGTCATTAGTCTTGAAGGTGGCATCCATTGCTATGGCATTTCCCTTGCCATATTTCAATAACATTTCCATTTGAAAGGGTGTCATGATCCCAAGATGGAAGGGTGCCCCTTCTTGATGCAAGAATCTAGAATCACGGATTTTGATCTACCCACATTCTCACACTTTGAGTCACATTCATATCTTTGCTTCAGGTGGACTTAGAAACCTCATCAAATGTGTTAAAGTATATCATCTATATCTAGAAAGTCATCTCTATCCTTGCTGCCCACCCCCCTGCATTTCTAACTTATGGACAACTTTGCTCTTCATGCATCCTCATTACCTCTCGAGGTGGTGACCTTCTACCAACAAGCCCCTCACCCAATCCCTTTTTGTTGGGAAATCCATGGTGCATCTTTGATATCTTGTGCCAACACTTTCATCATGGATCGACCATGGCAAACAACACCTTCCTTGTTGATATGGTTCTTCTCATAGTATACAATCGACTCCATTCGGTTTAATATATAGTTGTCTTACTAAAAAGTGACACATACAACCTCGTTTGTAGGACTCACCATAATCTTCTACTTCTTCTAGTAATTGGATCTTTTCGCCTATTTCAGTGATGTCGGGGAAGAGGACTTGTTTGCTTCTTTTTTCCACCTTGAGCTCTACTCTTCCTTTTTATTCCTTCCTTTACCACGTTGTTCGAGAATCATCCACTTGCTGCTCAATATGGTGAGAATCATCCAATTCTTTGGTCAATACATTGCTGATCAACTTTCTTTGTTCCATAGGTTCTCGCGGTATCCCATCCTTTCCCCATTTGGTTTTTCTTTTTACTGTTCTTGCCTTGGTTTAGGTGGCTCAATTGGATGAATGTCCTCGCTGAAATCACTTGGTCCATAAGTGCACCAAAGTGCTACAATTACAAATGGCAAGTTACATTTTAGTTTAATTCTTGCACACCAAACACACCAAGCTTGACTATTTCAAAATAGGCTTACATTGTGTATGTCAAATGACTATTCACATTAGGTTGTTTCAAAGAGCACGGTTTTTGGGATTTGCTAGTGCTCTTGTAGAAATCTGTTGGGCAATGCACATTTCTCCTCTCCCCTTCAACAAAATCTGGAACACGGGCGGTTGGAATGTAACAAAATTGGGCTGAAACACCACTAACTGAGCGCCAACCGCTTTCTTTACTCTTTTGTCTTCTGTCCATTGCAAATCCTTTTTGGCTGAAAGGTCCCTCGAGAGGATTTTGTGCCTCAATCCCTTCCAACATCTGCCACAAAACAGAAGGAAATGAAGCGGGGAGATGATGTCTTGTGCCATGTTTTCCCAAAAATAAAGAACTTTGATACTCTTACCTGCTGCCAGACTGAGTAAATATCATTGGGCTTGTCGTTAGCAAAGCTGCATACATCCATAGTGCCACAATGCTGGCCGATTTTACATTGTAAACAAAGTGAACAAATTTAAATTTTGGCTGAAAAGAACAACGGCTTTAAGTCTGTTGATCAGTGAATGGGTTCAATAAACGTGAATGCTCCACTCCAAATCGACCAGCTTTGGGTTTAGGGTTCCTCCTACATCAATTTCGCTCCAATGAAGGCGCGGGAAGGGGAGGAATTGTCTCGAAATGGCACTCTGTTTGAAAAAACAGAATTCCTCCTTTCTTCGTGGCTATAACATGTCTTTCTGACATCCGTACAAGCCCATCCTTGCATGGCGTGAGGATCCATGGCATATTGAAGATGAGGATCCATGGCATATTGAAGATGGGTGGTCGTGCCCATGCCCTGGCATCAGGAGTCATCCCCCATCCATCAGGAGTCATCGCCCATCCACGGCTATAACATGTCAAAATGACATGGTTAAAACATGTCAGTGTCCGACATTTACGGGGCTCGGTTTCTTTCTTCCTCCGTAGTTACAGTGGTATCTCCTGGAGTTGCTTGGATAAGGCAAATAATCACAAAAATCACAGTTGCTTGGATAAGGCAGCCCTACACTGTTTGAGATGATGGCTTTGGTGCAAGAACTTCATCAAGGAAGCAAATCTTCCGGCAGTGTTCATGCTCAACAACATTTTATTGTGCCTCTTATGAGACCTGTTTCAGTTCAAGAAAAGGTAGATGCAGTATTGTTGAGAAAAAGCCCCGGAAATAAGTTCAATGATTCAGGTTTAAGCGGCGTGAAGCTTACATTATCAGGAAAATATGGGTTTATGGTCACCGTAAAGGTACACAGGCATATCTTGATGACCCAGAACAGATACTTCGATGTTAAGCTTTCTGACTGGTCGATGAAGCAGCACCAAATCTCTGCCTCAAACAATTGAAATCCTAGATTGTGATGCCGGAAGAATTCGTCCCACAAAGGCGCCATTGGCAGAGATTCTCTTGTGAGAAACATGAACGCAATTTTGGGTTTTGAAAACTCGAGTTTGCATGCTAAATCTAATGGTGCCTGCTGTGGGCGATGTTGTGCTTCATACTTTAAAGCTTGGGTGTAAAAGGTAATGAGAAGGCCGGGTCAGTTGAGCGGCTTCTACAGACTGGCTGGCTTTCAAGCAAGCTCTGGTTTTGGGCGTCCCTGTTCTGCCATAGCCAGAAGCTCCAAGCATCATTAAGGATGCAGTCTATAAAGTTAGTGGCGTGGCTAATTTTACATGTCGCAGACTTCTGTCAATCTGGCTGCGCCCCTCAACCAAGCGATGCCAATCCATAACATGCTTCAGGTAAATTGCCGCATTCTTTTCAGTTCTTTAACCTAATCGATTTCCCCGTTTATCAACCTGAATCAGCATTCTCTCCTCACTGTGGCCAGCAATTCCCAGCTCTCCAATTTAAATATTAGTTGGCCGTGATCTACTATTTCATAGACTTGCAGATGCTTTTCGTATACCATGATTTTTTAGATAAATATATCTGTATTAGGCATCAATATATGAGGCATCATCATATGTTGCAGAAAGTTGTATGTTTTCTTATTCGGCCTTGATGAGATTTTGTTGCACTACATTTTCAGATTTATGCAAAAATTTCGGCCGTTTTTTAACGATATGAAGAGATTTTGCTGCACTACATTTCAGAGTTATTTCTTTTCATGTTTGTTTACTGCACGTTATTTTGTCTAAATCATGCCAGTTTAGCTCTCCTTTATTTTGCTAAATTATTCAAGGATGGTTATAAGCCTCATGTCTTACCTGTGACAGGCATTCTCTTTGATGGAAGTGCCACATAACTTTAGGGAGTTCAGTTGTCCTTTCATTCTATGTAGCATGCATTCATGTAGAGCTGGTTAAATTCCAAACAACCTACAAAGCATATATTTATTCACACCTGTTGCTACTGCATGTAATCATTCTGAAAATGCATTGTCAATGGCATCATGTGGAACTCATAGCTCATTTAAGGTTCAGCAATCATGTCACAGCTTTGAATGGAATTGCAGGGCAGTCCAATGGCTTCCAAATTCTAAAAGAAATTGGCAGTCGCAGGCAATGGGGTCGTCATACCAGTAACATTCTCAATTTGAGTGTGCCACAACAGAAGAAGGATTCCATCACAGAAATAAAGAAAGAAGATGTTTATTATGCTGAGCATTCTCAACGGATATATCTTGAAAATAACAGATGGGCATTGCTGGATGCAAAAATATTGTTGTCAGATAGAAATTGCCAAGGCTGTACGTGACTATCAACGGGCAAATAGAGAAGAGGCATGTTTCAGACAGCCTATTCTTTAGGCAATAAGTGAAAAGATAAAAGAAAGAGGTAAAGCGGGAAGTTCAGACGCATATCTAGAGGATCTGGTAGATTATTCTGTCTTTGTTGAGTCTAAAGATGATGAATACAAATAATTGAAGGAGCTTGGAGCAACAGAGTGGTCTGAGCGGGCAGAGTGGGATGGATTGGAAGGGCTTGAGGATGAATAAGATAGAAGTGCAGATGAAGGAATGAAATTGAAGGAGGAGGAAATAGTTTGGTTGCCTATACGTGATAACGCTAAGTCATATAATTTGGCTTCAAGGGTCAAGCTTTGATGCCAATATCTAACGTTTTGAAATGAACCTCTCTTTCTCTAGAAATGCTAGGTCTGTCTCCCTTTTGATACAAAATCAACATCAGAATATATAATTTTAGTTTAGCACCTCGCACCTTCCCATAAGCACAAGGTGATGAGAAGTGGTGGAATAATAAAAACTTTGAACTCACAAGGTGATAAGAATTTGTAGATGGATAAATGCACAAGGTGATAAGAAATTAAAAATTTCAAATAAACATGGTGCGAATTACATATTTAGCTATCGAAAACCTTAGTTGTTGAAGAAAGAATCCCTGTGAATAGGACTGAATAGGACCGTACTGTAGACTTACATAATGCAGTTCCGAATGACTTGGGCTTCTCACTATTGGCTTCTTTTGCTCGAAAACCCTGCAAAACCCTCCAAGTGAAGTGAAGTGAAGTGAAGAGAAATGTTCACGCCGCCGCGATAAATTTCTTGTACCTTTTAACCTTTTGCCCTATAAATTTCTTCCGGCCATGCTTTTATCCGGATTTTGGAAAAGGGTTTCTTTCTTCCTCCGTAGTTATAGTGGTATCTCCTGGCAGAGTTCACAGTTGCTTGGATAAGGCAAATAATCACAAAAAATGGTATGAATCGACCTGCAAGATCAGCTAGGGTTGAATCAAACAAATCGCCATTTGCTTTACGCAAATGACTTTAAGGCAGTATTAAAAGTCAGGAATTTTTTAGGGTTTATGGGCGTCTTAGAGGATTCAGCATGAAAGCAAGCAAGGCGGAATTTGTTCTATGTTGCCCATTTCTGGTTTGCAATTGTGACTTACAACTGAAACCTTATGCAGGTTATTAGTTGCATTTTTATGCGGATCATGCGAACAAATAAAAAGCCCGACACCAAGTAGGCATCTTGCTTTAGGTAGCCCAAGTCTTCTTGGTTTTGGGTTGGTGTTATTCTTCATAGACATGAAGTTGATCAATTCCTTTTACGGCATAATTTTATTTTTGGATTGACCAATTCAACCAACAAATTTAAACTAATCATCCGCCGGGTTTGTCATAAATTTTGGTGCGTAGTTCATTCATCTCTAGGTATAAAGATGTCCGGTTAAGTAAGTGCTTCTTTGTTATTCTCCTTCTCCTTCTCCTCTTAGAAGCATGTCTAATCCACGAGCTTTTTGGGTCTCCCCGTGAGTATGTCCTATGATCTGTTGCATACTGGTCACTTCTAACTTCTTAAATATAATAATTACGGATTGCATAAGGTGTCTCAAGTGTGTTGGGCATGTTGGTAACATTGGGGTTGTTGCTTGGGGTAGAGCCTCTTGTTTCAAAAGAATATATTAAAAGGCGCCTGGGCTTTGTGCCTTACCATAAAGGTGGCTCTTGGATGCTTGGTACAGAAATGATCGAGAAAGTATCGGCCCAACCAAATTGCATTTTGCTAGGGCGATAAAGTTTAGTGCTTCAAATCACGAAGATTTTGATGTGTTCGGCTTTGATTTATTTTAGAAATAAACATTTGACTATAATAAGCTGCGGCCCTTGGTATGTCTGGCATCTCACTCTCAGAGGGGCTGCTGAATTAGATCAAAGTTTTCTTGTGTATTTTTCCTTTTAGTGATAGAAATATCTTTCTTTACATCCATTTATATCTCCATTCATTGGGAGATGATGGATTTGATACATGCTTCTATTTTGTGCGCCCCGATGAAATAGGCCTATCTAGATTGGCATCACTACTACCGAAATGTTATGAACCTCAAATTGTGTGCTGCAATTATTCCACTGTCAGTTAGTGTAAGTTAGTGTAAGTTGCCGACTGTGATTCTGAAGTGAGGTGAATATTGATTGGGGCATGTTAAAATTTTTACCATACTTAATAGGAAGTTTCTCCACTAATATTTTCAATTCTTTACTCAATGGAGGTTGGTTGTGATGGCTAAGGAGGAGACAGTGCCAATGGCAGCCAGTTTGCATACTTAATGTAAGACCTTGGACAAATATCTATGCTCCCAGAGTTACTAGGCTGTCTTACTCTAAGTTCATGTTATCTACTTTGTTTGCCTCTGTCTTTATGTCAATGATATTATGTTGGGCACTTCATTGAGCTCATTTGCATGACTCTTGTTATTTTTTGCATTTTGCAGGATGTGACTTTTGAGCATCAATATATATTTGCAATTAGCTCTCCTACGTGAGTCTTAGTTGGCTGCATAGATAATCATGTTGTCCATGTGTTTGTTCAAACATTCTATTCCTGGATTTCATTGCACTAACATGAAGATGTTTGCTGCAGTGACTTGAGTACTGCACTTGGATACTGCTCTGTTCATAGTAAAGTGATTATAACTTTCTACATGGAGATTCTTAAAAAATCACCAGAATTTGAGAGTAGAAAATAATGGGGCATATTTTCTCTCTCTTATTTGAGGCTTAAGGAAAGTGTCATTATAGACATGAAACGGCCATCATATTTTGCATTGAAAGGAAATATTTCCAAAATTGTTTATAACATGGTTGTAAATATGGTGAACAATATGGTGAACAGAGAAATGAGAATGGAAAATGTTAGAATAGTATAATTCTTCCGATATATATGATTACTAGCAAAAAAAGATTTTTTGGAATTAGTGACTTTTCGGTAAGACGTGGATAGCATTTGCCCCGTTTGTATGTGCCGGCTTCACGTGCTTTCTTGCATAACACCGCCACCATAGCATCAATTTCTGTTCTGTTTGCAGTTAGCTTCTTAATTGAAAATCATTGCCCTTCCAGAGATGTAGAATGATGCATATGAATAGAGTTTTTTGCTTTTCTCAAGATTTTGACATTCTTTTTCTCCGAAACTGGCAAGCAACCTGCTTTTGGTCGGGGGTTATCCCCTGACCAAGATCGTGGCCACCGCCACGTCGAAGCCACGTTGCAGAAAAATGTCGAACAAAAAAAATTACGGTTCTTGCTGCTTCAACGGGTGCTCGGTTTAGAACGATTCATTAGTAGATTCGCGCAGAATGGAGCCAGATTTGTGAAAAACACTCGCAACGATGCATGGACAATAAAAATCTGAACTATCAGAACCTAAAAATCTGAGCTAATGCAGGCCAAAATCGGTAGAAAGCTAATCCCTAGTGATTTTCAGGAATTATGGCAATTCTAGAATAAAGTTGGAGCTACGGCTAGTGGAATTGTCGATTTAGTGTTCTTCGATTTTAGGGTTCACCACACATCCGTTGGGCAAAACTTTTGCCTTACATGCACACTTTCTAGGCAGGATTTAAGAAGTCTAGGTCCTAGGGGCATGGCTTTTTAGCCTCACCATCCTAGTGCCACCTACCATAGTTCCATTGATTTTTTATTACTTTGTTTAAGGTCCATACTAGACTAATGTTGTACAGACTAGCTAGTTTATCCCACAGCCTTGCGGCAGCCAAAGTGGAGGCTACCACGTTGGGGATCATCATCGTATACCCCTAGTGTGTAGGGCAAATTGGTAATTTGTTTGTATGTTTATTTTATACAGTGTATTTATTTGAGCCAGGGACATTTTGGTAATTTTGAAACTCATAAGGGCATTTTGGTAATTACATAAAGTCATAGGGGTATTTTGGTAGTTTTCCCATGTAATAATTACGGATTGCATAAGGTGTCTCAAGTGTGTTGGGCATGTTGGTAACATTCAGGGTTGCTTGCAGGGTAGAGCCTCTTGTTTCAAAAGAATATATTAAAAGGCGCCCAGGCTTTGTGCCTTACCATAAAGGTGGCTCTTGGATGCTTGGTACAGGAAATGATCGAGAAAGTATCGGCCCAACCAGTGCATTTTGCTAGGACGATAAAGTTTAGTGCTTCAAATGCGAAGATTTTGATGTGTTCTGGCTTTGATTTATTTTAGAAATAAACATTTGGCTATAATAAGCGCGACCCACGGGCATGTCGGCATCTCACTCTCGGAGGGGCTCTTTGAATTAGATCAAAAAGTTTTCTTGTGTATTTTTCCTTTTAGTGATAGAAATATCTTTCTTTACATCCATTTATATCTCCATTCATTGGGAGATGATGGATTTGATACATGCTTCTATTTTGTGCGCCCCGATGAAATAGGCCTATCTAGATTGGCATCACTACTACCGAAATGTTATGAACCTCAAATTGTCTTGTTTGCAATTATTCCTTTGTCGGTTAGTGTAAGTTAGTGTAAGTTCAATTGTGATTACGAAGTGAGGTGAATATTGATTGGGGCATGTTAAATTTTTTACCATACTTAATAGGAAGTTTCTCCACTAATATTTTCAATTCTTTACTCAATGGAGGTTGGTTGTGATGGCTAAGGAGGAGGCAAGTGCCAATGGCGGCCAGTTTGCATACTTAATGTAAGACCTTGGACAAATATCTATGCTCCCAGAGTTACTAGGTTGTCTTAGTCTAAGTTCATGTTATCTACTTTGTTTGCCTCTTTCTTTATGTCAATGATATTATGTTGGGCACTTCATTGAGCTCATTTGCATGACTCTTGTTACTTTTTGCATTTTGCAGGATGTGACTTTTGAGCATCAATATATATTTGCAATTAGCTCTCCTACGTGAGTCTTAGTTGGCTGCATAGATAATCATGTTGTCCATGTGTTTGTTCAAACATTCTATTCCTGGATTTCATTGCACTAACATGAAGATGTTTGCTGCAGTGACTTGAGTACTGCACTTGGATACTGCTCTGTTCATAGTAAAGTGATTATAACTTTCTAAATGGAGATTCTTAAAAAATCACCAGAATTTGAGAGCAGAAAATAATGGGGCATATTTTCTCTCTCTTATTTGAGGCTTAAGGAAAGTGTCATTATAGACATGAAACGGCCATCATATTTTGCATTGAAAGGAAATATTTCCAAAATTGTTTATAACATGGTTGTAAATATGGTGAACAATATGGTGAACAGAGAAATGAGAATGGAAAATGTTAGAATAGTATAATTCTTCCGATATATATGATTACTAGCAAAAAAAGATTTTTTGGAATTAGTGACTTTTCGGTAAGACGTGGATAGCATTTGCCCCGTTTGTATGTGCCGGCTTCACGTGCTTTCTTGCATAACACCGCCACCATAGCATCAATTTCTGTTCTGTTTGTAGTTAGCTTCTTAATTGAAAATCATTGCCCTTCCAGAGATGTAGAATGATGCATATGAATAGAGTTTTTTGCTTTTCTCAAGATTTTGACATTCTTTTTCTCCGAAACTGGCAAGCAACCTGCTTTTGGTCGGGGGTTATCCCCTGACCAAGATCGTGGCCACCGCCACGTCGAAGCCATGTTGCAGAAAAATGTCGAACAAAAAAAATTACGGTTCTTGCTGCTTCAACGGGTGCTCGGTTTAGAATGATTCATTAGTAGATTCGCGCAGAATGGAGCCAGATTTGTGAAAAACACTCGCAACGATGCATGGACAATAAAAATCTGAACTATCAGAACCTAAAAATCGAGCTAATGCAGGCCAAAATCGGTAGAAAGCTAATCCCTAGTGATTTTCAGGAATTTGGGCAATTCTAGAATAAAGTCGATTTAGTGTTCTTCGATTTTAGGGTTCACCACACATCCGTTGGGCAAAACGTTTGCCTTACATGCACACTTTGTAGGCAGGATTTAAGAAGTCTAGGTCCTAGGGGCATGGCTTTTTAGCCTCACCATCCTACCTAGTAACCAACTTCGAAATATAAATGACATTGACAAGGTTTGAACCCATGACCAAATATACATTTATTTTGGCATTACTAGGCCTATACCAACTCACCACATATCCGTTAGGCAAAACTTTTGCCTTACATGTACACTTTGTAGGCAGGATTTAATCCCGCCTTAGGAAGTCTAGGTCCTAGGGGCAACTCTAGGGGCATGGCTTTTAGCCTCACCATCCTAGTGCCACCTACCATAGTCCTAAGGCACAAAACATGAGGGTTACGGTTGAACCTGCGATCAGAAATTGTGACGCTCCCTGAATATATACGACCCCCGGTCGTATACATACGAGGACTTTCCCCTCCCATGGCGACCATCTCGCCACGAGCAGGGCCCTCCATCTAACCTGGGCCGTCTACATAGAGACGCTCAGGTGAAGGACACGGAGGGGTCATTCGGCCCACGCCTTCGATGGGCGCCTACGTCGCGGAAGCATGAATACAAGGGTCAGCACACCACATAGATTATATACAAATAGCCACCCTGAAGGGTGGCACATCCATCCAAATGCTAACAACAAAGAATATGCATCTAAACTAGGAAAACCCCCAAAACCCCGGGTTCTACCAGAGCTCCGGACTCTAGTGGGGAAGCGACTGACGGCTGGGTTTCAGGAGATCGGCAGACCGAATCTTGGCATGGCGTTGGCTGGCATAGAACATCGGCTAGGGTTGTCCACTCCATCCGCCCCTCCTGTGCACACTTTGCAGATGGGTCGATTCACGCTATGGCTTTTGTAGCCTTAGGGACCTTGAGACTCAAGGGATCACCCTTTGAGCCTACTCCGGGTTCATGACACTGGTCCGATGAGGCAGGTCGGGAAGCGCCCCTTCCGGGATCACAGTGGTGTCGTGGGTGAGCTAGAGAATACGTTCCGCATCAGCGACCCCCGCATCCGTACCCAACTTACTCACCCTAAATCTACTCAAAGTGCATGGTGCCCCATACGGGTCACACCACTACACCCGTGGAGTGTCGGACCCATACCCGCCCCTCGTGGATCGTGGCTATCGGCCTAGCCCCATAGGAGTCTCGGGGAGCCTTTATGTTCATGCAAGACCCCACCCCCACTTCACCACTGTGTCCCTTGTCTGATGCTAAGCCAGACCATAGCGTCTATGACCCGGTGGGCTCTTGTGCACAGGCCGAATCTACTAGGGTGTTAAAGGGAGCATTCTATACTCAAGCTCAGAGGCCTCTACCCCCCTTTTAATCCCTGTTTACTGGAGCGACTAAACTGACTCATGGAGACATCGACCATCCCATAACAGAGCATCATTCATAATTGAAAAGTATTCCTAATTACCAAAGAAGGGTTAATCTCACCCAAAACTATCCAGAAAAGAATACCAGAGTATTATTCTACAATTTGCAAACTAACTACCACTAACTAGAGTTTCGGCTGGACCCGTTGTCAAGGGGTGCTTCCATGTAACAGCAACAGCGAAAGGGTGTTTGGCGATCTGGGGACGAACAACAACTGTTTCCTGAGTGCTCAGCTGCTCCTGGCGCTTTGCTGGGTCGAAATTGGGCTGATATGAGGATGGCGCTTCCCTTTGGTGGCCTAGTTTAGCAACCCTCATGCTGGCCACCCGGGTTATGCCAAATGGCGCCTTCCCACTATGGATTGACCTAATCACATGTCTTTAGATAATTATCCTTTATAATTTGGTTAACATAGCTAATTAAATCCATTGTGGCCAATCCCCTAGGTTATCATACCCCAGGTGGCGTACCTATACCGAGTGACGTGTTCAAGATTTATACATACACCGTATGAATACTTGGAACGTCACATTCTCCCCTCCTTAGAATTTATGTTGTCCTCAGCATTGGGGTTAGTTAGAAATGTACAAAGAAATACATTATGAAGGAAGGTAATCCGGTATTTTTCCGAAAAGTAATACATATATTCAAAAACTTTAAAGTTTGCAAAACATTTCAAGCACCGTGGTGCATTCAACATGATTATCATAATCAAACAGTTTAAGGACCCAAGTCCAATACCAACATCAGTGGAACGATAACAAAACATGTAGGCAAAACAAAACTGAAGAGTTCGGGTCATCAGTAACCCTCTAGCATGGGCAGGGCATGTATTGCTTACTGGCCTGCACATACGAGTGTGTCAGTACATATGATGAAATTGTGGTTGAAGGGGCCACCCCCTTATAATAATTAAAAGAACATGCTATCCATCAGGGAAGCTATCATGTCTATGGTTTGCGATTCCTTGCAGCATAGGGATTGGTCAAGTTCCCATTGTAGCCGAGAGGAAAGCGGCCTATCAACTATATGCTCTTGCAACAAGTTGTGGTGAGGTCGCTGTTGACAGCACACCACGCCCTAGAGAACACAAGGTGATCTCATCATCGGTTACTTGTTATTATCTACGATGCATCATCCCCTCTGAGGCGACACCCCTGGTAATCAGGCTTCTAAGCTTACCGCTGACTGCAGGGTTGATAGCATCGTTGATGGTGCGGCCTTGAGATTCACGCATGAAATCCGGATAGTGCTTGTCAAGGTCTATTTTCATCACCCACGTAGCATCCTCAACTGGTAAGTGTTTCCACTTAACCAAGTATTGCAACATTTGAGTCCTTCTGGTTTGTTTGTAAGCTCGATCAAGAAGAGCTTCAGGCACTATTTCGAGTTGCTCCTCTGTCATTTCTAGGAGGGTTGGGGTCTCCAAAACCTCCTCTGGATCAGGGGTGTGTTGCTTTAGAAGACTCACGTGAAAGACCTTATGGATCTTCAAGCGGGGTGGCAATTCTAAGCGATAGGCTTGTTCTCCAACGTGCTCAATAATCCTGAATGGTCCAGCCCATCGAGGGGCCAACTTTTTGCAATTGCCAATCTTAAGCTTGGCTTGCTTCACTTTAATCTTAAGCCAAACTGATTCGCCCACCTGAAAAATGCGTGGGGTTCTGTGCTTATCGGCTACACTCTTCTGGCAACTGCGCGCAGCCAATAAGTAGCCCCGAACTTCTTCGACCAGAGCCTGCATCTCCAGGAGGAGTTTTTGAGAAACCTCAATCTTAGAAACAGGATTATGCCACGTGTCTGGAGTAAGACATTGGTAACCATAGTTTATCATAAATGGAGACATTCTGGAAGACTCCTGTTTCATGCTGTTATAGGCAAACTCGACCAGATAAATATAGTCAGCCCATTGCGATTGCTTACTCCACACATAACTTCTTAGCATATCCTCTATAATACGATTGGTACGTTCCGTCTGACCGTCTGTTTGAGGATGATATGCTGTACTCATAGCAAGCTTGGTCTGAATGGTGGCAAAGAAATCTTTCCAGAATGCACTTACAAATTTGGGATCCCTATCCGACACAATTACTCGTGGCATTCCGTGTAATCTGAAGATTTCCTTGGCGAACAGCAGAGCAGTATCAAAGGCGGTATCCGTGGTACGACATGGCAAGAAATGAGCCATTTTCGACAATTTGTCGACCACAACCATTAAGGCATCATATCCCCGGAGAGTTCTTGGAAGGGCCACAATGAAATCCATGGTTATCACTTCCCATTTGGCATTTGGCACATCCAGAGGTTGCAACTCGCCTGAAATCCTTAACTGCTCCGCTTTTGTTTGCTGGCATACCTGACACTGCCTAATGTACTTGGCAATTTCCTTTTTCATGGAAGGCCAGAAATAGCTGGAACGAATTTTAAAGTAGGTTTTCATAAAACCTGCGTGTCCCGCTATAGGGCTATTGTGTGTGTCATGAAGAATGAGCTTCCGTACTCCTGAAGTCTCTGGCACACACAACTTATGCTTGTGATATAATAAGTTGCCCTCCTTCTTATATGCACGAAAAGCCTCGCGTTCTGCATCCGTGCGAGCTTCCTTAGCCAAACTGTCCCAAATGTCACAGAACTCTGGATCTGTGGCCAAGGTCTGCTCTATCTGTTTCTCAAACTCACTGGTGAGTGTAGAAATGGCATTACAATGGGTTCGGGTCACCAAGGGATGGCGTGATAAAGCATCCGCAACTACATTGTGCTTGCCAGGCTTATATATAATCTCAAAATCATACTCCTCAAGAAATTCCATTCATCTTCTCTGACGGAGGTTGAGATTCGGCTGGGTGAATAAATAACGGAGACTTTGATGATCCGTATCCAACTGGAATCTTCTACCAAGAAGGTAGTGTCTCCATATCCGCAGAGCACGGACAACGGCCAACAGTTCCTGATCATGGGTGGGATATCGTTGTTCCGTCTCGTTCATCTTCTTTGAATCGTAAGCAATAACCCTCCCTTCCTGCATTAGGACTCCACCGGTGGCAATTTTACTGGCATCGGTCGCCACTAGCTTATCCTGCTTAGGATCGGGCAATGTGAGAACTGGTGCTGATGTTAGGGCATCCTTAAGCTGCTTGAAACTCTGCTGAACTTTTGTCTTCCAGTGGTCCCTCCAATCCTTCACCTTCTCATGCCTTGTGAGATTTGTAAGAGGAGCTGCAATCTTCGCAAAATCCTTTACAAATTTTCGATAGTAGCCTGTTAATCCCAAGAAACTGCGGACTTCGGAAACATTCTCTGGAATAGGCCATCCTCTTACGGCCTCTATCTTTGCGGGGTCTGTAGCAATTCCCTCTGCCGAAATGATATGGCCCAAGTAATCGACCTTTCGGAGTGGCAAACTTGCATTTAGAGAACTTAGCGTAGAGCTGATGACGTCTTAGCTTTTGGAGGGCTAATGTGAGATGTTTCTCATGCTCCTCGAGGGTCTTACTATAGATGAGAATGTCGTCGAAGAAGATAACAACAAAATCATCCAAGTATTGTCGGAAGACATCATTCATTAGTCGCATGAACGTTGCCGGGGCATTAGTTAATCCAAAAGGCATAACTATAAATTCATAATGCCCATACCTAGTGCGAAAAGCGGATTTATGGATGTCCTCCTCCTTGATCCTTATCTGATGGTATCCGGAGCGTAGATCAATCTTTGAGAAATACCTAGCCCCTTGTAACTGATCCATTAGGCCATCTGCCCTAGGCAAAGCATAGCGATTCTTGATGGTATGCTTGTTAAGTTGTCGGTAATCAATACACATCCTCAGCGAGCCGTCCTTTTTCTTAACGAAGAGAATAGGAGTGCCAAAAGGCGAAACACTAGGTCGGATGAAACCTAGGTTTAGTAGCTCCTGAAGTTGCTTCTTAAGTTCTGCCAATTCTGGAGGACTCATACGGTACGGGGCCTTGCTAGTAGGCTTGGTACCCGGCTCTAAAGTTATTTCACATTCCACCCCTCTAAAAGGAGGAAGCTTCTGAATCTCATCTGGGAAAAGGTCACCAAATTCCCGGAGAAGACGAGCAATCCCTTCTGGCAAGGTATCGATTACTTGCTTCTGTTTAGCATCTGACTCTATGGATGCAAGGGAAATGATGCAGAGGAGCTTTTCCTTGCGTATAGCTTTATCTAACTGTCTGATGGACATAGACTGCATGATAGGGTTGAAGGGTTCACCTTTAATAGTCACGCGGGTTCCATTAGCTGCGTTGAAGGTAACTTCCCTCTTCTCGCAGTCTATGTTGACTTTTGCGGATGCCAAGAATTCCATACCAACAATGAGGTCATATTTACCAATGTCCATCAACTCGGCACCCAAAGCCACTGGTGCACCTGGCAACTGCATCTTAAGATTGATGCGACGGCCATGGGTATGCCTAACTTTACCACTGGCTAGAGTGACAGGCCTTGGTCGAGACCTTAATGTTTCAAGCTGTAAGACCTGAGCCATTCTAGGGGAAGCAAAATTATGTGTACTTCCCGTATCCATAAGAATTACAAAGGCTTACTGTCTACTTGACCTATGGTGGAAATGACAGCAGGCTGACTTTCGGCATTGCCGGTTTCTATAGCTGCAAGAATATGAGACGCACCATGAATATACTCAGGAGCCTCGTCCTCGACAGGTAAGGTTGACTCCAGCTCGTCCCAATCGAGGTCGGCCATGGCCAGCTGGGCAGTTTGCGTAACATAAGGACAGTTGTGCATAAAGTGCCCAGGTCGCATACACCTGTAACATGCCTTATCTCGGCGGAGCTGTTCTCGGGCCTCCTTAGGAATAGACTGTAAGAGGCTTCGTACTTCCTTGCCGACATTGTTCTGTTTGTCAGCCGTGCTGAAAGTAACTTTCTTTTCCGGCCGGCTATACGAGTTCTGTTGAGAAGGGCCCGGACTTGGCGAACGGGGTTTGTATGGTGTGGCTGGCCGGGGCTGCGAATAAGGAGTAGGACGTGGATACTGATTTCTTGGTGTGTCCTCCTCGAGGCTCAATGCCTTAGCCTCAGCCTCCGCAACTGATTTTGGGTCTATGGCTTTAACCATCCGTTTAATTGATGGGGCCAACCCTTCAATATAACCCTCTACGGCTCTCTTTTCATTCATTCCTGGAACATACAGCCTCAAGCGCATAAACTCATCAGTGTAAGCCTGGACCGACATACCCTTCTGCTCCAACCTATAGAAGGTCTGAATCTGCTGGCATTTGTGCGCACGAGGCACATAATGCGACTTGAACGCCTTGGCAAACTTCCTGAAGTTGCATCTGCTCCTGTCCAGATGCTTGGCCCTGGCATAGCCCTTCCACCAAATACTGTGATGCTCCCTGAATATATACGACCGGTCGTATACATACGGGGACTTTCCCCTCCCATGGCGACCATCTCGCCACGAGCAGGGCCCTCCATCTAACCTGGGCCGTCTACATAGAGACGCTCAGGTGAAGGACACGGAGGGGTCATTCGGCCCACGCCTTCGATGGGCGCCTACGTCGCGGAAGCATGAATACAAGGGTCAGCACACCACATAGATCATATACAAATAGCCACCCTGAAGGGTGGCACATCCATCCAAATGCTAACAACAAAGAATATGCATCTAAACTAGGAAAACCCCCAAAACCCCAGGTTCTACCCCGGCTCAGACTCTAGTGGGGAAGCGACTGACGGCTGGGTTTCAGGAGATCGGCAGACCGAATCTTGGCATGGCGTTGGCTGGCATAGAACATCGGCTAGGGTTGTCCACTCCATCCGCCCCTCCTGTGCACACTTTGCAGATGGGTCGATTCACGCTATGGCTTCGCTGTAGCCTTCCGGAGACGCAGACTCAAGGGATCACCCTTTGAGCCTACTCCAGGTTCATGACACCTGGTCCGATGAGGCAGGTCGGGGAAGCGTCCCCTTCCAGGATCACAGTGGTGTCGTGGGTGAGCTAGAGAATACGTGCCGCATCAGCGACCCCCGCATCCGTACCCAACTTACTCACCCTAAATCTACTCAAAGTGCATGGTGCCCCATACGGGTCACACCACTACACCCAGGGAGTGTCAGACCCATACCCGGCCCTCTACGTGACCGGCTATCGGCCTAGCCCACTGTAGGAGTCTCAGGAGACTTTTATGTTCGTGCAAGACCCCACCCCCACTTCACCACTGTGTCCCTTGTCTGATGCTAAGCCAGACCATAGTGTCTATGACCCGGTGGGCTCTTGTGCACAGGCCGAATCTACTAGGGTGTTAAAGGAAGTACTAGGAGCATTCTATACTCAAGCTCAGAGGCCTCTACCCCCCCTTTTAATCCCTGTTTACTGGAGCGACTAAACTGACTAATGGAGCATCATTCATAATTGAAAAGTATTCCTAATTACCAAAGAAGGGTTAATCTCACCCAAAACTATCCAGAAAAGAATACCAGAGTATTATTCTACAATTTGCAAACTAACTACCACTAACCAGAGTTTCGGCTGGACCCGTTGTCAAGGGGTGCTTCCATGGGGCTGTACTGGGGTAACAGCAACAGCGAAAAGGTGTTTGGCGATCTGGGGACGAACAGCAACTGTTTCCTGAGCGCTCAGCTGCTCCTGGCGCTTTGCTGGGTCGAAATTGGGCTGATATGAGGATGGCGCTTCCCTTTGGTGGCCTAGTTTAGCAACCCTCATGCTGGCCACCCGGGTTATGCCAAATGGCGCCTTCCCACTATGGATTGACCTAATCACATGTCTTTAGATAATTATCCTTTATAATTTGGTTAACATAGCTAATTAAATCCATTGTGGCCAACCCCCTAGGTTATCATACCCCAGGTGGCGTACCTATACCGAGTGACGTGTTCAAGATTTATACGTACACCGTATGAATACTTGGAACGTCACAGAAATGCAGAAGCTTTGTCTAGATCTAGCATAGGTTTTTATCCACCTAGGCATCTTACCATACCGCTCTGCCATAGACTGCCAAAACTACTCGAGTCTTGATCTCGAGAAAGAAGAAATTATTGAAACGATGGAGATAGACAAACTTAATCTGTCACAACAATTTCAACAGGATGCTGATAAAGGATCTATCTTGGATGGCTTGGCTTTTGAGGTAGAAAATTTGTGGATTTCTTTGCAGAATACAACGTCGAGTTTGCTGGGAGCTTGCAGGACATAGCCGAAGTTGAAGACCTATTCCATCCAATAAATTGTTGTTTGAGTCACAACAATTTCAACAAGATGCTGATAGAGGATCTTTCTTGTATGGCTTGGCTTCTGTCCTTCCTATATATACGATTATTAACATTTTTTTTTTTTTTTGGAATTAGTGACATTTTGGAATGGCTTTTCCGGCTGTATTTTTGAGAAGACATGGAGAGCATTTGCCCCGTTTGTATGTGGCAGCTTCACATGCTTGCTTGCATAATTCCGCCACCATAGCATCGATTTCTGTTCCGTTTGCAGCTAGCTTATTAATTGAAACGTTGGCTCCTAGGTGTCATCGCCCTTCCAGAGATGTAGGCTGATGCATATGAATAGAGTTTTGCCATAGACTGCCAAAACTGCTCGAGTCTTGATCTCTGGAGCGGCTAAAATGCGTGGCCTCAGTTGTATGTCCTCGGCCAGATATTTGGCACGTAAGGCCTCGGACGTACAACCTCGATACTGCATTTTTGGTTATCAGCCTCGGCCAGACCGATAACCTTACCTGTCCAACATCTAATTTTTGAATCACAAAACCTTAACTTTACATTTTAGCCTTTTCCATGCATATATTGGAGCTTAAATAAAGCTGTCAAAGGACTATACAGTAATCCTCGCTCATAGTCCAATGATGTTTTACACAGTTTGCATGTAATGTGTTGCTGATGCCATAGTCAAAATTGGTCTTGCATTTGATGGACACTAATACATAAACATCGGTAACTATCTTTCAATGTTAAGGGCTTTGGCAATTGGACCCTTTATACGGAATTGGGGCAGATGATTGTTGGCCAGAACTAGATCATGATTGCAATGTAAGAATATTTAACACCTTTACCATCACAATTTTCTTTGCTATTGGAATGTAAAGATCGATGCTCGTCCCTCTCCAAATCGCGCACTTCAGTTCGGTCCCAGGGGTGCATGGGGCTCCAGCTCCGCTGGCGCTAAATTCTTGTATCCTATATAATTAGAAATTAGTGCAGTGAAAGGAAATATTTGAAAGATAACCAAAATTGTCTATGACATCGTTGTAAATATGGTGAACAGAGAAATGAGAAAATGGAAAATGTTAGAATAGTATAATCCTCCTCCTATATAATACTCCTCCTATATAATAAGAAAAATAGTGTCTGTAAGTCACGCCCCATTGATAGCCAAGGTGATGCCACATGGCACATCTCAGACCCTCGGATGGTAAACACGTGTAAGCTTCAAAAAGTTTAGGAAGCATCGAGAAGCTTCCTTTCGTTCTAGAACCTAATTTGGAGTTTCTAGAGGGCCTCTTTGCATTCTAAAAGTGTCTAGAAGCTTCTCTTGCGAGTTTGAAAGGCTCTTTGGTTTCGTATAAAAAGGGGCAGGGCGAGCTTGCAAGGTTGCGGAGGAGTGGAACTAAGATTGTGGTTTCAAAAGGTTGGAGTAGAACTGGTTTACTTGAGAGCAAAGCAGCAGTCAATCTGAAACGGTTTAATGCAAGCTTATATAGGGTTATGCTACTACAGAGACGTGCGATCCGACACTAGCCTACCATCTTTCTCTGCAAGCAAGCCTTCGGATTTCTTCATCCACAACCAATCCATAACCGGGGTTATCATCTGCTTTTTAGATGGAAGAACAACTACTGAGCTGTTGATGTTAGTCTGGACGCTTACTTCATCATTCCGGTTTTGCAAGAACAAGGAGAAGAATATGTCGCACTTGGAAAGGGAAAAAGGGACTCTGAGTCTGGACTGAGTTATTTATGCTTGTTTTTTGTTTGTTTCTAGCTTTGAATAGAGATTGTAAGCTTTCCTGACCAAATGCAAGATTCAAAATGCAGGATGTTATTGTTTGGCTTCATTATCTCAAAGTACATTTAAATAGATGGATATGTAAATGTAATATTCAAGTACATGTAAACATAATGGGATTTAAGTCTAAAAAGTACCTAATCGTACATGACTGCAGGCTGCTGCTGCCAAAATACTGAGATGCAATACATTTCATGAAAACCATGTGGATTCATTAACAGGTCACTGAAAAATTGCACTGAAATATACAGAAGAAAGTCCTGAAATAATTTTAGAAGAAAACATAATCTCAAAATAGAATTGATCCAAGTACAAGAGCAAACATGTGAGATATCAAGGTATTATATTACTTGTGTTCTCCTCTTCATGAAATCTCTAACTTTTGGTGGAATTTTGATATTATCAAGCCAAAATCCATAAATCCGATGTTTGATTGAATTGTCAATTCTATTTGATCTTGGCCTCCTTCCTGCCAAAGGCCACAGTTTGCTTTGCTTAATGACATTATTTTCATTTTTGCTGCAACTTTGGATAAATTTCTTGGTTGTATCTTTAGCAATTTTGAAGTAATATCCTTGTTTATATCTCTTTTTTTTCAAACAATAATTGATAATAGTGAATGTTTTGCAGCCAACTTGTCTTTGGTATTTGCAGGCATTACGTTTTGAAGCCCATCTTTTAAGTTTCCAATCATTGATTTCATAACAATAACTTCAAAAGAAAATTTTCAATCACGAGTTCGGCAAAAAAAAAAAAAAAAAAAAAAGCAAAAGCCTATGATCTTGCAACAAATGAGCACCAAAAACTACTCTTTCTGAATGTCCCTTTATGTGCAGATTGAAATTGATTTTATTTCTTGTAAATTCATTGGTATGTGTTTCTTGTGCTATTTGTTTGGTGTTCGTTCTAGAAGGATGGGAGGGGAGTTCGAAAAGAGAGGGATGGATCCATTTAAACTGAGTTTGATCCAATTTGCCAAGAATTCTGGGGAGCTGTCAGGGGATGCTCTTGCAATCATTGCGGATCTGCTACAAAACAACAAAGCAGAGTATCTTGTTGTACACCTAGATCGTACCCAAGAAATGCACAAGTTCATCCTTCAACTTAGTAATATGTGTGTACACCCTTTCATGTTCTTATCCCCATATCCCCTGGCTCTGGAAGAGGATTAGTCATTGCCCAAAATCTTCGTGTTGATATAGTTTAGTTGTCCCTTTGGTGAGCTACAGAGGCTTAGAGTATAGCGCATCAGTATGGAAGGCATTGATATTGTATCCATTTTCTATGATGGTCTACAGTTGCAAAAGTCATACATGCACTATGAAAATGAGATTGGACTAAAATGAGAACAAGAGATCATAAACTGATGGCCACATGGAAGAACGTGGATGGTTGATCAGCAAACCAATAAAGATATAATCAATTGTATATTTACAAAAAAGAAGTAATGATTATTAGAGGCATGACGAGGAAATGTAGCATTTGGCCAATCCAGCCTCTCTATCAAACTCAAAATATGGTATCACTTTTCAGATACGTCCAAATCATCCAAATTACCCTAGAGACCAACTTCCATGATCAACTGAGCCAATATCAACTCGATATGGTCAACTAATTGCCCTTTCACTCAATGCACTCTAGATCAACTAGAATCGGTAGTGGAAGACTGCTTAGGATGTTATTTGAGTTTTATCTCTTGGGATACCTCTTTGAACCCACAATGGAATCTTGTATAAAAGCTCTCGTTCACTTTAGAGGCAGGATAGTATGCCAAAACCTAAATCCTATAATTGAGTAGAGTTTATGTATCGGGGCACCAAAAATGCTCCATCTGCTAATTCCACAATTCAAGTGGTACTTATCTCCCACAAAATGTCCCAGAAAAGAAAAAATGCACATCCACTGCACATGGACATGCCAACCCTCAAATTTATCCCTTTCCAAGAGGGGAAATCGGCCACTCTAGCAAGCTCAAAATGTGGTTCTAGGATCAATTTCCATGTTTTTCGAGCCAAGCTCTACTTGCGACAGATCATCCATTCATTCATTCATTCAATATCTCCACTTCCAACAAAATTCGAAGTTTATGCATTAGTATCACTTTTTATAGGACTATATCTAGTTTGTGCATCATTAAACAATGAAACCTTACTAGCTAAGTCCTCATCTAGTACTTGCAAACAAACCTCCCCACTGGTAAAAACCAACAATAGAAGCCAATTTTAAAAAGCACAAATTTGATTCTACATGCTTAGAATTTCTTAAAGCTTTTGGTTAATAACTGCCAATGTTTCTAAGATTGTAATATGCATAGTCATTTTTTTAATCAAGTGCCCTATGTAGACAAAGCACTTGTCTAGCAATATAGTCGTAATTTAGCATTATGGTTCTGTATATGTATGTTTTAAACTATATGCCAGGAAAACAAAAAGTCAATAATGAAATTAATTCATACACTTGAGCTCATGGCTATAAGAGTTGAATGCATACAAATCCTCATAGCTTAGGTTAATAGTATCTAAAAAGGGCAATCAAATAGTATTCTCTTATAAAATATTAATATGATGATATAGACTTGAAGCCATCATAACTAGAGCCTCAGGCACAATGCATTTGTCCCACAAGAGAAGCCTAAGATATGAAGTAATCTAAAGATATTAAAAATAAATATGATCCTTGAACTCTGGCTCAATAGAAAGAGCACTTAACGTCTTTTCTCAGATGGACCAAAAAAACCAACCAAAACCAAGATGAAATGCCTTTTTCCTAGCTGAGGGCCACCTATCAGGGTAGGGTGCTAGAAGAATGTGTTGGCCATCCAAGGCACTATGAAATACTGCAGCCAAATTGCTGTTTGGACCTTAGGGCATGCAAGCAAGCAATGTTCAAGTGATTCACACTCTGGAAGTAGAATTGGACATAATGCAGAGATTCGTGGATCAAGTTGATGATGGAACATTAACACGCATTTGCGTGCTTTATGATGGATAATAGCCCTATGCTTGAACTTTGTTAAATAACAAGTTAATCTTGGGTTGAGAGTATTATACAATTGCACCGTATCTCTATCATTATTAATCCTTTTCTAACCATAAACTAGAAAGAGCCTTCAATATGTTCGTTGTCAGTAATATATGTGTCAACAACATCAAACTCATAGTCTCATTTTGCATTGGAATATATAGGTATACAATAGCATCTACATGGAAATACTGGATTATACATGAGGTTTAAGGACTTCCAAAACCTGGATTGCCAGGACCTCCAAAACCAGGACCACCTGGACTGCCAGGACCTCCTGCGCCGAGACCTCCAAAACCAGGGCTGCCTTGAGCTCCAAATCCAGGACCACCAGAGCCGCCTGGACCACCAAAACTAGGACCACTAGGGCCGCCTGGACCTCCAAAACCAGGACCACCAGGACCTCCAAACCCAAGACCACCAGGGCCGCCTGGACCTCCAAAGCCAGAACCACCAGGGCCACCTGGACCTCCAAAGCCAGGACCACCAGGGCCAGTTGGGCCTCCAAAACCAGGGCCACCAGAGCCACTAGGGCCACCAGGACCACTGAAGCCAAAACCTCCAGGGCCGCTAGGACCTCCAGGGCCAAAACCCCCGGGCACTTGAGCCATAGCAATGTTGGCTACCAAGGCCATTATAATCATCACTCTGATACCCACTCGATTCTCCATCGCTCTTGTTGAAAGAATGAACCCCTGAACCCTTTATATACCTCTTCATTGTATTTTATTAAGAATATTTACTATTGAAGACCTGGTTCACCACCTCTCTGGTTGTTCCTATCTGTTTTAACATGGCTGCCAGTCAAGCATGCTGTGAATGTGATCGAGAGAGTTCGTCAGAACTCCATGTGAATATGCAAGTATTTCATCTTGATTGTCTAAACGAGAATGACGCCTAGGTCGGTGCGATCAACAAATAACAAATACACCACTTATTGTGTCTCCTAGGGGCATATATACGAAAAAGAGACACACACAAAAAGACACTTGCAAAAAGCATAATTTAGGTCAAAGCGTCTAGCCAGAAAGAGCAAGAGCAGAGAGCATTATACTGCCGGATTTGGAGCTTGTTCAGCGATCGATTGATGTATGCGTCTTTCAATGGGTGAGTCTGTCAGAAAGTACTTTGTGATTTTATTGTTTCAAGTCTCCTTCTCTATCTTAACGTCTTCTCAAGACTGCTTGGGTCTTTGAGCCATTTAATACAATGTCATTTGCATTTGGCATATAGCTGAGAGCATATATAACGCTACCTTCAAAAATTCGTCCTGAAACTACTATTAAACATTAAAATGGCTCCGATTTTAGCACGATAGGAGATACGATCTGTTTTTTCCTTTCTATGAATTTCTATCAAGCTGTGCCTTTTTCCTCTTTGCGAGAAAGCGCACTATATGCCATTTCCATTTGGTGCCATCTTGCTTATGTCTGAATTTCTGGTCTGGAAAATCCAGAACCGACTCAGCATTTCAAACTGTGCTAAACTAAGGGCTATTTAGATTCAATTTCAGCGTAATGGCATAATTTGCAGGCTATTTTTTTTTATTGTTTGGCCCTGTCTTGCTCCTCGTTGGTTGATGAGAAGACTTTACATTCTTCCATAGCAGATCGTGCTTGGTTATTGTATGGGGGATGGAAACAGGGGAGACGATTCCAGGGGGTCCCGCGACCGGCGGCAGCCGGGAGCGGGTCCTGGAATCGTCGACCCTGTTTCATCCCCCCACAACATGGCAACTGGGGAGGAGAGAAATTTTGATCCGTTTTACCTGTTCTTCACCTGTTGAGCGGAATCCAGCCTGCCTATTTCCATTCCGGAAGCGGAATGGGCTCCCCAGTTGCCATGTTGTTTATATTTTGTATGGCAAACGAAGTCATTACTAGTTATTTAAAATTAAAATGCATTTTACCAAAAGAGCATGAAAGGCTCTGGATGATAGATTGTGGTAAACAATGAAGTGTTGGCTATCTCGCTAGCCTAGGACATGTATACATTCCTCTTCTTTTCAAGGATCATGCTTTTTCTGTTCAATAGATAGTGCTTCATGCCTCATCTAGGGATATAATTTGTAAACTGCACCAGATGGTTCACGAAACTATATTTTTAAGTAGCTAGAAAAAACTTGTAAATGTTGTGAATAAGAAAGTCCATCAATTAAGGAATAAAACGCTAACTAACAGACAATTAGACTAACCGAATGGATGAGACGAACTCCAATAATAAGGAACAAAAACACTATCGATAAGGCTGACCAAATGGAAGGGGATATAGGCGAGCCGAAGCTAATTTTAGGTAGGGCGCAACCCCTTTGGGCATGGCCTGGATAACTTGAAACTAGGTTTACACCTTGGTATACCATTGCATCCGTTCATGTTGGTATTGTTCGGAGAGTGGTGGCCCCTGACGTGGCCTGCTCCCTACTGGTGCCCCGACTACGGTGAGGGCTCACTGAAAGGGACTATTGGAGGGAGCATCATATCCGTTGGAGTAAGAGGCTACAAATAAAGTAGGACTACATCTCATGACAACTCGAAAAGAAACCCCAATAAACTCCGACTCCATAAGCTCATGTAAGATGCTTATCACCATAGCAAGCCAAAAATCACTAGTCCAAACTTTTGGCTCTGCTTTCCACATTTCCTCCGGCCACTATTATATAATATAACTCTAGGTAAAGCATAGAATGGTGGAGAAAAGGATGGTCAAGGAAACAAGAACAATCTATCATTTACATATATTGTACTGAGGAAATCTATGGAAATTAAAGCCTAAGATATAAAATAGAATAGACTAGTAAACGGGTGCCCGGCGTTGCCGGGCTAATGTCTTGGCATCTGTTTTGACTCGGCCTCTAACGTCCATAGGCGCCAACTTTGACAACATCGCATCTAACGTCCATATGTCGAACTTCGACAACATCGCATGTTGATATTGGCAAGAATGGACATTATTTACTTTTGTAATTATTTTTGTTACTAAAATTGTCTAATGACAGTATCATCAATGTATTAACTTTGCGTTTATGGATTTCAGTAGAGAAAAGAATGTTTTTTAAGGAATAGGGGGCGAAGTTAAATCTACCTCTATGTTAATAACTACCTTCGTAAATGTAAGGAAACGGCTATTCTGCCCATGGAGCCAACGACAGCATACCATGTGGCACCAATTCTTTTTAACCTAAATTTCATAGTGACGATTACAGCGGCGATTACAGTCACAGCCGAATATCAATCAGCAATTACGACCCGTTCTCAAGCAGTACTTCCATCCCTGAACACTTGAGCATTGTAATGACATCCATTGGTCTCCGTGGACGATAAAAACATATTCTATTCTATTCTATTCTATTAATGATTTTGTCTATAAAAATGGATGTCAAGCCAGGAGTCATTAATAACTATGTAGGCATGTGTGTGTGTGTATATCTATAGAGTGCCTTTGTGCACTTACTAATATTGATGCATTTATAATTCTAATTGCCATAGCCATAACATCCATCTTCTATCATTGCTTGCTCGAGGAGGGCATAATGTCCTTCCCTAGACCACTATACATATCTAAAGACCTAGCAAGATAGGATGAGACAAAAATGGACATATTAGGCAAGAAGGGGACTTCACTTTGCTCTCACTTTTATTTAAATAGTTGACGGGTTTTATGGAGATCATAATTGATGCAATTGACAACATGCCAATGAAATATGTGAAGATTTGCATTTGTGTGGCAGTGCATTTGCAATAGATTATGCAATTTTTGGTTGTGTATGTGCAATTTCTTTGTTTTTCTTGTTTTAGTGGATAATTTATTTGCTTTTCATGGACTGTAACAATGTGAAGCATGCAACCTATCACTACCCACTTGTACAATTATTGAGTAAAAGGACGTCGAGAAAGATAATGGGAGTAAAAACACTATACAACAATTTATTATGACAGATGGAATCCACAGGTTTGTAATGTCTTAATTCTATTGAATTTGACCAGTAATACAAAGGGAAAGTATCTTCCAATTCTTTCAAGAATACTTGGAATTACAAAGGACAAAGTATCTTCCAATTCTGTTGGCAATACGTGGAACCTCTTATAGGGGTTGGTAATCCTTGTTGCAAAACATTAACCAACTGAAAAACCTTTTATGGTAAGAGTACTTAACCTGTGGACCACTTATAATTGCATGCAACCTAATTAATCTCTTCTAGCCTATTGATTTCTCCTTTAGAGCTTCAAAGTGCTTCTGGATGCAGGCCTTTCCTGCAACGTTTATTCTCCAAATTCTGCAGTGAGATTCAGTTTAGCTATAATGGAGTTAGTATCCATGATATCATGAAGCTCATCATTGTTCTTTCCCTAGACAGAATAAATAATAAGATTCACAAAATAGCATGTAACTTGATCGTGAAGATGTCACATTCTAACATGCTAATTCAACTTCATCGTCTGGCTTCTATAGATATAGTGAATTGTAAATGGAATGTTTCTGCAAATATAGCCCATGGTCTGCAAAACATGCTATCTTCTTCCTCCCCATTGCAACTTCTCTAAACTTTGCTAAGCCAGGATTTGCTCCTTTAAATGTAGAACCCAAATCTGATAACCAAGGCTCCAGCATGGCCGCTTTGTAAGAAAGAGATACATTCTCATTTCTACATGCTTTAGCTGTTCATCCTCATTTGTACATGCATGTGGAATAGCCTCTTGAAAATTGAGAATGAAGGGGTAGAGGTACACATAGCAGAGGTACTATGAGCAAGAGCAAATGCTATGCAAAGGCATTTTTATAGGAAATCCAATATAGTAGCCAAAACATAAACAAATAGGAGAAAATGTGCGACCGTCATAAGATGCTCAAGCTTTCCTGTTTGATGACTAAAGCAGTATACCTTTCTGCATAAAGAGAGAAATATCAAGCACGCGCAAAAAATTTTAAATGCTCTTAGATGAAGGAAGAAGCATAAGAATTAGAAAGAAGTGCAAAGAATTAGCAAAGATGAAATAAAACAGGGATGTGTTCTTAATTATTCCAACCGTTATGTAAACTGTATCCGTCTTTGTCTCTGTAGATCTCTACTTCCATATGTCTGCCACCAACACCTATAAATGACAAAAAATGAAATGAATCAAGATTCTAGCACCGAACTAAGGTTGCTTGCTTGTTCCTAAATCTGTGAGGAAAATGGCAAAAGAACGAAACTGCATTTCGCTTGTTCCTAAATCTATGATAAAAATGGAAAAAGAACGAAACTGCATTTATGTCTTGCCTCGTCAACAGAACAGAAGTTGGAATCCTTTGTTTGTGTGAAAATTCTAGTTGTAGGCATCCTTAAAGCTGGATTGGATGCCGTTCTATAGACCCACATAAAAATCGGTGAAGAATCGCTCTGAGAAAGATTATATCGATTTTGTTACATAATCGTTTGCGGTGCTATTTTATAGAAGTCTTCAACGACGGTTTTGCTCCAGATTTGCAAGTTTGCATGTGTCACTGCCATATCTGCAGCTCCATCGCGATATTGAACCTAAAACTCCATCGCTACAATGGCAGAGCACACAGAGAACAGAAATCACAAACCCCTAAATGTTACAAACTGCTCACATACCTTCTTACAGGGAAAAATCGGGGCCAGGCTATGGCAGGGCCAGACTGGGTGTACAAATTTTTATTTTCCACATTCAAGCAAGGAAAAGCAAAAACTGGAATCCAAGAGCCTAAGATTACTATATTCACCTGCTTCAACCGCTCAGCTTCAAGTAAATGACCTGATTGATGGTGTCCTAACCTCAAATACTACATCTGAGGTTATTGAAAGATGCAAGAGAGGAGGTTGTTAATCTGAAAAAACATCTCAAATAAATGGCTACAAATAAAGTAGGACTACATCTCATGACAACTCGAAAAGAAACCCCAATAAACTCCGACTCCATAAGCTCATGTAAGATGCTTATCACCATAGCAAGCCAAAAATCACTAGTCCAAACTTTTGGCTCTGCTTTCCACATTTCCTCCGGCCACTATTATATAATATAACTCTAGGTAAAGCATAGAATGGTGGAGAAAAGGATGGTCAAGGAAACAAGAACAATCTATCATTTACATATATTGTACTGAGGAAATCTATGGAAATTAAAGCCTAAGATATAAAATAGAATAGATTAGATTAGATTCTTTAACTTTCACGAACACTAATAAGCGATGGGACCCATATAATGGTCTAGTACAACCATTACTACTAGAAATAAAAAACCACGCCTCGAAAGATTTTCAAGGGGAAAACCTTTGCAGTCTTTGCAGTAATGGTGATAAATCAATAAGTTCATAGAAAGAAGATCATGGTGGCTGTTGATAGCTCAGCAATTGAAGACGCACATCTAGTACCTCAAGTATGTATAATGTTAGGTCATGCACAGATGATGCTCTGAGAAGTTGTGGATGATGCTCTGAGAAGTTGTGACAGCGTGGAATGTAATGTAATGGAAATGTTCAATAAAGATTCATGACCATCATAAAAGCATCTCTGATGTGTGTGGTCTTTATCTTCAATATCCTGGCAACATGCACATAATCTTGCCTCTTGTGGCAATTGCAGCCGCTACCACCTACATGTTTCAATCTGTAGCATGTGGGACCCGGTACGAGTTAATACAATAGCTACAAGTTTTTTCCCAACAAAGAAACAAGCAAATAAACTTGTGGTCTTGTTGCCAAAGTGGAAGATTATATATGCATGAATATAAGCATAATAACAAGGGGTTCCACAGGGATTTGATTTGGATGCATAAATGACCATAACTGAAACCTAAAATAATTGACTCCATGCTATATTATAAAAAAAAAAAAAAAGAAACAAAAAAAGAAACTAACAGTAGGGCAAGCTTGGGGCAAAGGATTGGGGGAGAATGAATGTGAATAGCATGAATATTCGAAGAACAAAAACATAAGATGCGTATGCGCAGAAGGTTGCGCTTGCCCTTTTAATGTTATCTCTCTTTCAAGCCAATTTAAGGTAATTTTTATAATATCTCTTTTTATAACACGTTTTAGCTCATATTAGGGTTAGGCTCAAGACATTAGGTGTTCATATTGTCTATATTAATTGGGTTAATCGAGTATCACTAAAAAGAAGATGCCTTTACTTAAAATTTGAAAGTAATGTCGCTATATATCAAAGTTTCTTTGGTATCATCATATATTACAATATACTCAAATGCAATACTAAAGATAATAACTCTATATGTGTTCACGAAGTTAGAGATATATTAATTAGGGTTTACATCATGAAGAAGGTATTGAATTTTTAAGCTAGACTATATTCAAGATTAAGCAATTATGATGAAAATATGCAATCAAGTATAAACACTCTCTTGTCTATATAATTAATACACCCCTTATTTGCCAATTTATGACATAATTGACATTTCCATTTTATTAAAGAGCATGTAAATAATGATCAATTCCTAGGATGGGTCCTATGATAGCATATATGTTGGCCGAGGGAAGTGATGTTCTCATTGAGCTTTGTAAAACGGATACACAACGGACAAGAAGGGGATAGGTGGACTGCTATAATGCAATTTCGACCAGCTTAGCCATAATATGTGGTTCAACTAGACTGGCTCTGTAATTCTGATAGCAGCCAACAATTTTCAACACTCGGTCTTAATCCCTTTGCTTATCTCCCATTAGGATCCAGATGCAGGGTTTTTGTATGCAAGGACCCATATAAGGGAGGAACTGTATACATTGTTTTTGTATGCAGGGTTTGAAGGTTTTTGTGCAGAGTTATGCGAAGAACCCAAAATGGGGCTTAAGGTTTTTATATGGACTTGTGTAGAGTTGGACAAGGATGTCAAGACAGGTTGCTTGATTAGATTGCTTGATTATTACAGACTATTTTCAAGATTAGACAAAGCCTAACACTGTCTTTATCTTGAATCCTTATTCTTCAACCTTGGAGTAGTTGTAACATTCTAAAAAGCTGGTATCCATAACTAGTGATTTGTATTTGCCTTTCTATTTTTCCCTGGCATGGAGTGGAATTTTCCTCTCTCCTGGACAATTTTCAAATTTGAAAACTAGCTTCACATGCACCATTTTTAGAATCCAAGTTCATGCAATTCCGGGCGCTAGAAAGAGATTCGAAGGCACTAATACGGGCAAGTCGTATTTAATTAAAGTGGGACAAATCTCGAATTTTGGGACTCAGACTGAAAATGGGACAAATTTTTTTACATTGAATCATTGTTAGATCAGGGGGAGGGGAAGGGGAAGGGGAGAAGTTGGGGGAGAAGTTGAGAGAAGTAATGGAAGGGGATAAGTTAGAAGAAGGGGGAGGGAGGAAGTTGAAAAGGGGTTGAGAAGAGGGGCAAGGGGAGGTGAGAGGAGGGTGCAAGAGGAAGTGAGTTCGGAAAGGGGGCTGAGAAGAGGGGGCAAGGCGAGGTGAGTTTGGAAAGGGGGTGAGAAGAGGGGGTGAAAGAGGGGGCAAGGGGAGGAAGTTCGGAAAGGGGGGTGAGAAAGAGGGCAAGTGGGAAGAGTTGGGGGAAGAGGTGAAGGGGGAAGGGGAGAGGCGAAAACCAAAATAACTAAAGGGGAATACATCGAGATTAAGAAAGATAATATTAAAATATAATTAATAATTAATTTAATTAAATATAAAATTAATTTAATTAATTTAATATACAGGGAGCAAAATTTGAGGCGCGTCCCAAAGCTTTCTCCAGGTCTTGACTCTACTTTTGGCCCTGCTCTGTCTGCAGCTGGATGAGCAAAGCATCACCCTACACATGGAAAAATCGGTATTCACCTCTTAAAATATTCTTCATTACAAATCTCTCATTACAGAGTTTTCTTCTGTGTGACTCTTCTTTTTTCTGCCGGATCTCTCCAAGCTTCCAGCCTTTATTTCCTCCACCTGGCGATGGTGCATTTGGGTTTCCACGGAAAGCGATCTTGTCTTTTTTCCTCGTTCTCTGATAGCTTCATATTGACTCTGCTTGCTTGTCATTTTTTCTTACATCGTGAACAGCCCCCCTCCGGCCATTTCTTAACTATACAAAACCGTTCTTTTTCTTCTCGACTAGTGAGTCGAGAATTGAACGCTCTTGATTCTCCGCTCTTTGAGACAAAACGCCCGATTGCAAGGACCTCGACCTCCCCATTCACTAGTTTTCCCATTTTTCTGTACAAATCCCCCATTCATTTCTTAGACGGCGGCCTCGCTGCATCATCAGAGCGCGATCTGTGGGCGCTTCAGCGGCTCCTTCAATATCAACAACGTCCCCATCTCGATACACACAACCGCCGGGTTTGATTTTTCAAATTTCTGAGAGCGTGAAGAAATGAAGCTCATTATCTTGAAAAGCTATTCGATCTGAGCATCTGTAATGAACATTACAGACAGACGGATGAACATTTCCTTGAATGCTAATCTCCAAACGGACGCATTTTGCAACCTGGGCTTTCTGCAGCTTCCATTGCTTAGTAAGTAAAATTGAAAATTGGGATGCGCCAAACGGGAAATGAAGAAATTGGGAAGAATGGTCTGCAAACGTATCAGATGTCTGAAGTTACGAAGGAGAAAAAGGACGTGGGCGATCAGAAAATGGGCAAATTTTAGAATGCCGACGGATCTGAAGCTGGAATTAAGCTCAGGGGCCGGGCTAGGAAGAAGAAAATCGGCGCCGCCTCTTCTACTTTAATCACTGATAAAAATATTATATCACCTCTGGGTGTTATATAAGATCTTCAGACTGCTGTGTTGTTTCTAAATCATTGGTCACAGCGGGAGCCTTGGTCGCAGCGGTAACCTTGGTCGCAGCGGGAGCAAGAGCAGTAGCTACTCATGCCGCTCATAATAATCTTCACCAAGTGCTTGCCCGAGCATTACTCCCTCAGATCTTTCTATCGCCTTCAGTTGCAGACCGGCGTAGTCCATGAAAGAAATGGCAGATCCTCCATCACTTTGCTCTGCCCTCGAAATGCAGTGCTAGATCCGGTGATCAAGAGCCCCTGCTTCTCATCTTTTTCATCCTCAGTTTTCATCCTCTGTTTTTTATTCGAGCTCTTGGCGTGGAAGAAACAAATGGAAGAAACCGCATGAATGACGACTAGCAAAAGAAATGACGGCCATACCTTATAAAAAAGATCCGCCATAGCCTTCTTGCTCCCGATCTTTCCTATTCTTTTTTCTCGCATGTATACCCTATTCTTGCTCCCAAGCTCTTTCCGATTCTTTTTTACGCATCTTTCCATGGTACATTCGGTTGGAGAAAACTACGTCTTACCAGCCATAGCCAGGGGCTTCGATGCCATAGCCAAGATTTTGGGTGTTCTCCATCACGATTCGGCGTAAGTGTACCAAATCTCAGCAGTGACACATGTCTTAAATCTCTTGTTCTTCAAAGGTATGTACCAAAATTCCCACCCCTTTTCAAATTTCAAATTTGAATTTAAGCATGGGGAGAAAAAAGCGGGATATAGAGTGTACCTAACAAAAAAAGCGGGGGTATAGCATGGCCAATGGGGGCCAATGGGATATTTATCTAAGGCCAATGGGATATTATAATGTCTATATTATTTTAGCTCATATTATATTAGGCTAGGATATAATTGTGTTTAAGTCAAAACATTGACATACTAAAAGGGGGGGGGGGGATGTGATAAAACAATAAACTAAGATGAGAAAAATAATAAACTATGGTGTTTTAGAGTTTGTATTTTCTATGTTTTAGAACTATGGTGTTTTGGCATTTAGAAAATACATCTTGTATTTATTAGAAAATATATAGGATAGGATATTGTATTTATTAGAAAACATTGACATACTAAAAAGGGGAAAAAGGGGAGGGGGGTTTGGGGTTCTATTTTTTGGTCTATGTATACATAGAAAATGCATAGGTATGGTGTGCACTTAGAAAATACATAGGATATGGTGCAACTAATAATGATTTGCACTCTATGATATTGGAGGTAGAAAACTATGTTTGTAGGCAAGTAGGTTCGCCACATTTGTTGTATGTTTCATCACATTTGAACAAATGTATAGTATTATGATATGATGTTTGAAAGTTATTCATTTTTTACCTCCTCGGACTGTTGTGTTTTTTTCACTCTAAATGGCCTTAGACCTGTGTTTTTCATCTTGAGGAGCTTTAGACCTGCGTTTTTTATTTTGGAGGGCCTTACAGCTGCATTTTTCACTCTGAGCTGCCTTTCTCGACTCACAAACCTGCGTTTTTCGCTTTAAGTCGCTTCTCCGACCCCTAAAACTGCGTTTTTAAGCCTTGAGTTGCGTTCTTTCTCGACTCGCATGAGTCGAGAAAACCTCCGACCCTTAAAACTGCGTTTTTAAGCTTTGAGTCGCCTTTTCGACTCGCGAGTTGAGAAAGGCCTTCCGACCGCTAAAAACGCATTTTTTGCCTTGGTCATCTTTTCGACTCGCGAAGTCGAGAAAGGCCTCCGACCCTTTAAACCGTGCATTTTTTTGAGTTGCCTTTTCGACTCGCGAGTTGAGAAAGGCCTTCCGACCCCTAAAACCTCGCGTTTTTGCCATGAGTTCGTCTTTTCGACTCGCGAGTCGAAAGGCCTTCGACCCCTAAAACACGTGTTTTGGCTTTTGAACGCTTTCTCGACTTCGCGAAGTCGAGAAAGGCCCTATGACCCCTAAAAGCGTGTTTTTCGCTTTTTGAAACCTCCTTTTTCGACTCGGGCGAAGTCGAGAAAGGCCCTATGACCCCTAAAACTTGTGTTTTTCGCTTTGAGTTTGCCTTTCTCGACTCATGAAGTCGAGAAAGGCTCTCGTGCCCTGTATTTTCCAAAATGGCCCTAAGAAGCGTGTTTTATTTTATTTTTTTAGCATGTAGCATCACTTGACTAACTTGATTTTTGTCTTTTGCGTCCTTATCTCGACCGGATAGTACATGCTTGGGAGCAATGAAAAGACCCAGGTTCATTGAAGAAAGATGCCGAGAAGAGGGTGGTGACATCAGTTGGACATACAAGCACGTGGCCTATGAAGGAACTCCTCATACAAATTTCTATCGTCGTAAGTTGCTCCGTGACTTGGACAGAGCTCCACGCCGTTTGCGATGAGGGTTGGTTCATGTGTGAAGAGGGTGTTTTCATTGTGATAATCGACCACTATGGTCTCTTCACCCACTGTAATGTATATTGTAATGAGCCCATTTATAAATATAAGGCATCTCAAAACTAGTATTTTTTGGTGATTAAGTAAACAATTTGCTTAATTTTTGTTGGAATTTATGATCTCTTGTCTATCCACCTAAGAAAATAGAGCCAAAAAGTCTTGGTAAAGGAATTCACCCTCACGCGAATAACTCTTATTTTGAATGACAAATAAGCCCCAAAACAGGGACTCGACTCGATATCCAAGAAAACTGGGAGAAAGCTTGGATGCACAGTTTCAGACAAAATTTCGAATTAAGGACAATTTTCGGGTCGGGTTGCTCCTTTCTGTGTAAAATAACAGGGTTCTGAAAAAAAGTGGGAATGGAATGAGTCCCACTTTAATTAAATACGACTTGGGCATTCTAGGTGGATCGAAGACTTTCCACTCTCCAGGTGCTATAACCACTGCAAAATTCTTGATGTTTGCAGGATCGTGATGAAATGAGTGTGGCCCACATATCTCAGAGGGATCTTCAGCTTTAGACGATCATCCAATAAGGTTTGTTGTTTAATTTGCTTATCGGTTCATCTGTTGCATATTCTTCTTTCTATAATCTCTTCAAACAATAGAGTAATTGCAGTGGTCTTTACTCGAGAAGATCGCGTCCACAATTTCTCTCGTCATTTTAATTTTTTTCACACTGCAGAATGGACGACACCAAGCCCTAGCTCAGCTAATAACAAATAATGTAGCAAGATACTAAAGTATTGCCTAGACCTTGGGGTTGATTGTCTTTACTGATCCAAAGTAGGCCATTTTCGACATCTTAACGGGAGATGACTGCTTACTTGCGACCTTAATGACCTTAATGACACTATGCCCTATGGGATACAATGCATTGAGGACTAAAAAGGTCAACATCACCGGCAATGACTTTGTAACTCCTGCTAAACAGACATAAACAGCTATCGAGGAGCCTCTATTTGCATTTAGACAATTGTTCAGACAATTGTTCGGGGCAGAACAAATAGGTATCTCTTCTTCTACCTTTCCTATCCATGGAATATCCACAGAGTCCACTGCTTAACTAAACGTTGGTGGCCAAATCTTGCCAATCCTTCAAGGTACGAAAAATTAGATGCTATTCATTACGCTTGTCCAAAATATACTGTAGGCATTCATCTTAACACATCAACTCTTGTACATTACTGTATCTTACATCATTTATAAATGCGTACATCTTTAATAAGTGCATAATACAGTTATGACATACATAATTCATAGCAGTAATACATGATTCACTCATCATGAGCACGTAGAGTGATCCCATTGAGCTCATAGACGTGGTGCTTTGGAACCCAAGCAAGATAGATAACAACATTATGGAGGCTGGGGCAATCTCTCCCGTGACCCATGGCTATTCCTTGCAGGTAAGGATCAAGAAGGACACCTTTTAGTGTGCGTTTGACTAAATCATTATAACTCATAGAGCATTTCATTTAGCATCAGGATGGTTGTTATGGTCCATCTGGAAGCGCAGAAGACTGTCTATCTTTCAGGGTTTGGATATTCCTCCTGCAGTTGTCCTCCAGGACGCACAAGCTAGAATTGTTAAGGCTTACCATTGCTCTTCGCTTGCTCCTGCCAAGCGACATTTGATATTTTAGTCATATTTGAGTGTGTTGTCTTATGCATAGGCTGGTGGTTT
The DNA here is from genome assembly GCA_021234155.1 of Isoetes taiwanensis. Taxonomy (NCBI): domain Eukaryota; kingdom Viridiplantae; phylum Streptophyta; class Lycopodiopsida; order Isoetales; family Isoetaceae; genus Isoetes; species Isoetes taiwanensis. The sequence goes on along the minus strand of JAJEKV010000003.1, from coordinate 5,108,356 downwards.
TACTCAGTGGATCATGATTATCCTCTGAGACTTTATTCCCGCCTCTGCATTTGTATTTTGCTTTTTGGCTTGGAGTTTCAATAAAGTTTGTTGTCCTTCAAAAAAAAAAAAATCATTATAACTCATAGAGTGCGCTCGTACATGGTTATGAGATGCCAAGTTGTGTTGAAATGCTTGAGCTTAAGAAGCAGGTGAAAAAACTTGAGTTTGAGCAAGTTAGCTTAGCTTAAAATTCTCAAAATTGTGTTACTCTCTCCAATTAATGAAATCCTGCATATAAACTAATCCTCATTCCTTATACAAGTTATCTATGCTTTTGATATTGCTACTATAGAAATCTACCATCCAACTAGCAGCTACTGTCGTAACCAAGCTAGCTGATCAAAAATATATACCAAAAGGCATTAGAAGAAGCACTTTTGTTTTTACATCCCACTTTGAGAGATCTATGAGATGCACATACAATACCAACCATTGGGCCCTTCCCATAATGACTTTACATTAAATGAAGTATATCTTTACTAATGGCTTAGTGCTAGAAAATTCTTGTGGCCTAAAACTAAAAACTACACTTTCTTTACCCTTTGTGCGACCTTTAAGAGCAAGCACCATGTTGAGTGAAGGAATTTGGAGGGCAAGCTTAGATGGTCTTTTAATACCGTCAAAGTTCTCTTCATAATGCGAGTATTGAGGATGTGGCTATTGGCGCCAGTGGAGGCTTGAAAGCATGTGATTGTATTAGACGACTAAAACTTGTCTAGAAGTGTATATCATAGAACTATCAACCAAATGGAAAATTGCATTATAACATCCTCAAAGATTCTAAAGACTAGAAACTTTCAATTCTTAATTGGGCAACTTTTAATTCTCTTATCTGTGTTTGAACCCAAAGAAACACAGGACATGCAACATGGCAGCTTGGATTGAGCAAGTGCCAAGTTGATATACAGTATTTCTAAGCATGAAGCTTATTGTTGCTATTTCAAACTTGACTTGCAATTCTATTTGGTGCATGCTCATAGTCTAAAGATCTGCAGTTAAATCGTTCGATGGTGATTTTAATATTATTTGACAAGATATTATTTGACAAGATCTGGTTACATCAAGGCCCAAGAGATCATGGTAGAACACAAAATAATGAGACAGTAGGAAAAAAAGAGGGGAAACCTTGTAAAGCTGAAAAGGACTTGATATGGAAATTAGAAAGGAATTATTCACATCCAAGAATGATGGTATGCCTGATGATATGTGACACATGAAATATAAAACTCATAATAATCAGGTAACTAATTAGCTTTTAATAGTCTGATTACTTACACAGTGTTCAAGAGACACAAGGCATTAGGCATAAGCAAAAGCATGCCAATTTACTTTGAATATGCATAAAAATCTTGATGATGTCTTACAGAATCATGAAATCTGCTAGAGGCATACCTTAAGATGAAAATTTGAGTTGCATTACAATGAAATCAGACTACAAGTCCTGCCAAAGACAAAAACAAGCTCAGCAATGAGGGTTTAGCATATTAAAGATACTAATGCAAAATGAAATCTTACAGAATCAAAAACCTAACTTACAGGGGCAGAAACTTCATATTTCACCGCAAAATGCAAAATGAAATCTTACAGAATGCAAAAACCTAACTTACAGGGGCAGAAACAGGGGCAGATTCTTCAGATTTCACAGCAGCAATTTCCTGTTGAGGCTCGCCAGACAGATCCCAACCCCAAATGGGAGGGGGTTTGGGAGGGCGGGGATATTTGGTCGGGCCTTTGCGGTTCTTGTCATAGGGGTTGTGCTTTTTAGGGCGAGTTTTGACATGGTGAGCCGTGCATTTCTTCTGTGGGCGGGACGAGCACTCTATTGAGACGGAACATCCACCATAGCTAGGTCTTCTGGCAATTGGGCTCTTGAGAAGAGGGACGGAAGAAGGTCGGGATAGTGTAAGAGAAGAAAGCAGCATGGTCGCCGGAACTGCGGCCATAGCTTCTCTACACCTTATCTTTTTTCGTTGTATTTTCTTTTATCCTTTTCCCATATCTGTATTTTTTTTTTAGCACCCCAGCCGAACCAAGCCTGCAACTTTTCCTGCAATTCTAGCTTATCCACGTATCACCTCCACCTCAGCAACAAATAATGTGGCATTACTTTCTACCATTAGATCTTCATTTTTGCAGATCTACGGCTTACAAAATTAGAAAAGAACCAAAAATTTCCTGCGGAGATGCTGAAGGACGTCGCCAAGTCTCCTACCTCATCAGGGATCTTCGAGTACCGTATGACCGCCATTTTCCTAGATCTATGAGTAGGGAAATTAGAAAAGATAGAAAAATAGGTCACAGAGATAGCTTCGGGTGTTCGAACAAGAGGCTACAGGCCTCTGCCAGAATCAGAAGTAGGACTATCAGCGGCATTTTGGCTACAAAACCAGGATTATTAGCGGCATTTTAACTACAAGATTCACTCCTCTTTCATTTTATCTACAAGATTTATTCCTTCTTCTTGCGTCGAACTATCAAACATGAATAACTGCTTTCTATATTTCCATTCGCAGCCCTCTTCCTCTTTAGTCTTCTTCTTTCTTACTCTTTCATTTTAGATCTAGGCTCTGCATTGCGCGTTTGTGAATTGTTTTTTTCAATGGGGCATTTTTTCCTGTGCTGAAACCCTATTTTGTTCCACATTCCAAGTAGATGTTAGTGTGTATCAGGTTATATTATATGCATCTTATATTCATGAGAAGCAGTGGCAGTGAATATATTGTAGCTACAAGAACAACCTATGAGAAGCAGTGGCAGTAGGTTGTACTGGTCTTACAGGTTGAAGATTCGTATTGAACAGTTAGAGATGCAAGCAAATGAGTGCTTTATGTATATAAGTGCTTTATGTGCTCGATGGAAACGCTATATTCCTTCTTTTGGCCTGTGGGATATAAGATGCAGATGAGGTTTCTATTCTGAGTCACTTGGATCTAGTAGAACCGTGCAAAGAGATATATAGGAATGATGAGAAGATGAATAAGATGTGAGGATCAAGTATTGATCAGATCAAAGGGTCGAGGGGTGCCGGGTTTGATGAATTCGAGCTCTCAATGATTAAAACTATTATTATCTATATTTTGAGCTTAGGAAGTACTCATTGATTAGAAGTAGAAGTGATGAAATGATTTTTAGCATATCAAGGAATGAATGACCATAACTTGGCTTCCTTGATACTAGATGCTTTTGTACTTGAAGATGTTTTATTGATTTAATATTGCTAGACTGAAAGTACAAGGAAATCATTGTGTTGAACTTACATCCTTGCAAAGGAATTGTCTTTCTTGATTAATCCAACAGTAGTATCAGAGCCTTAAAATTCCAAGTGCAGGATGTCGACAAGATTTGGTGCAAATCTTCTAAATTCCATAGAGACATTCAAAGGAGACAGTGGGTTTCAATTGTGGAAACAAAGTATAAAAGAGGTATTGGAATTTGAGAATTTGTGGTATTTATGTGATCCAACGGTGCGGGGAGCGGTATAAATAGCTTAGGGGGTAATGTACGCGGGAGGATCTAGTGCTAGTGCTACCTCTCATTGAGGGGTGGTGCGCAGGCGGAATCTCCAAATCTTTGGAGGAGATACTAGTGCAAGTGCTGGCAGGAGTGCAACCTTGAGAACAAGTGCAGATGAGAAAACAAAGATTATGGAGGCTCAGTCAATAATTAGCAACAAGGTTGGTACTGTGGTTAAAGAATCTGAGGAGGAGGAGCTAGATGAAGATATAGAGGTAAATATTTCAAACAATTGTTTTTCAAGGAAAGAAACTCATAACAAAGATGTTCTCATTCTAGATTCAGTCTTTGAAAAATCAGTAGCCTCAAGTTCATGCTTTGCTGAAAAATTGCAAAGGAGAAGCAAGAGGACATGTTCAGTTTGGGAATGGAGAGTTGAAGCAGATAGCAGATAGTGGAATGCTTGAATTGTTTGATTTGCAAGGGAAGAAGATTGTTCTAGAAAAAGTATTATGTGTGCCTGGTCTTGTAAGGAATTTGATTTCCATAGCTCAGCTAGTAGATCTTGGTTACAAGGTTGTTTTTGAAAGACTGCAATGTAATGTGATTTATGAAAATAAAGTGAAATTTATTGGAAGAAGAATTGGAAATCTATTTGGTCTTGGTAATATTCATTGTCAACCAACTAAGCTGAATCTTGTAACCTTGCCATCAGTTGATACATGGCATGGGAGACTTGGGCATGCAAATTCTAAAATCATTGAATTATTGTGTAAGAAAGGGTTTATAGAAGCAGATTAAACTAATTTGAAAAATCAGTATGTATGGGATGTGCACTTGGCAAACATACTCGGCTACCGTTTAGAAGATCTAATAAAAGATCACAAGGGTTGTTGGATTTAGTGCACACTGATTTGTGTGGACCTATGAATATAACAGGGTTATCTGGGAAAAGATACTTTATGACTCTAATTGATAATTTTAGCAGACATACTCACATCTATTGTTTGAAAACAAAATCTGTGCCTACTATTAAGCTGATTGATGATGATGATATTGCAGATGATCATAGAGTCAATAGCAGGGAATGATGAAAAGGTTAATGAAGAGGTGGGAGATTCTGAAGATGTGCAAATACCAAACCAAGAGATCATAAATGAAGAACCTGAGACATCAAATGATGCAGACCTACCTCAAAGAAAGAAAAGAATTACTGAAGTAGAGAAACTACAACAAGCAGACATAAGAATTGATCCCTCAATTCATGGTCGTACAACTCGAGGTAAGAGTAAGAGATTTCAGAATGTGGAAGGAGAAGTGAATAATGTGTTTGAAATATTAGCACATCTAGATCTAGAAATTCCAAAAACATATGAAGATGTGCTTGATTCAGCAGAGAGGGATAAATGGCTAAATGCTATGAATGAGGAGATGAAGTCATTTCATAACACCAACACCTATGAACTTGTGGACAGACCTGATGGAAAAAATATTGTTGGTAACAAATAGCTATTTAGGATAAAAACAGGCATAGATGGAAAGACACCTAGATACAAGGCCAGATTGGTTGCCCAAGGGTTTTCACAGAAAAAAGGTCAGGACTTTGATGAAACCTTTTCTCCTTTTGTTAAAATGAATAGCATTAGAATGCTCTTAGCAATAGCAAATGCAGAAAATTTAGAAGTGCATCATATGGATGTGAAAACTGCATTTCTAAATGCCATATTAGAAGAAGAGATTTTCATGAAGCAGGCCCCAGGATTTGAACAAGGGATGGATAAGGTGTGGAAACTCAATAGAGCAGTATATGGGCTAAAACAATCTCCTCGAGAATGGTATAAGTGTATGGATGGATACCTAAGAGAGCATGAATTTATAAAATTGGATAATGATGGGAATTTATATAAATTCCAATATGAAGAAGAGTGGTGTATAATAGCATTATATGTTGATGATAATATAATGGTAGCAAAGGGAACAAGATGCTTAAATATGTGCAAAGAGCTGCTAAAGCAAAGATTTGAGATGACTGACTTGGGGGAATTGAAGAATTTTCTTGGAGTTGAAATGAGCAGAAATCGAGCAGAAGGTATGGTAACTCTTACTCAAAAGAAACAAATACTTGGAATGTTAAAAAAATTTAACATGCAAGACTGTAAAATCTGCAATACTCCTGTTGTACCTGGTCATAAGCTATCTGAAAGTATGTGTCCACAGAATGAGGTTGAAAGAAAGGAGATGCTAGCAGTGCCCTATAGGTCCTTGGTTGGATGTTTAGCATATGTAGCTAATTGCACAAGACCTGACATTGCACATAGTGTTAATATCTTGAGTAGGTATAACTTGACCACGGCAGGGAGCATTGGATTTCTTTGCAAAAGAGTCCTGAGATACTTAAAGGGAACAGTTGAAGAAGGAATCAGATATACAACAGAGAACCTAACATTGGAAGGGTTTTGTGATGCTGATTGGGGTGGAGATGTAGATACAAGAAAGTCAACTTCAGGATATTTAGTTATGTTAGGAGAAGCACCTATATCACGAAATGCAAAAACAAACCGCCATAGCCATGTCTAGTGAGGCGTAATATCTTTCGCGCCACTTTATGCTCAAAGGAAATTATTTGGGAGAGAAGACTAATTATGGAGCTAGGTTTTAAGCAACCATTGGCCACAAAAATTTGGTGTGACAGTACAAGCTGCATAGCACTGTCTAAAAACCCAGTTCTACATGAAAGGAGTAAACATATAGAACTGGAAATGCATTTTATTAGAGATGTGGTCAAGAAGAATTTGGTAACCATGGAATATGTAAATGAGAAGAACAATTAGCGAGACATTCTTACCAAGTCTCCGGCAGAGAGAAAAGATTTAACTATTTGAAGGAGAAAATGATGCATATAAACATAACATGAAGGAGGATGTTAGTGTGTATCAGGTTATATTATATGCATCTTATATTCATGAGAAGCGAGCAAAGTGAATATATTGTAGCTACAAGAACAACCTATGAGAAGCAAGTGGCGATGAGGGTTGTACTTTGGTCTTCTGAGTTGAAGATTCGTATTGAACAGTTAGAGATGCAAGCAAATGAGTGCTTTATGTATATAAGTGCTTTATGTGCTTTATGTGCTCGATGGAAACGCTATATTCCTTCTGTTGGCCTGTGGGATATAAGATGCAGATGAGGTTTCTATTCTGAGTCACTTGGATCTAGCCGTAACCGTCGTGCAAGAGATATATAGGAATGATGAGAAGATGAATAAGATGTGAGGATCAAATATTGATCAGATCAAAGGGTCGAGGGGTGCCGGGTTTGATGAATTCGAGCTCTCAATGATTAAAACTATTATTATCTATATTTTGAGCTTAGGAAGTACTCATTGATTAGAAGTAGAAGTGATGAAATGATTTTTAGCATATCAAGGAATGAATGACCATAACTTGGCTTCCTTGATACTAGATGCTTTTGTACTTGAAGATGTTTTATTGATTTAATATTGCTAGACTGAAAGTACAAGGAAATCATTGTGTTGAACTTACATCCTTGCAAAGGAATTGTCTTTCTTGATTAATCCAACAGTAGTATCAGAGCCTTAAAATTCCAAGTGCAGGATGTCGACAAGATTTGGTGCAAATCTTCTAAATTCCATAGAGACATTCAAAGGAGACAGTGGGTTTCAATTGTGGAAACAAAGTATAAAAGAGGTATTGGAATTTGAGAATTTGTGGTATTTATGTGATCCAACTGGTGCAGGAGCAGGTATAAATAGCTTAGGGGGTAATGGCACAGGAGGATCTAGTGCTAGTGCTACCTCTGTTGCAGGTGGTGCTTTCTATATTTCCATTCGCAGCCCTCTTCCTCTTTAGTCTTCTTCTTTCTTACTCTTTCATTTTAGATCTAGGCTCTGCATTGCGCGTTTGTGAATTGTTTTTTTCAATGGGGCATTTTTTCCTGTGCTGAAACCCTATTTTGTTCCACATTCCAAGTAGATGTTAGTGTGTATCAGGTTATATTATATGCATCTTATATTCATGAGAAGCAGTGGCAGTGAATATATTGTAGCTACAAGAACAACCTATGAGAAGCAGTGGCAGTAGGTTGTACTGGTCTTACAGGTTGAAGATTCGTATTGAACAGTTAGAGATGCAAGCAAATGAGTGCTTTATGTATATAAGTGCTTTATGTGCTCGATGGAAACGCTATATTCCTTCTGTTGGCCTGTGGGATATAAGATGCAGATGAGGTTTCTATTCTGAGTCACTTGGATCTAGCCGTAACCGTCGTGCAAGAGATATATAGGAATGATGAGAAGATGAATAAGATGTGAGGATCAAGTATTGATCAGATCAAAGGGTCGAGGGGTGCCGGGTTTGATGAATTCGAGTTCTCAATGATTAAAACTATTATTATCTATATTTTGAGCTTAGGAAGTACTCATTGATTAGAAGTAGAAGTGATGAAATGATTTTTAGCATATCAAGGAATGAATGACCATAACTTGGCTTCCTTGATACTAGATGCTTTTGTACTTGAAGATGTTTTATTGATTTAATATTGCTAGACTGAAAGTACAAGGAAATCATTGTGTTGAACTTACATCCTTGCAAAGGAATTGTCTTTCTTGATTAATCCAACAGTAGAGACTTTGGGTCCATTCTTGGAGATTCTGGCAAAATTGTCCGGTGGCCTTAAGGTGAGCAGAGTATTTTCTTTCAAGGATCATGAACATGGTAAACTAAAGACAATTGTTTTATTCTGTGCGGCAGGTCTATGAGTTTAGCTGGAGTTTGCTTTGGGTTGGCAAATCTAATGGATGTTGCATTTTTTGTAGGAGATCGCATAGATTTGTTATAGCTGCAGCATTGAATGGGATATGTTATATATCTGTTTTAAGATCCTATTATCCAGAAGAATTTAAAGAAGCAGAATGCTTCTGCTCAAAAATCTCTTCTTAGGTATATGGTGCCTGCCCGATTTGCATTTTGCTTTCTTTTGTATATCCAGGCACATTCTAAATATCATGTTAGTCATAGCCAAGTGACAAATCATCCAAGCATGTAGTCTAAAGGCATTGTAGGATTAGATTATAGGAATTGTTGCAAGATCACACCTGGCTTTATGACAGTCTTCTATATTTTGCCTCTGCTTCTAAGCTTCAGGATAGTGATACAGTCATGAATAGAGCACCCATTGAAGCAATATATTCATATAAAGGAGTTCCATGCGCTATCAGTCTCTGCTTTGTGAAAACACTCTCAGTTTATTTTCTATCCTCCTGGCACTATGCTCAATGTTGGGATATCTCTCTTTGGCTACCAGCCTCTCCTCAATGCCTTGTTCAGTACCTCAAAAATGAAAGATGGCATCACGAGGTAATTTACTATTATCTTTTCTAAACTTTTTGACAGTGTCATATAATAAATAGAGAAACTTCATGTTTAACGTACCATTGGTTATGGCAACAAACTGCTTTTCACTTGATGGAAGTAATGCATCAACAATTCAGCCTCAGACTGATTGTGAAGACCTGCTAGGCCAGGTTCACCATTAACTGCTGCCTTCCAGATCCTAGTCAGCACAGTGCCATCTCTGCAAAACTAAGCATTGAATCGGTCAATACTATTAAAACTCTTCTCATCACCCCTATTGCACTGAAAATCAAGATGTCTCTTCAATGTGATACTGCCTGGACAGCTAAGATATCAAAACAGATTCATTTTAATGCACATAAGCAAAATTTAGCTGCCAAATAAGCATGATGGTTGCATGTGAGCCGGACAGATTGTTTATAGTGCAAATTTCAGGCATATAGAAATCTTTGATTGTTCCCTCAAGGTGTGTATTTCGTCATATTGACAATATGTGTTTATGCAGGCTGTGAGCATACAGACATACTACTGTTATTATGGCCATTACATCATTTGAAGATGATTCATATCACTTTACAAATATCTGCCCTATCTATTTTGCTAAATAGTGGCTGTAGATGGTTTTGCTATGATATTGTTGTAGTCTTTTGAATGATGGAGTCATTTTTCAGGAATATTGCTTGTGATTTGTTTTATCTTACAGTTTATGTACCTTTTATGGCATTTGATAGTACATTTGTATTTGTCAAAGTTCATCTCTATGCCCACATTTTATTTGTTCAATTTATTTTTCATGTTTAAGTTAATCCTTTGGTTTTTGGTGGTGCTAATTTTTCGAGTTAAGTTAATCTTATTCAACTTGGCTTTTGGTGGTGCTAGTTTAAGTCTACTTTAATGCTTTGTTGTACGTTATCTCATTGCTTGGTATGTTTTTGTAAGTAACAGGTTTGAGTTTGAGGCCGGAACCATGTGATAGTGGAATTTTTTCAAAGACTTCTGAATCATTTAGTGAAAATGGGTTATCTATTAGACGAGCAGCTATAAGAACCCATGTCGTTACTGTAGTTCATTAGGTTTGTCTTTTTCTGGCATACTCATCTTGCAATGCATGCAATAGTTATTGCAGGCGTGGAGTATATGCATGATATTGGGGCTTAGTTTCTTTCTGCATAACTTGCTTAGAATTAGTTGTCCATGTTCTTTTGATCGTTTTACAAGTTGGAGAGGGAATAATTCCTATGTGTAACATTGTTGTCATAGTATCATGCTTGATCTTAAATTAAAATATGAAATTGCGCAGAATAAAATGATAATACAAACTTTGCTCGAAAAGGCTGGAAATGCAACAATCTGAAAGTATTATACCAATGAGCATGGAGGCTATGTTCACATAGCAACCTGTTGGAAAAAGGTCTTCTATGCAAACATTATTTGCTATTATGCAAAAATGCAGATGTCTTGTGTTAATATCTAGCATTATAACAGGGGGTTGTTTTTGTATTTTTGGGTTGCCCCTAGGGGGGCAAACCCTCGTTTATGTGGGTATGTGGGCATATTCAAGTATATGTTGGCATATACCTAGCATATGCTGATGACTGCTAAAAACTGGCTGCTGCCTGTAAATGGTCGGTCATGCTATCCGCCGGACTTGGCTATGGCTTCTGCACCTCGGATTCTGCCCTCCCTTCTGCGTCTTCCGTCAGGGTTCTGGCGAGTTGAGCACATGTTTATCCCTTCCTTATACCCTCTAGGGCATAATCTCATCTTATCTGCTTCTGGACCTCTGCTCCGTCAAATGCTCTTCCTGTGGCTTCGCTTTCTCCAGTTCGTTTGCTCTATTCCGGCGAGCTCTGCTTTCACCGCCGCCATAACCCAGGTTGTAAAAAATTTTGTGTTTCTGTGTTGCATCTCTCTGGCTATGGTTCTTTCTGGCACGGGGTCTTGCTGATGGTTCTTTGTTGCAGAAGCGGAAGAAGACCAGACCCTAAAATGCTCGTGGATTCTGCAGAGGATTGAAGGAGATCATGGGCAGATTATGAGCTTTTATTTTGTGGGTTGAGTCCAGATCGAGGAGCCAGAGTTAAGAGCTATGGTGGTGCTAGCCAAGCCCGAGAAGCAGGGCTCCAGCAGACGTTCATCTTCTGCCGCTGCTTCTGTTTGGACTGGTTTGTACATCTGATTTCTCTTTTCTTGCTCTATGATCTCAAAAAATTGCATCTGCATCCTGGCTATGGTGGAACAAAACTTCTTGAATGCATTGCATTTATTCAAGAAGTTCGATATGGCGAGACAATACTTTCTTAGCATGGCTATGGTGGGCATCTTGGTCCTAAAACGCAGATATGCACCAGTGCTTGCTATTGCAGCATCGATCCTACCTACTACTCATATGAATTTACGAAAGTAGCCTTCTATTGAATTCTAAGATTGGTAAACATGGGCTCCTGCAATATGTTTTCTTCTGCGAGAGAATACTTCGGATCGTGTTTTCGCTTTTAGCCATTTGGGTCTTTCGATTTGCCAAATCGCCATTTGATTTGCTTTTTTTGTGCATTATGATCCAACAGGGGTAATGCCATCGGACGTTCCGGCGGACATAGTAATTGAAAGGGGAGGCACAAGTTTTGCCTTTGCATAAGGTACATTTTCTCTAATGTCCGGATCAAAAACTTCCAGCCCCAATTTGGCAAAGACTTTAAAGATTTTTTTTTTTTGCATCTATCGGTTTCCCTTGGTGTCAAGGGGCGGAAGGATCGAGAAAAAGAACCGAGGGTTCAGCCCTTCTTATGTCGGGCTACCGGACATACCGGGAGGGGAAGAAACATTCGATTTGGTGGCCAAGTTCCGCTATGGCCTCGAATGTGGAGATCAATCCGCCCAATGCGGCGATTCTCGAGATGTGCGGCCGCGTATCTTGACATGACAGATGACTATGGCGACAACAATCTAATTTCTCGCGACGGAGGCCTTCATAAATGGAGTATCCAAGCTTGATCTCACTGCGGGGGTCGCTTTACTCCATAGGCGTGAAGCTCTGCTCCCCATGGCGAGAGGATTTAAAATTGTGAGCACATGCATAGACGCCATAGCCGACAAGGCATGTGAGCAATACTCACGAATACAATGATTCCATGGTTGTGCTCCATGCCAATAGCGGATGCAGGTAATCGAAATGTATATTGGTGGGCAGAGGACCTGGCAATTCTGTCTATTGGATTTTACAAACGGATTTTAGCTGCTATGATTTCTAGAGGCTTGCCTTTCAAGAGCATAGGTGGTATTCTGATGGTTTATGCACAAAGGGCGTTAAAAGGGATTATCAACTTAAACAGATTGGTAGAGAAGTTGGAATTTTACACAAGGAAAAACTGGATACTACTGTGGCTATGGAGGAAGAATAGAATAGAATAGAGTAGAATAGAATATGATTTTATCGTCCACGGAGACCAACGTGCATTTGTGGAAGCCATTGTTGCCATGTTACCACATGAAAAAAGCATCATAATGTGCAGAGGATTGGTATGCAGCTGGATCAGGCTACTCTTGATGACCCAAAAAATGCTTCTGATTCTTGCTCTATTTAACCAACGTATGCTGTCTTTAGCATTCTTGCATAGATTTAAATCAAAATTGTGTGTTTCCTGCGTCACTCCACATACCAAGAATTCCTGCATTACCCCACATTCATCTTTTATTAGCGTTTCAATGCCCAAAGAAAGAATATTGTCATATGTCTTTGATCCATAACTTACTCTGTTTTTCTTGCAGGCTCATCCAGGATTAAACGAACAAGACAGAAAAAAACTGTGCAAACTTTTAGACGTGCAAAAGCTATCTCAAGAAGCATGCGCTCACGCGGCTCAAAATGACACATTACCGGTTTTTTTGCAAGAGTACTCTGATGCATTTTGTCTGCCCTAAAAACAGAGCATAGTTGAATTCGGAAGCTCTGAATTTGCATTAATCTTTCTGGGAGCTACTTTTGAAATGTTAGCTCATTATAGTATGACAAAGGCCTTTGTATGGATTTATCAAAAGCCTCAATTGATGGTCTTAGGTTTGAAATAAATGTTGGGCATATAAGCTGAGTTTAATCTAACTTGGACTTAACTTTGCTGTGCAGACATTATTCAAGACTCTGGCAATATCCTTTTCTACAATGACTTTATTTTTGGGCTGCTCATTTAGCTGGCCCTAAATGGGATATGCCTGGAGTTGTGCCTGGCTGGAATGTATTGGTCTGATTGCTGCTATGGAACTCAGGTATGTATTGTTGTTAGTCCTGTGCCTCCTAATACAGGACTATTCATGCATACGACGGACCAGGTCAAGTCCAAGGATCCACAGTCAGGCACGGGTCAGTCGTCAAAGGCTCAGCAGAAGACCAAGCAGCAGACCACGCAGTCAAAGCCTGCATCCGTCAACAAGAGGCGGCGCTCAGACAAGTGACGGCCCGTCACCGCCCGCGTCAGCGTCAGCGTGATTCCAGGCACTTCAAAAGGCACCGCCAGCATTCCTGCAAACCAGGCCTCCTTTCAGGAGTCGGCACCGAGATCAGTCAGAATGTCTATATTGGGCCAAAGGCCATTGTACTATATATATGAGTAGAGCTAGCACATGAGTTTTAGATGAGTTTTGAGTCTTGTCTCATTTCCGTTTTCTCTCGGTTGCGAGAGCTCATGTATCACCATCATTGATATCAAGGAAGCTTATCATTGTTGTCTCATTGTTCTTTGTTTCCTTTTCCCCTCCTTTGTTTTCTTGCAAATCCCGCGTGACATAGTCCCCGGATTCTCCTGTTAGATCCACGGGTCCTCACAGAGGACTGTCTTGCAGGAGTTCCCGAACCCAGACCCCAAACACTGTCGCCACTGCCGGGTCTGATTCGACTTTCCTCTATTCTGTCGCCATGTCTGCCCGAAACTTCACGCCAGAAGAACTTCTTTCCCAGACGACGTCTCGCTTGGAGCGTCATCAGCGACGGGAAGTTGTTCGCAATATGTATGGATCTGCTTATGACATTGAGGGAGGCCACATTCGGTCGAGGGCTCAGTCGGCGCCACCCACCCCTCGTGTCATGTCTCGTCCAAATTCCCCGCCTCAAGCGTGCAAACATTGCTCACAGCCTCAGTCACCTCATCACTATCAGAAGCCCTATCAGGCTCAACCTTCTCAACCTTACTTTCATACCCCAGAACATGCCTACATCCATCATTCTTCTGGCCATACGCCTCTGCCTTCACAACCATCATCTCCCCGGGGTGGGCAGGGATATCCACATGTCTCTTTTGCTCCTCCCCAGGAATTTTCCTTCCCTACATTTTCCACTGCTCTTCCTGTTTACAACCTTATAGACCTCAAAACCAATGCTCCGGCACCTCCAGTACCTCCTCCTCAGTCACCCCTTCATCAGGGTCCTTCAGGCACCATGCCACCTCCAACTCCACCTCAATATAATCACTATCCCGTTCCTGTCCAGCCAAGCACTTTCACCTCTACCTTTCAGACCCTTAAGCTGACTTATCCCACCTTTGGCAACACGAAAGGCAAACCATTAGACCAAAGTGCTCAGACCCACATGGAAGAATTTGAGGCTCTGGCTGTCCTAAATGGTCATGCACAACCTCAACTGAAATTCCACATCTTTTCCACCACCCTGCGTGGCTCTCCTCATCAATGGCTCATGTCCAACAAAAGCCACTGGAAACAAGATTGGTCAGAAATGAAAACTGCTTTTCTTTCTCACTATGGGACCACGGATGATGATCAACTTCATCTCAAGCAACTCAATGACCTTCAACAAGAGCCTACGGAGTCTACCAGGGATTTTGCAGATCGACTTCACATCCTGCTCAGCAAACTCAAGGAGTACCCAACACAGAGCCAGATCTTGGTCTGGTTTCTCCAAGGACTTCCTCCAGCTATCTAACTCATGACTGAATACCTGCGCCCGAAGACTTTGGAGCAGGCTATCGACCTTGTCAATCACTCAGTCTCACATCCGTACAACTGTGTTGATGCTACTATCGTGCTGAATAGGTATGCTTTGATTTCCCAATTGGTGATCCTGTTGCTGTTACAGTAGTTCATCATGATGTAATAATTGCCTATTGCTGCTTGGAATCTGGTATCTGCTCTCTTTGACCATCTCCGCCCCCCCCCATGTGTGTCGTACCCTAGATACCTGTATCCTGTGGCTTCCTCTAGTTCCTCCCCCTTGTATCTAAATGGCCTGTGTTTTATCTTTGTCCCGAAGGTCACTATTTTTGTTTTCCCCAGGTTGACTGTCAGTCCTGTCTCCTCACAAAATTCCTCTAGTATCTCTAGCATCCTGTGCATCCCATTGGCTTTGGTCGCCATCATACCTAAATCATCTGCATATAGCATTATTGGGACTTTTGTTTTCCCTATCATTGGTGCTTCACTGTCTCCCTGCCTTTCCCTGACAAATTCCTGTAGAGCATCTATATATATCCCAAATAATGTGGGTGATAGTGGACAGCCTTGTTTGACCCCTGTATCGCATTCTATGGCTTCTCCTCCCTCCGCCGTTTTGGCATATACCTTTTGGTATAATCTAGCGATTGATCCTACTAACCCTTCTGGTGCTCTTAGTCCTATTAGCCTAAGTAGAAGTTTATCTCTAGGCACTGTGTCGAATGCTTTTTTAAAGTCCACGAAGCAGCATATGATCTTCTTGTTATTCTCCTTTGCCTGCTCTATCATTATCCTTAGTGTCACCAAATGATCCGTAGTCGAGTACTCTGGTCGAAAACCTGCCTGACCTTGTGCTCTGAGCTTCCCTGCTTCTGCCCATGTTTTCAGTTTTTGATCCAGCGTTTTCCTGAACCATTTCGCGAATACTGAGCTGACCATAATAGTCCTGTAATTGCTCGGTTCCTCCTTGTTTCCTCCTTTGTGGAGCGGGATTACCTTGTTAAACTGCCATCTTTCCGGAAGACCCAAATGTACTACCTCATTGAATATCTCTGTTATAATCCCTATTATCTCTGTTCCCACGCATTTCAGCATCTCCGCTGTTAGCCCATATAGATCCGCAGCTTTGTTGTTTGCCATTTTGTTTAGTGCCCATGTCACTTCTTCCTTGGAGAAAGGGGGTTTGTGTCTACCTTCTGGGTCCATGATTGGCGCAGCTCCTGTTTTGTACAACCGTTCTAGGTATCCTGTCCAGTCTATTTCTATCTCCGCTCTCCCCCCCTCCTCCCCTTTTGATGTGTCCGCTTTTGCTTTCGAGCCTCTCTTCATATTGTTCCAGAATACCTTAGGTCTCCTTTTCAGGTCTTCGACCAATCCCCATTGATGTTTTTTCAGGTCCTGGGTTCTCTTTCTTTTTAGAATTTTCACGTACTTGCTGCGCTCTTCTCGGTATGCTTCGGTTCCTTTTGCATGTTTAGCTTTCCTTCGTTGTTCCATGCACCCTTCATCAAACCATACTGACCTTCGAAATGCTATATCCCTCCTTCCTCTTTCTCTTCTCCCGAATGCCACTCTAGCTGCTTCCTCCAAGATGTCGTTCATATCATTCCCTCTGTCTTTCATTCCCTCTCCCCATTCCTTCGCTTTTATTTCCTTTTGTACTGTTTTTATGAATTCCCCCACTCTATTTTCTCTGAATTTAATCGTTATCTCGGCCTGTTTACCTCTTCTTTGCTCGTCCTCTGATCTCCCCTTTTTCACATTTATCTTGAGCGATATGGGTCTGTGTCCCTCCCTCCTTCCTATCGGCCATTCCCCTAATTCCATCTTTCCTATTTCCTTTATTGCTTCCTCATTTGCTATCACATAGTCTACTATGCTGTTCCCGTGGGCATTTGTGCTTGTGAACTGACCTGAATTCTCCCATCTTCTTAAACTATTGCATATAATTATATCTGTCGCTGTACATACCTCCATCAGTGTTTCTCCTCTCGCGGTCAGTTCCATTTCGTCTACCGTGTCCCGTTGCCATTCCTCCCCTCTTATAGTCTGTGTCCACTGTCCACTCTCGTTGTCTATCCCTGCTTTGTGTGATTGTTCCCGTCTCGTCCTCGCATTAATATCCCCCACTAAGATCAGCATTCCCTTATCCCTGTGTCTCATGACAATCTCTCCCATGTTTAATAGTTCCAGTTTATCACATTGAGGCGGATAGTATACTATTAGCAGATACAGATTTCTGTAATCAAGCAAAGCATGTATCTTTTATTAACGTCATTTTCCAGAATACATGCTTTTCTGATACTGCTATTCCTAATGTAACAGGCTAGCCCTGCGCTACCCCTTCCTATTTTGTAGTTCTTTTCTCTCCAACAGGTGAACAAAGTGTAGCCTGGTTCATTTGGTAGCCTCTTTGTGCTGTGTTCCCATGTCTCTACCAGACATATGATATCCTGGTTTCGTGCTTCGTTTAGACGCTCTCCATCATCCCAAGGATATCCCGTACAATTCCAGTACCAGATCTTTACTTCTTCCTTACTTTCTGCCCCCCCTGTCTCCCTGCTGTTCTGTTATGTGTCCTTTCCTCAGCTGCCCTCTCGTTCTTGCTCCCTGGTCCCCCACTCTCTCCCTTGTCAGCTTTATGTTCTTGTCTTGGTCCCTTCCGACCTCTTTTCCGCTTCCCCATCCTATCTGTGTTTGTGTTAGAATCTTGGGGGCTGTTTCCCAGTCTATTCCCCCTGATGGTATTATTTCCCTCATCTGCTTCTGATGTCCCTGCCCTCTCACTACCTCCGTTTCTTGATTCCCATCTCCCCTCGGCCCCTGCGGATCCATCCCATCTCTCTGCGTTGTCGGTTCTTGCGGTGTGTTCTCCCGTCCTCTTTTGAGGTATAGTTTCCCATTCTTCACCCCTGCTTGTACTCCCGCCCGAATCAGTTCTCTGACTTTCGCCAGTTCTCTGTGTAACCCCTGTCTCTGCATGGGTGTTAGGGCCTCTTGTACTTTGAGTCCATTCCTGAGTTTGAACCCTGTGTGAATGATTCTTTCCTTGGCTGCCAGGTCTCTCATAGTCACATTTATGTGTCTCGCCCTCCCTCTCCAAGCCCCTGCTCGTGTTGCTTTCACTATCACGTTCCTGTGTTCCTGAAAAACGTTCTCCATTATCTCTGCAGTGACACGAAACATGTCTTCGTTAGGCCTCTCGGCTACTCCTATCAATCTTACATCAAGTTTAATCCTTTCCTGTTCCTTGAACTCCACTATGTGCGGTTTAATCCTATCAAAACTCTGCCACGCATCTAGATCTATTTGTTGCTTTTCTAATATCACCAACCTTTGTATGATTTCCGCTTTTTCTTTCTCTACCTCTTCCATCCTCTTCCGAATTTCCACCTCTGTATCTTCCACCACCTGCACACGTTCTTCCACTTTCCCTATTGCCTCTTTGTTTCATTTGCGCGCTTGGCGATGTGTTCAATGCTTCCATCCTCGGGACTGGCGGCTTCCACCCTGCGTCCATCGTGCCAAGAAATCTTGCAGATCTTGCTTGAGTTCTTCCTGCTTCCCCGCGCTCTGTTTGGCTAGCCATTCTTGTTTCTTTTGTTGTGGTGGATCCGCTTCGTCGAATTCCGTTCCGCCGCTCGCGCTCTCCTGTGCTTTCCTGTTTCCTATTTCTCTTCCGCGGGCTTACTATATCCTGTTCCTTTATTTATCCGTTTGGACCTTTTTTCCCCCCCATATTCTTTCAGTTTTTGAATTTCAAAATTCGAATCATCCAATCTAAGATATGATTACTGGGTGTTTGCGTCCGCCATTTACTATCGGCGTTTTATGGCTGGCCCTTAGATTTTGTATTCAATTCCCTGTATTCAGTGGTTTTCGGTACTATATGTACTGTCTTGCTTTCTTTGTATCTTTTTGGAAGTGGTTTTTTTTTTTTTTTTTGACTTTGGTGCACCAGCCGGAGGATTGGATCCTCACTGTTCTGGTGTACGGCCGGAGAGTTGCCTCCCACTATCCCGTACTTGGCAACCTCTGTCTTGCCACTTCCATTTTCGTTTCCATTCTATGGGCCGGGTAAGTTGGTGTCTGTTGCTTAGTGGTCGGCACCAGCCGGTGGGCCGTTTTCCCACTCCGTCCTGGTGTATGGCGGAGACCCCCGTCTCTCTGTCCCATAGCTTAGCCTTCTACCCTTTGCACCATCTACTCCTGAACCCCCTACTCGTCTGGTTTCCGTTCGTCTCTTCGTTTTTGTCACGTCTTTCGGGTTGATAGATTACTAGAGTTTCACTTGTCCGCCCCCACTTCTCCTTTTTGCTTTTTCTTCTGCAAGCTCGTGCTTATCATACCTCCCTGCAGTCATATCTATACTTTCCTTAATACATCCCTACCTCAATACAGCCCGTATAGTACATTTACACACCTTGTCGTGTTACTATATTTCTATTATTATATTTCTATCGTCCCCTCTGTGGGTCCATACCGGAAGAGTCGTTGCCACCTTATCCATACGCCCTCCCTTACCTTCATTCGTATTTCCGCCATCTTGCTATATGCATCTTCTTGGCTTCATTTACTTGTATCCTATGTATGATTTTGGCACTAGCGGTTCCAGTTTGTGCATTGTTTATTGGTATGCCAACTTCCCCTATTCGGTCTTGTTTGGCATGCCCAACTGATCCCTGGGTACTCTTTCCTAAATTACTACATATCACCCAATATGGTTTCGTATAGTCACTTCCGAGATGTATGCGGACATCCCCAATTACAGCCGTTAGTTTGCTGATTTGGTTATATCATATTAGTTCACGAGATACAGATATGAGATATGCTTTTCTGCTTTAGGAGAGAATAAGCAACGTTGGTACAAAGATACTATTGATAACATCCGATGCTATGTTTACTGCAGAAAAATTCTACATTGAAAAGGAGAGTTCTTCTCCCACTTACATTTCTCAGCTTTTCAGCCATTTTTATCCACAAAACGTTTTTCCACACACAATCAAACAGGATTTGTATCCCTTCTGATCGGGATTACTTACCTGTGCTGATCTATCACAGTCTGATGCAAATGTCCTATTATCTATTCCTATTGCCCACTAGAAAGTTGTTGCAGTTTCTGAACAGAACTGTTTGAGCAAAAGGGTTGTTTTGAACAAAAGACAAAAAGAGTAGAGCAAGAAGACAGAAGGATATAAAAGGATATAAAAGATAGAAAGATAAAAGATAAAAAGATAAAAAGAGTAGAACTAAAGTGTAGCATGGCATGCATCTGCTTGGGCCTCCCCTTTACGTCTCCTCCCCCTGGTTCCATGCTGATCAAACTCTTTTCCTGATCATACCTAATTTTTCAGCTTCTTTTCGGAAGATGGTTCCCCGATCTTTTTGACTTTTTCGAGATTCCTCCCCATATACGCCCGGCACAGAAAATCGACGGGATTCTTCTCACAGCAGTAAATACAAACCTTACCGAAATCACACACCAGAAGATTGTGCTGATAACTTGAGGACCTCTGTATGGCGGCATGAACCTGCAATCTGTTGAAGCATTGCATAGTTCGATCCATGTCTTGGCGCCTCACCGAGTCGTTCTTGTCGCCTAATACTCCAAGTACTTCAAGCAATCCTAGGGTATATTGGCTATCCCGCATGGACTGTGCATGATGAATTCTGTCACAGTACAGACAATGCACTCGGCCGCAGCTGATGCACGATGGCAAACCTCTGCTCAGGCACATGCAATTGTCGAAGCATATGCACCACGGATTGAGCTCCTCCAGCTCGGGATTGAATGGCACTGTTAAGTTGCCTGGTGTGCCGGAGTTGGAACGCTTCCTGCCGACATTCCTTTCTTCATCTACATCCACCAGAATCTTTTTCCCCCTGTCCATACTTGATCCTGCACAAGGGCGGATGCTGATACTTGTTGACGATTCCTTACTTGGCTGAATTTCTAGGGTCTCAGGAGCAGGCGCTCCGGCGACCGGGAGGAGCTGAATTCTAAGAGACGGCCTTCACTATCAATCTTTCTCTCGTTGTAACTGTTATATATATGATTTAGGGCATTTAGGGTATTTAGGGTTTACGAAATCTGTCCGGTTTCCCGCCTGCTTAATTCCGGCCGTCCGTCTTAAATGCCAGTCTTGTCCTATCCTGTCCCACGATTTTTCGTCTGCTAATTCCCGCCACACACCCCTAGCCCGATAGCTGACATGTGTACCTTTCCTATTTTCTCTATACTACTCATTATCATGGCTATCCATAGCTGTCATGATCATTACTACCCGTCCCGTCCAGTCCTATTCGTTAATTTACGGCTCTCTCTCTCTCTCTCTCTCTCTCTCTATCTATATATAATAATAAAGGCGTTTTGTGATAGTCTGTGCGCATTTTTGGCCGTTAGATTAAATCGACGGCTGAGATGCTTTAAAATTATTTTCATTGCGGATTGCGGTTATTGAGGAATTGTGGCTGCGTTGCACCATTCCGGCCGGATTGCAGATGAACCAGGTATGCATCCTCTTTGTGTGATGAATTCCGACTACTTCTCCTCGATCTACCAATGTATTCAAACTCCCTCAATCTGTAGCCTCTTGAGATCTTGACGACCCGGATGATTCCTCAGAGAACTTGGCGGATCCATGCCAAATAAAATTGACCAATTTGAATACTACTTTTTGCCAATCAAATGCTTGGGGATGCAAGGGGCATGATTAAAACCTTTAGAATGTTATAGGCTTGTAACTTCAGTACCTCCAACATAAACCTGTTTATTCGCGGGTTTTCAATCCATTGTTATGGTCGATCACGCCATCTTTGCAAAGGCGCTACTACATTCGGTATGTTTTTGAAGTCTCGCGTCACCTATTTACGTCTCGTGTAGCTTAACAAGTGGCATTATCCTTAGGACTTTTGATTACATTAAAAACTCTGTAAGAAAGAACGCCTAGATGAAGCAATTGGGGTCCGGAAATCATGGAAAAATGGATGTTCCTATTTCTAGAAATAAAATGCACTGCTTCTTACGCAAGCATGTAAAGAAAGGAAAGACCATCTATAATCTGTATGCCCCTCTGTCTTTATTCTAGGTTAAAATGCCTTCTTATTTTGCACTTGCAGGGGGTAATATCGAGGCAATATGCTTGTACCCAATTTTTGAAGGATAGTAGCATCATGTCCCTTCATTTTCTTAAATTATTTTCATCCCTTGGATTTACCGTTTTGCCCGATCTTGCACGGGCTCGAGAACTTTGCCGGATCATTTTTACTTGTAGCATGAGCTCTTTTTCGGCTTGCTTCTCCTATTTGTCGCCTCCATTTTGATATCAAATCGACTCATTTCACGTTACTAATGTTGCCTCCCCGAATTGGCATAGTGCTCCTTCCGATTGTGCTAGAAACCATCTATCCATTCCAGATTTTCATGCCTCTAAGAGATGCAACAGCGTGCTTTTCGTGAGACCGAGCTTTCAGCCATTCCGGTCTATTTTAGGAGGGCAATGAAAGCTTCTTACGCAACGTGAACATTTTTACAGAGGTAATAACAATAAGTTTTAGCTTTCATGCTTGCCATTTTATCTTTGATGTTTTAGGGTTAAGAATCCAATCGGCTGCTATAGACCACGATATTTTATCTATTACTCTTGATAAAAATGAACAGTTGCAATTGGGCTGGATATACAAAATGCAAAATTTGATGGAGTCTATATGTGGCCTTTTCTAAAGCCAAAGCTGGCTATGAAACCCCCGATCCAAAGCATTTTTGATTGAAATAAGCGTAAAAGCTTCTATCTTGGCGATTTTTCGGATTTCCATTGCTTCGGATGCTTTCAAAAAGGAGTTCTGTTGGTAAGCCCCTTGCTGAAATTGCTCATACTTGTGGATTTCGAAAATAGTATGAGCTTTAGAGATCCATTTCTGGTTTTCGGCGGATAATATGCGAAATGCAATTGCATGGAGTCTGTCTCTGTCGAATATGGCATTGCCAAATTATATTTTGCCTTAGATGTCTTTGCCAAGTTCTTACGTGCCAACTTTTGATCTGAAACAAAGGTATAATCTTTGCCTAAATGGTTATATGCCAATAGCGTGATATGCCTTTTGCCAAATCGTGATACATAATGGCGTGTGATACATAATGGAACGCAATGCTCTATTTTCCCCTGTTTGTTTCCCATATTACGTTGATATTTTGTGATTGGATATACAAAATCACGAAATTTGATGGAGTCTATATGTGGCACTTTCTAAAGCCTATATGTGGCCTTTTCCAAAGCCAAAGCTGGCTATGAAACCCCGATCCACCATTTTTTGATCTGAAATAGTTTGTAAGAGTTTGGCGATTTTTTCGGATTTCCATTGCTTGGATGCTTTCAAAAAGGAGTTACGTTGGTAAGCCCTGGTTGAAATTGCTCATACTTGTGGATTTCGAAAATAGTATGAGCTTTAGAGATCCATTTCCCGGTTTTCGTGCGGATAATAATGCGAAATGCGGTTGCATGGAGTAGTTGCATGGAGTCGTTTCTGCCGAATATGGCATTGCCAAATTATATTTTGCCTTAGATGGCTTTGCCAAGTTCTTATGTGCCAACTTTTGATCCGAGACAAAGGTATAATCTTTGCCTAAATGATTATATGCAAATAGCCCGATATGCCTTTTGTCAAATCGTGATACATAGGGGCGTGTGATACATAATGGTGCGTACATACAAACCATATAGTTTCATGATCAGAAAACTTGGTGAAATATCTTAAATTTTTAGGCATACAATTATAAGTAGCTCCATCCACGCATAAAATGAAGTCCCTTGCTTCATTTGATTGTGCATAGAGGTATAATAATAAGCTTTAGCCATTACTCTTGAGTAAAAATGAACAGATCTGCAATGCTATTTTTCCTTGACATTTGTTTTCCATATTAAGTTGAAGGTTAAGTTGAAAATTTGTGGCGGGTATAATGGAGTCTAAATGTCATTATGTTGGCTTTTTCTAAAGCCAAAAGCGTCTCATGAAACCCCGATCCAAAGATTTTATGATACAAAATAGTCAGTAGTCAGAGCATTCCTAGATGAAAAGGTAAGTTTGACCATTTTGACAATTTCTAAGAATTTAATACATTATAGAATGATTAGAAGCTTCGGGCGGAGCTCTCGAACTGAAGAAACTTCAAACTCCTTTGTATGAGGAATTCAACAAAGATATGGCGTGTAGTAAGAGAAGAAGGATCGAAAACGTGGCAACTTCAAGTCCTGGAAAGACAAGGCGGTGATAACAAGTAGCAAGTCGCCAAGTAAAGGAAGTAGCATGAGTGAGCGGTCTATCTGCGTGAGCTCGGAAGTCCGGGAGGAGATGCCGCCATGAGTGTTAGCTTCTCCCCTCTTTTGGAAGTCCCATCCCAAAACTGAAGGAGTGGAGGGGAACTGTCCAAGATGGTCATTGTGCCACATCTTCTTCTAGGTAATATTAATTAATTTTCCGGTTTTTTCCGGGTTGGTAGGATTGTAATGACTTCGTTTCGTTTCTACATCTTTCATCATCTTTTATGTAGTTTTTGTGAACGCCAAAGACAATGGAAAGAAGAACTCCAAATGCAGCTAGAGATGAAAAGGGGTAAGCTACAATTTTTCTCTCGATTAGAATGAGAAACATGAATATTTTTTGGTCATTTTGTTTTGTAGAAGAAAAACGCAAAACTTATGAGACATGGAGCATCTCCAAAAGACAAGGCTTTGCAATGCCAAGGGAATCGGCTAGGACATACACCCCATATTCTCCAATGAGATAAGATGAGTGTTGTACCAACATATAATCTTACCACCGGATCCTTCATCGATTTGTATTGCTCGATTACAATGCAAGTCATTTCTTTGTAGCATCTCCTCTCTTCGGTTCCCAACCTTGTTGGGCGACCATGTACATAAGATTTATTTTATTTACACCTTGGATTACTTCCACGTAGACTCAATGCTACCTAAGAGGCTCTCTGCTTCAAAGCCTTAATTGCCCGAGGGTAGCTTTTTTTTCCTTGGGCAAACATCGGATAAATATAGATGTGTACTATCTCGTCCACTCACGATGCGAGTAGCCTTTCTTGAATGTGTGGCACCGCCGCCTTCAATGCAAGTTGTTTAACATCATGTGTTTTCCCCGATATAAATATAGGTATGCACACTTTATTTCTCAATTATATATTCAATAATACAAACATTTTGTTTGTCCCGCTTGAGTGCATTCTAAATTTTCAAACAAAACCGATATATTGTTGGCATTTTTGCTCGTGAGTGATGAAGAATTAGTTTGAAAGTCCGGAAGTGCAGTTAGAGAACGTATTATTAGGTCCTTTTTGGTTGAAGAACAAAAATTGTGAAAAAGGTTTTGAAAGAAAGAAGTCGAAGATGAATCTGATGCAATGACATCTTGAAAAGTGTTAAATTTGCTAAGCCCCCTTGAGAATCTTTGGCATTCCTTACAAACATCATATTGTCATAGACTAGGACATGAAAAAGATATAGCATTGAATTTGAAAGGTGGAGTTGTTTTTTTCTTTTTCCATTTTGTACTTTCGGATCTATAAAAACCTTTATTTCTTCAAGTACTTGCAGTCTTTGTTTAAGCGCACTCATTTTGTAGACTTAGATGACCGGGGATACTCAATGCTAGATACATGGTTGCCTTAAAGGCTGAGGCTGACCTAATTGTCGCCTCCATTTTGATATCAAATCTGACTCATTTCACGTTACTAATGTTGCCTCCTGAATTGGCATAGTGCTCCTTCCGATTGTGCTAGAAACCATCTATCCGTTCAGATTTTCATGCCTCGAGAAGGTGCAAAGATACTTTCAGCAGACCGAGCTTTCAGCCATTGGTGTATTTTAGGAGGGCAATGAAAGCTTCTTCTGCAACGTGAACACTTTTACAGAGGTAATAACAATAAGTTTTAGCTTTCATGCTTGCCATTTTATCTTTGATTTTTAGGGTTAAGAATCCAATCGGCCCTGCTATAGACCACGATATTTTATCCCTCGACTATCATCTTTGAAGAAAGATATTTATGCCAAGGGTTGTGGTACCGACTTCTTCATTGAAAAGGTTTGTTAAAAATATTGCATCCTTCTTTCATATTGAGGAATATTTTTTCAAATTTGTAATATCTGTCAAATTTGAGTTCGTGCCAAGAACTCCTAAAAGGTCTCCTTATTCTAGGCTGAAGTAGACATACCTCTTGCCCAAATGATTAAAATTGTTCCACACTATTAAGTCATAATTAGGGTGTTTTGCAAAACCCATTGCAAAACAACACCACTGATTAAAACATGGCATGTGACTCTACTATTAAAAGCGGCATATTTTGGCGTTTTCTCTTGTTTGCATCTTGGACTTTGTGCGGGTTGTCAAGCTAATGTTCATATTTATGGTCGATATCATGGTAAGGGTATAACAGTCCTATCTTGACCACCTCATGGCATGCCCAATTGGCTCTCGCAGATCTAGCTCGCTAAGCTCTTTAGCGATTAAAATGACTCATCACGCCTTGATCTTTTTTATAATAATGCTTAGCCAAATTGCATAATAATGATCGGCTCATGGGAGAAATCAATTGTTGTTGTACCCTTCAACAAGTTGTTTTGATGATTCGCATATTGTTATAAAGTGCACCAGATTTGCCATCAAAGTTGGTCTATATTGGTATCTTGGAATATACAAAGACACATTCATAGCCCCCGAAACCCCCCTGCATCAAGGTTTGTAATCTTGCTATGCACAATAATGTAAAGCACTTTTAGATGTGGATATTTGGTGTTACGGACACGGATATCAGTTCAAAGCTATAAACATGGACGGTCATAATTTATTCGGGCCGAACCGGTGCATATAGTAACATTGCTTGACTTCAATCCAAGCTTTGTTGTTTATGTACATGAGCTTATAGATGGTGAGGTGAAAGTTGAATAAAATTGAACCTCGGCTGCATAACTTTGGGTACGAAAAGTTATTGAGAATAGCGTTATTTTTACTTCTAGATTTTACATGTGTTTAATCTGTGTATTTGGGCTCTTGATGTATACAAAAAACACAAGAGGGAGCGGCAGTTCGTTGGTAAAGGAGTAGATCAGGCTAACAAATGGGATATTCTCAAAGAGATATGGGCAAAATAGATAATTGAAACGAGAAGTTGAATCTCAAACATAAGTGGACAGAAATGATTAATCGTTTATGTGGACAGTTGGGGATAACTATGTATGATAATCACTTAACTTTGAGTTAAGCATTTTGACAATCTGGATCCCCTACATATGTAATGATAGTATATGCCAAAGTGAAAACAACCAACCAAGTGTGGGTGTCTCCTATTTCAATGTTGTAATAAAAGAGAAAAAAAAAAAAAAAAAAATACTAACCAGTTGCATTTCAGTATAACCATTCGGCAAGTCGAGGCTTGCGAGCCTAATCACCCCTCAAACCTACATGACTTAGGGCGGGTTTTCTATATATTGACTATTTGACGAGGCTTTGCCCTACCGCTAAAACAGTGTCACCTTGGGGTTCAATGTTGTAATGATAGCTCGGGGTTCAATTTTGTAATGGCCTCAGTGGACGATAAAAAATCATTCTCATTTTCATTCTCATTCTATTCTATTTGCAATATTGTAATAATATCGTAAAGTTGAGAAAACCAACCATCGTTTGCAATATTGTAATAATATCATTAAGTTGAGAAAACCAACCACCCCCTCATTGTGAAAGGGAAAAAAAGGGAATATTAAAAGGTATATATAGAAAAAGAAGGAAGGAGAGTAAGTCTTAGCCACTCTCTCCAAAACACATTGCTACAAAAGATCAAAACACTAATGTGCAACTATATAGTATTTCTATTGCATCATGTCTACAAATGAATTTATTGAGTTACTTATTCCACATATGTAAGATTCTCGCAACATGTCTGCAATTGATTTCACATCTAAGATTATGCTTAATTCGATTACCCCAATCTCCAATTACTGACAATCTTATAACGAATATTGCCCAACCATGCAATCCAATAAAAATACCAAAACAAATTCTGTCCTTGCCCACTGAACAATAAGAATTCTAGCGAGATTCTAGCAAGTCCTTGAAACCTCTTCCATAACTCTTGGGAATAGAGGCCCAACTTATAACTTGCCACATAGCGCATAAAGAAAAGAAATACTTCTAGATCATTACACACAGTATAAATATCTTACACAATGGAGGTGCAAGACAAATGAAGGTAGAATCCCATTATTCAATGGTTCGATACAGATCTTTTTAAGGTTCAAACTTTAATGTTTATTTACGTTCTAACACCAACAAATAATATTTGGATCTTTGGAGATTCCATACAAGCAACAATCTATTAGGAGATGAATGAAGGGCTTAAAAAAAGCTAGACTATGCATTAATTACCTTTATACATTATGAAAATATCAAATATTAATAGTTCTAGACTTTTTGCACTGCTTTTCTTTAGATGTTCTAATCTTATGTCCATCATCTTTATTAGTTTTTGAAATTATGCCCTGTGAAAAGCCCAGCAACGCTGGGCACTTTTTCTAGTATATATATATATATATATATATATATATATATATATATATATATATATATATATATATATATATATATATATATATATATATATATATATATATATATATATATATATATATATGTATATATATATACTAACTTCCTGCTAGGATCTAATCTAGCAGCAAACTTACTCCAGACAATAACACTCGCTAAAGCCTGAGAATGTGTCTATCCTGGCGTGACCCAGGCCCAAGCCATTATGCCTAGCTAGAGAGGAAAATAAATGGTACAGATATAGACATGCACATGAAGTTGAACGACCACCAACTTATTTTGGTAAACAAGCCTCAGAACTCTCAAAGACTAGGGTAAGCCCAAAGAAGACCAAGTATTTGATCCCAAGTCAGGATGCCCACTAGTAATGAAAAGCCAAGGCATGCAGGAAAGGAATGATTTTCTCATGAAGCTTAGTGACAGCTTTAGATAACAAGTCTGAGAACCCTCAAAACCTATGGGTCTACCCAATGAGGACCAAGCAATTGATCCCAAACCGAGTCTACCTTACGTAATGAAAAGCTATGACCTGCGTGTAAACAAAGTAATTTTAACAAACCCAAAGGAATTTACAAGAGTAAAACAATTACAATCATAAGATCTTAGAAAATTAAACGGGACTTCCTATACTTATTAAAATCGAGAAGCCTGAGATTTACCAAGGTGTTGCCAAAAGGCTTTAATCAGCTTATGAGGATCCTAATTATTAGAGGCTAAAGCATAAGCGGAGCCAAACCACCAAACGAAATTAAATATATCATGAGTATGTATTTTTCATTCAGGTTAGCATGTCCAAACATACATGCAAAAAAACTTCGTAATTCAATGCAGAATGGACACTTGTTTATGGCTGTGTGTGCAGCAACGACACATCCTATACCTATAAGAATCCGAAACATTACAGGATTTTCCAGATCCCAATGACAAATGGGTAACAAATGGTGCACCACATCTATTTCTAAGAGCATTTAAAAGCTTAAACAGGAGGCTTTGATGCATAAGATAAACTGGACGAAATTGTGGTGCCCAAACAAATAAATCAACATGACATAATGCTCACAAAACAGGTCTGCATGTCTAGATTCAGAATCTTAACCTGCACTTTTCATTGCAAAAAAGTAGATAAGGAAAAGCAAGCAAGCAAAGGACCCACCAGTATAGATAACAGTTGTATCAAAGCATTGTTTTCAGCTACTTTAAGGCCAACTTTGAGCTGATACATGTCTGTTTTATACAAATTTTCTGTTTTTCAGAGTAAAGCACTTAAAAAGACTATCAAACTGCACATGGCTACGCTCAGCTTATGATTTTTAACATCATTAGATGTCAAAGCAGAAGGAAAGCCAGTCCACTGGATGAAGTTAACAATACCAAGAATATTTATTATTCATACAGCATGGGTCAGCACATTTAAATGTGCATGCAAGGACTTCAACATTCATTGCAAAGGGGCAGCATAAATACTGCATACAGCCCATGCACATCCAATAACTATAAAAATCTGAGGTATTGCAAAGCGCTCAGGATTTCAGCAAAAGAAATGCAAATAAAGGTGCCTCTCAACTATTTCTTTATGCTCCCAAAACAAGAAATACTGGGGCATGGAGTAAACTGGACAAAACCATGCTGTTCATGCAATTAAGTCCAATGAATAGTTCACAAAACGTGTCTGCATGTCCAGGACCACAAGCCTATCCTGTACTTCTAAGTCATAACAAGGCCCATAAGGAAAAGCATGCAATTAAAGCAGAAATTAAAATCAGAATATGACATTGTTCTTGGCTGCATCAAGGCAGACTTTGAGCTGATACAAATCTGTCATATTTAGGGAAAAAGGGATGTGCTTATCCGTCTAAAGCATACAAAAGACTAATACATAACCGTTTCTATCTATAAGATAGGGCAAATCATACCATACTGTCTTAAACTAGAAACATTTAAGAGTATGAAGGCAAAGATACAACAAAATACAGTGCCCTAGCAGAAAAAACATCACAGTTACACAAGCTTCACTTGGACCAGCCCATCCATCCAGAAAAATACAGCTTGTAGATCATTATAGACGTCTCCATCACAAAAAGACGGGTTCAGCATGTTACCTGCAGTCAAATCAGTTACAAATTAGCCTGAGAAGGGTAAATGTAAAGCAACTAGCAGGTAAGCGAAGAAGAACCCAGTTTTCATCCTTTTTCTTTTTGTGCAAAGAGAGAAAACATAGGAGCAATACCACAGCAAACTACTGCCGCTTAGTAGAACCACATGAAAAATATAGGATTAACTAAATAAGAGCTTAGTTTTGCTCAAGAATCATAAAAAGTAATTGTGACCTCATTTGAAACGTCCTCCAAGTTAGAAGGGCCTCCATCCTGTAAGCACAAGCTGGCTTCTGGATTATCATAAACAGGCTCAACATTTTCAGCATTGAGATTGGCTCTAATTGCAGCACGTTGAACACATCTCCTAATCACATTTTGCGCTTGAAAATTGCTACCACGATTCTGAGGTGCAACTCTTTTGATACCAAAATCACTTCTCTGCTTCTTATTCTTGGCTCCCGGTGGGCGGCCAGCTCCTCTTTTAGGACCCATTCTTGAGAACGGGAATGCAAAGCAAAAAGCAAGCAAGAGAGTAGGAGCTTTTTGGAGTATTCCGCCGAGACCCATGTAGTTAATGGTGGGTTCCATTCCCAATGCCCACATTCAATTCCGGCAGCCGCCACTATCTCCAAAGATCTGTGTCAAATATCTAAGGGGCAAATGAAATATTCCAGCTCTATGGTTCACCGCCGAAATGGTATTAGCCAAAGCCCAAATAAGCTTAGGCCCAATGATTTTACCCTAGAATTATTTCATAAAAACCCAACTAAGATAGACCCATTCTAATTCCATTGGCCTCCTTAGAGAACCTGCATTTTAAGGCAGATTAGTAGCACCCATTAATATGTATGGCTCTATGGTAAGTTCCAACATTTAGCATATAATGTCAATAAGAGTATTTCCAGAGAAAATCATATTCACGCCTAGTTTGTAAAGTGCTAGTATGGACACATTTTCCATCCTTTGTTGCCATAATATAACGACAAATAGTGATAATAGTGGCAAAGGTAACCCTATCTAGCTTCACGCCTTCTTGCTGTATTTGCTCAAAAAGGTGTAGAGTTACACACCCATCTCCATATTGGGCAAACCTTGCACTTGTTGTCCAAATGATCGTTCCAAGCATCTGCCATTCTAGGTTGCTAGCTCTTCCTATTCTAGCACAGCCAATAAAAGCTTTGAGAATAAGATGGTCAAGTCAATAACCATGACCTAGGCTAGATCATAAAATTTAATCAGCAAGAGTAGCCAAGTCATGCATTTTGATAAATAAAATTCCTTTACGTTATGATGACCCTAACAAAATATGGGCTACCAATGCTAAAAGGCCAATTTTCAAGCCTAAAAAATGTTACATACAAGGGCCTCCAAGTTAAAGGATGTATTAAATTCCCTCAAAATGTGTCAAGTGCCACATAAACTACAGGTGCCACACAAACTACAGTCCTGATGTATTTCACCACACATATTAGAGTACAACAGATCAGAGACAAGTGTACCCAACTCCAGGCATTTAAACCTGATTTGGGAGTTACTCATAATGTCTACAGGATATAGGATGAGATGATCAATTTACCCAAGTTGCTAGCACTTCCTATTATGACACAGCCAGCAGCAACCTCTGATATATATAGATATATTTATATGTATATATGAAAGCCTGCCTCCTGCCGCAGGTGCAAGGATCCAAGGCAACTTTAAACAACAAAAACTAGATAGAGTAGGGTACCTAGCCATGTTGCTAGGACCCCAACTCACCTGTATTATTAAAAGCCCAAGAATAGATAAATCACAAAGCACAAGTATGGAAATTATTAGCTAATCATACCTGTTATAAATATATTTGATCAGGTCCTTGGCGCAATAATTAAGACCGGGAAAATCTTGATTGAGGACCTTCACCACATTTCTGCAGATGGTCTTAGGGTCAAATCCATTCTTCACGAACTGATCAATGATATTGAGGAGGTCCTTTTTGGCACCTGCCACACTACTGTGAACGTAGAGGCACGGCATGACTTGCGAGCATATCACTTTGCTTGCTTGAAAGTAGGGCCTGCAGCTATCAGCCAGAACATATTTTTTGGCCTCAAACGATAATGTATCCCTTTTGTCATATTTCTGAGTTACAAAGTAACCTTTCTCCGCACTAATGATTTGGATTTGCATGTTAAGGAAACATGCTCTTGTTCCAATCTTGCTATTCTCACAGTATCCAATGAAATCTTGCGTCTCATTTTTTATCTCAATAAACTCTAGATTGTAGAGCCAAATGCTCGATTCTTTGTTAAAGAATTCTATGGGATTCCCACAGTTTACTAGTAACAAATCATCCATATAACGAAAGGAGCTTCTAAACCTTTCGATATCCTTATACCTACCAGCATTGGCTAGTTTGATGATGAAGTTTACTTCGTACCAGGCAAGATACAGGTTGCACCAATTGGGTGAACATGAAAACCCCATCGGTATTCCGCAGCATTGCCTCCATGTCTTGTTATCATTACAAAGCCAGCAATTCCTAAGGAGCCATACGTTAATATCAATAAAATTCTGACAAGTCATTTCAGTCCAGCAATCTGGTTGTGCATCTTTGCTGTCCCACTTAACAGTAAAATCGCATCCGCTATTACCCATATTTTTGACCCACAATCTATTTTTCCGATGCAACTTCTTTTGGTAGGAGAATGCAGCAATTATAATATTTTTCATAATGCTACACAAACCATCACTACCTTCCAATGGAATTGATTCGTAGCATTTCGTCACATCTGCAACATATAAACTGAAAATCCTGTCTGGCAGATTCAGCACTACATCGTACACGGACTCAATAATCCAGTTCGGGCTAAACCCCTTGCTACAGAACAATGATATTCCCGAGCACATATCTCTCGAGATTTCAGACCAAAAGGCCATAACATTTTTAAGAATATCAGCCACTAAGCCTGTGATTTGAGAAAATAAGGTATTATGTGCATTAGTTATCCAGCGAAAACTATTCTTATGGGCTTTAAATATGCACAACAGATATGGTAAGGGAGCAGGTTCCACCCTATCCAAGTCTAGATTCCACAGATTTAGAATATCATGCACTAGTTCTGACTGCACTTCCACGATGGATCTATCAGAGGGGATAAAATCCGGACTGTTCAATCTTTCTATAGCCAACTTTTTTGCCAAGAATGGGCACATAAAGCTAGGATTATTGCACGCCTTATCAACTCCGGCTATGTATAGATTATCAATTAGCCATTCAAGGTCTCTAAGTGCAGTCATGTCCTCTTCCAATATGTAATGTCTGATTTTACAATCACATGTTTTGAGATAGTCTCTCATCATGCCCCGGGCCATTTCTCTTACTGCAGTTTCCACCAATTGATATTTACTAGCTTCAAAAGGTCTTATATTAAATCTATGAAGGTCAAAGAACAAATGCAGAGCATCAACAATAGTAATCATGCAATCATTCTGGTTCAATTTCCTATGCGGAACATGATTGAGTCCTTTCTTCAGCAAATTCCTCAAATTTTTGTTTTGAATAATGTTGCAGTCTGTGGTGAGAACATGCATGTGTACAGCATCCACATATCTTTTGAAGTTTTCGTTAGAACATGGACAGGCTGGTCTCTTTTCATCAGCAAATGTTCTAAATGGTTTATATACCATATCAACTAACTTAGGGAGGTATCTCCAGCCCAGGGTTGTTTTAGTAAGAGCTGCCTCTCCTTCTTCCCCAAAGAACTTAGGGATCGCAGATTCAAGGATCTCCCTGAACTTGATAGAATCCATCAATCTAGATACATATGTCAGATGTATCACTAATTTTTTCTCATCCCCTTTATCGGTTTTGATGCTAAACCGGTGATTGTGGTCCTGTATTAACCACCTCGAGGGGTCAGCTGTCACAACCTGTTATAGAGTTAACATTTGTAAGCGGCCTTTTAGTACAAACAAATGTGAAAAGCAAGCTAAATTCTAGAATTGGATTGGTCCTTATATGAAACACGGGTACATTTAAAGTGCATGTGTCCATGCGCTATGTTAATCAATCTTTTAGAAAACTTTGATGCCCCTCTATGATTAGGGTCTTGTACAGACCATCTAGAAGGGCCAATCAGTAACACCCTTATAGTGCATCTAGTAATCTGTCTTTTTCTGATAACAAGGGCAGAAGGCAAATTCATGCCCCTCGGAAGTGGCCAAAAAACGTTGTCCTGGTTAACCGGTGTGTAACACAGCCCTATTTTTCACACACGTTTATCCTGAAATCATATCATGCGAAAGCCAAAC
The DNA here is from genome assembly GCA_021234155.1 of Isoetes taiwanensis. Classification (NCBI taxonomy): domain Eukaryota; kingdom Viridiplantae; phylum Streptophyta; class Lycopodiopsida; order Isoetales; family Isoetaceae; genus Isoetes; species Isoetes taiwanensis. Next base: position 5,073,558 of record JAJEKV010000003.1, on the reverse strand, counting down.
ATAGACACAGAAATACAGAACTACGAGACATTTAGATGTATGGATCAGAAAAGAACCAAAAGCAAACTGTTTGTATAAAACTGGAAATAACAAATGCTAACCTTAATTACTTGGTGAGATCAAAGATTGGTACACCTCCTGAGGTGAGATCGAGCATCTGTCCACCAGACAGATCCCTAACCACATTGCCACCAGTCTTATTTATTGACGGGGCGCTACCACCAGATGCATCCATAATGAGAGCAGAAGAAGAAGAAGAACTAGGTCCAATGCTTCCTTTGTCCACAATAACTGCTTCCTTGGCAAACACTCTGGGTGGACCATAACTCACAGCCATTGTCTTCTCAGGAGTCCTATACGAAGAATTCCTTTTGCTTTGCCTAGACTGGGCTCTACTGCCACCATCATTCTGTTTAACTGTAAAGTCATCAGGTTTCAGCATCATTTCCGCAACAAGAACCAAGTGGGAATTGCCGAACACTTTGGGAATGTCACATTTAGGATCTTTACGGAGCTCCAAAACCATCCTGTAGATGAGCTCCCTGTACTTTATGTAAGCAATATAGGTCATAACCTGTTTTTGCAGTTGGTTGGAAAGAAGGTTTATTGCAGCCAAGAAAGCTTTTTTGCAGTCCAATTCTGGAAAAACAGTATCCAAATTGTTCAATAAAAACCAAATACCATGATCAAACCATGTAATATTAGCTCCGCAAGGTTTGTTACGTGGTAGATCACATGCGCACTTAAAATATGGGCAAAAAGATCTCCAAATCTTCCTGAGATTAAACTCAGCTTTCAAATTAGGCATTGTAGCCATATGATTCTTTTGGTTGCAGTAAGAGCCATATGGGCAAGGGCATTCTTTTTCAAAGAGCCTCATGTCAAAGGGAATATTTATCTCTTCTCTTTCCATGCAGTATTCACCTTTGTCTATGATACTATAGAATGTTTTTAATTTTTCATCATTGAGGTCTGCCATAAACATCCAAGCAGAAACTGATATGGGTGAGAGAGTGCCTAGATTACCTCCTTGCCATAAGGTCTGATCATATTCTTGAGCTAATGCTTCCACTGCACTGTGGGAAAGCATAGGGAAATGGCTTGTATTGGGGATATCCAAAAATTCAGAGTCCTCAAGGCCATCAGGCTCATTTGTATCCATATCAGCATTATCATTCACGGGCTCCTGAACATTAGATTCTTGCGTGTCAAAACCCAGAGCACTGCTACTAAATAGGCTATTACCAAAACCAGCATCTTTTGGTGCCTCTATTCTTCTCGGAGCGGCTGCCTTAGCCTGTTTTCTTGGGGTGATGCTTTTGGCATTTTCTGGAACGCCATAGAATTTTTTAAGCTGGGCCACGATAGGTGTATATTCCCTTTGAAATTTTAGATCAATCTCGGTTCTAGCACACAGTACTTCAAATAACTTTGAGTATAAATCCTCAATAATCTTAATATATGCTGAAGGTGGGCTTTTTATCTTACAAGCCAGAACACCCAGCCAATCATTGAAGCCTAAATGGGCCACTGCCGAAATCCTGCAATCAGTTTGCAAGGATTCTAGCTCAATGATTTTCCTGTGCATGCCGTCATGATTAAGACAGCATATCACAGTTTGAACAGCTCTATTAGGCACCTGACATCTAAGTTTGTTGAAGCCCAAATTCCGGAGATCCGGGATCCAAAGCAAATCAATTCGACTTTGCTCATCATTGTTTTGAGTGGTCTGCATGCAATTATAGATTTCCATTAGTACATGATATCAATTAAAAAACCATGTGTGCATCTCTTAAACAATAAATACAGCCACCAACATTGATCATGTATAAGGACATTATTAACCATCACCAAGGATCTGTCCATAGGTTACTGTACGTGTTATCATTTATGCCTAAGACAGACCTAATTTGCTGTACATAGGTCTCAGCCCTGATTCATCTATACTTACAGCTGAAATCAATAAGAGGAAAGCATAAAATGATGCTAGAAATAAACCAGCCAAATAGTAACTTGTTCTTGAAAATAAAACGGGCAATTTAACTTACCAAGTGAGAACCAAAAAATCGATTCCAAACTCAGGCAAACCAAACAGCCAGATTCTCAAGTTGATTTTCAATATATCACAAAAAGACTGGTATTTTCAAATGTACCATAAGATTTACAGCTCCGACTTAAATACATGGAAGGGATCAAGTAGTTGGTCCTAAACCATAGTCATCAAATCCTATACCCAAAATCTTTTATGCAGATAGAAAACAAAATGTAATAAGTAGAAAAACCTTTATAAAACTTAAAAGCCACAGAATGCACAGGCCCTTCATCCTAAGAGAAGATCAAGTATTTGATCCCAATCTCAAGCACTTTAGGGCACATACATTCTGATATATTTCACAAGTACCCAAACAAAGACAAAGAAATAATAATGTACGGAGACAAGGTGACACGTTGGCTTAGGTTATCCGTCCTAGAACGGATAAATAGAAGTTCCAGTATATATACTAACTTCCTGCTAGGATCTAATCTAGCAGCAAACTTACTCCAGACAATAACACTCGCTAAAGCCTGAGAATGTGTCTATCCTGGCGTGACCCAGGCCCAAGCCATTATGCCTAGCTAGAGAGGAAAATAAATGGTACAGATATAGACATGCACATGAAGTTGAACAAGCCTCAGAACTCTCAAAGACTAGGGTAAGCCCAAAGAAGACCAAGTATTTGATCCCAAGTCAGGATGCCCACTAGTAATGAAAAGCCAAGGCATGCAGGAAAGGAATGATTTTCTCATGAAGCTTAGTGACAGCTTTAGATAACAAGTCTGAGAACCCTCAAAACCTATGGGTCTACCCAATGAGGACCAAGCAATTGATCCCAAACCGAGTCTACCTTACGTAATGAAAAGCTATGACCTGCGTGTAAACAAAGTAATTTTAACAAACCCAAAGGAATTTACAAGAGTAAAACAATTACAATCATAAGATCTTAGAAAATTAAACGGGACTTCCTATACTTATTAAAATCGAGAAGCCTGAGATTTACCAAGGTGTTGCCAAAAGGCTTTAATCAGCTTATGAGGATCCTAATTATTAGAGGCTAAAGCATAAGCGGAGCCAAACCACCAAACGAAATTAAATATATCATGAGTATGTATTTTTCATTCAGGTTAGCATGTCCAAACATACATGCAAAAAACTTCGTAATTCAATGCAGAATGGACACTGTTATGGCTGTGTGCAGCAACGACACATCCTATACCTATAAGAATCCGAAACATTACAGGATTTTCCAGATCCCAATGACAAATGGGTAACAAATGGTGCACCACATCTATTTCTAAGAGCATTTAAAAGCTTAAACAGGAGGCTTTGATGCATAAGATAAACTGGACGAAATTGTGGTGCCCAAACAAATAAATCAACATGACATAATGCTCACAAAACAGGTCTGCATGTCTAGATTCAGAATCTTAACCTGCACTTTTCATTGCAAAAAAGTAGATAAGGAAAAGCAAGCAAGCAAAGGACCCACCAGTATAGATAACAGTTGTATCAAAGCATTGTTTTCAGCTACTTTAAGGCCAACTTTGAGCTGATACATGTCTGTTTTATACAAATTTTCTGTTTTTCAGAGTAAAGCACTTAAAAAGACTATCAAACTGCACATGGCTACGCTCAGCTTATGATTTTTAACATCATTAGATGTCAAAGCAGAAGGAAAGCCAGTCCACTGGATGAAGTTAACAATACCAAGAATATTTATTATTCATACAGCATGGGTCAGCACATTTAAATGTGCATGCAAGGACTTCAACATTCATTGCAAAGGGGCAGCATAAATACTGCATACAGCCCATGCACATCCAATAACTATAAAAATCTGAGGTATTGCAAAGCGCTCAGGATTTCAGCAAAAGAAATGCAAATAAAGGTGCCTCTCAACTATTTCTTTATGCTTTTTAGAAGCCCAAAACAAGAAATACTGGGGCATGGAGTAAACTGGACAAAACCATGCTGTTCATGCAATTAAGTCCAATGAATAGTTCACAAAACGTGTCTGCATGTCCAGGACCACAAGCCTATCCTGTACTTCTAAGTCATAACAAGGCCCATAAGGAAAAGCATGCAATTAAAGCAGAAATTAAAATCAGAATATGACATTGTTCTTGGCTGCATCAAGGCAGACTTTGAGCTGATACAAATCTGTCATATTTAGGGAAAAAGGGATGTGCTTATCCGTCTAAAGCATACAAAAGACTAATACATAACCGTTTTTATCTATAAGATAGGGCAAATCATACCATACTGTCTTAAACTAGAAACATTTAAGAGTATGAAGGCAAAGATACAACAAAATACAGTGCCCTAGCAGAAAAAACATCACAGTTACACAAGCTTCACTTGGACCAGCCCATCCATCCAGAAAAATACAGCTTGTAGATCATTATAGACGTCTCCATCACAAAAAGACGGGTTCAGCATGTTACCTGCAGTCAAATCAGTTACAAATTAGCCTGAGAAGGGTAAATGTAAAGCAACTAGCAGGTAAGCGAAGAAGAACCCAGTTTTCATCCTTTTTCTTTTTGTGCAAAGAGAGAAAACATAGGAGCAATACCACAGCAAACTACTGCCGCTTAGTAGAACCACATGAAAAATATCTAGGATTAACTAAATAAGAGCTTAGTTTTGCTCAAGAATCATAAAAAGTAATTGTGACCTCATTTGAAACGTCCTCCAAGTTAGAAGGGCCTCCATCCTGTAAGCACAAGCTGGCTTCTGGATTATCATAAACAGGCTCAACATTTTCAGCATTGAGATTGGCTCTAATTGCAGCACGTTGAACACATCTCCTAATCACATTTTGCGCTTGAAAATTGCTACCACGATTCTGAGGTGCAACTCTTTTGATACCAAAATCACTTCTCTGCTTCTTATTCTTGGCTCCCGGTGGGCGGCCAGCTCCTCTTTTAGGACCCATTCTTGAGAACGGGAATGCAAAGCAAAAAGCAAGCAAGAGAGTAGGAGCTTACTGGAGTATTCCCGCCGAGACCCATGTAGTTAATGGCAGGTTCCATTCCCAATGCCCACATTCAATTCCGGCAGCCGCCACTATCTCCAAAGATCTGTGTCAAATATCTAAGGGGCAAATGAAATATTCCAGCTCTATGGTTCACCGCCGAAATGGTATTAGCCAAAGCCCAAATAAGCTTAGGCCCAATGATTTTACCCTAGAATTATTTCATAAAAACCCAACTAAGATAGACCCATTCTAATTCCATTGGCCTCCTTAGAGAACCTGCATTTTAAGGCAGATTAGTAGCACCCATTAATATGTATGGCTCTATGGTAAGTTCCAACATTTAGCATATAATGTCAATAAGAGTATTTCCAGAGAAAATCATATTCACGCCTAGTTTGTAAAGTGCTAGTATGGACACATTTTCCATCCTTTGTTGCCATAATATAACGACAAATAGTGATAATAGTGGCAAAGGTAACCCTATCTAGCTTCACGCCTTCTTGCTGTATTTGCTCAAAAAGGTGTAGAGTTACACACCCATCTCCATATTGGGCAAACCTTGCACTTGTTGTCCAAATGATCGTTCCAAGCATCTGCCATTCTAGGTTGCTAGCTCTTCCTATTCTAGCAATGACCAATAAAAGCTTTGAGAATAAGATGGTCAAGTCAATAACCATGACCTAGGCTAGATCATAAAATTTAATCAGCAAGAGTAGCCAAGTCATGCATTTTGATAAATAAAATTCCTTTACGTTATCATGACCCTAACAAAATATGGGCTACCAATGCTAAAAGGCCAATTTTCAAGCCTAAAAAATGTTACATACAAGGGCCTCCAAGTTAAAGGATGTATTAAATTCCCTCAAAATGTGTCAAGTGCCACATAAACTACAGGTGCCACACAAACTACAGTCCTGATGTATTTCACCACACATATTAGAGTACAACAGATCAGAGACAAGTGTACCCAACTCCAGGCATTTAAACCTGATTTGGGAGTTACTCATAATGTCTACAGGATATAGGATGAGATGATCAATTTACCCAAGTTGCTAGCACTTCCTATTATGACACAGCCAGCAGCAACCTCTGATATATATAGATATATTTATATGTATATATATATATATTTTCTTTTTTTCCTCTCGTCTCCGTCCGCCACGTGTCCCGTCCCTTGTAGCTGGACAGTCGCCTAGCGTTATCTCACCGTTTTGCCACGTTTCTTCCCCTTTATTTCCATATTACTCGGTTTTCCACAATTTTTACGTTATTTTATTTTATGCCTATACCTATTTCTTAATGGGTCTAAAATTTTGAAATTTTGAATCGTCCGTCGCCGGAACCTTGGGCCTCTCCTCTCCGATGTTCCCCTTTATTCTCCATTTGTGCCTGTTGATTCGACTGCTCTCGCTCGTTGTCTATCTTGAGTTTCAAATTTTCTACAACATCTGTCTGTCATGATCTAGCATTGCTACACTCTGTTCATGCACACATATCTAGCTGTTCTTTCTCAGCCTGAGCAATCATACCTTTGTATACTACATAGTTTAAATAAGGATGAACATAGTCTAATCTTGTACAATATTTGAGAAAACCAGCGTATTCAGGCTCCACCTGTGAGTCTGCCTCTGTCATCCTACCCCGAATATGCTGATCCTTGGGGAGAAATGACTCTTGATCAGGACCAGGCTATGCCTGCCTTGCTTGACCCCTACCTGGCCCCTTGCCATCGCATCCAACGTGTTGATCACTTTTCAGATGCCGAACTTCCTGCTGATCCTGTTGATGTACACGCTGTCATGAAGCAACCTTTGCTTGATGAAAATCAGCAACCTCTTTTTTTTACCACGCAGAGCGCCACTCATCCTGTCATGCTTCAACCTCCTGCTCACATTGTCAACGACACAGAAGTTATCCCACATATTCAGACTCCTGAAGTTGAGATTGTGGACGTAGGCAACAATCAGCCTGTCCGCATTGCTGCCAATCTTCCGACACCCTATCGTACCAGGGCCGTCACCCTCTTCAAAAAGTTCAAACACATTTTCGCCTGGAGCTACAGAGACCTTCGGGGGATCAACAAAACCTTGGGAGAACTCACCATTCCTACCAAATCCGATGCGTCCGTATAGCAACGGCGATGCGGCTCAACCCCAATTACCGTGATCGCGTCAAGGCAGAAATTGACAAACTCCTTGCTGCAGGTTTGATCTATGAGGTCAAACATTCTGAATGGGTGAGCCCCATTGTCATTGCACTCAAACACAATGGAAACATCCGCGTTTGCGTGGACTACAGGGAAACTAAATCGGGCCCGCGGGCGTGATTATTTTCCACTTCCTTCACCGACCGTGTTGGAAGAGGTCATTTGGACATGAGATGTACTCCTTCATGGATGGTTTTTCTGGCTACAATCAGATCTCAATCAAAGAATCTGATCAACTCAAGACTACTTTCACCACCCCATGGGGCACTTTTGCCTACAAGGTGGTTCCTTTTGGATTGTCAAACTCTCCATCAATGTTTCAACGGATAAGGCTCTCAGTTTTTCATGATTTTATGAAGGAAAATCCCTTCTTGCAAATTTTTCAAGATGACTTCTCTGCTTACAGTTCCATGGCTGACCATTTGGATAAATTGGAACTCGTCTTTCAGAAATGTGATGAGTCCGGCATTAGTCTCAATCCTGAGAAATGCACCTTTTACGTCACTTCCGGTGTTCTGTTAGGCCACATTGTCAGCAAAGCAGGTATCACCACGGATCCTGCCAAAATCAGTTGTGTGCTCAAGGCTCAAGCATCAGCCAATATCAAGGAGACACGCTCTTTCCTGGGTAAGGTCAATTATTACTCCACCTTCATTCCTGGACTTGCAGCCATTGCAGATCCCATTCATAAACTCACGGTGATGAATCCACGGGCTTGGAATTCCCAGCGGATCGCTTCCAACGATTGAAGCTTCTTACTTTCGGGCCCGGTTCTTGTTCCTCCTCGATTGGGACAAGCCCTTTCATGTCCATGTAGATGTCTCCGGCGTTTGCTATTGGAGCTGTTCTTTCTCAAGAATATGATCACGCTGCGACAAACCAAACCGAAATACCAGCAGAAAACTCAATCTGGCGGCGCAACTACTACGCCCGCAGGCGTGAAGCCTTGAGTTTAATTTTTCAGGTCCAACGCTTCCGTCACTATCTTTTTTAGGCAGTCGGATCAAATTTTTTGTTGACCACCAAGCACTCCTTTATTTGATCAACAAATCCACGCCCACGTGCCGCATTGCTCGTTGGGTCCTCCTTCTGCAAGAATTTGCACCTTTTGAAATTGTTCACAAGGCAGGCAAATCTCATGTCGTTCCGGATTATCTTTCACGCATCCACACAGATGATCCCTCCACGGGAGTCTCCGGCGCCTTTCCGGCGCTCAACTCTTTACGGTCGCGGCAGCGCCACATTGGTTCCACAACTTTCAGAATTATCTCCTCACAGGCGTTCTTCCACCAGAAGATGCCACGCTCTCTCCAGCCAAGCGACAATCCCGTCGACACCAATTTCTCCGCGAGCTCCGTGACTACACCATGGTTGCAGGCCATCTTTACAAAAAGGGTAAGGATACCATCCTTCGACGCTGTGTTCTCCCTCATGAGGTCCCAGATATTGTCCGAGAAGCCCATGAAGGGCTAGGTGGTGGTCATTTTCATGGTGACACCACGGCACGCAAAATCCTTCTTGCCGGTTATTTTTGGCCCACGCTCTTCAAAGACGCTCACGCCCACGCCCGCACGTGTGATGCTTGCCAGCGTGTGGGATGGCCCACGGCCCGTGACGCTCTTCCCTTGACGCCGGTCGCCACGCCCCTTCCCTTCAGCAAATGGGGGATGAATTTTGTGGGACCCATAGATCCTCCTGCGCGGCACACCCGTGCCCGCTACATTCTGGTTCTCACTGACTATGCTACCAAATGGGCGGAAGCTTGCGCACTTCCAGACAACACCGCGGCAAGCACAGCCAAGGTCACCTATCAGCAAATCATCACGCGTTTTGGCTGCCCCACGGAGCTGGTCACTGATCGCGGTGTCCATTTTATCAATCATACCATCAAGGAGCTCACGGATTATCTACTGATCCATCATCACAAGAGCACACCTTACTATCCTCAAGGGAACGGTCTGGCTGAAAGCACCAACAAAACTCTGGTCACAATTCTCAAGAAAATTTGTGACGCTTCTCGCACTGACTGGCAAAACAAGCTTCCTACTGTTCTTTGGGCTTACAATACTTGTTTCAAAATTGCTACTGGACACACTCCTTTCAAATTGGTTTATGGTCAAGAAGCTCTCATGCCTTTTGAATACATACTTCCAACTCTCCGTTTTCAACTGGCTACGGCCCATAATCCGCCTGCTGCACTCAAAGAAAGGGTTTATCAATTGGAACAGTTGGATGAACTTAGAAGGGATGCTTACATTCGTGTTCTTCATGGACAACAGTTGCAAAAATCTTTACATGACAAACGTATTAAGACAAAAACCTTCAAAGAAGGCGATTTGGTTCTTCTTTATGATTCTCGTTACAAAAATTTTCCGGGTAAGCTAAAGTTTCGATGGCTTGGCCCTTATCAAATTGTTCAAGTGGTGCAACCCAGCGTTTTCCAGCTAGCTGAGTTAGATGGAACTCCATTACCTACACTGGTTAATGGCTTTCGCCTCAAACAATTTCATACAACAAAAAGTGACAATCATCCACCAGATGCTGTTCCAGACAAAGACACAACAGATAGTGACTAAACCAGCGGCATATTTATATTATAGAGGTGCAATTTTTACAAAATGTGGGCCGCGCCCAGCTATTTCCGCTATGGGCAGTGCCCTATTTACAAAAACGGGCTCAGAGCCCTATCTACTAAGTCCTAAGAAGAAAACCCTCTACTCCGGGTTCGGAGCAGAGGTGATACGCAGGATGTGGTAGTAATTCTGCTCAGGGTCCCAGCGCAGGTGCAGAATCACCTCCATCCCGTTGGTATAAGGATCGGGATGCTCAGCCATCCCGGCACACCACCCGACCATGGCCAGGCCACGGTTGTGGCACCGCCAGAGGTCCAGGTAATCCATCTTGCACGTAATCCATTCAAGGCAGTTCGAAGGCATTGTGCACTTATCATGCAAACCAGCAGCAGACATACTGAGCGCCATCGGATGTCTCCGCTTCGCTTCCTGTTCGTCTTATATAGCCAACCGAGGACCTCCCTGTCGACGTGGACCAATCAGAAAATTCGCCAACGTGTTTGCAATGCAAGGCTGTTTCTAAAATGAGAATCTTTTCTCCCGCCGCATATCTAGCCATGGTACCTTCTGACACCTTCGTTTTAATAATATCCCACTTTGAGTTGCCAACATTAAATGCCATTCTTTCTTTTCACGCCTGTCGAACATTAATGTGCGTCCTTTCGCCAGCTATCACATCCGATCATTCTCTCACGTCTCATCTCCACCGTTCCTTGCTTCTCCCTTTACTGTTTGGGGACTTAGCCAAAATTTTGCCTTTCAATCGCCTCCTTAGCATCTATCGCCACCTGGCATCATCCACGGTTGCTGTTTCGCCCTCATCATGCCCCTTCGCCTACACTTGCGCGCCCTAAACCTTTTCGTCTATCTGCGCCTTCGTCTTCTGTTCTCCGCTCTCCGCCTTTGCCTCACCGTTCTTTTCCGATGCTCTTCGCCATGGCTGCACCAAATTTCCTACACTTCAAGCTACTGCTCCCAGGGAACCGGCTCTTTTCGAGTCAGTATCTTTCTTGACGCCCACTTTTCGTGAAGCCCTCGTTGGCCCAAGTCGTGAAGTCGCGAAACGCCAGAAGCTTTATGCATTCTCACAAATGGAACTCCCGGCTCCAAATCCAGACCAATTGAAGCAGTTCATCGCTCACATCGTCAACAGCCCGAATGGATACGCTACTGTGGTCGATGGCACCACTATTTTGCTGACCCAGCCCCTGATTTCTGAGGTATTCCATATTCCTTTGCAAACCCCTTGTTTATCTTGGGCTGCCTTACAGGATCTCGATGTCACTGAGTTCGGTGCTCCTGCTTATCAAGCAAGCATGCATCGCCTGACAAATATTGCCAAGTCCCATGACACGTTTTTTAAGTTTTTGTGGCGCAAGTTCCTTGGGTATTCTATCAAGAACACCCATATCAATAAGCCTTTCTATAATTTGGTGATCACTGCTATTCGCTCCAACCACCACGTTGATTGGCCCCAGCTGTTGTTCTACCGCCTTCTTCAAGAAGTTGACTGTATTAGGGCTGCCCCCTCCTCTATCTCTGAAGTTTCCGTGGGTGGCCATCTTCAAGCCATCATCCGTCATTACTTTCCTCCATCACCTTCTGCTTCTCTTGCTTCCACTCAGCAGTCCCTTCCTCAAAATCAACCCGTTGGCACTTCACGCCCTTCTTCTTCTGGTCATGTCCAACATAACACCACGCATGTCACTGTCTCCTCCTCCTCTACAGAAACCAGGCCCTCAAGTTCTCATCATGTCTCACAAACGTCACAAGCAAGGCCACAGCAGGCTCTTCGACCTCCACATCCTCGCCAGTTTTTGTATCAATATCAGCAGGATGTTCAAGCTGCTGCTCTCAAGTTACAAGAATCCCAGGAAGCTCTCATGAATGGGGTTCAAGCGGCCCTGGAGGCCTCCGACACGGTTCACCGAGACCTTCAAGCTGCTACCACGCAAGTTCATACTCTGGAGACCCAGCTTCAAGCCAAGCACGAGGCTCTTTTACAGGTCCGTGAGGATCTAAAGGCTGCCCAAAATCAGAATAGTCTGCTTGCCGATCAGCAGGCTCAATTGCAAACCACCATTCAGGAATTATTGGAGCAGGTCAAGGCAAGGGAAACTCTCTTGGTTGACAAGGATAAAGACATTGCCAAGCTGGACACGTTGTATACAGAACTCTCTCGGCATTACACCACTCAAGCCCAAGACCTTACAGCGTGTGACGCTCAAATTGCCTCTTTGGAAACTCAGCTTTCCACGCAGACCTCTCAGCTCACATCTCTCCAAGATCAGCTTACGGAGGCTCAGAAACAGAAAATTCTTGATGACACTAAGATTGCCATGCTTCGACTCAATGTTCCTGGGCAATCCTCCTTCCATGCCACGACTTCTCAGAAAAGGGTCCGTGACCAGTCACGCCTTCTGTTAGAAAAGGAGAACCGGATCTGTGACCTCGAACAACAGCTACAGCAAGCTATTCAGTCTGCTGATGAGGCTCAGACCAAACTCGAAGGCTATGTTACCATCACTCTCAACCTGCATGTTGACTTCCCTATTCCTTCCAGTTATCTTGATTATGTGGTTGCCCGCCGCCACCTCTTTCTTCTGAAGTGGCATGCGGCTGATGGTCCCGTTGATGCGCCCCTACGCACTCAGGATTTTCTTCGGATCTGGCCGGACCTCTCCATTGAAGACAAAGGTTTACTCTGCGCCTTTGACCTCATTCACTGTGAAAATCCGGATTTGCTCACCTTCAGGGTTGTTCAGCCAATGGCGTACATTTTCCATGATTTCTATCTGGCTGATACACAGGAAAAATTTCGTGATGGGCCACATCAGAACTTTCAGGGTGACTCCACAGTTCAATGGTTGCTTTTGGATAACAACCCATATCTGTCTGATCATGATCAGACTCACGCTCTTCATCAAGAGTACATGCCGGAGCTTGCTCATCATTTACCTCTCTGGCAAGCTGAAACGCTGCAGCAGATACGGAAGAATCTTGGACATCGTGAGGATCTTCCCTTTGCCCAAGTTTATATGCAGCACTTGGGAGGTTACAATCAACTGCGTGCTCTTCTGGATAGCAAGACAGTTCCCACGGGTTGGGATAGCCCTCCTGTATACTCTCAGCTCCACATACGCTTCGCTTGGGACCATTGGTGCAAAGCTCTTGATCCGGACCTTGTCCATGACTTGGGGAGAAGGCTCGGCCACGCATACGGGCATGGCCCCTCTCCATATGCTTCCACGGGTGTCCCTCCCGCCCCGGTTCCTCACCTCTGATTAGCGTCCCCCCTTTTGAACCAAGGTCATGGATGGCCACGCTGGATGGACTCCGCCTCAGATCTCGATGGATCTCCGGTGGGATCCCCGTTTTGTCCGCCGCTCCAATTGGGAGGATGGTGCCACCCTTGATGACACTGTAAATTGGATCTATATTGCCAATGGCGTGGTTGGCAGCGCCCTGGCGATGCTATTCATGGTCTCGACACCTTCTTCGAGAATGCCGCCACCTCACGGACCCTTGATTACTGCCGTCGGGCTGGTTTTACGTCTTTGCTTTCAAGTGCCTCCTGGTCAGCTCTTTAAATCGGCAGCGTCCCATTTTTTCTTGCAATCGAATGCGGCGTCGGTGCGGTCTCGGACACGCCTACTCATGGAGTGCGGTTTGTTTCTTCGAAGCCCATCGCGCCCTTGAAGACATGGTGCGCTCTCATTTCCTCCTTGATGCGATCACGCCCTTGGGTTCAACACTCTGCTGCTCTTCAAATCTGGCCCGGGATCTCATAAACACTTACCATAATGGTGCCCGTCCTCACTCCGTGAGGATCACTTTCGAGCTTCTTTGGATTCCGCCCTCGAAACACTTCCTCCTTTTCTTGGTGAGTGTCGTTTGGTGGGGGAGTGTTAGTCTGTGCCTCTGATGCAGGACTATTCATCATATCGATGGACCAGGTCAAGTCCAAGGATCCGCGGTCCGGGCACGGGTCGGTCGTCAAAGGCTCGGCCAGAAGACCAAGCGGCGGAACCCCTTGATCAAAGCACGCATCCGTCAATAAGAGGCGGCGCTCAGACAAGTGACGGCCCGTCACCGCCCGCGTCACCATCAGCGTGATTCCAGGCACTTCAAAAGGCACCGCCAGCATTCCTGCAAATCAGGCCTCCTTCCAGGAGTCGGCACCGAGATCAGTCAGAATGTCTATATTGGGCCAAAGGCCATTGTACTATATATATATGAGTAGAGCTAGCACATGAGTTTTAGATGAGTTTTGAGTCTTGTCTCATTTCAGTTTTCATGTATCACCATCATTGATATCAAGGAAGCTTATCATTGTTGTCTCATTGTTCTTTGTTTCCTTTTCCCCTCCTTTGTTTTCTTGCAAATCCCGCGTGACATAGTCCCCGGATTCTCCTGTTAGATCCACGGGTCCTCACAGAGGGCTGTCTTGCAGGAGTTCCCGAACCCAGACCCCAAACAATTGTAATAGTTAGCTTAAGTGTGAAATAACTCGATCTTCATTTTATGTCAATGAGCTCGCATTGCCATAGGATCCAGAGGGATCAATCAGCATTTGTGTGGACTAGGGTAGGTAGAATCCAAAGAGGATTGGAAGTTTTGCATTTAAGTCAACATACAGTTGAACTAGGTTACCAAACGTAAAAGAAGAGGCTATTATGCACATTAACATCATTATCACCATCATCATCTGGCATTGGTAAATTGGCTAATGAAATTGCTTCTTGTTGCCAGTTGACAATTTTGACTTGGGGGGCATGGATGATTTTTCAGTAAGTTGTTGCTTCCCAAGTGGCCCTTTGTGCACCACTTTCTTCACAGAATTTTAACTTTGTTGTTTTGGTTTTCAGAAGTATGGTATGGGTGGTGAGGAAGCTGAGAGCGATGATGAAGGTATGCTCTGTAAGTTTTCCAACTTTAGATGTCATGGTTTTCAAAGCTAGGCGTGTTTGGAAATCACTGGTCCATATGTGTTAGTAGTTGTCTAAACTGGTATATATAAACATAACATCCTTTTTTGAACCTTTTCTGTGTGGCAGATCTTCCCAAGCTTGAGAAAGCAAGCTGACTTCTATGCTAACAGCCTATCTGGAAAGAGAAGAAGTTGCTGTTGATAAACAAAAATCGAATGTAACCACATTTGCAACAAGCTTGCATTTGGCTGTCACCTTAGCATGCTCAGTTGTCAATTTCCATAATGTTTTTGTCCCCTTTGACTGGACATGGGCTTCATTTCCATTTTTGGAATGTTCCCAAAATTATATTTCCACCAACGTGAGTTGAGATTTTACAAAATTTACATATGCTGTGGAATAGCATGAGTAAGTTACATGGCAGGTTTACGTAAGATAATACTCATGCTCATTTTCGTATTTGCTAACCAATTTTTTCTTCCATTTATGCTGAATGGAGACAATGCCATTGTATAAAAGCTTAAACTCACCGGCACTACATAAGGGAGAAATAAGAAGGAAGGAAGGAAGTTTATTTTAACATCCACGGAGGCCAGAGGCCTATGAGACGGCATAGAACAGGCAAAAAAAGCCAAAAACCCCAACACCAAAAACAAACAATGTAACTGTACAGTAGAACCCTACTACTGGGATGAAAAAACCCCCACTTGGGAGGAAAAACCCTAACAGTAGGCTCTCAAATACCATGCCCCAGAAGAGCAAGTCTGACGGCCGAAATCTGCAGGATGTAAGCTCCCAGTCGCGCTACTATAGGTGATGCGAAATGGCGATGTAGCGGTGTGTCGAGCATCTAAGATCAATGTGCACCGCTTTCGGACATGGGCATATCTTTGGGCACCGCTGGAGGGCATGGTGCTCATCCTCTATCGCGTGCATCTCACAACACCGACATATCCTCTCCTCCCCAGGGGATCCAGGTGCCGCCATTCACCCCCAAATGACATGTCTCAATTCTGGGGGTAATGGGAACCCGTCCTTATGGCGGTAATAGCTCTCCGTTTCTTCCTGAGAGATGTGTGCTTTCAAGCACTGGAGATGGGGTCCATGCTCAAGGCGGGATTAATCGGCGTGATAGTGCTCGTCTTGGGCTTTGCAAGAGTAGAGGCATCCCACAGTGGCAGCATAGCCCGTGATCCAATTGCCCATTCTCAAGCGATCGGGACCGCGCGATTGCCACCATCCATTTGGTAATCCATAGACCACCTCCTAAACCATCCCCTTACGATTGCTTTCGTGCCATACCCTCTTGCCGGCATTTGGGGGCCTGCGTTAACAACACGGCTTTGTGGGGGCAAGCGATGCTCATCCATCCCATCCACCTTATGGAAGCAAGTAAGATGCCTTCGCGATAGCGTAATGTTGTAAAGGCCGAACCCCGTCTCATACAACAAAATCGATACGATGCGGTGTCCTTCACTCCCAAGCTATATGTCAAGAAAGCTTTACGCACCCTTTCCAACCTATCCCACGTATTTTTGCTAACTCTTTGGGCCCCAAACCTCCACCCCATATAGCAGCAGACGGCTCAACCAAAGCCTTAAACGGGTGTGCTCTCCTCGCCCGATCCACGAGAGATCTATCCGACAACACGCATTTTTTGCCTTTGCATATAAAGCCTTCCTTACCAGCGGCTCTCCTCTCCACACACTCATCCCACAAAGATGTTAGTAGTGAAATCAATTCCCGGATACTTGAAGCTCGCACCATCTCCACTTCTGCCCCCTGTAATAGAACTCAGGGATAGGGTGTTTGCGAGGGACGGGATCGCGAGAAGCTTAGTTTTGTGCAAGTTCCTTTGTCATTCCGTTGCCCCACAGAACCCCGAGGGCATCCAAATCTTGCTGCATCTTGCTGGCCGTGTGAGCTAGCAAAGCTACATCATCCGCATATAGTAACTGGCTCACGAGGTCGTGATCGGATAATTGCACCCGGCTCCCCATGGTCTTTGCATCCACGTCTCCAAGCTATCAATGTACAACCCAAAAAGCGTTGGAGACAACGGGCAGCCCTGCTTAACTCCCATAGTGCTAGCTACCCGCCGATCTTCATAAGGCAGTGCAGCATAAATCCCATCATAAAGCTGGTGCACCACATTCTGCAACTCCTGTGGAACTCGCAATTCTTGCAACCTCTGCTAAAACTAAGTTAACTTTTATCTCTCTTAGCAATGTCGAGAAATATGTTCAATGGTATATAAAAAAAGAGAAATTCAAACAACGTTTTTACATTTAGTAATGGGCAAAAGCTCAAGGCTTTAGAGTGTATATTGTAGGATTCTTTTCTTCCACATTCCTCTACATAGATTGCTTGCATTGCTGTTGCATGGGACTCTGATTTTGGAGGTTTGTAATATTGTAAAAAGATTCATTTGCAGTTGTACAAAGATTCATTTTTTTTTCATAATCCTCAAGGTTCATTTATAATTGTACATAGATTCATTCTTATTGTTCGTAATCCTTAGAAAATGTTTGTGTCTTTTGATTCATTTTATTGTTCAAAGTAAAAAATTTCTTTAGTGTGTTGTCTCCAAAATCGTTCCCCCAACAACCCCCTCTTTTATAAAGCACTAAACCTTTTGATTAAGGGCTCAAATGGGACTATCTGGCCAAACCATAAACTTGGCACCTAGTAGATCCCTAGTTTAATGTATTGTTATTTGCTTCTAACTTTCTTTGTATAAACAATGAATGTGTTCCTTGGCAAAGTTACCTTCCTTTTTGCTAAGCAGGCATTGCATTGTCAAACGTTGGACTTTAACAGTGGGTTCAACTGCACAGGTTTGAACTAAAGAAATGTTCGCGGCGGCCGCGATAAATTTCTTGTAAATATAATGCATCATTAACAAGCCCAAAGTGAACATATGTAAAAATGCAAAACAGGTTGATCAGATCTGGCTCATATTGAATTGAGACTTATTGTTTTATTCGTAAAGTCCTTGCTCATTGTGGTGATTGCAATATCCCTTAGTCTTGTGGATGATGATTAATTCATTTTGTCTACATAGCATCTATGTAGATGCGATAGCATATATGTACATGTGATGATGTATAGAGGATTTGTGTGACATTTCGACATCATAGAAAAATACATATAATTTTTATTACAATATCATGGGCTCAATTAGCAATTGTGAAATATTAGCAACACCCAGCACAGAGAGTACCACGGGCTTCCATAGATACACAAAAGCAACCAGACATACCTTATCCATAACAACAATGATGACAACAGCTAGGAAAAGATTTTGGTTATTGAGAGATGAGCGATGCACCACTAGGGCACCAATTCCTAGGGTGCCAAATATTTCTGGACAATAGTATGATTGACACAGATGAACAATCTACTACCAAGTACTTGAAGCATTTGATTATTGCTTCAAGTACTTCAAAGGCAAATTTTAGATATAGTTAATGCCATTTCCACTGCCAGGAAAACAAGAACTACATCGCATGCCACAAAAAGTTTAAACTTCATCAGTCATCTTATGCCAAAAGTTTCAACTGGAACTGCTACCTTTTTTTAGCTCCATCCATCCATCCATCCTGGAGACTGAGAGTTGATTGGCATTGAGGTATAGCTTTCCTTGTGGTCTTACAGATCCTATGCTCGAAAACATGACTTTGAAGTGTGATTTAAGCCATTTCACTGTCGGGTCACGGAGGGCAACCCTCCGTGCGCAGCACCTTGTTATACTTTTTTTCCTAAGGTTTTTATATGATTTGATGATAGTATTTCATGAGACGTACTAATTGGTACATCTAGAGTGCGCATACTCTCATGACGCTTTTAGTGGCATTTTTCAATGGTTAACCTATGATTTCACAAACTATCCCAAATTGAACATGCAAGCATCGAACATGGTATTTTAGGGTTTGGATTGTCCATGATTTTGCTTCTATGTTTTTTTTTTAGGCAGGGCAGGGGCCGCAAGGGCAGCGGTCTCGCTCGACTGGTATTGGGAGCCTAGTTTTGGGGCACATCGATGACGTCTAGGTACAAGGGAAGCATCGACCTGTTTTTTGAAAAAGGAGAACAAGAATCATATTGTATCCTGTGTGGCCACCACAGCAACCAATTCTTCAAAACAACCAATTCTTCAAGGCAATGAATGCTTCGGCATCTTGTGACCAGACCTGTAGCATCGGATGCAGCCTTTGCAATTTCTGTCCTCTGCACAACTGACCGATTTAGGCATGCGAATCCCCTTTTGGTTTAGGGTTCTCTGGTGTCAGGTGAGCACAATTTTCATATTCTTGTTTTCATGCATCCCTTGTTCTTAAAAAGCCATGGAATACAAAGAATCTCTCTTCTTATTTTTGGCAGCAACCATATCATGTTATTCTATAGCAGGATTGTTTACAGGTTTGTTCTATCAAATATGAAAATATCATGGATAGCATTTGTGATTGCAGATACTTTGTTGTTCTACCTCCAAAAAAGTCCTTAATTCTAGGAGTCCCTTTTGGTCTAGATATTGACATGAATGAAGCATGGGATGAAATTATCTTAAATTTACAAAGGCATCTGATTTGGTGGAGAGGCTCAAAGTTATCCTTGGCAGGTAGAATTCAAGTAGCTAAGTCAGTATTGAACAATACACATATTTATTTGGTTTCGGTTCTATTGGCTCCAGCTTCTAAGTTTGCAGAGATAAAAAAGATTGTAAGAGATTTTGTCTGGTGTACTGATAAAGGAGGCACTGTGAAGGTGGCGTGGAAGAAATGTATGTTGTTTAAACAACAAGGAGGACTTGGTATGTTGGATCTTTCTTTACAGGGTAAGGTCTTAGCTTCTAAGCTATTGTTCAGTTTGTTGAAAGATGATTGTGCATCACCAGGTATGAAGTTACTTAAACAATCAGTGAAGAAGTGTATGGTTTTTCATAAGCGAGGTGTGAGAATTGAGCTCCCTTGGGCATTGTTATATCCATTGAAAGCTTATTCACATGCCTCTCCAGTACTGAAAGGCTTGCTTCTGGCCTGGAAGGTAGTCCAGCAGGTGATTACATTTGATTGGGAAGCTTGTCTTCAGGCATCTTCCCCCTTTTTGTGGTTGCCTTTGTATACTCATGGACAACTACACCCAGTGGTAGAATTTATGCATGCGCATTCCCAAGCACGATGGAGGAGAGCAGGTATTATTTCTATTGAACAGTGGTATTTTGGTATTGACATTGCTCCTTGGCAATGGTTTCAGGAGAAACTAGTAAACGTGTGCCCGGCGTTGCCGGGCTAATGTCCTGGAATGTATTTTTATTTGTGTAACAATAGTGTGTGTTGATATTGGCAAAAATAGACATTATTTGCTTTTGTGATTATTTTTGTTATTGAAATTGTCTAATGCCAACATTATCAATGTATTAACTTTGAGTTTATGGTTTTCTGTAGAGAAAACAATGCTTTATAAAAAATGTGGAAGCCAGTTAAATCCACCTCTAAAGACGAAAAGACAGAGCCAAAATTTATGCTCAAATTGTCAATAGTTAAATTTATCAACAAAAAATAAGTACAAAAATGCAAAACACAAAATTTTGTCCTGATTCATTGGCATACTTTAGTTCATGATGGACCTTTAAAATCCTTTACCTTTAAAAGAATATTTGCAATAAATTACTGCTAATTTTTGTTTAATATAATGTAACAATGTATTTGTGAGAATAACGTTTGCACATGTACAGAGTCGTCATATATGAAGTGGAATGGCAATAGCAACATTTAGGTCATGTTGGCTGCTATCATCTCATAATACAACTGATCAATAATAAAAATAAATGCTCCCAAAAAAATGTGCATACAGTAGTATTGAGTGGATTGCAACTCTTTTACAGTACCCCCTTCATGTTGTTTGTTTAGACTTGTGACTATTGCATTGTCGTGAGCCATTCATTGAGTCCTTCAAAGGACAACTACATCGAATCTGCAAGTGTAAGTACATGGTCATTGATTGGCCTCTTTCTAACTACTTTACTATCTCAAATGTTTGGGAATGGTCTATCCAATCTCATGCAAAAGGAAAACATGCATTCACACTATATAGAAGACAACGCCATGTTCTTTTATAATACCCCCTTCTTTGAAAACCATGGCATGTCTATAACCTCGTCCTCAATTATCTTGGCCTATCTCAAATGCTTGACAATGGAATTTGAAATAGCTCAAGAAAACATCATGCAAACAAAACCTACACGTGCAAACCAAGAAGAATGTATGTATAGAACCAAGTCATGGCTATGACTAATGTCCATTATGTACCCAGTTTCTATTCTAAAAGCACTGCGTATATTAATAGGTAAGATAGAAAATCCATGTCCATTGTTTTTTTTTTGTTGGGTGGATCTCCACCGAATCCCCACAATAAAGTAGCATTGAAATTTGCAACCAACAATCTAATACTTGGGTGCTCATGATTCACTTTTGTTTGTTGGTCAAGCATCGTGTTTATATTTCTTCCTTTTCTTAGCCATGTTCCCATCTCATTTAAAGTAGTAAGGCTTCTTAGCCATGTTCCCATGCTCATTTAAAGTAGCAAGGCTTTGAGAGCCCCAAAAAAGCATGCAATTCAGATCAAAGTTGTTGTGGCTAAACAATAGCATGAGCAATATTGCTTTCATATTAGGTTATTTTGAATAGTAGCATGTTCAATCTTGCCTTCTATATTGGGCTTACATAAATCATAGCCCATACACTTTACTTTTATTTGGTCTTAGACCAAATTCTGTAGATAGTTTTGAACAGCAAGAGTGTGGGATCTTTTAATAATTGTTATGGAAAGCTTAAGAGCAAACATGAAGGTCTGCTTCATGCTTCAGTGTATCGCCTTCATGCAAATGTGTACCGTCTTCTTGCAAGTGTTCTGGTCCTCATATGCTACTTTTTTCTTACATTTGCAATCAAATAGAAGGCAATTTTTTCCTTTTATGTTCCTTTGATCCTAAGAAAAAAGAGGATTCCACATTAACATTCTAGTGGCCAAAGTAACATTACATGTTAGAATCATCTACAAAAAACATGGATAATAATTGCCAAGAATCACCTGCAAAGATGATTCTATAATATCAGAGCTATTGATACCATATGCAAGAAGAGAATTAGTGATAGAATGCAACAAAGACAATTTACCTTGTTAGAGTTGCAAGATTCCGAAACTATATCCTATTGCAACTTCAATGCATTCATATTGCAACTTCAATGCATAAAAGTAACGGAAGAAAATACAAAACTCTTACATCATAAAAAAAGATGTTCAATTTTAAGTCTATAAACATGCTACATTTGAGACTCACCCTTTGCCATCTCTACACTTCACTTGCAAAAAATGTCAAGCAAATGCAAAGCAACGGCAGCTTATGGGAAAAAACTCAGCCATAACTATAACCTGCAAAAGAAGTGGCAGTTAATAAGAAAATTGTGCTCCATGAGAAAATTGTGCTCCATTATAATAGTTTTTTGCAAGCCATGAGAAAAGGATGCATGCCCGGAATAGTGCCTTAGTTCCAAACTCAAGTCCTATCGAAGATGTAACAACAAATCCTGAGTTTTGATGTGCATTTATGTATTGCAAGAAAGAAAAACCTGGAAATGGCTCTAGAATGAATAAATTGGAAATAGTGATTTAGTCTTTAACCAAAGAGTCCTACCAAAAGCTGAACAAAGGCTTGCATGCTATCATGGAAGTAACATTAAGATGAGAGCCATATCAGACAATGAATGTAGCACTAAAATCAGAGCCAAGATGGTTAATCGGAGAGTTATCTCTATAACGGATCTACCTCAAATCTCGAATCTAAGCTCTGCCCAGCAAAACCTCTGCTCCAGCAAAAGTTCCAAGCTTCGTACAGTCTGCCAAAACTCCAAATTGCACACAGAGTTTTAGATTAAACCTATTTGAATTTTCTCAGATTTTAAACAGATCAAGAGGTATGTGAGACAAAGCAATGCAAGGTTGGAGGCAGAAATCCAAGTTTTGAGGTTAGGAAATCTAAGCGATGAGCAAGATTGTAATAGGAAAATGATCCCAGAAAGAAGGAAAAGATTGTACCGTGAGCTTTGTTTGCTTCATGATTCCTCTGCTTCAGTGACTCCGATACCTCTGTTGATAGAAACCCTGTGCGGGAATGTTAGAAATAGGTAAAGCAGCTAACCATAGATCTTGCCCGTTAACCCAAAAACAAAGAAAGAACTCTCAGCAAAAAGCTACCTGTTTCATAGCGACTCCTCTGCTTCAGCAATGGCTCTTGTGATTTGGGGTAAGTTTTAAGAAGGATCTGCATCAAAGGAAAACATTAGTCTGCTTTCCTTCTCTAAAAATGCAGCAAATAAAGAAGAATATTTACATCACTTAAGAAAAGTCCAGCGATTTCTCTATCTCCAAGCTTTTTCCATTTAGTCAAATCACCAGAACCAAGCTCAGAACGATTTGCCGAAACCCCAATATAAACCTCAGAACGATTTGCCAAAACCCCAATCTACTTATCTTAAAAGGAACCGTGCAATGCCGGCAATTACTCATAACTGGCATAACGTAAATCCATGACTGACTGCCATAACCATACTTGCCGAGATCCTGTGACTGCACCGTCTAACCAGATACGAAACATAGAAACCCTGCATGCTTTTTATCTGGATAGCTTCTTGCCCAAAACATAGTGACCTCTGAAGCTAAAATGCCGAAAGAAACGGAGGATGCATCTGAAGAAAAAATTGACGAAATCTAATGTGCCGGAACCTAATAGGAAAAAAATGGAGGTTTTTGGTAGAGCTCCTCCTCACGAAGATCCGGCGCCATCATAACCACTTCGGCTCCGGCTAATTAGTCGTTTCCTTGTGGCATCATTATGTGAACACAATTTTTTTTTACACAACCTTAGCCCAAAAAAAAAAGAGATTAGTGCCCGGAAACTGGAAACAACGCCGGAAAAAGCGTAACATTTGCCGGAAAGAGCGTTAGCGCCGGCGTGAGTCCGGCGACCCAAAAACTTTTTAAATAAGCTGATATGGGTTGTTGGATAAAGATATCACTATATGGGCTTATGTAGCAAGTGCTCTTCCTTTAATTAAAAAGGTTGGTGAGCAGAGATGCTGGAACTTTGTTCAAGGTATTAAAGAAGGCAAGAAGCTAGTAAGTTCATGCTACAGATTGCTTACATCCTCAAGTACTTTATCACCTTCTCGAAAATGGCACTTACAGACTTTGCCTTCTCAATGGCAATCCATCTGGAACCTTGGTTGGTCTAAATATAATCCTCCAAAGGTAAATGTTTTACTTTGGCAGGTGATTCATCGCTCTTTGAGAGTTAATGAGATGTTCATCGCTTTAAGCCGGGAGTAAGCCCACTTTGCCCAATGTGTGAGCGGTGCATTGAAACATTGGAGCATTGTTTATATTTGTGTGCAGAGCTGAGTAGTCTTAGGTCCTGGCTGCATTCTCTTTTTGGAGTATCTTTGGATAGTCAGCACTTTCTTTTGGGTATTTATCCAAATCAGTGGACTGCTTCTAAAAGGATTGCATTTTACATGGCAAAGTCTTGGCTAATATGGAGTGTATGGAAGCGAAGGCGAAGAAAGGTCTTTTATGATAAGCATATTTCTTCTCAGGTGGTACTTCAAGAAATTCGTAAGAAGTTGTATAATTGCTTTCAGATCTCCAATTGGCCTGATCGTATTAAATTTCCAATATGGAGTGATCATCTAAAAGTGATTGATGCTTCAGGGATATTTCTTACTTCTGTAAGTACTTTGTAATATCTTGAGTATATAATATGAAGTAAAACACGTTCTTCAAAAAAAAAAAAGTCCTTAATTCTAGCAGCTTCCTATCTCTCATGCTTCCTTGCATGATAGGAAAGCTACTCTTCTTATTTTTTGCAGCAACCACATCATGGTATTCTGTAGCTTATTTACATCTTTGTTCTATCAAATATGAAAATATCATGGATAGCATTTGTGATTGCAGATACTTTGTTGTTCTACCCCCCTTAAATTCCTTAATTCTAGCAGCTTTCTATCTTTCATGCTTCCTTACATGATAGGAGGGCTATGTGGGTTCAAACCACATAGGAAACAACCAAGCTCCAACAATTATGGGATTTACATCAGTTGGTATCAGTTGCCACAAGTATGGCAATGCAGCTCCAGCACTATATGCGATGATGGCTCTTTGTATTTTCTGCTATCATCTTCGCATCCTTATCTGGTAGATGAGCATGAGTTGGGCATGCAGATTTTGACATGCTAACCTATTTGTTTCCAAGTTACTATGTTTTTTGTGCTTCTAATTGTGTACATCTTTTGGCATTTTTATATGCAGGTCTTTTACGTTGCCTGCGAACATCAATTTGTAGCATAATGTATTTGCTTCTATGGATTTTGCCGAATTTGCTCAGGACCTATCAAGTAAAGATTGGAAAGATTTGATCCACACTTGCAGGGGTTTCTCCAATTTTCTCGCATTCCATGCTGAAGAATGATTCTCATTTTGAACCGTAAAACGTCACTGGATGTCATGAGCACATCTTTACACTTGAATGCTGCATCTCTAAGGACTATTGATAGACCCTATGTGCAAATACATTTCAAAAAGCATGCCTCAAGTCAATTACAAAGTTCTATAACAAGGTTTAAAATGAAACGCACTTATTTAAGAAGTGCGTTTGAAAGATTCCTTTTGAAAATTTATAAAATTCTAAAATCCCTCTAAAAAGGGCCCTTTTATTACCATTAGTCCAAAGATTTATAAAATTGCTCGTGAAAGCAGACATTTTAAGAAGACTTAGTATTAAGGAAAAACACAAAACAAAAAAAATCCCATTTTAGAGGGGGAAAGAACTACAATGAAATTCAAAGATTTACTATGGGGCAAATTCGTATGAAGAAATTAGATGCTTTTGTACCTTGTCCCTGAAAACTTTTATATTAGCTGTTTTAGAAGACAAGAAATTTGTTATTTCACAACCATTTTTGCTAAACATCCTAATGGACCTTAAAACACATTGGGAGGCAGTTGAACAAACTTCTTGAATGACAAATCATTGTTTTTGCATCACATAGTATTATAAATGCCAATACATCCACGATATCTTGTAGCTAAGCTGAAGTTTTAGTTGATGATGCAGTATAAATTTATACCGAGGATACACAAGTTGAAGTAATGAAGCCCTGTGATTACATGCCCTCCTTTTTTATTCTCGGAGATGTATTTTTGAACGCACATGTCTTTCTACAACATGGTGATGCTCAGAAGATAGTCAATCTCTTTAGTAATGTTGAGCATATTCATCACAATTACGTCATCTGTAGCAGTGGGCACCATGCACATTTCTCTGGCAGTGAAGTATTCGTCTGCCTTACCCTTTCCTATATATTTGCAAATAAATAGGTAAACTTCTGAGGGGTTTCTACTCCTCGCACCCCTCTGGATAAACCATGTAGTTTCCTTTTCGTCAAATACCTGTGTCACCATAACATTTTGGAGTTCTTTGCCTTTAGTAGCAATTTTTGAGCTACCTGAAGTGAAGTTCGCATGTATATAGAGAAAAAAAAGTAGAAATAACAACATGATTCGACTACTTTATGCTCTAACATTGCATTACAAGCTTAGAAAATTTAGAACAGTTTTAGAACTTTTTAGACTAAAAAACCAAGAAAAGTGTGTAAAATTATCCCTTATGTGTGTTACTTTAGTAGTTTTCAGTTGCCAAACCCTTTGGCGAGCAAGAAAGACCCCAAAAGATTTTACACGATATATATTTTGCCTCTGGACTGCATATATATATATATACATATATATATATAAAAGTCTTATATATATATGCAATTCGGTATAAATTTATCTTTTGTTTCTCAGGTATAGATTTATACATAAGAGAGTTCTCTTTTCTTGTGGGATATATATATATGTAAGTATGTGTATATATTATATATATATACACATATATGTATATAAATTGGTTGTCTGAAGGTTATCATGGGTATAAATTTTACCAGAGAGCTCTCATGCAGTATAAATTTATACCGAGAGAGCTCTCATGCAGTATAGCGAGGGAGCTCTCACGGTATAAATTTATACCGCGGAGAGCTCTCTCGCAGATGAATCGAGAGCTCTCGTGAGTATAAATTTATCGCGTGAGAGTCCCTCGCGGTATAAATTTATACCGCTCGAGTCCACTTGCGGTATAAATTTATACCATGCGAACTCTCTGGCATGTTATATCCACACAACACTATCTATTGTAGTATAAATTTATACCATCTAGAAATTTATTTTGAAGACGTTATGTCCACGCATTGTAAAAACTAATATATAACTACCATTGACATTAACAAACATAAACCATTGCATCTAACACATTTAAATTTAAATCCCCCTGAAACCCCCTTTGGTTTGGGTGCATATTCACAGGGGGTTACTCAGGGCATCGAGAGTCATTTTCGGATGGGCATATTTGCCCTTTATTCTTCGATCTGGACCGTACATAGCGATCCTCGTTTGTGGGGTATGCCTGTACAAGTTTTTGTATACGGTATATTGAGGTTTGTAAAATACTATAAGGTTTCGAGAAATGTACTGAATGGTGTTAATTTTATACATGTATTATATCATTTTTGGGGCTCTCGCTGCCCTACGTAACCCCCCGTGTGAATATGCACCCAAACCAAAGGGGGTTTCAGGGGGATTTAAATTTAAATGTGTTAGATGCAATGGTTTATGTTTGTTAATGTCAATGGTAGTTATATATTAGTTTTTACATTAAAAAATTTTTTTGGGCCCTTCGGGCCCTAACAAACAAACGAACGAGATAGCAACATATCTTGTGTAGAACTATAAAAACCTCTATTTCTATTTGCAACGCAATATGCAGAGTTGACTAGATAACTTGTATTGTACAACCTTTAGTTGGAAAGGGAGACCAATAAGCTTACATCAACATGATAATAAGACTCGTATTCATTCAAAAAAATATGCAAGGTAATCACATCCCAATTATGGCCAATTACAAAATGGCCACAACCAATACCATCCCACGGGGTATTGGTTCAAACTGATGCAAAGTACCACAAATATTCAAGCAAGCTATCCACATTTTTATTCACATAGACTATGAATTGGGTATTGCAACTTGAGGGTGAAGGCATCCACTATAACGAAGCCATCCATTATCACGATAATCGAACTACAATGAAGGAATGTAGGAAAGCAAAACAACAAACTATGTAATCAATCACAAGTGCAACAACAAATCACTTGGTACAAATGATGTTTGATTTAAATGCACACACACAATACATTTATGATTCATGGGCCAATGGGCCATCCTGGTCTTTGTACAGCAACTAGCCATGGATTCAGAAAATTGAGTCTGTATATTACCTGATTGATTTTACTTAATCTCTTCACCTATTCAGTGTCAACCTTATATAGGACAAGCTATGAGCTGCATAAAGACTTAATATCATTTTCGCAGGATAATCTTACAGGTATTCACTGCCAAAACCAGGGGAGAGCCTCTCTCTATATTCCACAGCCTTTTTAGAACAAGGCATGCATGAAGCTTAAGAATATGGAAATTGTGCTCACCAAACACCACAGAAAACTAGAACCGTCTCAAGCTGATAAGCTGATGTGATATCTGAAATCTTTGCCTGCAATAAGTTTACTTTTCATCAAACATTGAGTTGCTGGAATGTACTTGATAATTGATCCCTAGTTCTTATCAGACAATTTGTCTATGCTACAAAAAACAATGCAAAGAAGCACTTACCATTTTTCTTTAGGAATCATCTCCCAGCAATCAAACTCTGCTAACAGGAGAACTTTAAGCACACCTTTAACCAACACAAATCAGTTGGTTCTTGCCTTCAAAAAACTTTGTGAAGGCCAAGCTTTCCAGCACAGTAACACACCCTATCCATCAAAGAGATAGAGTACAGACCTGGGGTAAGTCTAGAGTCACGATTCTTATGGTCTCCAGCTTCATAGCAAATCCCCTGGGCTAAACGCCGTTGCATACGACGCACCTTATTTGGCTAACAATCAATTGCATAGTAAAGGAGCTTTTCAGAGCAGTACCTGGTTAAAACAAATCCTGAGAAGGATAGAAATAGATGGATATGACTTACAATATTGATGCTTGCGAATTCATAGCAGCAAACAAAAATGCCCTGAACCCTGGATCATCTATCTGCACAAACCCTTTGTTTGATTTTGATGCGTTCTCTAACTAGATTATCCACATCGGTTCTGATTGATCTGAACTAGATTCCGCTGCAGACAAAAACGCCCTGAATCTGGGATCATCTATCCGCCCACCTGCCCACCTGACGAATGTCTGCATCCCGTTGGAGGCCTGTGTAAATCTTAAAGCTGACGATGCCTGTTGCTGGCCGATGCAGTCGGATTCATCATCATTGGTGATGCTAGCTTGCATCTTTGGCTTGCAAAAATGACAGTGGCAACTAGAAAGCCGGAATACAGAAGCGCGGTGCAAATCTAGGGTATGAAGGGGGGTCTTCTGCCTTGGCATCCTCGAGACCTGCATCCCCCTTCCCCTTCCCGAGCCCTGCCAGAAAAACCAAAGTATCCTTCTTCGAATATCTAGCATTATAACCCTAAAGTATCCTCCATCGAGCCTTGCATGCTTCCATTGCAGATATCCTCAAAAATCATAGGTGTAACCATTAAAAAATGTCATAAAAATTAATGTGAGCGTATGCGCACTCTAGAAGTACGCATTAGTACGTCTTTAAAATACGGCGACCAAATCTTAGCAAAACTATAGGAAAAAACGTACAAAAATACAAAAGTAACCCCCTGTTATAATGCTAGATATTCATCGCGGTATACATCAGTCTATAGCAAGATGGATGAGCAAATAAGAGCAAGTATATAAGATGAAGAGCGAGCGTCTTCGACTCCAACTTGCACTTCAAAGTGTAAGTTTGTTCAATGAGGCATACTTTCATGTGAAAATGTTTGCTTCGATGAGGCAATGTCAAAATGTCCTATATTTTTGACAATTTTCTTCATAATTTTGTACAATTTTCACAACCTTGAATATATCACTTCTTTGTCACTCTACTACCCTTGCTATTTTTTTATTGCCCCTTTTTTGCTACACTTTATAAAAGTAACTATTTTTTATTCTAGTTTAGGAGGATGAAAATTGCTATTTAGAATTTTTGCATGAAAGTTATGTTCAATCAACCCCTCAAAAATGGTACCTAAATTACTTAAATTGTCACACCTGTCACAAAAAAATCTTAAAAATGGACTTTTTTAAGGGAATTTTAGGGAATCTTTCAAAGATTCCTTTTGAAGTGCGTTTGCAGCAAATAAGTGCGTTTCATTTTAAACTTTGTTCTATGATTACCAAGGTAAGGATTAGCAGATTACATTAGTTTTAAACCATGGATGTGTTGCTTTATTATAGCTCTCATTTACCTGAGAATGCATCGTGACAAAAGCTTGGAGTTGCCACAAGGCAATCATAGGAGCTAGATTTGGTTCGTCGGAGCTGGACCAAGTCATTCTAAAACCCTTGTGAAGGCCAAATAGACCAAGGCCCGACACAATTTAAATGAGATGGCCTCCAATCAAGCCTGTGCGAAATTGGAAAGATGGACCTTTAATTTCTCCTTAACCTATCCAATTGTCGTCAACAATCCTTTGGTCAATGTCGGCAGCAAATTGCAATATGTGGAGTTCATTATATCCGAGGCAGAGGCTCAGCAATTCAAGACAATTTCGAGTGCCTTGGAAGATCTGGCCTGTGAGATAGATGCCGACTGCATTAGCCTGTCTACTGTAAGTGTAATGCAGTTTTTTCAATTCAATTTCAATTCTGGCTGCCAATGGTCTAATGTGCATTCCAATTAGAGTAATTATCTACTCGATTCCCCTTCATAAGTGATGCCACCACATAATGGTTCATCCTGTTGCATTCGACTTGAAGCTAAATGGTAGCAAGGCAGGGTTAGGTGGGGCATATGATCAATTTGCAAACCTGATTCTGACATCCCCATTTGAAAAGGCTCATTGGAAAATTCAGCATGTCCAATACTACTACATTCCTGTTAATGCAAGGTAAGAAACCTTGACTGCTGTAGATTACATTTGATTTGAATCTTAAGTTAACATGCTGCATTTTTATTGTTGCAGTAGCCATTGGAGCCCGTTCATATTAGTTGTTGATGAATTGGCATGCCAGAAGCTGGCCAAGTCTTGCCCCTGCATTTTGCACTTTGATTCCTATGATCTCCTACACGCAGATGTTTGAGGCTTCATAACCTTGTGAGTTATTTTAGGTTTTTTCTTTCTTTCTTTGAAGTCATTCTTTAAAGGGATTATTTTAGGCTTAACAAGGAAGATCAAATATGTAGCATAATAACAGGGGGTTTTCTTTGTGTTTTTGTACGCTTTTCACTAAGGTTTTCCTATGATTTCGTGATGTATTCAAATGGATGTACTAATGCGTACATCTAGAGTGCACCATTTCTGAGCCATTGATTTTAGCCTTTTTTTTTCAATGGTCAACAACCAATGGCCCACAACAAAAGCCCTTTTTTTGTGCGTGTGGTGCATAATGGTCAACAACCAATGGCTCACAATAAAAGCCCTCTTTTTGTGTGTGTGGTGCATAATGGGCACATGAATGGTCAACAACCAATGGCTCACAACAAAAGCCCTTTTTTTTGTGCGTGTGGTGCATAATGGTCAACAACCAATGGCTTACAACAAAAGCCCTATTTTTGTGTGTGTGTGGTGCATAATGGGCACATGAAGGGCGCATGTAGTGCAGTTTCCCCGCCGGCAAAACATTTCTTATTATAACTTTTGATCCAGAGCTCTGTTTCAGATAATTTTTATTGCGTTGGAAAGCTCTCTCCGAGATCTTTTTGATCGTGTATGATATGGATATGTTTGCTTAGTTTTCTATGCTAAAACAGCAATTTTTCGGCTAGGTTTGGTAGGCTTTCACATCCTACCAGCTGATCAATACAGGATTGCGCTATTGGATATTGTTTTATGGCTCATTCCGAATGAAGCTTGCAAAAAATTACCATGCATTTTTAGATTTTGAGGCAGTTATTAAGCAAATTCTAAGGCTTCTAGATCCTTGTGCTAATAAGCAGAAAAGTTTCCCACTTTGGTTTCTCACCACAAGAATCCATGGACGCCAAAGGCTGCTGTTAAATTCCAGTTGAAAAATGTTTGTGTATGGGTGTTGCAAACTTTATGACTTTCAGAATAATACTTTATGACTTTCAGAATAATGGGATCAATCTGCTCTATCTTTATGGTAACTTTTACTTATGTTCTATTTGTTTTATTGTGATGAAATTTAAAAGCTACAGGTGATGAAAGCCTCAAATGAATTCTAGTTTTTTTTTGGTTTGAATTCTAAAATTTTTGTCACACCGGGGGGGGGGAGGTGATCACGTCCCTAAGGCCCCGAAGGGGCCAAATTTTTTTTTTGCAACACAAACCATTACATCCAACATATAAAAATTAAATCCCCCAACACATAACAACCATTGACATTAACAACCAACACATAACTACCATTGACATTAATTAACACAACCATTGGGTCCAACGCATTTAAATTAAAACCCCCCTTAAACCCCCTTTGGTTTGGGTGCATATTCACACGGGGGATGACGTAGGGCAGCGAGAGCCCTCATAATTGTATTTTGCATGTACGAAATCAACACCATATAGTATTTCGCTTGAAATCTTATAGTATTTTGCGAATCTTGTT
Source organism: Isoetes taiwanensis (assembly GCA_021234155.1). Classification (NCBI taxonomy): domain Eukaryota; kingdom Viridiplantae; phylum Streptophyta; class Lycopodiopsida; order Isoetales; family Isoetaceae; genus Isoetes; species Isoetes taiwanensis. The sequence goes on along the minus strand of JAJEKV010000003.1, from coordinate 5,041,018 downwards.
ATACAGTATAGCAAATTGTGTACTTGCATACCCCACAAATGAGGAACTTTATGTACGGTGTAGATTACGGAATAAGGGGTGAATATGCCTATCCAATAGCTCTCGTTGCCCGGAGTATAAACCCTAATTCTAAAATTTATAGACTACTTCAGAATTATCCATTATCCTCGTGTTCTCTTTCATATCATCATAAAATGGGGTATGGTTTCAGGAGGAGACAGACAAAACAAGGGTGTGTTTCTTGATCATGCTACAAAAATTGAGTGAGTGCCTAGCTGCAAAAAAATCCACATTCTACTTGCCTGAAGGTCGTGACCAATTTACCTGTCCACTAACCCACTTGATGCTGAATGGCCCCTGATTTGCCTGTGAAACTTGTGAATATGTAAATGACTACAAACTTTTTGAAGTTGACTTCTATGTATGCAAATAGAACCCTTGACATGAATCACACTTGTTGTGGTCATAAGTTTGTGATAATATTTGTTGTGAACACAGGTTTTATGATAATTCAAGAAATGATCCAAGTTTTGTAATCTTATATTCCAATGGTCTATTTTTGGAATGGTAACCCTTATTTTTCAATGGTTTTTATATTCGCTTATATTTTTCGGTTGTCTTCCTTTTCTAGATGGTATCCCCCCCCCGAGATCACCATGTCTAGAGGGGATCCCATGGGACATGGGACCCCCTCCTCTGCAATCACCACGTCCGTTTTATTAATTTTCAACAGTTCTTTTTAATTTACTGCATATTCCATTTGGATCATGGGGATTCCCCTCATCTGGGATCCCCTCCCCCGTAACCATAATCACCACGTGGTTGTTAGGGATCCCCTCCTTTGGGATCACGACACGTTTTTTTTTTTTTTGGGATCCCCTCCTACAGGATCACAATATGTGTTTCGGAGTTCCCAATCCCATCCCCAGACCACGTGTTTGTGGGGGATCCCCTGCTTCAGGATTAGAACATGATTATTGGGGGTCCCCTCCCATAGGATCCCACACCCGCTCATAAAATGTCCCAATTTAATTTTAATGGTCTAATTTTTTTTTTAATGAGTTGGCCTAGCTTTAATTTTCAATGGTCCCAACTTGCTTCTACATAGTTACAAAGTGAATTTCAATGGTCTCAACTTCCCTCAAGGTAACTACATGCAAATCTTCAATGGCCCCAACTTGGCTTAAAAAGTAGTACTTGGACAGTAATACAAAAGGCCCAAATGGCACAATTTGACATAGATATATGTTTGAAATTGACATAAGGACAAGTCTACATTACCTCAAAATATTCATGCCAGCCAACATTCCTCTAATTAACATGAACCTCTATCAAGTGTGATCCTAGTTATTCAACTCACATAATGCCTCCATCTCAACTTGCTTCCAGCCTTTCCTTGGTTCCTTGTCTTTCCTTTTCTCGAGATCTATCAAAGGCCTGAGCTTTGCCAAACTGGCGCCACAACTCTCTTCAATGGTCAGCTGAGGCAGGCATGCTATGTTTCTATTCGTGTCACCAACATCATCCATCTTCTCAAGCCTCATGTCGAGTTGTTTCACCACAAAATCACTTGCAACTAAGAGGTTAGGGTCTTTTTCCGCCATAGAAACCACTCTCTTAATGGCTGCTTCCAAGGAGGCTCTATTCTTCTCCAATTAATCATAGTGCTAGTGGACATGGGAGTCCTCTCCTAGACTTACAACCTCAATTTCATGTTCAACTTCACAACTCTCCTACCCAACCACTACCTGCTCGAGTGGCCTCGAGTGGCCTCAAGTGGTCTAGTCCACCACCAATTGTGCCATATTGGGAACCTAGCACTTGTAAAGTATCTTGATCCATATAGTTACCAAGCATTTGCATAGCTTTCACTTGATGCTTATATAGATTGCCGTTGGCTCCCTAATGGCAATCACAACATGCCCAGTTTTTGTGTGCTCCATTCACGAAGCATGGGCCTAGGCCAAGAGTATGCTCACTTTGCAATTCGGCCTCACCTTCCTCAAAGTTGATGAAAGTAACTTATTCATCATTGTGAGCGCCCCGTATAGCACACTCTAGGATTTGTTCCTGGGAGGTGTTCACTATAAACCCATGTTCCTTCAAGGACTTGAAACACGCCATGAATAGAAGCTCAAGGCCTAATGCACAACTTTAATATGAGAACAATAGTATTTTGAAAAAACATTACCTAATATATGCCATATGTGTCTCCACATTATTTGTGAGAATGTAGAGCAGCCAATCAATTCTCCTCCCTCTAAGTGCACGCTTACATATGCCTAGGCGCACCTTTAGAGCACCATGCCATGCCTCTATGGCCACATTAGTCTCCTGGTTAGCATGTGGGTACATTCTTATAGTTAAAACCCACTAACAAATGTTCCCTTTTTTTTTTTGAAGGCAAGGTATTTTTATATTTTATTAATAGAAGTGGTCCAAAAGACCTTATTACAAGACTCCTCAAGAGCCAGATAGGAAGAATTGAAGAATTATATCAGTCAGTAGAACACATAAAGACAACACATAACAAAATATCAACGTACTTAAGTTGGAACCCCCTCGACCTCTTCTTTGCTCTAAGTACTATGTGGGGCACTACTGGTTTCCATCAGTACTAGAGCAGCGACCACAACCTCTTCCCCAGTAGCAAGTACTATGGAAGAAGGTTCCTTGCTTTTCCACTGTTATTTTGCTTCTGCACTGTTACAGATCTTGGCTGCACCGAAGCCACAAGCCGCATCAATCACACCTATCACCTCTTCCCTCGGAATCCCTGATTCCCCCACCATGTTGAGAGTCTTCCTAAGACCCTGTATGATGCAAGCAATCAAGAGAATGAATCAAAGAGCTTTCTCTGTGGCAAAATCGTGATCCAGCCCCAAATCTGTCAGTTCTTTTATAGGGCACCAAATGGCCTTTGGGTTGGTTCAATGGAAGGCCAACAGGCCGAAATTGAGGATCGAAATGCCTCCTAGCTTGTTTGGCCCCTCCAGGGCTTGAATCGATTGCCCAAAGGGCCAGGCCGTTGGCTGCCCTGCGCCATAGCCATCTTTGATGGCTTTTCAATAACCCATCCAATGGGTTTATGCCACCTCATCAAGTTTAAGAGGTTTTATTCCCTTAGCTAATGTTTTATTTTGGTTTGCCCCTTTTGACCCATTATGTTTATAACATACCTCCCCCTTTTAAATCCTTGGTCCCCAAGGATTGTGGGTGTATGTGCATTTGAAAACCCCTTTCCTTAGGTCACCTTGTGACCATGATTTCTTCATCTAGTCCCTTCAGAAACCCGTTCCCTGGATCACCTTGTGACCATGGTTTCGTAGCTCATAGTTTTGGACGTCCCTACTTGCTATCCCTGATGCAAGTCCTTAATTTATACTAGGTAACTATCCTCCTATTCGACCCTTCTAATCTTTTCGTGGCCTCCATGGGTTCTGGGTCAGGTGAGGGTTTTGCTGCACATACTCTTCACTCTCCCATGTGGCCTCGGAGAGTGATTGACCTCGCCACAAGATCAAGTATTCTGCAATATTTCTATTGCGCAGCTTCCGAATGCGAGTGTCTAGAATCGCCTCAGGAGTTACCTCAGAGCTAAGGGCTAGGGGTATTGTCGCTGGAGCAATTACATTGTCCGTGGACAATATTGCTTTCTTGAGTTGGCTCACATGGAATACAGGATGCACTCCTATTCCATCTGGGAGCTCCAACTCATATGCTGTCTCATTGATCCTTCTTAACACTTTGAAGGGTCCAGCATATCGGGGTGTCAATTTGGGAATCTTTCCCTTGACTAGTGGCTTCAAGGTCCCAACCTTGAGTGCCGAGGGGTAGACTATTCGTAAGAAGGCATACTCACCTTCCTTGAAGGTTACCTCTCTACGATGTTTGTTGGCATTTAGTCTGGCTCGATCTTGAGCCTTCTTTAGGTTGGCCCTACACTGATATAATATGGCTTGCATATCTTCCAACATATGGATAGCCGCATCAGTTTTCAAGGCTTGGTTAGTCCCAGTATATGACCTTGGGTTCCTACCCATCATTGCCATAAAGGGGCTCATTTTGGTTCCCGTATGGTATGCATTGTTGTAAGCGAACTCCACAAAGGGCAAATATTCCTCCCACTTGGACTGTTTTTCAAACACAAAACTTCTTAACATATCCTCCAGGATCATGTTAATTCGTTCGGTTTGTCCATCAGTTTGAGGGTGGTTTCCACTACTCATACTGAGGCTTACTCCCAGCCCTCTCATGAAATCCTTCCAAAAGTGCCCTGTAAATTTAGAGTCTCGATCGCTCACAATTCTTCGTGGTAGACCAAACATAGGGTACACAACCCGTAGGTACTCTTTGGCCACATCCTGTCCAGTAGCATCACCCCATAATGCTAAGAACTTTGCATACTTTGTCAAACAATCGACCATCACCAACACTTGGGTGTGTTGTCGATTGGAACGTGGGAGTGCAACTATGAAATCCATACTTATGCATTCCCACCTTTCCAAAGGTATGGGCAACGGTTGTAATAATCCTGGCATTTTGCCATGATCCGTTTTTACCGCTTGACATACCGGACACTGTGATACATAAGACTTTACATCTTGTTTCATACCAGGCCAAAAGAATTGTCTTTTAATCAATTCGTATATCTTCCACTCCCCCCCGTGCCCTGCTTGCGGGTATTATGGAATTCATACAGAATCTCCTTCCTAAGATTCTCTACTAAGGGGACATAAATGCGTCCCTTATAGAACCATAGGCCATCATTTTGTATCCAGAGAGAACCTTCTCTTTTGGTTAGATCTTGATCCTTCTCATACAAATCCCTGATTTGTTGGAAGCGATCCCATTCTAGAGATGTCATTCCATTAATATATTTTATTCTGGAAAGTGCATCTGCAACTGGGTTATCTTTCCCAGGGGTGTGTCGAATTTCAAAGTGAAACTCATGTAGGAAATCTAACCATCGCGCTTGTCTGGGACTTATTTCTGCTTGACTTTGCAGAAATTTCAATGGTTTATGATCAGTGAACACAATAAACTTGCGTGGCTCTTTATTGATCCCTGACCTTAAGTAATGCCGCCAAGTTTTTAAGGCATGAACTATGGCCAACAACTCTTGTTCATATGTGGCATAGTTCTTCTCTGCCGGATTTAATTTACGACTCTCATAAGCCACAACATGCCCTTGTTGCATTAGGACTGCTCCCAGAGCTTGTCCACATGCATCCGTATAAACTTCAAAGGGCAAATTTAAATCCGGAATTTGTAGAATTGGTTCACTTGAAAGTAAACCCTTGATTCATTCAAAGGCCATCTTTTGTTCCTTTCCCCATACAAAGGGTTACCCTTTCTTAAGTAGGTCTGTAAGGAGCCACCTTGGAAAACTTTGGAATGAATTTCCTATAATAAGTGGCTAAGCCTAGAAAACTCCTTACATCCGGAACATCTATAAGTTCTGGCCATTCCCTTATGGCCCGTACTTTGTCTGGATCTGGGGCCAAACCCTTCTCCGAGACTATATGTCCGAGGTATGCTACTTTCTGTTTTAGAAATTCACATTTGGAGATTTTGGCATAAAGTTTGTGCTTCCTGAGCACCATCAATACCTTTTCCAAATGTTCCAAATGCTCCTCCTTAGTCCTTGAGTAAATCAGAATATCATCCAGGAATATTTGGATAAATTTGTCTAAATACCCTTGGAAAACAGTGTTCATCAGCCGCATAAACGTGGCTGGAGCATTTGTTAATCCAAAGGGCATGACCACAAATTCAAAATGCCCTTGGTTGGTTCGAAAGGCCGTTTTGGGTTCATCTCCTTCCCTAATGCTAATCTGATGATATGCACTTCTTAGGTCGATCTTGGAGAAATATTTTGCTCCCACTAATCGATCCATGATATCATCAATTCTAGGCATGGGGTAGCGATCTTTAATAGTGGCTTTATTCAAAGCCCTATAATCGATACACATGCGCATGTTCCCATCCTTTTTCTTTACAAGGATGACAGGCGCCCCAAATGGCGACTTGCTAGGCCTTATGAAACCTTTTTGGAGCAATCCTTGAATTTGTCTTTTGACTTCTTCTTGCTCCAGGGGGCTAAGTCGATATGGCGCCCTGGCCACTGGCTTAGTCCCCGGTTCTAATTCTATCTCGTGGGAGATTTCTCTTAATGGTACTCCTTCCGGGAGTTCTTACGGGAACACATCCCTATATTCATTAAGCAACCTCTCAAGCTTGTCATCCTTATCCATAGCATTTATTTGCTTTGAATCTATGGGAGAGTCAAGAACATAAAGAAGATACTTTTCATTAGTGTTGGAACGGAAACAACGTTTGGCTTGCATAGCCGTTATTAACTTGGGGGAAACTACATAAGGAGTACCCTGAAGGGTAATTTGCTTCCCTCCTTTAGAAATAACTAACAAGTGTTTTTTCCAATCAATAGGAGGATTAACCATTTGAAGCCATTTGATACCCAGTACCACATCAAATCTGGTCAGTTTTGCTAAGTCAAAACTCATTGTTTCCTCATAATCCCCAATGGTCAAGTGCACAGCAGCCACCCCGTGGCTCCAATGCTGAACCTGTTTTCCAGCTTCAGTCTCAATTTCGTAGGGTGCCACTTGAACCAATTCCATCTTTAGTTCTTGTGCTAAGTCTGCAGAAATGAAATTGTTAATACTCTCAGAGTCAACAAGAACAATAACATTTCTATTATTTATTTTTCCAAGTAAACGGATAACTTGCCCGGCAAAGTTATCTTCCTTACTTACTGAACTGGGCTCTCCCCGAGCTATGGCAGAGAGTTGCTTGGTTCCCCCTTCAACTTGCTTGGTTGTAGCGACCATCGCCTTCTTGTCCTTATGGGGTTTTGGGCAATTCCTGGCCATATGCCCCTTTGCACCGCAATTATAGCAAGCAAACGGCTTAGTGGACTTCTTTCCTGAAGAGGCATCCCCTTTGCCTTTATCATTGCTTGGAGGGTTAACTTGGGCTACTCTAGCCCTTTTATTCGACCCTCCTTGCTTATTTTCAAGTTTTCTTTGCTTCCATTCTTGGAAGCGACGAGCTTTCTTGCTCTCTTCCTCCCCCTCCTCCCTTGGGGAGCTTGCTAATGTGCGTACTAGGGACACGGCAGACTCAAAATCCCTTTGGATTTACCTGCCTAATGTGTGCCCTAAGACTACGATCTTTAGGCCCATCTTCAAAATAACTAACTTGCATCCGTGCTGGCATGTCCTTGAGCCTTGCAAATACACCTCTCAAAGTGTTGATGTATTGCTGTAAGGTGCCTGTTTGTCTGATGCTTTTAAGCTGGATCAGCGCATGATGTTCATCATGGTGAGGGGTGTATTCTTGCTTAAAGAATTTGCAAAAGTCGGCCCAACTATTTATCTCTACTCCTCTCCCCATGAGGATCCCCCACCAAGAAGCAGCAGCCCCTCGCAACTGGAGGGCAGCATGCAGCACCCTGGCTGCATCTCCTTTCTTAGTGGCTCGAAAATAGGTTTCTAACCAGTTAAGCCACTGAATGGCTTGTTCTGCTGACTCTGTGCCACAGAATTCAAGATGATCTCTTTTTTCTAGCCCCTTAACCTCCTCAAGAGACAAGGCTGCTAGAACTTCTACTCCCTCAGTGGGATCATCCATTGTCCTAGTTCCAGCTCCTTGAGCTTGACTAGTTTGGTTGGCAACAACAGTTGGGTTTACATGAGAGGGGTTTGCTTGGGTTAAGACCCTTCTCCGGGCTCCCTGAGCCTGGTTAACTCGGGCTCCCTGAGCCTGGTTAGGTCCCCCATTGGCATTGGTGGCCCTTGCCAATAATCGGGCTATGGTGTCAAACAATTTCTTCTCTCTTTCTGCTGCATCATTAGCTTGCTTGGTTAACTGGAGTTGCAAACTCTTGAGCAGTTGATTAGTATGCGCTTGCTCAATCTTTGTTTCTGCAACCTGCCCAATCAATTCACGGATTCTTGCTTTGGCATAATCCAATTCCCCTTGAAAGTTGAAGGGATCGGGATCTTCCAACCCTTCCGGTGTGAATGGGGAATCCTGGGCTGCAAGTTCTTCTTCTTGATTGCGCACTTGCTGATTTTCTAATCCTTCCTGACAGAATTTAGAGGTGAGCTCATCCAATTCCCTCACCTCTTCTTCCGTAGGAGCAAGCTCATCAAGAAGGTTTTCTCCTTCTTCTGGAATAAGGGAAGCCAGGCCCATGAGAGGATCTGCTGCCATGATTTCGTTTTTCATATCAGCCCCAAACTCAGGCTATGATACCAATGTTACAGATCTTGGCTGCACCGGAGCCACAAGCCGCATCAATCACACCTACCACCTCTTCCCTCGGAATTCCTGATCCCCCCATGGTGTTGAGAGTCTTCCTAAGACCCTGTATGATGCAAGCAATCAAGAGAATGAATCAAAGAGCTTTCTCTGTGGCAAAATCGTGATCCAACCCCAAATCTGTCAGTTCTTTTATAGGGCACCAAATGGCCTTTGGGTTGGTTCAATGGAAGGCCAACAGGCCGAAATTGAGGATCGAAATGCCTCCTAGCTTGTTTGGCCCCTCCAGGGCCTGAATCGATTGCCCAAAGGGCCAGGCCGTTGGCTACCCTGCGCCATAGCCATCTTCGATGGCTTTTCAATAACCCATCCAATGGGTTTATGCCACCTCATCAAGTTTAAGAGGTTTTATTTCCTTAGCTAATGTTTTATTTTGGTTTGCCCCTTTTGACCCATTATGTTTATAACATGCACCTGTCCACAAGCTTCTACTAAGCCTCCAAAAAGGACTGCTCAAGGATATGACAATATAAGGCACAATACTCCCGTAGGCCATCCTAGCCAGCAATGTTATGCAAAAGGCCCATATCTGCTGCTAGAATCAGAGCCTGCATTCCCATGAAGATCCTCTCCGGATGTAGCAAGCCTTAAGCTCACTCTGAAATTCAGGCTCCAAAAATAGCCCACATGCATCCAACTCTATGGTCTTGTCAGCCCATATAAGTCAAGTGTTCACATATTAGAACCCTCCCGATTTCTAACTGTGTATTGAGCCCATCACACTTCAAGGTTGGTTAAGATTTCCTTAGAGCATTCTCCTGGCTGGGACAGGAGATCACGAGCTGCTCCAAATTCCCATCCTGAAGATACTAGTTCCTTTACCAAGGCATGGGTTAAGAGGCCAAAACAAAAGAGACTGTTTCTTAGCAATACAACCAGGGATAGGTTCAATACTGTATACGTTTTATACGTAATACGTATTTTTCGTTTGGTACGGCACAAATTTGACATTTAATACGTCAAAAATACGTCCAAAAAAATTTCCGGCATCGAAAAATTTCGGCGTAAAACTGAAGGTTTAAAGCTTAAAAAGTTCAAAAGTTTAAAGAAGGTTTCTTGTGAAAAAAAGAAAAAAAGATTTTTTTTTTTTTATTATTATTATTGCGGTGACCCTCGCCTGGCGTGCCACATTGAATTGTGCCATGCCGAGGGTGGGTGTCATTGCTGACGCAAAAAAAAAAAAAAAAAAATCGATTTTTTTTTTTTGAATTTTTTTTTTCGCGTAAGCGACAAGGTTTCGCTTACGCGAAAATTCAATTTTTGTTTTTGTTTTTGTTTTTGTTTTTGTTTTTTAATTTTTTTTTATTTTCGCCTAAGCGAAACCTTCAGTTTCACTTACGCGAAACTTTTTCAGCGTAGTTTAAAACCGGAAAAAAAAAAAATATGCATTTTCATAAAATGGCCCCGAAGGTTCGTTCTGTGAAAAAAGTTCAGCGTTTAAATGAAGGTTTCGCTCTGTGAAATTATTTTTTTTTCCGGCCGGCGAGTATTAAATAAAAAAAATACGTATTTTTTCCAAAAATACGTATTTTTGGACTTTATACGTCTGAAAAAATAATTTCATACGTACAGAACCTATCCCTGAATACAATAGGTTTAGCTGCCATAGTTCCCTGCATTATCCCACAAGAATAGCTTCAGCCCTCATCTGAAACAATAATGCAAACTAGACAAATCCCCACCGAAAGATGTTCTTGCAATACTGCCCGACTTGTTACCTCTTAGTCCACTCTTTAATCATGTAAGCCGCCAATTTTTGGATAATGAAGGTACTTCTTTACCAACTCTTCTAGTTTCTTGATGGCCTCTTTTCTAACTGCCTCCCTCTTGGACCCTCTCCTGTACATAATATTCTCAAGTTCTTTGAACATTTCATTCCTTGCCACCTTGTTTCTTACATTCTTGTGTAGCCACTTAATCCGTGCTCTTCTCACATGCCAAATGTAAATTTGGACGGCCATGCTTGGGAAAAACCTATACAAGCACACAAGGTTAGTCCACAAAAATATGGAAGGAAGAGCAACTTACATTCTATACGGTCTTGATTTCAGCATGAGCATCATCAATAATAATGCAAGAAGAATGCCAATTAGAATCATCCTTACACAAGTTATCCTTTAGAGCTTACATCCATATTGTTATAGGCCTAGTCTTTTGAGAATTGGTCAGAACATAGGCCAATTACAAGCCATTGCAATGGTCATCGAATGCAGTAAGTGTGAAAAGGTAGAATATGTACACAAGTGTCATCAAGTGAGATCGAGTTAGAAGTTAGATCTACAATAACTGTCGAAGAAGGGATACCTCTTGTCACTAGTTTTGAAAGTCGAGTCCACGCAGATTGCTCTATTTTGTCAAACCTGAACATATTCTCTCTTTGAGTTGGAGTCATAACTCCCAATTGAAACAAGTCCCCTTGTAACATGAATTCTTGATGTTGCTGCACCCACATGTTGATGCTGGTAGGAAGGTCTTCATGTAACTTCCATGTGTTACGAACCGCGTTTCTCAATATTGTAAACATCCCTGATTTTGAATGCATCATCATCCCTATTCATACCTCCCCTTCCATGCATATCAAGTTTCAATCTCCACCTCTCCTCCTCCATATTCATGATACTATGCGGTATGTGCCAATGCACAAGATTTTCTCTAACCCATTCCTTCATTTCCTGGGAGATCCAAGGTGCCAACTTGAACTTGATTTCTTGCTTTGGCTCAATGAACTTACCGCGACAGGGCAAACCTTGGAGATTCGTATGATCAAACCCATAATAAGTCATATGAGAGCCATCTGAAAGAAGATATGATGCTAATAGCCCCTACATACACCCTCTCCCCTCTCACCCTTTTCCTACACCTACCAGGTGCATGTGGTCCATCTTCAACCATATGACCATTTGATGTCTTGTCTTGAGGTCCATACGTACACCAATATCTGAATTATGCTCAACAAGTTATTGTGTACATCATATGTACTAATACTAAACCCAAGACAATAGCAATGCTTAATCCAAGCTCTTGAACCTTACTACAATGATTCCTACCACAAACATTACAACCAAATCAATGAAGTGAGCATACCTCCTCAATGTCATATAAGAGTCCTTTGTTGGTCTAGTTAATGCTCTTTCGGGAATAGAACTCCCCAAGTAAAAACTGCAAGGCGCCTCACAGTTATGTTGTTCTCTATTGACGAAGTCTTCAATGCAGTTGGTAGGGATGTAGCAGGTCTAAACTAGCATATATCCACCTCTTTGAAGAGTAGGAATCTGATGCTCCTCAGGGAACCAGTGGACATTGCTATGGTCATACAAGCCATTAGGTGGCAATCCACATGTATTTCAGCCCACAGCTGTAAAAGGGGGCTCAGATGGAAGCTATAAATCGAAATAAAAGTATACGCATACATACCCATGCTATTTTTTCCTCCAAATCGTCCATGGCGTATTTTTGACATGCAACAAGATGAGAAGAGAAATCTGTAGCAGTCAGGGATTCTGGAGGTTGGACTCCTCTAATGCACGTATCAAAATCCTACTAGTTGGGCCGTGCATTGGCTAGCACTTTCAAAGGTGACCGTTCAATAGGTCCACTATCCTCGATCGTCGATTCACTGAGGTGATTCCATCTTCGGAAATCACCTCCATACTTGCCGGGATCCCAGATGACGGAATAAACATTGTACGAGCTGGATCAGGTATAGACACCATGGGGATCCCGAAGGAAGGGATCACAGACGTGGGATCCTGGCGGAACAGATGTGGCTGCTGATGTGGCTAGGGACGTGGGATTCTGAAGGAGGGAATCATGGTGGCAGATAACGGGGGTGTCGTCTTGGGATCTTGGAGGAGGGGATAACGACAGCTGATCCCGGGTGAGGTTATCAGCCCAGGACAGGAAATCTCTGACAATGATCACAACCGCCATGGCCGGGGATCCTAAAGGAGAGGATAACCACTGCCGATCCCAGGGGAGGTTATCGACCCGAGCCAGGAGATCCCGTGGGAGGGGATCTCTGACGGTGAGCCCAGAGGACAGGATCACAACTGCCACGCCCCGAGATCCCGGAGGCGGCACTGTCGATCCGAGGAAGGTTATCAGCCCAAGCCATCGGATCCTGGGGGAGGGGATCTCCGACGGTGATCCCGGAGGACGGGATCTCTATGGACGACTGAGATTTCATGGGGGGTTGGATGGCCCATATCACAACGAAAAAGATGCTCACATCCCCTGGAAAATCCCCCATTGAGGAACTGGGGGACTCGAGAGAAATGGGTTATTTTCTTTGCAATAGGGAATTCTTGAACAAAAGGGTATATCGTATGGGGGGAGATTAGTAGAAATGGGGGATTATTGTACATAAAGGGCATATCTGAATGGGGGAATTAATAGAAATAGGGGATTACAAATGCACATTGGGGTATTTTGAAGAAAGGGGGATTGAGTCAAAAGGGAATTTGCTAATGGTTTGGGGTAATTTCAAGAAAAGGGGACTGGTTCAAAAAGGGAATTTGCAAATGGACTGGGGTATTTTGAAGAAAGGGGGATTGGTTCAAAAGCGAATTTGCAAATGGATTGGAGTATCTCCAAATAAAAGAGGATTGAATGAAAGGGGAATTACCAAACAAACAGAGAATTGCAATAAATACCAGGGTCATATGTAAGTGGTCGGATCAGCTCATAAGCCAGAACCTTACCTTCATGATGTGGAATAGGAATGAATTTCTGGACTAAACAGTTGATAAACTCTGTCTTCAAAGAGGTCTCATTCAAAGAAAGAATCCATGCTTCTGTGAGTGGCTCCTTACCATGTAGGGAGAAGCACACTGCAGTGTAATAGCTCTTGAGCTCTCATTCACATTCATGGACAAATATTGACGTTATGGTGCACTATAGACATTAGAGGCAATTTGAGATCTCATTTCATCCCCATAAGAATCCTCCAATAGAATGGCTACCCTCTATAAACTGCAATTAATGCAGCACCAACAACTTCATTGCTTTTGTTTTTCCCCCTATAACTTTTGATCCACTCGTCAAAATGCTGCGGCGTTTGTTGCATTTGATGCGAAATGAAAAGATCTTTCTAATGATATATGGTTATGATGTATTTCAATATGGTCATATGCGTTAACCTTAAAAAAATATGATTTTTTACTTATTTCTTGTACATTTATATCAAGAAAGGTATATGAATGGGTTATCATTAGATACATTTTGAGAAGACGAACCCATTGCTACAAAAAGTGTTTGAATCGGAGTTCTGGATCAAAAGTTATAATGAAAAAATGATACTACGGAAGTTAATTGCAACTGCATTAATTACAGGCTGCCACATAATACTGGAATGAGATACACTGGAATTCTTCTCTTATTGGACAGTTTAAAAAGCTGACGTGGCATTTTAAGCATCCCTTAATGGGACAAAATGTGATCTCATATTTCCTCTAATGCAATAATCATATTCTAATCTTAGCTAACTATTGAGGAGAATGGATCAATAAACTTACAAAAATTATCACTTGAACGAACCTAAGTCTTGAATGCATGGGAAATAAATATGGAAAGTCCCACACTACAATACGGAAGTCCCAAGCTATGCCCAACAATTGAAAGAACCTAAAATCTTGAATGCATGGAAAGTAAATATGGAAAGTTCCACACCACAATATGGAAGTCCCAAGCTATGCACAACAATCATAGGAACTCCATGATATAAAACACTACACACAAATTAAGCCCAAATTGCACCAGTAATGATGCCCCCATCTAACAAAGTTGAACCCAATAACTGGCTTATAACCTCAAAGCTGAACAAGGGACCCGGAAACTTATTTCTGATAAACCCATCAATTGGGACAAGTTTCATATATGAGAAACCGACTGTTTTTGCTTAGAAACCCATGAATTTGGAGATGTTTTTGTGCTTTAAGAACGTTGTATAAACATTGCGTTGGAAAGCTTGCTTTTGAGCAAACATATGCCTATTCCACAGAGGTAATAAACAGCAGCTGCACACTTGCATTCATGCAAGCAATATTGTGTGCAAAATTCATGTGAGATAAAATAGAATCTGCAATTGCTATGGAACTTTGCATGACATAGGGAAATGATGCTGAGCTTTTTGAAGGTATTTTTTTTGTTGAAATTCTTAGTTCTCTCTTCTTTCTCCAATCTTAACGAAAATATCTATGCGGATCTACCAAAAGCAACTAGAAATGAATGGAAAACGAAATCAAGACATAATTTATTGCATTAAGGAATTGCAGTTCAAATGCAAATGAGCCATTGCTTTATGCATTTTAATGAGATGGGCAGTTCATGGCTAGAATGAAATAAATAATGGCTATGCAATTTAGCAGATGAGATAGATGGGACATGTCATTCTCAACTGCCCTTCTTACAATCTGGTAATGGAGCATCCTTGCTCAATAGCTTCTCTCATGGCACATGCTTTAAGAATAGCAATGTGAACATTTTTATTCCAATTCATAAATAACGGCTGCATTCTGTCAAATAAGTCAGGGTTTCACTGCCATCTGTGAAGTTTGCATTTCCTGAGATAATTACAGTCGACTTAAGTAGACTAAGATTGGCAAATCTAGAAATACTCCGTTTGCTGCCCAAAGCTCTTGCAATAGGTAAAACTTGAGACAGCAAGTTATCTTTAAATAGCCTTTTGTCCTAAACGTTGATTAGAAGTTGCGTGGAAATTTGACCATTGGTCAATGGAGAAGTTGTCCTAGAATTTGACTAGACGTCCACAGGAGCTTCACCAGAACTTAAACGAGAACTTGCCTAGAACGTTGATCAAGAATATTCTAGCGACCCACAAATAAGCACCTTCATAAAAAATAGACGAATTAGAGCTAGCTTCAAGGAGAATATCACATGCAAGTAGAATCTGGCAAAGGAAAAAGCAACCAAGATATATCAGATCAAAATTTTCACCCCTTATGTATCTTGATACATGCACACCGATGCTCTCTCTACACGTACTTGGGTTAAATTCGCCGATATATATAAGTCATAGAAACTTTACTAGTCAAAGCATAACAGGGTATTCGCACATGCATCCGTGCCGTTCGTCTACTCTCTTTGAACGGGCCAGATCTTTTGATACGGTGCACAATTCCTAGGTCATTCAACCTTTACGTAGATCGATTCGATTGCTTCCACGATGGTTGAAGCCGCCCGAAGATTTGGTTAAGCCTTGCAGCGGAGAGCAAACTGTTTGGATTGGCTACTCCATTCCTTTCGAGAGGTTTGTTCGGTAAGATTTGTTGGACTTAGAGCTTGTCTATTTCATTTGCTTGGATTTAGACTTCGATTTTCTTGTTCGATCTTTGCCGTCGTTCTATAGCTTATTTTTAGCTTATTATTGTCAGCGTTCTTACGGTAGTCGAAATATTCTAGCAATGTCAAATAGCATTTTATCTTAAGGCAACATCTTGGCTTTTGGGCCAAATGTGTTTTGTAACCTACTCAGAGGTGGTAAAACCGTTTTAGGCTTGCATAGGAAGCCGACATTGTGACATTGTGTTTTTGTTTCCCATGTTAATGCTAGTACACATTGCGAAATTACGAGAATTGAAGGTCGGAGAGCTCGTTCATGGCGAAAATTTTAGTCTTTTGAGGCTATGGCAGCTCTTGAGGTGATGTTTTTGAAGCTTTATGTGATATTTAAGTAAGTCATGCTAAGTTGTGTTTATTGAAAATTAATGAGACCACCGTTAGAAATTGGAGCACTAATAGCAGGGATTCTATGTTCACAACCGAAGCAGATTATGGATCCAAAGATGGATCTTTGGCATGGCAACAATTTGGATTTAGAACGATGGATGAAGCATTGGATAGTGGTGCAAACACCGATCAATTTGCACATCACGTAATTCTTTGGATGTTCTAGATCACCTTTTGGCGTGTGAGGTGAGTGAACTTCGAACTCGGATCTCTTTATCTTATCCAATGTTTATTGACTAGTTCACATCTCTAATTCTTGCCACATGTACGGGCTACATGGCACAAAGGACATTCAGCGGCACACAAACTGTCTTCTCATGCATCTATCTCTTGAGATTAGATACAACTTTGCCAAATCATATATTTACATGCATATTGTCGAATAGTACGGACAACATGCAATTTGGTTCGTCTATTGTATCTTTGGCACATACACATGAGGTTAGCTTTGTCCTTCTTCTTTGTTAAGACATATGTCTACTACAACAGAGAGATCAAGGGCTTGGAGCAGGAAAGATGAAGAAGAATTAGAAACACAAACATCCAATGTTTTATTGCTACCATGGTAGGCAACCCAAGCTGTGATGTTGTAACCGCCACGTAGATCCAGGCCAGCTTCAGAAAGGTTGTATGGTTTGATGGAGGTAGTATTGGAAACATCAACACCCACATGGTTGTTGTTTATGTCACTCCATGGAGATTCAGAATTTTGATATGTATCAAACTCCACTGCCACAAATTGACCATGATGCTTAATAACTCTATCAGGGCTGCACGAGTTCACGCAACCACCTTCGTAGACCTTGGAGTTAAGGTAAAAAACGTCTATTAATGTGATTAAAATCTGAAATTTGACTATGTTTAATATGTTGTCTTTAGCAGTGTGAAGGAAAAAGAGGCTGTATGCATGTTCCTTCTAAAAATCTCGAACGTGGATCAAATGTATTCTCAATTGAACAAGTTCATGGCAGAGAAGAACAAAGCAAGGTAGCGAACGTTCATAGGTACTAGGAGAACTACACAAGCACAGAAGTTGGACTTAGTGGTAGAGTACTTGTTGAGCAAAAACTCTCGATTAAGCTGCTAGGAAGCTTGACTGGACAAGCGAGAATTTTGTGTATCGATTTGTTTCTTGAAATCGATCACTTGTTATTCTTTGTTATTTTCACAAGCGAAATTTTGTGTATCGATTTGTTTCTTGAAATCGATCGGTTATTCTAGCTTGTTTTTGAAAATAATGAGAAATCTTATCAATTTGTTACTTATCAATGTATTTTTGAAATGGGTATTATCTTACAAACAGGGTATGTTATTTGAAACAGGGTATGTTATTTGGAATGGGGTATTATTTGTAACAGGGTGTTATTTGAAACAGGGTATGTTATTTGAAACAGGGTATGTTATTTGGAATGGGGTATTATTTGTAACAGGGTATTATTTGGGTATGATCTGGAATAGGGTATTCCTTGAACAGGGTATTATCTCTTACGAATGATAACAGGGTATGAATTCACATTCTTTGAATGGGGGATTGCGACACCAGTTTAATAGGGTATTAACATGTAAATGAGGAAAAGGGGGATTGTGGCCAAATACCCCGATTCCAAAAATACATTTTATCCCCTGTTATTTGACAGAAAAGGGGGATTTCATAGGTATTTTTTGGGGGTATTTCTTAGGGTATTGGAGCACCGTTTTCGTTGTGTATGGTTCTGAAGTACCTGGGCTATGTCAATACTTGAAACGGGGGTCCGATAATGGATTCCGTTGAGGATGGGGATTCGGCAGACCGCGCTAAGAAGGAGAGAGACAATAGCATTATAAATAGCTGCATTAAATAGCGGCTTAAATGGTTGCGGAGGGCTGACACGTCATTGTTGTTGAAGTCAGAGCCAAATCCAAATACAGGGAGAAACAACCCACGTGCAGAGCCAAATCCAAATTCAGGGAGAAACAACTCACGTGTTAGTTGCACCAAATTTGTCAGGAAGAAATTATATTGAGAACAGAAACCAAACACAAATACAATTATACAAGAAAGAAATTATATTGAGAACAGAAAACCAAACACAAATACAATTATACAAGACAAGATAACTGGATTTTAACTAATTCAATATCACAAATCCAGACAACAATTTTATTGTTGTTCCCATTCTGTGAATGCAGTAGTAGGCTATTCTACCTTAGGGGATGGTGTCCATTGGCTGCGCACTTAAGCGTAAAACTTAGGTAGCATCAAAATGAGCAACCTTTAAGCTATTCGAGCCACATGACAACATGACCAACAACATAATATACGCTAACCTTTGTTGCATACAAAAATTGGCAATGCCAACTCATCTTATGAAGTGCCAAAGTGGTGGGGGTACTGGTACCACCAAGGCTAAGGTGGCAGCCACATAGGCTACCAAGGTACCCATTTAAGGCTGCAACATAGATTTCTTAGGTAGGCACTAATTTTTTTCCAAATAACAAAGGCTAATCTTTCAAGTAACTCATTAAACAACCAGAAAGATTGTTAAAGAAACTATTATTCATTGCCTTCGAATTTGACCATATAGTACAGAAAACCAGGATAGTGCTATTGCTATGACATTCAGCAAGCCTCCATATAATCAGAGGAATCCTTCAGCAAGCCTCCAATTATCAGAGGAATTATACGTCTGACTATTCTCCTGAAATGCCTTTGCCTTCATGTTGCATGCATTGCATGTTTTACTGGATGGTAAAGAATTGTGGTATATGGCCCAACCTAAAAGCAACCCCAGTTCCCTGCACCTTCAAAGTCTTAAAACACATTGATATACACAAACTATACACAGCAATAATCATTCTCTTTACTAACCAATCAAATTTCTAACATTTCACCTATAAAATTCCTACTACTATCTCAACCAAGGCTAAAATAATCTGGCTGTACAACAAAAATAGCCAGCCATTATATTGTGATATTGAGTTCTTGAGTTCAAGTCAAAAGCATAATCAATTAATCAAAAGGATTGATTGGTCACACAGAATTCATGGCAAGTAAAGGAATGGAGAAGCCAACAAAGTAGAGCTAGCTGCAATAAAATAGACACATATACATACCCAATAAGAGAAAATGGTAACTAAGTAAGCATCTGACAATATGATGCTTAATCTGCCTTGAATTGTAGAAGAATCAAAAGTACAAAAGCTGCCAAACAAATTACATGCTGTCATTGAGAGTAAATGTGGCTGAGACAAGAAAATAAACTTGTATTTGCAGAATTAGAATGCTAGGGGTCGTCTTAAGTTACTATTCAGATGCTGAATAAAGAAGGGCGACAAAAATGGAATAAGGAATGGTCTTATCGTGACTCTTTCACAACACATGCTCATATTAGTTGGAATTAGCAAAACTCATGCCAGGATGTTGCCAGGGATCTCAAGGTCTGCCTCACATATCCTAGTGTGCCATGCATTGCACAAATGAATTGACTTGTCATTCTAGGTTGCAAATGATGATTGAGATAAATGGGCTGAGTTATATCTTTAAGAATTTACTACCTCTGCATGGCATTCGTTATTCAGCAGATTGTGCACTTTCTTGTTTGTTCAACTATTCCTGCATTGCTTGCTGCCTTCCTTGCAGATTCTTCATGCCCCTGCCATCATGTGGAAAATAATAGGACACTGTATGAAATAAACAATGGCCTTCACTTAGTTTATTTCTTAGGTCCAAGAGCAGGTATTCCTCCACCCAGCCAACATTTCTGCAAGGACAGTAAACGTATAAATTCAGATGTGCTTCAGATGCAACAAAGTAGCCAATAAAACTTTTAGAAATGTTATTTTCAGCGGTAATAGAATACTTAAAAAACTAAAACCTCTCTAATAGAATTCTCTTGGATTTAGTGTCAATAAAGTTTCAGAGGTACCATTTTGAGGCGAATTTGTGGCAAAAAATCTTGTAGAGATAAATCTGGCATACCATGCATTACAAGCATCCATCGAAGCTTTTCCAAAAGAACCATACCTAAAGATCAAACAAATAAAGTGTATGCTTACCTGCTGCCAAAAATGTCCTTTTTAAGAACCCAATCATCCTTCTAAACCAGATCCATCATTGAATCCGCCATCCTGCAGAAAACTTCATGGCGAATTTCCCTAAAGATCTGCCCTAGCAAAGCCCTCGCTGGTCTACTAACCGAAGCCGACCTTTGGTGCCTCTCAGCCTTCAGCCCTTGCTACGAAGTATTCTTGGGCATATTGGAAATTTTGGTTTGCTATTCCACGTCCGCAGACTGAAGTTTCCACGTCCGCCAAAGGGTTTTTCCACGTCGCCAATGGTACCTGCGCAGCCAACAGCGACCCTCCCCTAACAGATCAATATGTCGAGGAATGGGCCAATTAAATCTTTCAGAAATTGCCTGCCATATCACGGACTGCAATGCTATGTGGATACTCACAACATGGACATCTCAAAGAGGCCCTTGAATGATGCAGTTTCATGGAATGCAATGATTGTGGTTATGCTCGACAAGGTCTTGAACTTTTCAACTCTTTGAACAGATGCCTCTGCGATGGATAAACCCTAAACCCGAAGAACAAGCTGGAGGATGTCCATTCGCACAATTCTCAATCAATTCTTTAAAGTGGTAACCTAGCATTTCTTGTTCCCTCCTCCATTCAATTTTTATGTTCCCTCTTCCTTTCAATTTCTAATCCTAACTATCTACCCGTGTTTGTTCAGATTTGCGTGCGGTTTTATTCACGTGCCATAGCCGAAAACAGGTACTTTTCTCGTCGTTTTCTTTCCCAAATACTTTCCGTAGATTAAATTTTATTCTCAGAGTGGTTGAAGACCTGGGCAAGCTATGCAAGGAGGGGCCTCTTGATCATGCACTCGAGACTGTGGAGCTTTTCTGGGAACAAGGGACTCGTTTGAACAGAAACAATGCCTACCATCTATTGCGCAGATTCGAAGAAAGAAAGGATTTGGATTCCACCAGAAGACTTCAATTGCTTATGATTTCTAGTGGTCTAAGCTCTCTTGCTGTTTTGGGCGATCATCTTATTCGCTTATTTGTATACCATGGATGTTTGTTGAATTCCAATGAGGCATTCAACAATATTATAAAACCAAGTGCATGTTCATGGGCAGGAATTATTCTGGGTAATGCAAAACTTGGACATGGCCATATTGCTTTTGAATTATACTCCCTAATGCAGATGTGTGGTGAAGAGGCTGACGGTTATATTTATGCTGGACTCTTGAAAGCATGCACAGCAGTGGAAAGCCTTACGCAGAGCAGGCTCATTCATGATGAAATTCAAAGAAACGATTTATTATCAGATCTGGTTTTGGGCAGCTTGCTGCTTGATGTGTACATGAAATGTGGAAGCCTAGTTGAGGCAGTGAATGTCTTTCTGAAGTTACCAGTTCGGGATGTAGTAACATGGAACACAATGATTGCAGGATATGGGGATCATGAAGAAGCTCAGCTGGCACTGAACTGTTATCAAGAGATGCAACTGGAAGGTATGATTCCAGATGTCGTGACTTTCTTAGGTGCCTTGGAAGCATGTGCCATCATGAGAGCATTAACTCAGGGCAGGCTCTTACACGAACAAATCATGTCCAATGGGCTTGAACTAAACCTTATTTTAGGTAGTAATTTGGTTGATATGTACGTTAAATGTGGGAGTCTAGAGGAAGGAAGCAGTGCCTTTCATAAATTACCAACCCAAGACGTGGTCTCTTGGAGTGCTATGGTTGCAGGATATGCTCAGCATGGTGAGATCTCTTTGGCTTTGGAATATTTTGATGAAATGCAACAGGAGGGAATAAAGCCCAATGTAGTGTCTTGGAGTGCGATAATTGCAGGATATGCTGAACATGGTGATGGTAACATGGCTCTGGAATGGTTTGAAAGGATGCAGGAGGAAGGTGTAGATCCAGATGAAGTCACATTCATAAGTGCCTTAAAAGCTTGTGCAAGCATAGGGGCATTAGCTCATGGAAGAGTCATGCACAAGCAGATGTTAAACAGTGGTTATAATCTGGATCTTGTTGTGAAAACTATCTTAATTGATATGTATGCCAAATGTGGGAGCCTAAGTGAGGCATATAAGTTGTTCCTTGAACTCCCAATGAGAAGTATATTATCATGGAATGCAATGATTGGGGGATACGCTCAACATGGAGAAGGTATTTTGGCTTTAGAATGTTTTGAAAGAATGCAAGAAGGTGGTTTAAAACCAGATGAGGCATCTTTTATTGGTATTTTTGTTGCATGTAGTCGTTCAGGTCTAGTGGATGAAGGCTACTGGTACTTCAAGTCCATGGAGGAATGCCATGGCATTTCTGCTGGTATTCCGCACTGTCTTTCCATCATTGATTTATTGGGTCGGGCAGGATGCCTTAGCAAGGCAGAAGATTTTCTACGGGCCACCATGAGGCAGGATATGGTTGGATGGTCCACTTTGCTTGGTGCTTGTAAGATGCATGGGAATGTTGAGGTAGGGAAGCGTTGCTTTGACCAAATCATCTCTCTAGACTATCCCAAGAAATGAGCCACTTTTATGGCAAGATCCAGCCAAGTAAGCTTTTTGAGTAAACATTAGCTCGAAAAGTAGTTTCCAAGTATCAATAATACAATAGCAATAGAGGTACTGGATACAGAACTTTTTTTTTTCTTATTAGGAATAATGCCATTAACTGCGGGGGCATATCGAAACCATGCATGATGGAACATTGGATCTTTCAGCAATTGCTGCTTCGAGACTACTATTATAATGGCGTCATAAGCTTACATCACAGTGGCACATATTGCCAAAGACATTTTGAAAAGCTTCTGTTTCTGCTTCTTTACACTTCAAAATGTGCACAGAAAAGGGTGCACCTGAATTTCTTACCAGTGCCTACATCTTGGCAGCCTCCAATAAATAACTCCATTTGTTGAAACAATAGCCCATGTTGAGCATATGCTATAAGGAATTCCAAGATACCAATCTTCTACCAAGCATCTTATCAAAGATTGCATGAGCATCTTTAACATCCCCACACTTTCAGGACATATTTATGAGAGGGGACCAACAAGCACATCCAACTCATATCCATGTTCAATTGCATAGTTATGAATAAGCCTGCCCTCAGCTAGAGCTGCCTGATCAACACATGCATCAAGGATGCTCACATAAGTCACCTTGTTAGGACATATGTCTTGTAATTTCATGTCGTAGTAAAGCTCAAGTGCATTGTCCAACTGGCCTTGTTGAGAGTAGCGCAGAATCATTGCATTTCAAGAAACCACGTCTGCATTTATAGGTAAGCCTCCTGTTCCGAATTATGCAATGGATGTCATTTGTTTGACAATATGTATAATTGAAGCTTATGTTGAAATTGTTACTTCATGCAGGCCAAGAACCTCTTTAGCCTAAGACGGCACGAATTACACTATTGCAGCTTTACAAGGTACAGTCTCCCTTGGCTCAGCTTAAGCTTTCTAGACCATACACCAGCATAAGGTTATTTCATGGACTTTTGCTGATCTCTAAAAAATGTTGTTGAGACTGGATGTCTAATACTGCCACTTCAGGTTGAAAGTCCCGGCATCACACTTTTCAATTCTATTTGCTCAATTTAAGTACATCATTCTTGTGCTGCAATTCCTTAACCACCTCCTGTCTCTGTATCAATGACCAGGTTGATTGGCATTTGCAAAATCATTTGAAGCACAAGATAATCAGATAGACGTTTGGTAGGTAAGAAAAGTCCTAATGTATGAAGATCATAGAAGTAGCAGCAAAAGGTGTTTTACCATAGTTACGAATTGGAAGCCCGAAAAGTTAACTTCCAGGCAAGCAAAACACAAGCGCAAGAGCAGGAGATGACGTAGAATGTTAAGTAGGTCTAGCTCCATGAGAATTGTACAATAACATGGAACAGATTCGGTATCAGGTCCCCTAAGAATTCAGTTGTATCAATTCACATTATGGAGCATGATCCTCAAGGGATAACTTGCGAAACGACCTCGATAATTTCCGGAGATGATGGCGATACCTTGAATTCAAGTTCCGAATCACAATATGAGAGCGTTTGATCTGTTCATACCACTATAATGACACATTGGACAAGATATAATTTACAATTATGAAAGCATATCTCAAATAAATGGGTTTGTTGTAGGCATAGAAGCAACAAAACTATGAGATCCATTTGATTTAAAGTGCATAAAACTTATGATTAATTTGTGCATGTCCGTTTTACCTACTTTGCATGTTTGATTGCAAAAGGTATGTGATGCCAAACGCATTTATTAACATGTATAAAGACCATGAAGTCCCATAGCACAGATATTGCTTTAGCACAACCCGGTGTCCATTGATTAAGTTTCACCTCTTAAAATATAAGTGAATCTAGAGTAGACAAAACTTCAAAAATTAAAGCTATCCATGGCCAACCGTGCTCCTCTATAAGCAAGAACCGTTTTACTATGGGTTGTGGGCCGTTAGACCCTAGCATATTCCATTTTGCCACAATATGCAATCTTGGCCATATAGCCCAACTTTTGACGGGGTCAAACGTTGATGTGGCTCTATTAGTTAGGGTCTCCACAACCTTACCAAAACAACTTAATACACATTTGACTTGGAAAAGTAGAATCCAAGAGAGTCTACATATCCGCCTTCTTACAGCAGCTTTCAGCCAAAGCAACATTTGTGATCTATTGCTGCCTTAGTGCTAAACCTACTATTGCACAATACCATGCAGTGCAAGCTACCTGCAAATGAAGCATGCAAAGCAGCCAACAAAACCAGTGAAGATGTTTACATAGTCGCCCGTTGGAGCACATATAGGAAGGAAATTACAAATAACACAGAAGCAACTTCTGTTCTTCAGGATCTAAACAGCGTTGGGGATTTGAACTCCATGCCACATTAGTAGCATCAAACAAAAAGGTAACTCTGCAATCCTATATATGCATTCACAAGACGAAATTGGCTCTGTATGAGCAAGCTTCTTGTGGTATTTGTGGGATTCGACTGCACAGTGGTGGAGTCTGTAAGGGCTTTATGGAACCAAAGAAACCGGTTTTGGAGCAATTTAATCCATGGATAATCTCTAGAAAGGAAAGCACTCCAAACTCCAAAAAGAAGAATGTGAATGGCAGTGTAAAAAGGAAAATAAGCAAACAAAGGATCAGAGAAGAAAAAGAAAGAAATAAGCAGTTAGTTACGGTCGGCTCAAAGGAAAGAAAGAAGGGCTTGGATAAAGAAAATTTATGAGCCTAAAGGAGATATTAAGGTGTTGAATAGCGGGATCACAATTAGGGAGCCGTCAAGTAAAAATGGGAATAGAATAGAATAGAATAGAATAGTTTTTTTAACGTCCACGGAGACCAATAGGTCATGGGACCCATACAATGGGCTAGTACAATCATTACTACTAGGATTAAAAAACCCCTGCTATGGAGAAAGGGGGGTGTTCTTATGCTAAATCCCCTGCCTTTCTAGTGGAAATCCTTTTTCCACAAATGCAAAAGCAAGATATGAAGGAGGTGCCTTGTGAGCGAATTGCAGAAAAGAGTCCTGCCACTGTGCAACAAAAGGAATAATTAGATGGAATTGTTTGCGCAACAACCAATTCCTCTAACCTCTTGTAAGTCTTCCAAAAATGCAACTGATATGAATATCAAGTGAGGAGGGCTTGTTGAATCAACTATCCAAGAAGCAACAACATATGGATTTGCAAGGGCAATTTAATTATGAGTGCCAAATGGTTGGTAAGCATGTCACTCGGAAAGTCAATGGAAATCATGAAGATGATGAAATTCTTGTAATTGTTATGTCTTCTCCTATGCAACCTGGGATGAATGAGTTTTTTACTCCACAATCATCCAAGAAAATGAGCAAGAAAGTGGTCCTCTTTAATCCCGACGGGCCTGCCACTAACACCAAAAACAAATCTTTATGAACATAGTAAGATGGAATCTAAAGGCATCAAGGACTCCTTAAATAGAAAGATGACCTTGATTGCCATACAAGAAATGAAGGCAGACATCATTTTACTCAAAGAACACAAATTATCTTCCTTTGAATCCTCCAAGTTGGGAGAATGGATCTGTCGAGGTAGTGGCTCCACTTGGGCTACTGCAGATGATACTTGTGGTGGCATCTACACAATTTAGAAAGGCTTTTCCTCCTCTGGCTCCTTTATTGCCTGGTAGATAGTCTGTTAGTTTCCTTAAGATTGATGGTCGTAACACAGGCATGATCAATGTTTATGCTCTACTGAGCCCCATGAGGGGAACGCATAATGGGAGGAAACGAGGAATTGGATTGGTGTTTGGGGTCTGGGTTCGGGAACTCCTGGAAGACAGCCCTCTGTGAGGACCCGTGGATCTAACAGGAGAGTCCGGGGGACTATGTCACGCGGGATTTGCAAGAAGAGAAGAAGAAGAAGAAAATAGAACAAATGAGAGGAAAATGATAAGCTTCCTTGATATCAATGATGAACATACATGAGCTCTCGCAATAGAGAGAAAAACTGAAAGGAGACAAGACTCAAAACTCATCTAAAAACTCATGTGCTAGCTCTACTCATATATATAGTACAATGGCCTTTGGCCCAATATAGACACTCCGACTGATCTCGGTGGAGCTCACGGAAGGAGGCCCCGATTTTGAGGAATGTTGGCGGTGCCTCTTGAAGTGCCTAGAATCACGCCTGGACCGACGCTGGGGTGTGTGGACGGCGTCACTTGTCCGGAAGCGGCGCTCTTGTTGACGGACGCAGCTTTGATCAAAGTGGGTTCGC
Organism: Isoetes taiwanensis; assembly: GCA_021234155.1. Classification (NCBI taxonomy): domain Eukaryota; kingdom Viridiplantae; phylum Streptophyta; class Lycopodiopsida; order Isoetales; family Isoetaceae; genus Isoetes; species Isoetes taiwanensis. The sequence continues at coordinate 5,014,134 of JAJEKV010000003.1, read as the reverse complement.
TTGGTCTTCTCACAGCCTTTGATGGCTGACCCGTGGTGGACCGAGGATCCTTGAGCTTGACCCGGTCTGTCAGATGGATGAATAGTCCCGTACCGTGAGGCACAGGACTAACACTCCCCACCAAACGACACCGTGAGTGAAGAAAAGGAGGAAGGGTTTCGAGGGCGTAAAGCCATCTGCGAAAGTGATCCTCGCGAGTGAGGACGGGCACCATTATGGTACCGGCTAATGAGATCCCGGGCGTGTTTGAAGAGCAGGAGGAGTGTTTTGGCCAAGGGCGTGATCTCGCATCAATAAGAAAGCGAGATTGTACCATGTCTTCAAGGGCAAAGATGGGCGCCTCAAGAAATGTACCGACATTCCATGAGGAGGCAGGGTCCGAGGCCAAAGGCACCGACACCGCATTGGATTGCGTTGAAAAATGGGACGCCGCCGATTTAAGGAGCTTAGCAAAATGCATTTGAGAGCAAGCACAAAAAACGCTTGAAGATGAAGGATCGGGTGAGGTGGTGGCATTCCGCAAGAAGGTGTCAAGACCATGAAGCGCATCCGGCCATTTTGTTTGCCGACCACGCTCATTAGCAATGTAGATCCAATTCGTGGTGGTATCCGAGTGGCACCTTCTTCCCAATGTGAGCGGCCGAACAAAGCGTGGATCCCACCAGGAGATCCGGCCGAGATCCGAGGTGGAGTCCATCCGGCATGACCATCCATGACCTTGGTCCAAAAAAGGGAGGTCAATCGAAGTCAGACGTGGGGCGGAGCCCGAGGGAAGCATAGGGGCGGGGATAGGTTCACATCAGATAACGTTTTATACGCACACATTATTTTTCGTTTGATACTGGCACAAATTTGACGCGTTTAATACGCCAAAAATACGGCTAAAAAAATTTCGGCGCCGAAAACTTTCGGCGAAAGCGAAAACAACTGTTTCACGCTGAAGTCCGGTTCGGGTAGTTTAAACAAGATTTTTTCGCTTTACGAATCCTCGTGAAATAGTTTCTCCGTTTAAATGAACTGCTTTCTTTTAATAAAACATCTTCGCAGTTTAACAAATTGCTCGCCACGCCAAATTTTTTGGTTCAATAAATATATATAGAAAACTTAAGTTTAAAACTTCGTTTTCACATTGCCAACCGCCTTCGCTGTAGTTTAAACGCAAAGAATGCTTACGCCAACAAAAGTTTCGCAAGTTTAACCTTTATACTTTCGCTTACGAAAAGCCACAGTAGTTTTAACATTAAGGCTTCGCTTACGCCGAAAGCCGGCGAGGATCAAGGTAGTTTAAAACTTAGACTTCGCCACGCGAAGAAAGTTCGGTAGTTAAACAGTAAGGTTTTCGCTTTTTAAACTTTTTCCTACCGGGCGAAGTATTAAATACAAAAATACGTGATTTTCCCAAAATAATGTGATTTTTGCACTTTATACGCCCTGAAAAAATAGTTTCATACGCATGGAACCTATCCCACGATAGGGAGAAGGAACCATGCCGAGTGGGCATGGGTTGCCGAGCGGTCTCCACGAATTGACCGACAAGATCCGGATCAAGAGCTTGACACCAACGATCCCAAAGAGAAGCAGGAGAGTTGAGAGTTGATGTGAGGGCTATCCCATCCCGTGGGGGACCGTCTTGCTATCCAACGAGCTCAGAATTGATTGTAACCCGAGGTGTCTTGATATAAATTTGTGCATAGGGAAGATCCTCGGGATGTCCTAGATACTTCCTTATCATTTTGCGGGGCTTCCGCTTGCCGAGAGATAAATGATTGGCAAGCTCGTGCATGTACTCGATGAAGAGTTTGGGTCCGGCGGGATCCACAAGATATGGATTGTTATCCCGAAGCACCCATTACCGCACGGTGGGGTCACCACGAAAAGAGTCGGGCGTGGCCCATTTTCAAGTGTTCTGTGTATCACCCGGATAGAAATCATGAAATATGTAAGCCATGGGCTGAACAACTCGAAGGTGATAAAGTCCGGATCGGCCACGGTGTATGAGATCAAAGACCACAAGGGCACAACACAACCCTTTGTCTTCAATGGAGAGTTCCGCCAAATCCTAAGAAAATCTGACCGCCTTTCGGGGGAATATCCACAAGGCCATCTCGGCCGCATGCCACCGAAAGGAAGAGGTGGCGGCGAAAGCAACCACATAATCGTGATAGCGGGGAAGGGCGGGAAGTCAACGGGCATTGCGTTAAGAATGGCGGTATGGGCGTCAAGTTTTGCTTGAGCCTCATCCGCCGGTGAATAATAGCTTGTCAGAAGCTGTTGTTCAAGATCACGGATCCGGTTGTCCCTTTCTAGCAGCAGGCGTGACTGGTCACGGACCCGTTTCTGAGAAGTGTTGACCTGGGAGGAGGATTTCCCCGGAGTATTGAGACGAAGCACGGCAATCTCCGCGTCATCCAGTATCTTCTGTTTCTGCACCTCTGTAAGCTGATCTTGAAGAGAGGTGAGCTGAGAGGTCTGTGTAGAAAGCTGAGCCGTCAAGGAGGCAACTTGAGCGTCCCGTTCTGTAAGGTTTTGAACTTGAGTGCTGAAATTTTCACAAAGTTCGGAGTACAAGGCGTTGAGCTTAGCAATATCTGCGTCCTTGGTACTCAGGAGAGCGGCTTTGGACTTGTTGTGCTCCAATAAATTCTGAATTTCTGATTGGAGCTGAGCCTGTTGATCTGCAAGTTGGCTGACTTGATCTTGTGCATTTTTGAGATCTGTATGAGCCTGTAAGAGAGCTCCGTGCTTGTCTTGAAGTTTGGCCTCCAAAGTTGCAACTTGGGCAGTGGCAGCTTGAAGGTCCTGGTGTACCGCATCAGAGGCCTCTAGTGCCCGTTGAACCCCGCTCATAAGAGCGTCTTGGGATTCTTGTAACTTGAGAGCAGCAGCTTGAGCATCCTGGCCGATCTCGATACAACAACCGACGCAGGGTGTTGGTGGTGGTGCCCATTTGTTGCCTGGTTTGTGATGTTTGGGAAAGATGGTGTGAACTGGATGGTGTAGCGGAGGAGGAGACAGTGACATGGGTGTGCGGACTTTGGACATGACCAGGGGAAGAAGGGCGTGAAGTGCCAGCTCGGTTAGTTATTGGAAGGGAGCGCTGAGTGGAATTATGAGAATTTTGTGGTGTGGGAGGGAAGTAATGACGGATGAGGGCTTGAAAGTGGCCTCCCACAGAAACTTCAGAAATGGAAGTGGCACCCCGAAGGCGGTCCATTTCTTGGAGAAGACGATAGAACATCATTTGGGGCCAATCTATGTGGTGGTTGGGTGTGTAGTAGTGAGGACCAGGTTATAGAAAGGCTTATTGATATGGGTGTTCTTGATAGAATACCCAAGGAACTTGCGCCCACGAGAAATTTAACAAAGGTTTCGTGAGGCTTGTCGATATTGGTCGACGATGGACATGGGCATGATAAGGAGGTGCACCAAACTCGCGGACATCGAGATCCCGTATGGCGCAACCATGATAAACAAGGGGTGTGCAAGGGAATATGAAATACCTCAGAAATCAAATGTTGAGTCGGGCTTAAATGGTGGTGCCATCGACCACAGTGGTGTAGCTCGGGTCGTTAACGATATTGGCGATGAACCGCGTACCTGGTCAGATTTGGAGCCGAAGTTCCATTTGAGAGAATTCCTAAAGCTTGTGTCGTTCATCGACTTCTTTATTTGGGCCAACAAGGGCTTCACGGAAAGTGGGCCAAGAAGGATACGTGATGCAAAAGAGCCGGATCCTTGGGAGCGGAGCTTGAAGTGTAGAAAATCTTGGGGCAGCCATGGTAACGATTTGCGTAAACGTAAGAGTGATTCAAAGGAGGAGGACGAAAAGTCGAAAGCACGGAGGACAAAGGCCGAAGAACTAAAAAGGTTTTTAGGGCGCATAACCGGAGGCTTAAGAGGTATGAAGAGGGCTAAACCGAGCCGTTGATGGTGCCAGTGTCGAAAAGATGCCAAGCGGTGTATTGAGAGGCAAAAAATTTGGCTAAGTCCCAAAAACGTAAGGGAGAAGCAATGAACGGTGAGGATGAGACGTGAAAGAAGGATCGGATGTGACAGGTGGGCAAAGGACACACATTAATGTTCGACGGGCGTGAAAAGAAGAAATTGCATTCAATGCTGGCAACTCGAAGTGGGATATCATTAAAAGGAATGTGTCAGAAGGTACCATGGCTAGATATGCGGCGGGAGAAAAGATTCTCATTTTAGAAACAGCCTTGCATTGCAAACACGTTGGCGATTTGTGTGATTGGTCCACGTCGACAAGGAGTTCCTCAGTTGGCTATATAAGACGAACCGGGAGTAACGAAGGCATCCGATGGCGCTCAGTATGGCTGCTGCTGGTTTGAACGAGGACTGCACTATGCCCACGAACTGTCAGGAGTGGATTACCTGCAAGATGAATTATGCGGACCTTCGGCGCCGCCACAGCGGTGGCATTCGAATGGGACGGCTGGTGTGCGGGATGGTGAACATCCCGACCAAGACCAGCGGGATGGAGGTGGTTCTGCACCGGCTGGGATCTGGCAGAACCTCTACCATCTCCTCGCATCACCTCTGCTCCGAACCGGGTAGAGGGTTTTCCTCTTAGGACTTAGTAGATAGGGCTCGAGCCCGTTTTTGTATATAGAGGCGGTGCCCATAGCGGAAATAGCCGGGGCTGCGCCCACATTTTGTAAAAAAAATCTCCACTATAATAGAATATGCCGCCTTTCTAGTCACTTTACGTGGTGTTTGCTTCTTGAACTGTATCGTTTGTTGATTTTTCGCTTTACGTGTGATGAAATGTTTTGAGGCGAAAACCATTAACCAATGTAGGTAATGGAGTGCCATCTAACTTTGCCGGTTGGAAAACGCTTGGTCTAACCACTTGAACAATTTGATAAGGGCCAAAGCCAAGCGAAACTTGAGTTTACCGGAAAATTTTGTACACGGAATCATAAAGAAGAACCAAATCGCCTTCTTTGAATGTTTTTGTCTTGAGGCGTTTGTCATGTAAAGATTTTTGCAACTGTTGTCCATGAAGAACACGAATATAAGCATCCCTTGAAGTTCATCCAAGCTGTTCTAATTGATAGACCCTTTCTTTGAGTGCGGCGGGTGGATTATGAGCAAGTAGCCGGTTGAAAGCGGAGTGTTGGAAGGATGTATTCAAGCGGCATGAGAGCTTCGACCATAAACCAATTTAAAAGGAGTGTGACCGGTAGCAATCTTGAAACAAGTATTGTAGGCCCAAAGAACGATAGGAAGTTTTGTGCGCCAATCTAATGCGGCGGGAAGCGTCACAAATTTTCTTGAGAATGGTGACCGAGTTTTGTTGGTGCTTTACGCCAAACCATTACCTTGAGGATAGTAAGGTGTGCTCTTGTGATGATGTATCGGGGAGATAATCCGTCGGCTCCTTGATAGTATGGTTGATGAAATGGACACCACGGTCCAGCGACCCACTCAGGTGGGGAGGCCGAATCAGCGTGATAATTTGTTGATAGAGGACCCTAGGCGTGCTTGCTGCGGTGTTATGCGGAAGTGTACAAGCTTCCGCCCATTTGGTGGCGTAGTCGGTGAGAACCAGAATGTAGCAGACGCGGGTGTGCAGCGGGGGAGGATCTATAGGTCCCACAAAGTCCATTCCCCATTTCTTTGAAGGGAAGTGGCGTGGCGGCCGGCGTCAAGGGAAGAAGCGTCCGCGGGCCGTGGGGGCGTCCCACCCGGCCCGGCAAAGCGTCACACGTCGCGGCGGCGTGAGCATCTTTGAAGAAGCGTGGGCCAATAATACCCGGCTAGAAGGATTTTTTGCGTGCCGTGGTGTCACCATGAAAATGACCACCACCTAGCCCTTGATGAGCTTCTCGAACAATATCTGGAACTTCATGAGGTAGAACACAGCGTCGAAGGATGGTGTCCTTACCCTTTTTGTAGAGATGTCCTGCAACCATGGTGTAGTCACGGACCTCTCGGAGAAATTGATGGCGACGGGATTGTCGCTTGGCGGGGAGAAGGCGTCGCCGTCTTACGGTGGAAGAGCACCGTGAGGAGGTGCTTGCTGAAAATCATGGAACCAATGTGGTGTTGCCGTTACTAAAAAGAGCCGAGCATCGGGAAAGGCGTCGAGACTCCGGTTGAGGGATCATCGTGTGGATGCGTGAAAGATAATCCGGGACGACATGAGATTTGCCGGCCTTATGAACGATTTCAAAAGGAGCAAATTCTTGGAGAAGAAGGACCCAACGAGCAATGCGGCCCGTGGGCGTGGACTTGTTGATCAAATAGAGGAGTGCTTGGTGGTCCACAAAGAACTTGATTTGACTGCCCAAAAGGTAATAGCGGAAGCGTTGGACACGAGAAAAATGAGACCCAAAGCTTCACGCTCAGGTAAGCGAGAATAGTTGCTTCAATGAATTGAGTTTTAAATTTGGCGTAGCGATATGGTTTGTCGATTAATGCGCATCATATTCTTGAAAAAAACGGCTCAATAGCAAAGCGCCGAGACATCGACATGAGCGTGAAAGGGCTTGTCCCATTGAGGAGGAACAAGAACCGGTGCACGAAGTAAGCAAAAGCTTCAATTTGTTGGAAGCGACATCCGCACAGGAATTCAAGCCCGGTGGATTCGTCACCGTGAGTTTATGAATGGGATGCGCAATGGCTGCTAGTCGGTATGAAGGTGGAGTAATAATTGACCTTACCGGAAAGAGCGTGTCTCCTTAATATTGGCTGGTGCTTGAGCCTTGAGCACACAACCCGATTTTTGGCGGGATCGTGGTGATACACCTTCAGCGACAACATGACCTAACGAGAACATCGGAGGTGGCGAAAAGGTGCATTTCGGGATTGAGACTAATCTTGGGACTCATCACATTTCGGAAGGCGAGTTCCAATTTATCCAAATGGTCAGCCATGGAACTATAGGCGAGAGAAGTCATCTTGAAAAATTTGCAAGAAGGGATTTTCCTTCATGAAATCATGGCCGAGAGCATGATGCGTTGAAGCGTGGATGGAGAGTTTGATAATCCAAAAGGAACCACCTTGTAGGCAAAAGTGCCCCACGGGGTGGTGAAAGTAGTCTTGAGTTGATCAGATTCTTTGATTGAGATCTGATTGTAGCCAGAAAAACCATCCATGAAGGAGTACATCTCATGTCCAGCCACCTCTTCCGAACACAGTGCGTGAAGGGAAGTGGAAAATGATCACGCTCGTGGCGATTGAGTTTCAGATAGTCCACACGGACGGATCTTACCATTGTGTTTGAGGGCAATGACGATGGGGCTCACCCATTCAGAATGTTTGACCTCATAGATCAAACCTGCAGCAAGGAGTTTGTCAATTTCCGCCTTGACGCGATCACGGTAATTAGGGTTGAGCCGGTACTGTCGTTGCTAAACTGGTCGTGCATCAGATTTGGTAGGAATGGTGAGTTCCCCAAGCTTTTGTTGATTCCCCAAAGATCTCTCGTAACTCGTGCTTAAAATGTGTTTGAATTTTGTGAGCGACTTTGCCGCCCCTGTTATGATAAGGAGCCGGAAGATTTGCGGCAATGCGACGGGTTGATTGTTGCCCACATCCACAATCTCGACTTCGAGTCCCGAATATGGGGTATTACTTCATTATCTGGACAATGTGTGCAGGAGGTTGGAGCATAACCGGATCGTGGCACTGCGTGGTGAAAAGAGGGGTTGCTCGGTTTCATCCAAAGCAGAGGTTGCTTCATGACGGCGTGTACATCAAGGAGTTGCGGGGAGGTTCAAAGATCCGAAAAGTGATCAACACGTTGGATTCGATTGCAAGGAGCCGTAAGGGTCAAGCAAAGCGCCCCGCAGCCTGGGTCACGATCAAGAGTCATTTCTCCCCAAGGATCGGCATATTCGGGTAGGATGAGAGGAGACTCACGGTGGAGCCTCCGAACTTGATAAATATTCCGAGCTTCTTCAGAATGCGTGGTGCGAGAGAGAGGGTTCCGCATTGTCAGCAGAAATGATCCCGCTTTGTTTGCAAGTCCATGGTGGCATTGAGATGACCATCGGTGATGACTAACTGGTCCGCGTGGCCCAAGAATGGATACTCTTTGCTGGCGGAGAAAAGGTCCGCCGACCAACATTTCATAGTCACGGATCTTCGCCCGACTTTCCAAACTCCAAATTCCATGGGGAAGCGGAGATCACCGATGTTGATGTGAAGAAGAGGTGTGACGCCTTGAGGTCGCGTGATATGGCCATTAGCCAATTTGATGTCATATGGGGCACGAAAGAGTTGTGTGATGCCCATTTGTTTGCGAAGTTTATCCGTGATGAGATTGATTTGCGCTACCTCCATCTATTTGAACATGGTTGACTTCTTTGATTACCCACCGTGGCATGGACCGTGGGTGTAGAGGTAACCACAGCCCCAACTAAAAGCAGTTGGGAGTGGTAACTGGTCCTTGAGAGCAGGACAGAGTTTCAGAATGGTTGCCAAACTTAAAGGAATTTTGATCTTGGCTAGCTCCTCTTGGAGTTCTAGAGGCACATGAGAAAAAGGATCTGCTTTGGTTCCACTTTGGTGCTTTGGAGTGCGTGGTAGTGAAGCGAAGCAACTTCTTTGAGTAAGTCAACCTCGGCAGCAATATTGGGATACGTCTGAGAGCATGGAGGTTGAGATGTGGAAGGTGTATCTTGTCTTTGTTGAGCTCTGGTGGTGGCATGAACATTTGCCAATGTGCGGCCTTCAGCAGCTTGCATGAGGTTCAAAATGCTTTGGCGAACTTTTGGCATGACATGTGGCATGAGCTTCTCAAGTCGGGGTGCAAAGTGAACCTTTTTTTCGTCCTCATGAGGAAGGGTGTCAACGGCAAAGGCAGGTTGCGTGCCATTCGGAATAATGGTCAAGGGACGTGATACCTTGGTCTGGCGTGAAACTAAACCAACCCAATTTGACGGCTGGACTGGAGGATTAAGTGCACGAAAAGATTTCCTCTTGTGCTTGTTGATCCAACCGAGGTTGATTTTGCCGGAGCTAGTTGATAGCGTGATTGCCGAGGCTCTTGGTGGCTTCTTAAGAACTGGTCTCGGGCCTTGTTTGCCATTAGCAATCCAGAGTTGGTAAGCCGTGAGGCGGACCGATGTGGTCTGATTTGTGCCGGAAGTCATGCACGAACTTGTGGAAGTTGAGGACACGCCGTGGTGGTATGACCCCATTCTTGACAGTGATAACACTGAGCTTTAGAAGGATCAAAAGGAGGACGTGGGTTGGATCCCCGTTGTTGCTCCTGTTGCTGATAGAGTTGAGTGGGTTGCACCTAAAGTGGTGGCTGCTGATAGTGCGATTGTTGCTGAGGTGTGGTTTGCACTTGATAAACCATTTTGTTGCGGAACGGTGTGGGATGAGTGCGAGTGCACTCTTCCGTGGCATGATTGCACATGTTGCATCGCTTGCAATGAGGCGGGCCATTGGTGGAGTTGCACTCATTTGCCAAATGGCCTTGGTATTTGCAGATATGGCACCAGATTTGATCGCTACTTTGTGGATTAGCGTGTTGAGGCTGAAACAACCGTTTGTGGAACCATGACAGTGGAATGAGCGGAGCTCTTGAAGAGCCACGCCCGGGAGGAAACATTGATCGAAAGTGATTGACAAGGTCGATAGCCCGCTCCAAAGTCTTGGGACGCAGTATTCAGTCATGAGTCGAATAGCTTGGAGGAAGTCCTTGGAGAAACGGACCAAAATAAAACGGCTCGTGGTGGGGTACTCCTTGAGCTTACTTAGCGAGAATGTGAAGTCGATCCGCAAAATCCGGAAGGCGGAGACTCCGTGGGCTCTTGTTGAAGTTCATTGAGTTGCTTGAGATGAAGTTGATCATCATCCGTGGTCCCATAATGAGACAGAAAAGCAGTTCTCATTTCGGACCAGTCTTGTTTCCAATGGCTTTTGTTGGACATGAGCCATTGATGAGGAGAGCCACGCAGGGTGGTGGAAAAGATGTGGAATTTCAGTTGAGGTTGCGCATGACCATTTAGGACAGCTAGAGCCTCAAATTCTTCCATGTGGGCCTGAGCACTTTGGTCTAACGGTTTGCCTTTCGTGTTGCCAAAGGTGGGATAAGTCAGTTTCAGAGTCTGAAAGGTAGATGTGAAAGTGCTGGGCTGGACAGGAACAGTATAGTGAGGATATTGAGGTTGAGTTGGATGTGGCATGGTGCCTGAAGGACCCTGATGAAGGGGTGACTGCGGTTGAGAAACGGAAGTAGCTGGAGCATTGGTTTTGAGATCTGTAAGGTTGTAAACAGGAAGGGCAGTGGGAAACGTAGGGAAAGGATATTCCTGGGTAGGCGCAAAGGAGACGTGTGGATATCCGTGCCCACCCGGGGGAGATGATGGTTGTGAAGGAAGAGGCGTATGGCCTGAAGAATGATGGATGTAGGCATGTTCAGGGGTATGAAAGTACGGTTGAGAAGGTTGAGCCTGATAAGGCTCCTGATAGTGATGAGGGGACTGAGGTTGTGAGCAATGTTTGCACGCTTGGGGCGGGAACCGGACGCAGACAGACACGAGGGGTTGGTGGCGCGATCGATCGAGCCCTAGACCAAGATGGCCTCCTCTATGTCATAAGCAGATCCATACATGTCGCGAACAGGTTTCCGACGCCGATGGCGCCCAAGCGAGGCCGTCACGAGAAAGGAGTTCTTCCGGGCGTGAAATTACGGACATGCATATGGCGATGTAAGAAAGTAGGATGGAATCAGACAAGCCGGCGCCAAGTGTTTGGGGTCTGGGTTCGGGAACTCCTGGAAGACAGCCCTCTGTGAGGACCCGTGGATCTAACAGGAGAGTCCGGGGGACTATGTCACGCGGGATTTGCAAGAAGAGAAGAAGAAGAAGAAAACAGAACAAATGAGAGGAAAATGATAAGCTTCCTTGATATCAATGATGAACATACATGAGCTCTCGCAATAGAGAGAAAAACTGAAAGGAGACAAGACTCAAAACTCATCTAAAAACTCATGTGCTAGCTCTACTCATATATATAGTACAATGGCCTTTGGCCCAATATAGACACTCGATCGATCTCGGTGCCGACTCCTGGAAGGAGGCCTGATTTGCAGGAATGTTGGCGGTGCCTCTTGAAGTGCCTAGAATCACGCTGACGCTGACGCGGGCGGTGACGGGCCGTCACTTGTCTGAGCGGCGCCTCTTGTTGACGGACGCAGGCTTTGACTGCGTGGTCTGCTGTTTGGTCTTCTGCTGAGCCTTTGATGGCTGACCCGTGGCTGACTGAGGATCCTTGAGCTTGACCTGGTCTGTCGTATGCATGAATAGTCCTGTACCAGGAGGCACAGGACTAACAATTGGCAACCAAACTCAGATGAGGAATTGGTTGTTAACAGGGGACTTTAATAATACTCCTCCATGGGGCCAAAAATTGGGTAACATGACGAGGAATGAAAGGAATCCTCCATCTTCATTGGCATGTTTATCTATCATCCTCCATTCTCCTTAGCTGCCTATTCTTGGAGAAATATAAGGAAAGGCTTAGATAGAACCTTCTATTTATTGGACAAATTCTACAGCTTCATAACACATCTTAAATTTGGGACTAAACCATTATTAAATCTGACTGCATCAAATCTAATCACTTTCCACAGATCTTGGATTCCAACTCAATTGTAACAAGAAGAAGAAGAAGAAGAAGAAGAAGAGATTTTAACGTCACGCCACAAGGCAGCGTCCTATCGGACATGTGACACCATTTAATGTGGTAAGTACACCATTTAAACTTAATACTCAGCTTTTACACCAAAAACAATTTTGTGAACAATTTAGAAAGTATTATTTATCCCTTTTTAAAATTGAAAATAGTAGATCAATGGCTTGCTTTGTGAATAAGCTAAAGACATTGAAGGATTGGGTAAAAACAAAATGGGAGAAAAATAAAAATGGCATTTATGTCCAAATAAAGAAGGTTCGAGAGCACTTATTTCTAAGCAAGGGTAATATAGCTTTGCAGAAGCAAAAAATAAGGTTGGAGATTGATATCAAACACATTGAAGAATTAAATACTCAATCTTTGGCTATAGAAAATAAGTGTCAGTATGTCGATCATATCTCTAGAGCAACAAAAAAATAAGATCATCAACAATAGCATTATCTCAGTCAAAGATGGCATAGACAATATAATTCAAGGTCAACAAAATATTCAATATTTCTTTATTTAGAAGTATATGGATTGATTTGATCCGTAGGCTCAGTCCAAGACAGATCTCAATAAATTTTTTAATTTCATTGATCCCTGTAATGAAGTAGTTGATAATGAATTTCTTATGGTTCTTCGACAAAAGCATGAAATATTAGCTACTTTGAATTCTATGGCTACTAGAAAGAGTCCAGAGCTTCATGGATTTCCCCAAGAGTTCTATAAGAAATTCTGGTATATAATGCAGAATGATGTCACTGTTTTCATTCAAGGGGCCTGGTTAATTGAATGCTTATACCCTGCAATAAATGTTGGACTTACTGCTTTGGTGTCCAAGGTAGATAAACCTATAAGATTCTCAGTTTGGAGATCTATTTCATTAACCAATACTAGCTACAAAATTAGTTGCTAGCCAACACGATGAAACCAGTATTGAACAAAATCATTAGTCCTGTGCAAATCCTTTTCCTCCAGAAGCATTCTTGACAATTTTATTGGAGCATATAAAGGTTTGCGCTGGAGCAAAGCAAGTGATCAAAATTGTATGCTGCTCAAACTCGATTTCAAGAGAGCTTTTGACATTACATTGGGATTTCCTACACAAGACAATGAAGTTTCTTGGTTTCTCCCAGCAGGTAATTAATCTGATTTATGCTTTCAATAAAGAAGCAAGATCTGATGTTCTTGTGATGGCTCTCCTTCACAATCGTTTCCAATCAAAGGAGGGGTCAGGCAGGGTTATCCCTTGGCACCATACTTATTTTTCATTGTTGCTGAAATGATGAAGCGAATTACAACTAAGCTTCAACAAATTGGAAAGATGAAATGTCTACAGATGCAAATGATAGTAATTTTCTCTCACTGATGCAGTATGTAGATGCCGCCTTCTTATTTTTGAAAAATGATGATAGTAGTGTGCATGATTATTACTTGCAATGGATCTATTGATCGCTTGCTCCATGGCTACTCCATGGCTGGTTGATTGGGTTCATTTGTTTTGAATTTATTCTTTTAGTCTCATTATTCCAGCAGGTTAATCCCATGCTCACGCGGGGCCCACACCACTACATGCACACCCATCTACCCATGAAAAAGCGCAGGGTGATTGCTTCCATTCGCACAGGTGCACACCACCTCCGCATTGAGACAGGGAGATGGATTCGGGAGCCGCGTGAGGACAGAGTCTGTCAGTGTTGTCAACAGGGCGCCATTGAGGATGAAAGTCACGCCCTCCAGGCCTGTCCAGCGTACCAGCATATCCGGGCTCGGTATGCTCGGTTAGTTGTGCCCCATCAGGCCTTGCATGAGCTACTGAGCACGGCCTCTATAGGCTTGTTGGGATCGTACCTCTGGGAGGTAATGGATACGCGGACTCAGTTATGCCCCCCTGTCTGACATTAACCTCAGCTGTACTTGTGATTATGTATATAACTGTGCAGTATGTCAGCATCCTTATTGCTACTAAGGATTTTCCCCCGAAAACCCTTCGGGGCGGGGGTTTTTTAATCCTGGTAGTAATACGCCTGCTGCTCTCTCTTTGTACTTGGGTCCATAGGGCAGTTGGTCTCCGTGGACGATAAAATCATATTCTATTCTATTCTTATTTGGTTTTGTTGTTTTATTTTTCCTTGTTCATAGTTTCATTGCTAATCTTCTTGACCTTCGGTTTTACTTGTTCTATTAGCCTTGTAAGTTAGGTGTTCATGCTTTCTTATCCTTACAATTGTCTTTATCCAGGTTGCCCAATTTATTAGAGTCTATTTTCATCACTTTGCTTTCTTAAGATTAGACACTAGCATTGCAGGTATTTCTGTTTTGGAAAAAAATATGGCCACTAAATTGCTTGGACTTCCATTGGCTTCGGATATGAGTCCGCATGCTCTTTGGGCCTCAGTCACCAATAGAATTAAAAGAAAGTTCATGATGTACCCTACATCTTTGTCCTTGGCAGGGTGGGTGGAAAATGTCAGTAGTGTAATTGTTAGCACTATTAGAAAGTCAAAGAAATTTAACCCATGTCATGAACTGGCAAATGAGTTTGAACATGCCAATAAAGTGGCACTACCGTGTGATGTGGCAAAAAGAACAAGAACAAGTGGAATTGTAAAGATCAATGGTCCCTCTCTTTGTTTTCTCGAGACCTGGGACGTGCCTCACCCTCCCCATTGGATCTAGGCCTAATCAGCGGCAATAATCTTCCATTTCTTCATATTCTTTATTGTTTTGAGCTTGGGTTTAGATAACAAAGACTGCTTAGTTTTATTTTTGTTCCCATGAATCAACACTTTCCTAGTTCAACTCCAGCGGACCCATATCCCATTTCAAGCATCTTCATGCCTGGCCCTTTTTGCATAAATCTGTGGCCCTTTTTCTCAAATCCATGTGAGAAACATCGAGATCGACTTATAAAGCTTTTTAGAGTAAAGCGCTCAAACAAAAGTTTTTTGCTTTGAGTGGTGATGATCTTTCAAAATAGATTTGAACAAGGGCTTCATCATATAATCAAATTTTATTTCTAAAGCAATGTGAGATGAGCTTGGGTTTAGATTACAAAGACTACTTAGTTTTATTTTTGTTCTCATGAATCAACGCTTTCCCAGTTCAACTCCAACGGACCCATATCCCATTTCAAGCATCTTCATGCCTGGCCCTTTTTGCATAAATCTGTGGCCCCTTTTCCCAAATCCATGTGACAAACATCGGGATTGGCTTATAAAGCTTTCTAGAGTAAAAAGCTCAAGCAAAAGCTTTTTGCTTTGAGTGGTGATGATCTTTCAGAACAGATTTGAACAAGGGCTTCAGCATGTAATCAAATTTTACTCCTAAAGCAATGTGAGATTGCATTGTTTTGTTTTGGATACATTGTTTAATAATATGCTTGCTTTATGTTGGCTTGAAAAATAGTGAAACAGATGCCCCTTGGGCAATCTTTACTACAGGCAAAGCCAAGAATATTGTTATACATTGTTTGCATAGTTTGGTAGAATAAGAATATGTAGCATAATAACAGGGGGTTTCTTTTGTATTTTTGTACTTTTTTTCCTAAGGTTTTTATATGATTTCATGGATGTATTTGATGAGGCATACTAATTAGTATATCTAGAGTGCGCATACGCTTGAACTAATTTTGATGCCTATATCCAATGGTTTAGACCCACATATCATATATTTCTTTTTTAAATTAAATTGTATTTTCTTATCACATCCTGCTCGACATGCAAGGCTCGAGATAACCCATTTTAGGGTTTATGTGTTTAGGGTTATGTTCATGTTTGGTCCGGGATGGGGGCTCTGTACTCTGCAGCAGGAGATCCAATTTTCTTTGGTCATCACGGCAACATTGACAGGCTTTGGGTGATATGAAAAAGTCTAGGCAGGTCGGATCCTCAAGATAGGGCAGCGAGAGCTGTAGGATGAGCATATATGCCTTTTATTCCTCAATCTAGACCGTACATAGAGATCCTCGTTTGTGGGGTATGCATGTACAAGTTTTAATATATTGTATAACACAGTTTGTAAAATACTATAAGATTTGACACAATGTACTATATGGTGTTGAATATGTAGCATAACAACAGGGGGTTTTCTTTGTGTTTTTGTACGCTTTTCACTAAGGTTTTCCCATGATTTCGTGATGTATTCAAATGGATGTACTAATGCGTACATCTAGAGTGCACCATTTCCGAGCCATTGATTTTAGCCTTTTTTTTTCCAATGGTCAACAACAGGGAAAATTTTAAGGGGCCTATAATTTTTTGTAAGTATAAACAATTGGCCATTCCTCGTGAAATATGTCCACAAAAGTGTAGCCTGAATTGGCCATTTTTCCTATTATTTTCTAACGTGGTTGCAACTCAAATGGCGATTTTCCAAGCAAACACATAATTATGTAGAGCCCAAATGGCAATTTTTTAATAAAGTCTTATTAGCTTTAGAGCTAGGTTCCAAAACATTAAAAAATCCCAAATTTCAAGCCCCATATAAATGTTTAAAATTATATCTGAAGTACTACAATGACTTAAATGACATAAACAATATGAAATAAGGTTCACACGACAAAATATTTTAATGGCCCAGATTGTACGCATCACCATCGCTTTGACATATCTTCAAACAATAAATTGGCCTCTCCTATATTGTATGCAGCATAGCTACCGTAAAATAATAAGTTGGCTTCTCCTAGCTCAAGCATCTGCAAGAGGGCTAATTTGAGAACCATAATCATAACAAATGTTTATTTATTCTATTCTAATATAATACAGACATAAGAAAGACATAACAAATGTTTATTTATTCTATTCTACATAAGAAAGACATAAGAAGTGAACCATCGGATTCATTTATTTATCAAACAAACCATCGAAATGAACATTATTTTCAAAAGCCGAAGTTGGAACTTTGGGACTTGATTTGAAAATCAAACCGTCTCTGATCATGCCGATTTTCCCTGTAACGGATCTTCCTAGCCTCCTGCATCCGAAAATCCTTTTTTCATACCAATATCCATTGTATAGAGCTTCGAAAATCTTCCTGATGTTTCCTCTTTGCTGGAAATACTGTTCACCCAATATGCATTTTATTTTTGTGTACATTAGTTCGACTTACGACCAATGACACTGTATTCTTCTATTACACCAACGTCCAAAATCTTCTACTACCATATCAAAATACTACGAAAAGCTCTATGCATCATAGGACAAGCATCTCTGCATCCTTAAACAATCATCTCTGCATTTACAAGCAAAAACCGGTATCTCTTAATGCTCATCTCATGCTATTTGTATTTAGTCATATCTTCAATGGCAGATACCATAGTTCTTGGAAATATCTAAGTGGAGAAGTGCCTAAGTAGGAGCAACTACTGCAGCCGAGTTTAATCTCAGGATCACAAAGCCTTTATGTGATTATATTACAAAGCAGAAATCCAATCAATTCCCACTAAGAGCCGCATTGCACAGCAATTCTTTCATGAGTAGATATCATTCTAACTTAACCAAACCACCATGGCAAAGCACTGCCTAGAAAACTAAATTTTCTTACTGCTGTATATCCAAATACCTTGATATTTTTCATAGCCAACCAGCACTGGGACTTCGTCATGTAACAATGTATAATTGCTTGAAATTAATTATTCCAACCAAAATTGCAGACCAGAATTCCTACAAAATTAAATAGGACTATCTACAGCATTGATTCCTAGATTCAAGATCATAAATAAAACTATTGAACACAAACTGAAATATAAAGTACTTACCTATATATCCTTGACTTGCCAGAAGCTCATATCTGGCTGATTTGTACCTATAATAGGTACTTCTGGCAACATTGGCTCACGCACACTACCAACTCCCCTTCTACTAGTCGCCTCCTTCCATCTTTGGAATGCCAAATCATATGGAAAAGACTCCAAGGAATGCTCACACTTGTAAAGTCTTAAAGTAGCATCAAGGTTAATGTCTAGTCGGTTTCGCAGCTTGTTTTTTATGAAGCTCAAGGAACTGAAAGCTCTTTCATCCTCTACACTTCCAAGTATCATTGTCATACATAGATCAGCGAGATTGATATATTCACTCAGGGCATCCTTGAGATAATCGTGCAGACTTAGCTTATTCCACAGTCTTGTTACGGCTCCTTGTTCCAATGGCTCATGCAAGAGAGGAAATTGAGCATACATTGTGGTGCCAAATAGCCCTAATTGCATTTTTAATGCATCTGAATCTAGAATGCCATTGATTTCCTTGCCATCAACTACATGCCTCTGACAGAAATGGCTAATCAGAATCTTCACACAATCTGAAAAATTTGCAAGCAACTTTTCAGGCCCATTAGCATTGTTCCAAAAATTTGGGAAGATAATTCCCATTGCATCGAGCAATTCATCACGGGGGAAGCGTGCTCGCAGTTCTGCAGTTAGACTTATCCCAACATCTCTCATATTATCTTTGATAGATTGAATAAGTAAGCCAAATTCATTTTCTCTTACTCAATTTTTTGCAAATGGTTATTTCGCCCAGATTTCATGAAGCAATATAATGGTAAGAATTGGTCCTTCACATGTATACACAAGCAGCCGCTATCATTGTACTTCAAAAAACTCTTTCCATCCTCCAGAGACACGAGGTCCTGCCACCTATAAAAAGCTTTATCTCCTTCAAAACTGCCTGGTCTTTCATATAGCTTTTCCAGCCGTGTGCATGCCATTTTTCTTGCAATGGAGTACTCAGAAATGAATATTGCTCGATCTTGTGCCTGTTGGATTAAAAAGACAAGTTCCTTAAGCAAAGGAAGAAGAGCATACAATGTTAATAATGTCTCTGCATCTGTTAGCAGCGTGAGCAGTTCAATGGCCTTCTCTTCATCAGATAAATCAGCGCATGCCCCTGCAACAGAAACGTATTCATCATATAATCTGCGAATTGGTAAAGCAATTGAAATCCATCTTGTATCCACATCTTTTAGCAGTTTCAATCCCTCGGTCAAGCCTACGGCATACTGCTGGAAATGTGCAAGTCTCTGTGGGCTGCGACAATAAAACAAGTTCACATTGTTGACCAAATATTCTACCTTTTCTACGCATCGGAAGTCATTCACAATCTTGAATGCAAGGTTTGTCCTGTGTGCCATGCAATGAATAGATAACATATATGGTGCGAAGCTTGTTTGAAGTCGCACTCCTAATCCAGTTCTACAACCAGATATCACTGACGCACCATCTGCACCAAAGCAAACTAATTTCTTTGCACGATCATACATACTCAACCCTGCATTGGCTAACTGTTCATCTACCATAGCATACAAACTTTCAGCAGTAGCATCTCCATCCATTTTCGTTATACTCAAGAAATATGACTTTCTACAAAACTTCTCAACATTGTACACATGCATGCACAGCCATGAAGAGTTATCCTTCGCAGTAACTTCATCCAACGATAAGGATAAAAATCTGGAGCCTACAAAAAATAATAATAGAAAATAAAACTCCATACTTAAATACAAAAGAATGCCAGCACTTGGAAATTAAAACATTCAAAAAATAAAGGCGAACAATGCATATTTGGCGAAGCATACGAGACTCACCAAATACGAACTGTTGTGTCCTCGCCTACTACTAATGCAACATCCCAGGGCCCTACTCCTATTCAAGGCAGTTTAAGGGGATAAACATCCAAAGTTCTCACCTAGTTCATTTACATGGAATTTGCTATACCAATAAGCATCGTATGCTTGTTTATGACTACATGCCAAATAACTCTTTGGACCAATGGCTGTTTAAAGAAGAGGAGAAATGTCTTCTAGACTGGAACACAAGATACAAAATCTCACTGGAAACAGCTCAGGGTCTAGCATATCCTAGTCAAACAAAAAAGAAAATCAAAGTAAACTATATCAAGAAGAAAAAAGAGAATAATAAAAGCAAAGAAAACATCGTTAAACAAGAATTGTACCTTTAATGAGATTCCGCAACTCATCTTTAGCAACTTCTGCCATATGTCCTGCGAAGTCCCAACCTGCACTCTCAGACCAATGCAAAGATGGTATATTCGAAAGCCCGTGAGCACGGAGCAATGATTCATGCTCTGGATAATCTCTCATTGGGCGTCCATATTGCAGTAGATGCAAAATTGTTCTCATTTGCATGCATTTGACGTTGAACTCCAAGAGCTCTTGCTTTTTAAACATGCAATGAAATATTGTCTGCTTCCGTTCCTTTGCAACCGCCAATGCTTGATACTTTTCAAACTGTTGAGCATTTCTAGCATGAACATTTTTTTCAGGACCTTCCCATCCAACAAACACGTACTTCGTGACTCCATCTACTATAACTTTGTTTTTTAGCTTCCCAACATGCCGATCAATGTTATTTTTCTTGCATTGCAAAGGCTTATGCAATTTATTTTTCCATGAGCATATATTGCATTTGACCATTGTGCGACCACCTATATCTATGGGCTCAATGAAAGGATACTCAGCAAGCCAGTCATTTTTAAAACTCCTATTGGCAGCCCATTTACTACCCAGCCGATCCTTATATGCTCCACGACGAGGCCTCTTCCTTTTAACTTTTTCAAATACAAACTGATCGTGATTGTCAGCTAATTCGGGGTTCAAATCAAAGTAATCCCCATCAATGTCATCATCCTCTTCCGCATCAATATCAGGCTCATTTATTGAGTCATTTACATTAGCTTCTTCCGCTGAATCATCCTCTTCTTCTATTGTGGACAGACTGTAGTCTTCATCGTGAGAAGAGTTATAACTATCATTACTAAAGGTCATCGGTGTACATCGCTTACCAGAAGGGCGTAGGCCATTCAAAAAATATGATATACTCCTTTGAGATTTCTTTTCCATAATTGAATTCATGTCTCCGAGGCTAAATCTGCAAAGGAAAAAAAAAAATTAGAATCCATAAATCTTTTCTTTGAAAGTAGTTACGACACGTTGCAGAACATAAGAAATAAATTGCAACATCTGTCTGATCTACACAACAATTCCGTCTACATGGTACTATTACTGGAATAGGTGAAAATGATTCGTCAAGATGGCCTGGTTCATATTGGCGTTCCCTTAAGGTAGCATATATTCTTTGAAACATTCTAAGAATGTGCCCTAGCATTTTGCTAAATAAGTGCTTTATTCAGGTTGGCTGGGATGAGTCCACTGCTGGACAAAGACAGAGAAGGGTGTCATTGTGGAAGATAGAGCCACTTACAGCTCCTTTTCTTTTGTGCAACCCTTCATTATTGTTAAGGCCAAAACTGCTCAGACCTGGTAATGTTTTTCAGAGATACATGCTATCAAACAACTTAGTAAGAGATATTGACCTTGCATTCTCTTATATTGCAGGTGAAGATGATTTAGAGGCAAGTATGAAGAGATAAGAGCTGAAGATAGCATGAACTTTTCTGGGATGGGTATGGAACACTGGTTACGTCTGCAGCAAAGACCCGATGCACTTACACCTGCAGTGCAACCAGATTACTATCACGCAATGGCTGTTGATGCCCTCCAAGAGATAAGAACAGCACATTCAAAGCAGCTTGGGGCTCAAAATCAGCAAGCACAATTGCCTCCCATAATTCAAACATCAAAGCAACAAATGCAACAACAGCATTCTCAAGGACAGCAGATGCAGTTGCCAAACCTTCCGACAGATTCAATGATGCAGAACCCAACTGCATGTTACCTGGATCAGGACTCATCACCCAAGAGAACTAGGCTGCAAGAAATTGGATGGCAGCAATGAAAGATACAAGCCATCCAGATGCGCAGCAGCATGTAAATATAAATTCTTCATGCTATGCTCTCATGCTTTGCTGGGACTGCATATAGTCTGTGCATTCCTCATAGCAGAACTTGTCTCTCCATTAAATCACTTGTTTTCTTCAAGTGAGCAGTGCTGTCCCAAATGTGCAAAATGTAGACTTCTTGAAGGCACCACCTAATAATTAGCTTTATTTCCAATCAGTGACCATCATAATAGGTTTGCAGCACCCCCTATAAGTTACTGAGTAACATTGTTTAGTGAATGAATCCTGTGTTTAGATAGTTTTGGGCAACCTAGTAATAAAGCTAAAGGCATTTTAATGGAATTAACAATAAATACAACGGACTGACTCTCTTTACAGAACCCAAAAACATACAAGTTACTTACTGGTCTTGAAGAGGCTGTTTGAGCAGTCTTGACAAAAGTATGCAGTTGAGGGAGAGTCCAATTCAATAAAGATGTACTTTGGAATTCAGTTAAGACTTACAGGTCCATTGTGCAAAGGCCCAGGGCCTATTTAACACCACAAAGCCCTTGCAGTTGACAGATCATATAAATCAGGACTTCAATATCTGAAGATGCTAAACCTGGAAGGAATACATGTAAGCTGCAGTTCTATTGTTCAAAATACCAGACAACTATCTTACTTCCAAACTAGACGATTTGATAGATTCAACTTTTGCTTCGAATCTTTATTGCTGGCATCAAAGGGGTTAGTTTACATGCCTTTCCCTAGCAATTCCATGCCCATCTATGGGCAGACTAATGATCAAATTGCAGAAACTTGGACAGGTCAGAAAGTTGGAAAGACAATCTCTGCAACTGTTTTCATTTTGAAGGCTAGAAGGATTGAGAAAATAATAGCTACAACATGAACAATAGCCAAGCATAACCAGATTTATGGACAGATTGAAATACAAGAACAATGTATTGTTACATGCCATTGACTATAATTCTGATGTAAACAGTAGAAATGACAGAGAATGATCAGGTTTAACCCTAAATTAGAAATCAACCATGCTCCAATCCCATGCATAAACTTATTTGATGTAGACTAATCTTGATCCAACAGAACCTACCTCAGTAGCAATGATTTTGCGGTAATCAGTTTCTCTTTTGCTGTGATGATCCACCAAAGAAACGATTTAGAATCGATTCGTGCTGAGGAGGAGATGAATGCGATCAGAGATGTTTCCCACGAAAAGTTCAAAAAAAAAAAAATGCATTAAAAATAATTCTAATTTTATGAGTTGTGAAACGCATAACTTGATAATTATGATGATAAGTGGAGGTGTTAATAAAAACCCCTTGATGATAAGTGGCGAATTTGGAGGTGTTAATAAAAACCCCCTGGGATGTGGCGAATCCGATATTCCCTAGGAGAACATCCTATGTTAAAATGGCCATTTTCTAGGCCTTGGTAATTTATTCATGGAGCCTTAATGGCTAAAATGTTGGTGTGTTCCAGATCGTCAAAGATGAATTGGCAATTTGAATCCCTTGATTGTCAATATAGTGCTGCGAAATGGCGAATCTGCAGCTCCTAGAGAGCTAATGGATCCTACTCAGGCCGGCCAGTGCATTTTGCCAAAATGGCTGATTCGGGGCCAAATGGCCCCTCGGGGCCACTAAAATTTTCGTTGGTCAACAACCAATGGCTCACAACAAAAGCCCTTTTTTGTGCGTGTGGTGCATAATGGTCAACAACCAATGGCTCACAACAAAAGCCCTCTTTTTGTGCGTGTGGTGCATAATGGTCAACAACCAATGGGTCACAACAAAAGCCCTCTTTTTGTGTGTGTGGTGCATAATGGGCACATGGCTTGAAGGGCGCATGTAGTGCAGTTTCCCGGCAATTTTTCGGCCGGGTTTGGTAGGCTTTCACATCCTACCAGTTGATTAATACAGGATTGCGCTATTGGATATTGTTTCATGGCTCATTCTGAATGAAGGTTGCAAAAAATTACCATGCATTTTTAGATTTTGAGGCAGTTATTAAGCAAATTCCAAGGCTTCTAGCTAACAAGCAGAAAAGTTTTCCACTTGGGTTTCTCACCACAAGAATCCATGGAGGCCAAAGGCTGCTGTTAAATTCCAGTTGAAAAATGTTTGTGTATGGGTGTTGCAAACTTTATGACTTTCAGAATAATGGGATCAATCCGCTCTATCTTTATGGTAACTTTTACTTATGTTCTATTTGTTTTATTGTGATGAAATTCAAAAGCTACAGGTGATGAAAGCCTCAAATGAATTCTAGTTTTTTTCTGGTTTGAATTCTAAAATTTTTGTCACCCCGGGGGGGGGGGGAGGGCATCCCTAAGGCCCCGAAGGGGCCAAATTTTTTTTTTTTGGCAACACAAACCATTAACATCCAACATATAAAAATTAAATCCTCCAACACATAACAACCAACACATAACAACCATTGACATTAACAACTAACACATAACTACCATTGATATTAATTAACACAATCATTGGGTCCAACACATTTAAATTAAAATCCCCCTTAAACCCCCTTTGGGTTGGGTGCATATTCACATGGGGGGTGACGTAGGGCAGCGAGAGCCCCCATAATTGTATTTTGCACGTACAAAATCAACACCATATAGTATTCCGCTTGAAATCTTATAGTATTTTGCGAATCTTGTTATACAGTATAGCAAATTCTGTACTTGCATACCCCACAAACGAGGAACTTTACGTACGATGTAGATTAAGGAATATGGGGTGAATATGCCTATCCAACAGCTCTCGTTGCCCGGAGTCACCCCCCATGTGAATATGCACCCAAACCAAAGGGGGTTTAAGGGGGATTTTAATTTAAATGTGTTGGACCCAATGGTTGTGTTAATTAATGTCAATGGTAGTTATGTGTTAGTTGTTAATGTCAATGGTTTTTATGTGTTGGGGGATTTAATTTTTATATGTTGGATGTTAATGGTTTGTGTTGGTTAGGCTAATCTCGAAAGCAATCCAGCTAGAGACCTATGAAGCAAATTCTGCAACCAAGCTTTAGGGTTTCAGTGGAAGCATTGGTTTGGGTTTTCTCTTCAAGAGCAACTAATTTCTAAGAGAATCGTGATGTAGATTAAACATGGCTGCTCTGTTCCATTCTCGAAGATCATCAACCAACGGAATTAATGTAACCTTTGATAATTCCGTTGAGAGTTTCTTTTTTAAGCATCGTATGGAGCATAATTGGAAGGACGTGAGCAAACCTGGGTGTATTAAGGGCTGGGTAAATCATCTGTGTGTAAACTAATCTCTGTGAAGAAAATTCATGGCTTTATCTGCAATCTACCAAGCACTATCTCCAGCAAGCATCGAGAAGTTTGATGGTAAAAGGTTTTATATTTGGAAGATCAGAGTTAATTCTTTATTGTTAGAAAGAGATCTTCTTAAACTTCAAGATGGAACTGAACTAAGACCAGCCGATCCATGTTGCATCTAAGTGGGAGCAGCTAGATGCCAGAGCACGAGCTCTTATTTAGCAATTTCTCAATAATAATTTGGTGCCCACTGTTCTATTCTATCATACTGCTCAAACTATGTGGGCATTTCTTGAAAGCATATATGGCGATAAGGGAAAATCCACAATGGTATTTTTGCTCAGTAAACTATTGGATCTAAGGCTCATTGAATAAGTATTGTGCAATATGTAAGCGAATATAATGCATTGCAACAGCAGCTAGCCACAATTGGGTCCCCAATAGGACATGATGGAGTAGCTGTACTTATGAAGGAGTTGCCAAAAATCTATGATACTTTGTCTTTCAATCTAATAAGTAAAAAGGACTTAAAGCCTCAAGATGTCATTGAAGCTCTACTTAAGGAGGATGCCAGACAGAAAACAAAAGAAGGGTCATCTGAATCTGCATTTATTGCTCGAAATCAGCCCAAAAGAAAAAGAATTTTTTATTATTGCAAGTAGCCTAGTCATGTGATTGTTGTTTGTCCACAAAAGAACAAGAAAGAAGGTGAAGAGTCAAGAAGAAATGGCTCTAAATTGTTTTAGACTGAGTGGGATCTAAGTGGATATCTATGTGTTATGATCTTTGTGGCACTTATTGATCAATAGTAGTTTATAAGTTTGTCAATTGTATATGGACATTTGAGGCAGGGGAAGTGTGAATATTAGCCTCTGCATGTCCACGTATACATTCCATGGCATCGATCCAGTCCTGGAGTCGTGCCTTTTTGCACAGTCATGCCTATTCATATGATATATCCTGCACTGCAGTGAGCAGGATTCTCGTCATTCGTATATTTTTGAGCAAAACCTCCAATAAATTGGCATTTCAAAATGCTATATTCTATCTCCATTCATTTGCAGACAAAGGAGGTGCGCAGTTATATATTCCTAAACGAGGATGGCTCACAGGCCCCATTATCCTGACAAGACCCCTTATGTTGTTCATTGAAGAAGAAGCTAAAGTTCTTGCATCTCCGGTAACTTTTATCTTCTCTACATTTTATGGAGCTGATTCAAAAATATAACATATTATTAGTAAGAGGATCTCTAAGGTATCAAAATTTGCGAAAATTTTTCTTATTGTCATGATCAATTTGTAGTTGTCGTGCTTTACAGAAAGCTAATGAGGTCAGTCATTGATCCCCTGCCTTCTTATGGAAGAGGAAGAGAGCGTCCTAGAGGAAGACAGATTAGTCTCATTCATGAGGAGAACCTGATAGATGTTGTCATTACTGGTAAGCCATGTTCATATTAATTTATTTCTAGTTCTTTGGTAATAAATTAGTATTAGATGCCTGATCATGTGGGAATGGAATAATAGATGGACATTGAGCCCTTACTCTTTTTCGTGGAACTCTACACATAATCCCCCAGGCAGGGTTGGCAGATCCTTCTCTACTGCTTATATGTATTGAAATGAATTCTCTAGTGCCGAATCTGCTTCCAAGCACTTTCTTGCTGTTGTTTACCCATCTAAGAGAGGAGGAAGATTAAAGGACATTGATTTGAAGGAGTTTAGAGCTCTCGGGCATTTTGAAACCAATAAGTACGGTGGGATATTTTTTATAGTATTTTTACATCCAAACAAGGCATTTAGTCAGTGGTTAGAAACGATGAAAGGAAGGATCAATCAGTAGTTACAGGCAGTTGTAGTAATACAGTAGTAGCTCCTATTATTTTACAGTTTAATACAATGTTTTTTGAAAACAGATGACTATGCCAAAGGATAAAGTATGGGATAATGCATGTGATAATGTCTCAAAGGTTCGAGGGAGTAGTGGCAGTGGCAATAACCATTGGGACAGCAAGTATTGTAAGAAACATTTCACAGGTTCTTTGACAAGATTGAAATGCCATATTGGGGCCAAATGTGGAGAAGGAATAGACAGTTGTCTTGATTGCCCTCGTGAAATGAGAAGGTCAATTCAAGTCAAGAACTGATAGAAGGGGGAGGGACAAATGACGGAAGGCGGTCGAATTGGGCGGTCGGGGTTCTGACGGCAAAACTTTGATCGACGATATCTCTCTTATCTGGTGTCAGATTTCGACATGCTTGGGCTTGTTGGAAAGCTTGCTCTGAGCTCTTTTCGGAAGTGTATAGCATCAATGGGTTTGCATGTGGTTTGTTGCCGTAAACAGCTGATTTCCGGACTGGTTCGGATGTCATGGCTCCTGCCAGACAGGCTGATGGGGGATCGATTGAGCCTCATGGCTTGGGGCTGAAGCCAAGGGAGATGGCGAGGAGGAAGAATCCTCCAGTAAAGCGGAAGGGCATGGGTCTCGACATGCATGAAGAGGCGCGGGCTGTAGGAAGTGGCATGCAATTGGTGGCAGAGATGAGGGAGCTCTTGGAATCCCCTTCGGTTGAAAGGTATGTGGATTGCTCTTCCTTTCAATATAATTCTGAGACTCCTCCGGGATGAATAGGTCGATCCTTAGTTGGAATGTGCGGGGGGTGCGGTCCTCTAATAGTAAGAGGGCCCGTGTTTCTTTGGCACTTCGGCAGTTGGGTCCTGATATTGTTTGCATTCAGGAGCATAAATGTCACAGGGGTGATATGTCCAGGCTCATGAATATGGTTGGTAGGCAGTTTGCCTCTATTGCTTGGTGTGGGATGAGATTTTGCAGGGGTTGCAGAAACACCTCAATTGGTGGAAGGGTAGCAAGTTGTCCATGGCCGGTAGGATCATATTGCCAAGTCAGTACTTTGTAGCACTCATGTGTATACAGCATCTGCGATGTTAGCTCCTGAGGGTAAGATACAGGATTTGGATAAGATTGTTCGAAATTTTGTGTGGGGCGGGGATGATGAAGGGGCGGTTGTTAAAGTGGCTTGGTGGAAGTGTCTCCGCCCCCGGGAGGATGGGGGCTTGGCCATTCTGGATTTGGCACTGCATAGTAAGGTGTTAGTCTCCAAGTTTGTTTGGAGCATTCTGCAGGATGGAGCATCTTCTCCTGGTGCGGCGCTGTTGTTGCAGTCTCTTTGCCATTGTGTGACGTTTGGAAAGTCGTCTGTGCATGTGGAGTTGCCCTGGGCACTGTTGTATGGTCTCGAGCCTTTCCCATATGCATCCCCTTTTTTCACGGGGGTGTTGCGGGCTTGGCATCTTGTGCGTGTGCTCTTTCGGCTAGATTATGCCTCAGTTTATCACCACTCTTCTCCTTCTTTGTGGGTTCCTCTACCCCCTGCGCACTTGCCCTTGGCTGCCACCATGCATGCTCGAGCGCAGGCCCGTTGGAGGCAAGCTGCTGTGCTCACCTTGGAGGATTGGTATTGGGGTGGTCAGCTAGCTTCTTGGGAGTTCTTTCGAGCTCGCTGTCGCCTGAGGGGCAGTGACCGGGCTATCTGGGAACAAGTGGCGGGGAGTATTTCGCTACACATACCTATAGTCCCTCAGGATGATGTGGTGGTGCAGGTTTGGAAGGTTCATCTGGATATTGTGTCTTCTTGTTTTGTGTGGTCTTGTTACCGGGTGCTGGCTATTCATGACACACTGCCCCCTTCAGGCAAGTGGTCTCTGCAGCTTCCGGGTTCTCGATGGCGCTCCGTTTGGACGTGGACATGGAGCTCACTTCCCCCACCGAAGGTTAGGGTGCTTCTGTGGCAGATGGTGCACCGCTGTATCAGGGTGAATGTCCTTGTGAGTCAGTTTAGGCCGGGTGTGAGCCCTCTGTGCCCTTGTTGTGGCCTTCATCGTGAGACTGTGGAGCATTGTCTGGTTTTATGCCCTCACCTGCAGGCTGCCTGGGATTGGGTTAGGGCTCTGTTTCAGGTGAGATTGACTAGCCAGCAGTTGCTGCTGCATGTGTATCCTGGTGCTTGGCCGCTCTTGCGGCACCAAGCCTTGCATCTGTGCGTGGCTTGGTTGGTGTGGCTAATTTGGAAGCGGCGGCGGTTGTGGATCTTTCAGGGGATTCAGCAGCCTGCAGCCTCTCTAATTCCTAGACTCAGGTACAAGCTATTTCAAGCTTTCTGGTGTTCCCGGGATTAGTAGAGCGGAAGTTTGCCATTTGGCGGGACTTTTTGGGTGTTGTAGATGGTGATGGTCGGTTTGTACAGCAGTAGACTTGCAGTTTTTTCTGTGAGTTTGTTGTGGAGTGTTGAGGTATCGCTGTCTCTTTGGGGCAGTTCTCCTTCCTCCTCACTTGCTTTGTAACATTACCATTCTTTTAATATATTGATGACACAGTTCTTTAAAAAAAAAAAAAAGAACTGACAGAAGGTAATTGACAATGATGATGATGATTAGATTCAAGAAGAAGATAATGATTTATGTTCATACAAAACCTACTGCTTATTTCCAGAGAGAGTTCTGAACTTTTCTAGCTGTGGATGCATAATTAACATATCTAATGACAAAATTGAATTTAATATAATATGTAATTTTGAAATTAAATTTCTGAGCTCAAACAAGAAGCTTAGATTGCCACTCTTGGTCGCCCTTTTGGATCTGGCAGAGGTCCAGAACAAATCTTAGGTACCATTCCGGCTCCTTGTGAGAGTTTTTTCTTCCAACTAAACATCATCCGCTATGATTACCGGAGGAGATTTTATAACTAGATTGCTCATTTTCCCTTGGTACTGACCCCAAAAAGGTAGATTCAACATAAATGTTGCACTGGTTTCTATTGGACATTAAGATATTTCAAGCAAGAGATGACTTGGCATCTCAGTTTACGTTGATTTAGTTAAACTAGCTTTTTGTTGATCTCCTTTTGGAACGGAGCTTTTTCTAAAATTATGTATGGCGGTTGCATGTTTCTTAATGCAACACCGTCATCTCATGTATAAGGGAGGCACTTTTATAATACAAGATCATCTTGTTGTGCAATGCTTTTCGTGTATTATCATGGTATCAGAGCAGGCTGATTACCTTAGTGTTGTGTGAATCGTTGCTACTGCTGTGTGCATAACGAAATGGGCAAGATTGAAAAGCTGTCCCACAGTAATGCATTCTATTGGTTCATCAAGGTCGGGGAAAATTGGCTGAGAAGGGATTATGGCACATAATCTCTGGAGACGAGCCAAGACCAGTGCCCGTCTCACATCCTCAGAAAAGCCAAGTTCCAACAGCTGCTCAAATAGTGAAAGGAGGAACTTCACTACAGATTGAGAGCAAGGGTGAACTAGTAGCAACAGATGTAGGTCTCAAAGGGAGTGAGGCTGACAAGCAAGCACTGTTGAAATGGATGCAGAGAGATTGGGAAGCTGGGTAGAAGCATGAAAGGGTGATTGAATTTTTTTGTATATTGATGTAAAAATTTGAACTGGGTTAAAGTGTTTGTAATGTACATTTTGAATTTTACATGGAGTTGCCTATCATTAATAAAGGCGGTTGACGTACAATATTCTCCATTTACCAAATCCTCCCGAAATCTTGTACTAGCTTCTCTATCAATAAAATCTAAATATCTTGCCTGCGGAAAAAAAAAAAAAAACTTTGGTGCACATTTTGAACTTTCCTCAATCGATCAAACATGGCTCCGGATTCTACCTCAACGAAAACTTGGCCCGAATCGATTATAGCTACTCCTAAATCGAATGCATTTCAAGAAACAAATGTATCTTGAACAAATTGAAATCCCTTCAAGCAGTAATACAAATCCCTTCAAGCAGTAGTACAAATCTGGTTAATAATCTGATTTCTTGTGCAGGATGTTGTATCCCCTTTCTGCAGAATGGATCGATGTCTTAAAGCACCAGTTGAAGAAGAAACTATGGAAGAAGGATTGGACTCTCATGCAAGCACTTCGAGGTCAGCATCGGGTTCAGATTTCAATCCTCCTGTTGATGAAGTTTCGGAAAGCACTGTTACAAGCAGGCAAAGAAAATCGAAACAGAGGGTTTGTAGGGGTGGATACGTGACAAAGCCAATTAGAAGAAAGGTGAATGCTTCTGTAAATCTCATAATGAATGAGGTATCTAATTTGACTCCAAAACAAGCAAAAAGTATATTTGCAAGAAGATTATTGCGGGACAAAAGATTGCAATTCCTATTTGGAGCCGATCATTGGAAGGCCTCAAGAGGCTATCGTGAAAACAGACTGGTAAAAGAATTTAAAGGATGGCCTCCAAGGCGTCAAAAATGCAAATAGCAATGACGGACTTTGCCGCAAAGCATTCTATACTATCTATGGTGGTTGGAGAGGAAGGAGAATTACAGAAGACTTCATTAGCAGCTAAGTTGATGAAAATACATCCTAGAAATATGAAACTAGCAGTGGAGAGAAGGAAAAGAATGTCACTAGGTGGAACAAATCTGTGGGCATTAGCGGTGAAATCCAAGAACAAATATGATAGATCGGGGCTATGAAGGATATGGTTGCTCAGTTTTGGTTAGATAACTCAAAGGTTTCACCAAAAATTAGAGATGTCATGAAGAAGAGGACACAACCAATTCAATATATTGACATTACACAGTACAAGCTGTAACTTATTTTGTAATTGCATCTTGTTTTTGAGAATAAAGATGTTTTTATTTTGTAACACTTGATGTAAAGTTTGTAGATTTCTTTACTTTTGGCGAGAATAAAGATGTCTTTTATTTTGTAACACTGATGTAAAGTTTGTAACAGATTTCTTTACTTTTTGAATGTAATGTAGATGCAGTCTGCCCTAGTTGTTCTACATGGAAATGTCAAATTATTTCATGGCAACACGTACATGTATATTTGTTTACATGTATATTACGGATGTATATTTGTTTACATGTATATTCGGATGTATTGTACATGTGTAGTGTAACTAAGAAGAAATTAGTGTGGAGATGTATTAATTGTCAAAAAATTATGTGACTTCATAGTAAATGAAATAAAATTCATGTCGAATGTACATGTATGTGTGGGAGTTTAGGGTCTTAAATATGTAAAAGATTTGTATGTAATGTAATGTAATGAGGTGACTAATTTTATTTCCTTTGTAATTTTACAGTGAATTATTCCGCAATTTTGTGGATCGGTATCGGAGGTTTGGATTGGGCTTAGGCAATTTGAATACTTAAAACCTTCTTGCATTAGAAAGCTAAAGGAAAGAAACACATGTTGTTCGTGAAACATGAGCAATCGATATGTACAAGCGGGCATTTAATTTGATGAGGTCAAGACTCCATGAAAATTGTTCGTGCAATTGTGGTGTGTAAAGATCCGAAGCTCATCTTTGGAATATGTCAAGCCAAGGACAAGACATTTGATAATGTTAGCATATTTTGGAGGGCTATGGTATGTGTGATGAGCAAAGAAAGAAACGAAAGTGGCATAAGCTACAATGTATCAAATCAGATTGTGGAAATTGTGGGAAACAATTAATTGAGTTGTGTCCAAGAGAATACAAGGAGCAGATTGATCAAACGCTTGATTGGCAAGTCTATGGTTACGTTAATGAGCCCTCGAAGAAAGGAACTTCCACGAAGACTAAAGCTAATTGACAAGAAAGGCAGCTCCAATAATATGTTGGATAACATGTTTGATCATATGTCAAAGTTTGTATATCATAACTTTGTGGCACATTGGCAGAGCAAACAATTCAAGGAATCCATGAAGAGTCTTCGTGATGATACCGTATTATCGGGTTGTTGATTTCTCGAGGAGAATTATACTTTGAAGCCATTCAACGAGATTCAAGCACAACATTGGTACAATGAACAAATCAAGCATATTGGTCCACATCCACGATGTTCAAGGTACGAGGGGTAAAATGAGGAAATGTGTGCACTTCTTTATTTCGGATGACAAAACACATGATACTCACTTTGTACAAAAAGCATTCAAGATGCACCTCAATTGGTGAGAGAAAATGGTGCTCGTCATATGAAATACCACTTAGTTTGGTCCGGACGGTTGTGCAGCCCAATTCAAGTCGAGAAGAGCTTTCTATCATGTAACTAGGTATCATCAAGAGCATAAGATCAGAATGCTGCTTTGGAATTTCTTTGGCTCGGGACATGGGAAGGGCACACATGACGGAGAAGGAGCCATAGCCAAACTATGGCTCGAGGCGGAAACAAAGAAAAAGGATGGGAAAGTGATAAAAAATCGTGAAACCGCATGTGAGGTT
Source organism: Isoetes taiwanensis (assembly GCA_021234155.1). Lineage (NCBI taxonomy): Eukaryota > Viridiplantae > Streptophyta > Lycopodiopsida > Isoetales > Isoetaceae > Isoetes > Isoetes taiwanensis. The sequence goes on along the minus strand of JAJEKV010000003.1, from coordinate 4,981,179 downwards.
CTTGAAGAGAAAATTTCTGATGTGGAAAGGGTATTTTGGAAGGTGTCCGACATTGACCGTTCCCCAAAGATTTGATGTGCTCCCGGTGAAAGGGTGCAATCTCTTCATTGCGTATCATCCATAGATCCAAATGATCCAACAAAGTTAATGTGTAGATCTCTTTCATGTTTTTGTAAGGCATGCATCAATTTTGATTGGCTGCTTGTGAGAATGCTGATCATTGTGGCAGGTGGGAGTTGAGAAAACTAGAGCCTACAAGCGGGGACAATGTTGAAAGAAGATGGGTAGGCAGGAGAGAGGACTTGTGGGCAAATGGCGTGGACAATGTGGATGAGGCGGTCGGAGGTTGGAGATTATTTTGCATCATTCACATCCCCAGACAATTATGAAAGGGTCCCTTATTATCTCATCCAGTGCACAGAAGTGAAACATGCCCTCGAAGAAGACACCAAGGATGACTATGGAAATGAATTTTATTGTGGTAATGAAGTTATAGCTGGTAACTACTTTGAATTGATTCCTGGTTGCCATCAAAAGTACAGGCTTATTCAAGGAAAGAAAGTTCTTGTCCATCCCGAGTCAGTAATTGGGGTGAGATTTCCATTGGAGCCAGTCAAACATAAGATTAAAGGTACATCTTATGCATATGAACTGACTAACTATTGGCATGAAATGTTGCTGGGAAATTTGCTAGAGATTGTAGAATCTCTGTAATACGTTAACCTGTTGTTGAAGTAACTTTTCTATGCACTAAGGCATGGACTTGCAAACTGAATGTAATCAGAATGTGAACCAGATTAAAACACAAACATTAATATAATGTTTATATACTTCCAAGACTGTTATACTTAGTGTAAGTTCAATTGGTTTCCCTGTTCGGCATTGATCTCCTCAAGAATCGGGTGCGCCAGGTGAGTTTGCATTTGAATTGGGGATATGGATTGTGATCTAGTCGTTCGATCTCCTCCCGCCATCGGAATCAACCAGTCACCACAGGTAAAAAAGGAATTTTTATCCCTGTCTATTCTCTTCTCCCCTGTTTCTGATATGGCTCGTACCATGTCAATGATTTGTTCCTTAACCAATGATTTGTGCCAATGATTTGTTCAACATCCTTTTCTCAAAATCTATCCCACTGTCCTCTTTTTCTGACCCAATTGGCCAATGGTTGATGCTGGCATATATCCCACAAGCCTAGCTCAAAGGAAAGGGCTATACTCAATGTGGAATATTCCTTTCAATGTATGCTTGATAACTAGGCACTAAGGAATATTCCTTTCAATGCAAAAAGGAATATTCCTTTCAAGGTAATAGGAATATTCCTTGTAACTATGGGTGCACTTAAACAAACTAAAGAATATTCCTTTGAAGGTAATAAGGAATATTCCTGATAACTAGGCGCTAAGGAATATTCCTTTCAATGCAATAAAGAATATTCCTTTCAAGGTAATAAGGAATATTCCTTGTTATCTCTATATTGTTGACTCACGCTTTACCAAACACAATATGCATAGGCACACAATATGCCTTAACATAATCCACTCATTTGGCATTTGTTGATTTGGCAATTGTTGATTTGGTAACATGTGGAACATTGAATGCATGTGGGATATTTGAGCCCATTACTAAAAAAAAGGGTGGACTAGAATTACATCTTGGGCCGGTTATGACCGCTGGCACATGGCGAAGATTACAAGCCCGGTGAGCCATAACTTTTCAACATCTAATCTCTATCCACACTTATCAATGAAGCAACAAAACCCTATTTATATATGTGCACGCTTTTTGTGATATATGCATGTGGGATATTGCTAACTTTGTGTTAGGGTTGTGCTAGGGTGTGAAATCGTATGCATGGATACATCCCTTTCCTCTTTCGCCTAATTCCCAAAACAAAATCGTATGCATGCAAACATCCCTTTTATTCCCAAAATCTGCCTGCCAGTAGCTTCATTAGTCCCTATCGTCTATTCAGCCATCTCCTTCACTCCTTCCCCATTCCGTCCATCTCCTTCACTTCCGCCATGGCCAAGTTCAAGACCACACTCCACGGGAACACTATCCCGGCCATTGTGCACGCTCCTCCCCCCCGGCAGAAGACGGTCCTCCTCTTCCTCCAGGAGAATCAGGTGTCTTCCTCAGGAGGCCACTTTCGGATTCTGATCGAGGCGAAGTTCACTCCACGAGAGGTGGAGAAGCTCATCATGGATCATCAGTCGGCCGCCGTTGCGGGTGATCGAGTGGGTGCATGAGGCTTACCTCGGCGAGGGGCGACTCCTCGAAATGAAGATGTATGCCATGGAGGGCGACCTTCATATAGATTTGAAGATGGCACGAAGATCAAGCCTTGTTTTTGTAATCCCCGGTTTCAATTTTTTTTGGTAATAGTCCTTGTGACTATTCTTTGTAAAAGCTTTTTAATTAAATCTGAAGCAATAGTCCTTGTGACTCCATTTTTTGTAAAGCTTTTTCATTAATGATGAGAACTCCTCTTCTCTACAATTTGTTGTGACTATTTTTTTTGCTTTAAGCTTCTTTCTCCGAGTTTCCTTTGTTCTTTTAGTTAAGCCCGAACTATTTCTATCCTTTCTCGTATAGATATAAGAAACATGTTTGGTACTTAGTTTGCAACTCAAGTTTTTGGTGCAACTCAAGTTAATGGCAGTTTTTGTCATTAATTATAAAATGCAAAGTACAATTCTTGAAATAGTATACCAAAACAAACATTAAAGCCAACAAAGGAATTTCAAGGTGCGAGAATTTATGATCGCACACTAACAAAATATGGTAACCAGTGACCAATAGGAAAATATGTTTGAGTATTTTTCTTTAAATGCATCTTGAAGCATCTTGAAGCATCGCCAAAAATTTACGGATGTTGGTCCGAAACCTCTTGAACAATACCATCGCATGAAATGAAACACTAAACTGTTAGGGTGTGTATACCACACCAAACCATGCACCATACCATGCCCCACACTATCATATTCATTTAAGCAGCACATCCCACCACACACCACACCACACCATTCACCACACACCACACCATTCACCACACACCATACACCATAGACCATACACCAACTATCATATTCACTTAAGCCAGCACATCCCACCACACACCACACCATTCACCACACACCCCACCACACACCCCACCACACACCACACCATTCACCACACACCATACACCATACACCAACTATCATATTCACCAGAACGAGCACATCCCACCACACACCACACCATTCACCACACACCCCACCACACACTCCACCACACACCACACCATTCACCACACACCATACACCATAGACCATATACCAACTATCATATTCACCAGAACGAGCACATCCCACCACACACCACACCATTCACCACACTCCCCACCACACACCACACACCAGACACCATACACCATACACCAAATGGTGGAGTGTGGAGCGGTGGTGGAGTGTGGTGGTGGGGGGTTGTGGTGTGGTGTGTGGTGGTGGGGGTGGTGGTGGTGTGTGTAGTGGTGTGTGGTGGTATGATGTGGTGTGGTGGGGTGTGGTAGTGTGGTGTTGAAACAATCAAAACAATCAAGTATGTTGTAACAGTCGAAACAATAAAGTAACTGTTTTGATTGACCAAAAAGGGTACAAGGCTTCTTTAAATCAGAAATCTTTTTTCTTCAAAAAAAAAAAAAACTTACATAGTCATAAAGTATACTATCAGTAGTATACTATTCAGCATAGTGTCATTTACACATTCCTTATAATAGGAAATGTGAACACAAATGTGAACAAAAGATATATATAAGCCTGTTACATAGTTCATCTTGCAAAATCGGATACTCGGACTCATGATCATTTCGGAAATCGAGGAGGGCTGGCGGGCTGATACGTTCTTTCGGATTGGCATCACAATGCATGACCAAAGCATCTATTAGAAATTGTCGCCGTGGAGTGACCTGTATTCATGAGAGAACCATTTAGATGTAATCTGTGACATCCATAAATAAGGTTAGAAATATTTAAAGGAACATGAGATGCGGTACATACAAAGGAAGGCATACAACTTACTTCCATATCTCTACCGGAGACAAGAGCTTCAACATATTTGTGCATAAATCCCATCACATACAACCCACATGATGTTAAATCGGACTCTTTGTGGCACCCTCTACTTGCTGAATCCTATTAACATTATTTCTCTTCATGAAATCGGCCTCTAGATACTTGACCGTCGATGTGGTTAACATTTGTGTGTGCAGCCTACATATCACGAAATTTAGCAGACCGAATTAGCGAAGAAAAGCAAAGCAACAACTTAAAGTATTACATACCCTTTGATTGCTTTCTCGTTCGTCGCATAACCTGTAAGAGGATTCAAGACGTGAATTCACAGTGCGGGTAGGATCTTGGAATCGGATGGTGCGAGCGTAAAAACAGCCAGCACAAAATGGTCATTCTCAAGGATAGGTGCAAGGATATGATGGTATTTAGCTACCACAATCCCCTTCATCCCTGATTTCACTATTTCAATGACATTCAATGATCCTTTGGCTGATTCACCCTTTCTTTTGCTGCTGGTAGCTTCTCTAAACCTTATATAGTTGTAAGCAGGATAAAAAAAGATTTTGCTCTTCCACTCGAAAGGCAATGTCTCATACAAGCACCTGGATTAGATTAAGATTAACATTAGAGACAAGGAATAGCAACAAATACAGCTCGGTTACAACCAGGTTATTACCTGCCATAAAGATCCACTAAGCGGCTACTCATTTTAGAGTTAGTTGCACATAAAATTGCTATGTCAGATGCAACCACTTTCATTTCAGTCGGCGGATAGTTCTTGAATGGCGTGAATGGCGCGAATTCCATAAGTTTATCCTTGTCATCATTTCTGTTGTCAGATCCAAGATGTTAGTGTCATATTAACAATTGATCCATGACAATAAAGCATAAATTGATACCTTCCAATCTCTGTTTCCAGTGGTTTAGACCTGCAAAACGAGTAAAATATAATAAGCTAATGAAGTATAAGTAAGTCAATATAAGCTAGCAATTACCGTTTTGCAGTGGATGTCCCTGCTCTGGTTTGCACTCTCTTTTTTCCAGTTGTTTTGGCATCAGCTTTGACCATAAATTTAGTCGTTGCCTTGGCTGCAATCTCCAAGGCTTCTTCAACATCATCTAGCTCCTTTGAATCGTCGCAAGTCTCTGAAGACAAGAAAGTGCTTCATTCTAATGTTTTGAAAGCAAGGCAAAAAAAGAAACACGTACCTGCCAAAGAACAAGCCTTTTCCTCAACTTGAAAAATAGCAGCTTCAGGACTGTTTTCAATGTCGTCACCAACATCTTCAGTAATTTTATCTGTAAACACGTCAACGTAAGTTTCAAAATACAAAAAAAAAAAAAAAAAATAGAAACCCTGAAAAGGAGAGAGAATTACTTTCTGGGCTTTCAACTAGTTGCTCCAATAATAGCAGCTCCGCTTCAACAGGTGGGATCTCTTTTTGGAAAACAACCTCTGCTGCAAAATATTGAACATTAGTGAACTCTAACTACAAGAGATGCAATCTTAATGTAATCAGAATGTCATCACCCTACCTTCCACATACCCCTCTGTCTCCAAATCCTGCACTGATTGCTTATGAGTTGTTGCAATTCTCAAAGGTGATGTAGATGTGGATGGACTTCCAACATCGATAGCAGCAGCATCGTTTGTGCCAGGTTCAGCAATTGGGATGTCTGAGAATGGTAAATGCAACCCCATCTCAATAACATTCTTCTTTTCACCTACAACATGAAATTTTGCTATATTCAGAACTTAAGCATAGTGCACGAAACATGAATTGTTTAGTTTACTGCAGGTTTTACTTCTTCCTTTCTTGATACTACCCATATGCGCATTGACACAATTGGGTGTCAATAAGAAATGTAAACACTTGATTCAGAATCAAGAGAAGATGTAGAGTAGATAGAAGCAAAATCTGAAGAAAAAACAATCAGATGCAAATCAAAACAGAACAAATGTTAATTACATGCAAGTAGGTTTTACTACGAGGGCAAACTTTCTGGCGATAATGTAGCGACAAAATAGAAGTACATTAGTGTACATAGCTATCACAATGTAAAGGAAAACCAAATACTAAATTCAAATGTATTTGAGAACAAAATATTTTATCAATACACCCTATCAAATACATCATTCAAGCATTGAATGTAAAGGAAAGTCAAATACCAAATTCATATGCATTTTGATCACATGTAAATGCAAAGTACTGATCAATGCAATACACCCTATTAATACACCACCACATAAAGGAATTCGAGAAAAGCACTTCATGGCACATGTAAATGTAAAGTCTGAAGCAAATACATTTCCTCTTTACAAGAAAGACAAAACCACGCCAAATCAAATGTTAATACTGAGTTATGTACATGATGGAAACTAAGTACATCTAAGTACACTCAAACTAATTATGTAATCAAAATAGAAATAGATGTACCTTAGGAAGGGATTCTAAAGCGATTGTCATGAGTCCTCGGACCATGAACAATCATGTACACATGTATTCATCGTTGAAACCCTGAATATAAGACAAAATAGACAATATGTATGACCACAAAGTGGAGATATTACCATGGTCGAGTCAAGGCAATCATTGCAATTTGCAAGTATTGCTTATATGTGAGAATGAAGCGCTCAGATCTTCTTTGCGAGTATGGGGGCTGGCTGCAGGCCTATCGGGTCCTGATCTTTCCAAATGCTTAGTCATCTCCTTTATTCTATTCTCACGGTTGGAATTAACTTCCAAATCCTTGCTGATTTTTTCAATGGCGACTTCTAATTCTTGCAAATCAGCCTTTAAACAATCAATGGGAATCATTAGAGCATCTAAGTCAGCAATATAACTTGATTTCTCCTCCTCTAAATGGGATGCCAAAGCCATTTGCACATCGGGTTGGCTTCCCGCTTGCTTTTAAAACCTGCCATAATCTTTGAGCTGCTCACATATTTTTGCATCTTTACTCGCACAAGTCTTGTCAAGAAGCTCTTATCACTCTCATGCTTGACAGTTCAATTTCCATTGTTTTCCTTTTCTCTTTTTAAAGTCGTATTTCATCAAGCATGGAGGCGAGAATCTAATGCTCTTGTTTCCCTCCACCTTTTCATCATTTCCAACTGCTGCCCCAATTCTACGAGGCATACATTTAATAGCTTTAATATTGGAAGACTTTATCAGTAGCTAATTGCACGTGGGTGATTCTTTTTGAGAGCCTTTTGAATGAAGACTTGCACTTGCTTTCACCTCATCCCAATCAATCGCATTGTAATGAAGTGCATATGCTCGGGCAAAATACAATGGAATGTGATGATTTGCAATGTCCCTCCTACAAAAAGCGTGCTCATACACGGAAAAAAAAAAATCGCCATCCAACCGGGCTTAATCCACGCACTCTTGATAACCCCTAACGGCGGGGGCTTGGAACCCCAAACATCGCACTATTTGCACTAGCCACGGAAACATGCTATCAAAATTGTTGCTCCTAAGTCGCCTGATGCTTACCTTGTCAAACTTCGGCGGCAAGACCTCCCGATCCGAAGAAGACCCACTCTTGAGTTTTTGGTGGCCGGTTCTAGTGGGAGACCTTGGCATGGGCTTTCTGAGGTTTGTTCGAGAGAGGAGATTTCCTTGGAGATGTCTTTGTTCCAAAATTTGTTTCGTCATGATCTCTTCCCTGGTGCTTGACTCTCACGAAAATGCAAGCTTTTGGCTATGGAGGTCCCGATCTTGGCTATGGATGGATGTCAAGCTTTCGGCTATGGAGGTTCGAATATGGATGTCAAGCTTTCGGCTATGGAGGTTTGAGCGGGAGGAAGGTTGAACAGAGCGCGGGAGGAGAGTTCAAAATTATTTGCCCTATTAATGATTCATTCCAAGAATAATAATTTCTGGGGGGAGGGATTTCCTTACATTTTGAATTTGTAAATGTAAAATACGGGCACTTTTTTTGCCCACCCTTTCATGCTTCTACCCATCTCGAAACAAGATCATGAAGTATCTTGATGACACTCAAATTGCTCAGGTTGAAGCTGCAGATAGTGCAAAAGATGCGTGGGAACAGCTTGTGCTCACTTACAGGAAGAAGCATTTTTCACAGCAGGCTAACCTCTATTCTATCATCTTCACCACTAAGATGAAAGAATGTGCATCTGCAGAAGACTATCTCTCCAAAATAAAGGCTGCAACACTCCAACTCCGAGGCATGGAGAAGGGAATTGATAATGATCCGGTAGTTGGGGCCATGTTGTTTTGGTTTTTACCGCTAGTTATAACAATGTCAAGAATTTTATTGGTTCATGTGAACATGTAGATTTGGAGTGGGCTGTCAACGAGATACTAATGGAGGAAACAAATCAACTAGGATCCAAGAAAGGAGGAAACAAAGAAGGGCAGGCACTCTTAGGAAGACAAGACGGTGGAGAAACTAGGAAGTGCTTTAACTGTGGTAAACATGGACACTTGGCTAAAAAAGGCCCTTGAGCCCCTGTGAAGGAGAGAAGAAAACCAAAGCAAATGAGAAGGAGGATGTAAAGAAAAAGAAGACTCATGCCTATAGTCATAAAGCCTCAAAGGTTAGTGACATAGAGGATTCTGACCAAAGTTGTGTGGCGAGAGCCTTTGTGGCTATCTCACAAGGAAAGCACTCATTTAGAAGTAAGGTGTCATGTACTCTTGAAAGCATTTGGTATTATCTGAAACATGTCATATGTTTGATAAGCACTGTCATAAGTTCCATAGTCCCTGCAACTATGGATAGAGCTGAAGCTTGTTGCAGTCCAGAAGTGCTAAATTGCATGGGTTTGCTTGCTGAAATGGGACAAGGAACCTGGTACTTAGACTCAGGTGCAAGTGATCACATGACTGGCAACAAGAAATTGTTTAGACAATTGGAGCTGCTTGCTGGAAATAAGCAAGTCAAAATTGGTAAGGGGAAGTTGAATAATCGAGGTGTCGGTGTTGTGGTTCTAAAGCTACCAATAGGAAATGTACAGCTCAAGAACACCTTGTTTGTGCCTCATTTCTATTTCAAAAATGGATGATGCTGATCTATTTGCTACTTTTGGCAATAGACAATGCGTAGTGAGTGACAAGCAACACCATGTGCTGGCTAAAGGAGAACGAGATGGAGGCTTGTACAAACTAAGCTGGTACATTAGTGTTGCCTCAACAAATGAGCACCAAATTTGGCACGAGACATGCCAATTTTCAGTTCTTAAAGAGAATGAGAGAGCAAAAATTTGTGCATAGTTTGCCAAAGATCAAGCACTGCGGGGAGTTTGTGAGGGTCGTGCTTTGGGAAAACTCAACGAGGAAGCCATACCACAAAAGCAAGGGCACTTCGTGCAAATCACCCCCTCGAGCTTGTACACATGGATCTATGGGGTCCGGCTCGTGTCCGTCTATTGGTGTCTCAAGGTACTTTCTGTTGCTCATTGATGATTTTTCCAGAAAAAATTGGGTGTATTTTATGGCATTCAAATCAGACTCCTTTGAGTATTTTAAACAGTGGAAATTGTTGGTTGAAAACTTCACTAACAAGACTATATAGACATTAAGAACAGATCAGGGAGGCGAATTCACAAGTGATGAGTTTTCTGAATTTCTAACGAGCTTTGGCATACGTCATGAGACGTCAGTCGCCCATGAACACCAGCAGAATGGTGTTGTGGGGCATAAAAAACAAGCAACCGTGCTTGATTGTGCAAGGTCCATGCTGTTGTCAAAAGGAATTGACCGTAAGTTTTGGGCAGAGGCCATTCACACCGATGTTTACATTCTTAATAGGGTTCCCACTAAAGCTCTCCCTGATGGAGTACCAGAAACCATTTGGCCTGGCCACAAGCCTATTGTAAAAGACTTCAAAAAATTTTGATGCACAGCTTATGCACATGTATCCAAAGAAGAAAGGAGGGGAGGCAAGACTTCTGCCAGAGTAGTCCCTTGTATGTTTGTAGGATATGGAGACACCACCAAAGGCTACAAACTATATGTTCCTGCCACAAGGAGAATGGTGATTCGAAGAAGTGTTGTTTTTAATAAACAAGACTTTAGCATTGGCCAGCTCCAGAACCCGCCTGAATTTGATCCATTTGATCAAGGGTCTGCTGAAAACACTGCAGACTCCAATGATTCTGACAGTGACAATGAAGTGGACATCTCAAATGCTATACGTGATGATCTTCACGTCCCTTCAGAACCTGAATCTGGAGGTGAGGAGGAAGATACTGAAGGAAGGAAGGAAGGAAGGAAGGTACTTTTATCGTCCACGGAGACCAATCGGTCTATGGGACCCAATACAAAAACGCAGCAAGCGGATTACTGCCCGGATTAAAAAACCCCCGCCCCGAAGGGTTTTCGAGGGAAAAACCGTGGCAGCAATCAGCGGGGGTGTTGATGAAGATGCATCCTTGGAGCCGAGGAGATCTTCCAGGCCTAAAAAGCCTACTGAGAGAATGCAGGACTATCTCAACAGTAGGAGTCAAAAGGGAGCAACATATCTGGCCCTGCATAGTAATGCTTCTAAGGAAGAACCCAGCTCATACATGGAGGCAATGAAAAGCTCAGACAAACACTTGTGGCTGCAAGCCATGGAGGAGGAGTACGCATCCCTGATTGACAATCACACTTGGGATCTTTGTGATCTGCCAACTGGAAGGCGAGCAGTAACTTGTAAGTGGATTTACAAGTTAAAATTTGATGAGAATAATGTGATCACTAGGTACAAAGCTCGACTGGTAGCTAGGGGCTACTCGCAAACTACAGGTGTTGACTACCATGAAACATTTGCCCCTGTCGCTCGTCTTACCTCTGTTTGTGTTGTGCTGGCATTGGCTGTAGCTCTTGATTTAGATTTGCAGCAAATGGATGTGAAGTCCGCCTTCTTATATGGGGTCATTGACGAGGAAGTCTATTTGAAGCAGACCACCACGATTTGTTAAACCAAACATCTTTGCCAAGGTTTGCAAACTCAACAAAGCCATATACGGCTTACGACAGTCTCCTAGGCTGTGGTATAAAACCATACATGCCTTCTTCACTGCCCAAGGGTTTGAGCCCAGTGATGCAGATTGAAATATCTACTCCAAACGTGTCGAAGCAGAGATCATGATTGTGGTACTCTATGTAGATGACCTTATCTTGGCATCTAATTCAAAGCTTCTCATGGCTCAGACCAAGAACTCCCTCACACAAAGGTTCCATATGACTGATTTGGGGTCTTTAAAGTACTTTTTGGGCATGCAAGTTCTACGAGACAGGGCAGCAGGCACTCTCATTCTCCATCAGAATAAGGATGTTCAGTCATTGCTTGCTAGGTGCAACATGACTCATCCTCGGGAGGTAAGTACACCTGCTGTTTCCAATCATTTGACCTTTGATATGTGTCCTAGTACTGCTGAAGAAAAGACTCAAATGCAAGACATCACGTATCGAAGTGTTGTTGGTTCCCTCATGCACATCATGGTGTCTGGCAGGCCCTGATATTCTTTGAAAGTGTTATAAGCTGTTAGTCGGGTTCATGGAGAATCGGGGTTAGCACACCGGTAGGTCGTGAAACGGCTCCTTTCGCTACGCACACCACTTCTAACCTTGGGATTTTATATCAGAAAACAGATGCTTCTCCTGTTCTCCAAGGATACGTGGATGCAGATTATGCAGGGGACACCATACTCAGAAAATCTCGCACTGGCTTCTGTTTCAACCTGCAAGGGGAAGTAGTTATTTGGAGCAGTGCGAAGCGTAAGGCAACCCATGAGTTAGCTCATGTGAGTCAGAGTACATGGCAATTTGTGCAGCTTATAAAGAAGCCATATGGCTAAGGAGGCTCCTGAAATCCCTTGGTGCAGAACAAGCAACCCCTACTGTGCTCATGAATGATAATAAGGCTGCAGTCAGCTTAGTGAAGAACCCTAGCAATTGGTCTAAGGCCAAACATATTGAAACGCAATATCACTTCACACGCGAGAAGGTGGAACAAGGAAAAATTGCTATACAACATCTAGGTACGCAATTCATAACTGCAGATGCTCTAACTAAACCTTTGGGCAAGAAAAGACATGCTGAATGTCTCAAAGAAATGGGCATGGTAAAAATATGAGCAGGTACTAGTCAGTTACAGCTCTGTACTAGTCAGTTACAATTCTGAATTTCTGAGGCATGCTTACAGTCTATAGGAGATGAAGATTACATTTTTAGTGTGGCAGTTTATTTCTGTTCATGTAGATCAGACAATGAACTTAGGATTGCAGTTGTTTTGTTAAGTAATGCTCAAGTCACTCTTGAGGGGGAGTATTGGATATTAAGATATTTTAAGCAAGAGATGACTTGGCATCTCAGTTTACGTTGATTTAGTTAAACCAGCTTTTTGTTGATCTCCTTTTGGAACTGAGCTATTTCTGGAATTAGGTATGGCGGTTGCATGTTTAATGCAGCACCGTCATCTCATGTATAAGGGAGGCACTTTTATAATACAAGATCATCTTGTTGTGCAATGCTTTTCGTGTATTATCAGTTTCAGCTGAATGCTCGTGAGCAGAGAAGATAAAGGATAGATGGAGGTGAAAGGCGGAGTTTAATCCCTTCACTCCTATCCTTACTGCACTCAGAGCCCTTTATCCAAGCCAGATTCAAGCCGATTTACAGGCTGTCTAGAATCGGAAAATGCTATCCGGCTCTTTGCAACAATAGATTTAAGCTCTTCAAAATACAAATCTTCTTTTGGTTCTTCCTTAATGGTGAAAAGCAGTCTAGGAATAGGATGAATCAAAGCACTTTACATGAATTTTCTGAACCCAGGACACTGAATCTCTTACCCAAACATGAATTTCTGCATCAATACCTCTGAGGCATCATTGATCTGTTTAATTCTTCCATTCTGGCGTCTTATTACATCTGATTTGCTCCTTTGATTGGGCATAGCATGGAATTTTTTAGAATGCAAAGGGCACATGCTAGGCATCAGACCATTTATTCCGGACGACGTCTTCTCTCTTCAATGCTTTCCGTGCCCCATTTTAAGCATTTGGTTTGAGCACAGGCAAGCCCATCATAAATCGATGTAGAGCCTGTTTTGGGCATGAAAAAACCGACATGCAGAGTCTACATGGTCTCTCCATTATTTTGTTTGTTCTCCCTACCATGCTTCATTCTATAGCTTCCTCTGTGCTTCTTCCCCTGTTTATTCCTCGAATCGTTGCACAGAACTCCAATGTGCAACATAAAAATGGACCAATATATGCTTTCATTCATTGCACTACTACATTTAATTTTTCCTATTTATTTTTTTTCACATCATCCACCTTTTTATTTATTTATTTCAGTCTGCATGGTCTCTCCATTATTTGTTTTTTCTCCCCACCATGCTTCATTCTATAACTTCCCCTATGCGTCACCTTCATCATATACCTTCAGTTCCATCATACGATTATGTATAATTAGAAAAGCTAGATTATTTAGCTTGGCCATTTTTGTTTTTAGCACCCGAAAGAGCATAAGCATTTCTCTCTGGGCCCTAAATGCCTATTCCTTTTAGATTACAAGCCTTGCATTGCAACTTTAAAATCTTTTACTGAGCTAACCTCCAGAGGTGCTCAGATTTTCCCCTTATGGTGCTCAAAATGGGCAGAAGGGCAAGCTAAACACGTTCATGGGTTAGGATCTACTGCTAGATTTCAACATTCTTTACATGCCTCAATTTGCTTGAGAAAAGGACAAAATCATGAATATTGGCATCGAAATTCAAGCTCATGGTTGTGGATAATCATCTTTTGAATCTAACCAAAAAATATCTTAATGAAACACAAATATATTTTGCCTATTCACCATTGGTGTAGATAAACGGGCCATTCATAACTCATCTTATCTAATGGCAAAATTAAACTAGGTATATTCTAGCTATGAACTAGAGGGTGTGCAAACTCTTATAGACTCTATGAGCTAGAGAATCTGCAAACATTTACACTTATCTAAGTCCATTTAAGCTTATGCAATTATCAACCTCTTACAACCCCATAGATAGAAATGTCACTAAGTAAAGTGACCACACAGATCTGACACAAGCTTAAAACACATTGTTATATCATATTAACAATGCAATGGCCCAATCTCATACTTGGATTGAACTCCTAAGGGTTTACAAGGTCTTTGGCTCATGGCGCTAAATTCTTGTAATAAATAAAGAAATGTATTTTCATGCTAAGGCATAAACACATATGCATTTGGTTAAGGTATAAAAGAAGTTTAAATGTTACAATGAGTTGATATAAGTACATTCATTGTAGTAATATTAAGCACACGCACAAAATATTCATACAAAACCTCTTTGCTTATTTCGGAGAGAGTTTTGAACTTTTCTAGTTTTGTGGATGCATAATTAACATATCTAATGACAAAATTGAATTTAGCTAATACAGACAACCACTTATATAGGCTAAGAAGCAAGGCAGAAAAAGCAAGTTTCTAATAAATAAAGAAATGTATTTTCATGCTAAGCCGTAAACACATATGCATTTGGCTAAAGTATAAAAGAAGTTTCAATGTTACAATGAGTTAACATAAGTACATTGATTGTAGTAATATTAAGCACAAGCACCAATATCCAGCACAAACTTTACTCAAATACCACAAATATATGGAGTTTTTTTGCGCCAAAGATACCCTTTTGGCCTCAGCGACGGCATACCATACCAGAACCTTCAGAACCACATTCAACCGAAGGGAAATTATTCTTGCTCTCCTGGTAAGAGTCTGTAGAAGAAAGCCCAAATTGAGAGACTTGGCAATCTGTCGCAAAGATAGAAGAAGTGGCATACAAATCACTACCACCCATTATGGGCATGGGGGTATCACGTTTAACAGTGCTGACAAAGCCGGGAGCATAAGTATGACCAAGAACTCCATTAACATGAGGTGATAGCTTAAAGAACTTGAAGTGAAGGTCGAGATGGGCAAAGCAATCCTCCTCACTAATGCCATAGTTATGCACACGAGATTCTTGGGCCGTGATAGGTACAACCGTAGCTTCAATAGAAAAGAGATTATCTACCTCAATAGATATTGCATTGGTGGCCTTGTTACGAACAACATGTAGACCTGCCTCAGGGGCTTCCCAAGATGACCCAGTTGCTAGGTTGAGTGTGACTGGGGTAGAATCAAATACAATGGCTAATTGATCCACGTCATCATCCCAGTTTGCAACTCTATTGGCGCCAACGTATAGTTTGTGTGAGCCAAACATGATACCTAGGGATTTGACCCATGTGAAGTCCCTACTCTTCCCACCATCTCTCTCCTTACCTATAAACAGAGCATTGATATGAAGATCATTGTCAGAAACGAGACAGAAGGTTTTATCCCTCCGGCCATGGAAGTAGAAGGTGCCTTGAGTCTCCCAAACCGGCGAGGATCTTGGCGGACCGGCCGCCCTTGCGGTTGCAACCTGAAAAAAAATGCAGCTGATGTTAAGGCAATGGGAAAAAAAAAACTAGTGTTAAAGGTTTAGGGAAAAACTAAGTATGCATACCACGATTCTTTGGTGCAAGTTCGACAATTGTAGCTACATTTGTTAGGGCAACCAGGAAGGGCATTTTATGCTAACCCATTGGCATTTCCCATGGGTAGATTGGCGGGGAAAATTATAGCCATGCCCATAATTAGCATACACATGGCTTGCTAAGGCCACAACAAGAACGAAAAGCGCCACAACTACGCTAGATGCCGCCATAGGCGAAGCTTCCGGCTTTTCCAAAGCGGCCGGATTTGATGAGGCGATGAAGAGGAGCCGTGTTTTTATATCACCATTTTGTGGGCGTAGAAAGTCAATGTGAGTATCGAATTTAGATGCGGTATGCCTTTGTTTTTTTTCGGCGGATTGCCACCCACCATGAGTGATCGGATTTGTCAAAAATGTGGGTTTCCTTGAATCCTTGTCTGTTCTGTTTTTGTGCTGAACAGTGAGAATTGTTTTGGCCAAGTGGTTGTCGGTGTCCTTTCTTTTGATACCGTTTTCAAACGGAGGAACATTATTATACTTTGACTATTAATTTTCATGTCGTGATCCCCCTTGTATGACTTTCTTCAAGTTGTCGCATCAAACCTTCCAAACAGGTCTTCTTCGTGCTTTTACATGCAGACTCTTGAAAAGGTTCAAATACATCCCAACATTTGTATTTCACTCCCCTTTATCCAAAATAGGCATACTAGATGTTAAAAATTGAGCAAATTGCTAAAGAGGAAGGCAAGGACTTTCTTATGGTAGTTTTCTCATGCTTTTACATGCAGACTCTCTCTAGGAAATGACCTTGCAAAAGTTCAAAGACATACCAAGCTTTGTCAAAATAGGCCAAGACATACCAAGATTTGTCAAAATAGGCATCCTATCAATTGCTAGTTGACTCAGATGGTCTCATCGCTTCGGTGAATCCTCGGTATTCTATGGAAAGTAGGGAACGTCGGAGTAAGCTACGGCTTATAAATTGTGGATCATGCCTTTGCTCTGCTTTGGACATGTATGGCTCAGTTGGTCGAGCATTGGGCCCTTAACTTAATGGTCGCAGGTTCAAGTCCCGCTATGCCCACCCTTTCTTCTTTCTTCCTTCCTTCTTTTTAGCGTAGCCTGGCCTCCTCTCGCATTCCATTCATTCCCTCTCAGTTATGGATGGGGGGACCCGAACCCCCACTCCCGCCCAAGATACATGACCGATTAGGTCATTAGATCACAATGCATTGCTTGCTTTCCCCTCTCCCTAGCTAGTTTAGTTCGGGACCTGTGTTGCATGTAGTTAGTTGCCTGCAGGATGCCAGTACTGCTATGCTCTGGTATCGAGACAAGGTGACAAAGAAACGTCGTCTTCACTGGCAATTTTTGTTGTGCAACAAGATGTTAAAAACTGAGCAATCGTTAAAAGAAACCTTTTTTTTTTTGCGAAAATGAACAAGTAATATTTTAGGATTTTTTTTGTGAAAATGGATAAGTAATATATTTTGGACAAAGAAGAAGAATTCATGGCAACTTTTACAATTTGCAAGAGGGAAGATCAATTTATCTTTGAGATGCACATACAACACCTTGCTTGGTAATCGATTGTCTATGGCACGTCATTCTAGCAGGATCTACTTGTATTGGAACTAGTCCTTTTAGAAGTTTCACTATCTATCAAACATGTCTTTTGGGTCATTATATTACATCTCAACCACCCTTTCAAATTGTAGTAAAGCCCGTCAATGCCGGGCACCATAATTAGTAATGTTTACTTTTGATTAAAAAACCTTTTTATCCTTTAAAAAAAAAAAAGGTGCATAAGATATAGGGGTACAATTGCTAGTAATCTTAAACCCATGCTTTAGAGCATTGGATCAAAAGAGAAGGAGAAATTCCCCCTTTTTTTTTTGTTTTTGAAGGCAATATTAGTATTATAGAATAGGTAAGGAAGGAAGGAAGGAAGGAAGGAAGGTACTTTTATCGTCCACGGAGACCAATCGGTCTATGGGACCCAATACAAAAACGCAGCAAGCGGATTACTGCCCGGATTAAAAAACCCCCGCCCCGAAGGGTTTTCGAGGGAAAAACTGTGGCAGCAATCAGCCTGCTGACAAACTGTGCTAATCATATAAAATGCAGAAACATCCCAATATATACAGTCATGCACCACCCCCGTAGTGCCTAGTCAGCGGACAGCCAGGCGAGGGCAAATGTGACCTCGCGCAGTCCGATTACCTCGGATGTATGACCCCGTGG
Organism: Isoetes taiwanensis; assembly: GCA_021234155.1. Classification (NCBI taxonomy): domain Eukaryota; kingdom Viridiplantae; phylum Streptophyta; class Lycopodiopsida; order Isoetales; family Isoetaceae; genus Isoetes; species Isoetes taiwanensis. The sequence continues at coordinate 4,963,390 of JAJEKV010000003.1, read as the reverse complement.
CACGCATCTTGGCGGTGTGTTCATCAGCAAATGCAAGGGCACGTCCGGCCGTACTAAGGGAGCGTATCTGGCCCGGATCTGACTGAACACTGGGCAACTCTGGAAAGTGTGAGACTCATCCTCAATGGCACCCGTTTGACAAAGACCGACAGCACTGTCTGGCGGGGCTCCCCAATCCACCGCCTGCCTCGATCGCGAAGATGGTGGGCACTGTGCGAATGGAGGCAATGAGTCCGGCTTTTCAGGGGGCATTTGGGAACGCAGGTAGAGCTGTGGGCCCCGGGCTAACACGGGGTTGATGTGCTCCTTGTAATGGGCCATTTTGACCTGCTCTAGAGCAATGGGGTCCCAGAGCTTGCCAAGGAAACAAGCATCTAGGTACTCCCGCAGGCTGTCACGATCGGCCGCTGCGCCCAGCTGTACGCATCTGTGCTCCTGCACGTTCCATACATAGGGTGCCTCAAAACAAGGCTATAAAGTTATAAGTCCAAAAATAGCCTCATTGGATCCCACTTGAAAATAAGTTTTTTTAAAGGGAGCTTCAACCTTTGAAATAGACTATAAAAAAGGATTAGCCATGAGTTTTCAGTTCACATGCACCTTTCTTTTTCCTTTATCTCTTCGCCCAATTCCTCTGCTAAGCATGATGAAGTGACAGTAGGGACAATTGCAGATTTGGGCCTTTACACAGTTAAATCTTCCGGATTGGTCGATAGCTTCACATATGATACCACGGCGAGCATTAAAATTTTGGATGCAAGAGCAGTCACAATTGCATTGGTCAGCATGATGGGCGCTGGAAGCCAACCCAAATTGATCTAGCCATAGATCATTAACCATCAGGTTGATTCTTTCCCACCTCAACAACTTGATCAGCACCAAGATGTTTCCTGAAAAAGACACATTTCAAGATTAGTGGGATAGGAAAACTTTTTTAATTCACAGAATATCATATTCTGCCTGTAGTGTTTGGCCAAAATTGGTGGCCAAAGCCTTACCGCCAAAGTTGCCATATGAATGCCTTGATCTTTGGGTTTTTGGAGACTTGCTACATGAACTTGAGATTAATAAGGCATCTATCTTCATCAATTTCCTACTTGTTGCGGAGAGTGACAGTATAAGAATAGTGAGGAACCTGTAGGCCTTTTTGACTTTATACCCAACAATACGATTGACATCTCAATGAGTTTGCTCTTCTTCTATATGCCTTCTGCAGATGTTGTCTTTAATAATGTTATATAAAATGGATTGAAAGCAGTTTCCGGCGCTTAGGGGAGGGAGAGCGAGAGCGAGAGGGAGAGGGAGAGGCAGAGCTGGAGGGAGAGCGGCAGCGCTTCGACATTCTGTTGGAAGGAATTGGACGATGCTTCTCCTTCACGACCATAGCCTATAAAGGCTGGCGTGAAATTAATTTCGTAGGCTACGATTTTAGGATTTCGTACCATTAGCATCTTTATTCCTAAAGGTTTAGTAGGATACTAATAATAACCTCGAAATGACCATTATTTTATTTTCTAAAAAACATAAAAAAATATATATATATATCTATCCTGAATTGGCCATTCATGAATAGCTCCAACATGCCACCTATGATGCACCACATGATTCACCACATGATTCACCAAATGCACCACATGATTCACCACATGCACCATTTGCATCACCAAACATGTTGGTCAATGAAAGTCAAACATGTAACAAAGGTCATGTAAAGGCTCAAGCATGCCAAGGTGGCTCAAATATGCCACCTAGGCTCCAACATGCCAAGGTGGCTCAAACATGCCACGTAAGCTCCAACATGCCACCTACGATGCACCACATGATTCACCAAATGCACCTCATGATTCACCACATGTACCATTTGCATCACCAAACATGTTGGTCAATGAAAGTCAAACATGTAACAAAGGTCATGTAAAGGCTCAAGCATGCCAAGGTGGCTCAAATATGCCACCTAGGCTCCAACATGCCAAGGTGGCTCAAACATGCCACGTAAGCTCCAACATGCCACCTACGATGCACCACATGATTCACCACATGATTCACCAAATGCACCTCATGATTCACCACATGCACCATTTGCATCACCAAACATGTTGGTCAATGAAAGTCAAACATGCCACGTAAGCTCCAACATGCCACCTACGATTCACCACATGATTCACCACATGGTTCACCAAATGCACCACATAATTCACCATATGCACCATTTGCATCACCACATCTATCATGACATGTAACACCACATTGTCATGAATCTTTGAATACATCAATTTCTTCTGGAGATTTGAACTCCACCAGAGTGTTGCTCTGGTCAGCCAAAAAAGTCTATTGACATACAATAGTATACAACAATGTACATTAGAGTGTCAATGAAAGAATAGGTTACAAGAATAACCTCTTTGGTTACAATAATACAAACATGTGATTACAAGTAAAGATCTATTGATCGTCAACCGCATGACTTCATTACTACGACAAAGAATCTGCGGCTTCACAACATCAATCATCATTTCTGCGGCGTGTCCAGCGGCTTCGCAACTAGAAATTGGTACACCATGCAACAAACATATCGGGCCTCACATTGGATGAGTAATACCTTCAAATTTCTGAACTCACCTTGCATTGGGATAGTATCTCCAAGTCTCGCATTCTTTGCAGCCACAACTTTCTTTACAAAGACACATATAGCGAGGACCACCCGACCAGCAATCGGACCGAGTGGGGAACTTGTAATTTTCTTGTGGCGCAGACTTTTATGGTGCTTGGGAATTTTGTGTTTGCATCCTCAACAAAACTCATGACGGGCTCGGAGCCCTTGTACATTTCTAAAATTTGTCAAAATGGTACACACACTGGGTGACATTTAAGCGGCTGACCTCCAAGACCTACAATGACATACAGCTTTGTCGGTCTTTGCCGATAACATCTTTGGCGAGAATGATACATTCCAAAATTGCAAGTTGAGGGTGCAACAGTTTGTCCTTTGAAGCAAGCTCGTTCGACAGTAATGTGTAAATGAGCGGATCCATGAAATGGAACCTCTGTTCCATGTCATGCTTGATGCAGAATTGGTGCATACACCTGCCAAATTCCAAGGTCTGGTAAAACAAGATGATTTAAGAAACAACAGAAGACTTCAAATCTGAGTTGTTTATATTAAATCCCATCGATCCGAGACATCGGATCGCCATTCTAGAATGGGACGAGCATGCATGTTTTGCATGCATGCGGGCGGCGCATGCCCGTTCTGGTTGGGAGTTCGCTATTTTAGGCGGCGTTTACGCCCGACTTCTCATCGGCGCTTCCTCTTCTCTCTCAGCAGTACCTTATTCTCTTTGAACCCACCCTCCCCCCCTTCTTTGTTATTGTATTTTTATCGCGTGGCACGCGCGTAATCAGCCCCTCCACTCTGGGAGGTTTGTTTTGTCTTGTTGTTGTGTTGGTGATGTGCAGGTACAGGTTCGCGAGCGGCATCTGTTTCGACTTTTCCATTCGTGGGTTTTGGGAGCAATTTTTATGCCTTACGTTTTGTCCAAGCCCCTTGCCGAAGGCTTATCACTAGGGTTTTTCCTCGAAAACCCGAAAGGGCGGGGTTTTTTAATCCCGGTGATAAGCTTTCGGCAGGTACACTAGCCCAGTCTCTATTAGCATTGTATTTTGTTGGGGTCCAAATGATATAATTGGATTTTCCCTTTATTTTTTATGGGTAGTCCGCATGTGTGCGGCTACCCACTATCCACCATTGTAGAAAATCTGTTGAGATGAATGAGAAGCAAGTCTATTACTAACCTCATGAAGAAATGGACTATCCTGTCACTGAACCAATCCCTACTTTTCTCCAATATTCTGATTGCCTCTTGATCAAGTACAAGAGGCTCCTGCTGTCCTTTAAACACTTCAAGTGGCAAGTGTTCTGGTCGGATGTGCGCTCTTAACACTGCAGTCCTCGTGCTGGTGGTGTAAGTTTACATTCAACATATGGAAGATCATTGAAAACCTTGAGGAACATTGAAATAGCCAAGAAATGAACAATTGAAGTAAAACTTTGTTTATATTAAAAAGTCAAGAGAGGTTACATCATATACACAATAATACTATTTCTAGGCTTTAGTTCTATGTTTTTTCATCATATTAATACAAATTTGACTCTCAATGTCAAACATATTCAGCATTTTGTTGCTTTCGACATAACTTTGCACATTCCCCGCCTCAAAGAACCCCGAAGCCAAACCTTTAGATCATTCATGAGGAAATTGCCATCTACTCGTCGTGGGGCTCAATTTGTTTGGGATGATCATGGTGTTTGGCGCATTGAGGTACCCTTTGTATCTGTTGTCATCAATGAGAAGCACGTTCTCTTTTGTGAAACCTGGAAATTCGTCGTAGACCTTTTTCAGGTGCTTCAAAAAAATTGGCTTTTTACTGTTAAATAAATTTGTGTTGGTAAACTGATCCTGACTCCATATGAACTTGAATTTGTCCTTGTATTTCATCAATGCTCCCTTAACTATGACTCTCAAGTTTTGAGCCTGCAGGCTGGACCAAAGTGCTATATGAAAATTCTGACTACACCAATCTATGAACTCGGCCCAGCCTGGTCTAGTTACTACCCACTTGGTTCTGTTAAGTGCGATCAACTTAACATCATCTTCTTTGGCAGTGGGTATGGACTCACTCTTGTCATAGCTTCTACCCAGAACTCCATTGTAGTAAAAAACAAGCAGGATTGGGCTTAACCTTGTAGTCTTCTGCATGGACAGAGTTGGTGCAGGGCTGGAAACTTCTGCTTCATCATCTCTTCGTGCAGGGCTGAAAACTTCTGCTTCAGAATGTCTTGGAGGTGTCTTTTGCTTGGAATTCTGCTCTTACTTTTTCTCTGAGACACTTCCAGCTGCAAAAATTTAACAGATTCGGTAACTATATGGGTCAAATTAAAAAGAAGACAGGCACAAAAGGTTGGAAGTTACCTTGTGACTTACATTCACCAAACGATTTGTTCAGATCATAACCTGATGCATCTGCTGATTTGGCAGATTGGTGTGGAGCATGACTTAATGCATCTGCTGATCTGGCAGATTGTTGTCTAGTTAGAGCACCTACTGGAGCTTGACTTGATGCAACTACTGATTTGTTGACATCTACTGATTTGTCCGACTTCCTGTAACCTGATGCATCTTCTGATTTGCCCGAGTTTCTATCTGTGTCTAATGCTTTCGAAGGGGTGTGAGTGTCTTGTCCCCCTAACTGACCACATTGTACATCTATATCTACAAAGTAGGGATGAAGAAGTAAGCTACATATCCCAATTGCATCAAACAAGACTTGGTTACCTTTTAGGGTAGAAAATAATTCCCTTTTTGGTGTGCTAGATGGACTCATATAGTCATTGCCACCAGTATGAACAGTCAGACCTGAATTAGTAAACGGCACCATGCTCTGTAAACCTGGAATTGAATCACAATTGATTGTAACTATGCTTTGGTTTTTTTAACTAAGCGGACTTTTTACTCTCTTTTTACGATGTTTGTTTTTTTTATATATCTAAAGTGTCCCCTAAAATGAGCGAGCGATCTCATCCCAGGGGGCACTTTAGATACACAAAACAGGAGAAGCAAAAGAGACTAAGCCAGCCAGGATCTTGTTTTATGTTGGGCGTACTCCCTTTTCGAGTTTCCTGCTTGATGTATCTAATTCGCCACCGAAAGTGGCGATGTCATCCTAGGGGCAAATTAGATACAATAAAAGAAAACGAAGGAGACTAAGCCAGGCTTACTCTCTTTTCGAGCTACCTATAAGTGCTCACCAGAAGTGCCTCAAGTAGCTTGAAGTTGCTTTTGATCCTCCCTACTCACACCTAAGGCTTGTACCCATCTTTGTAGAAAATTCATGACAGCAATTCTCAATGCAACGGTGATTACAAATCCTCGCAAAGTGAGCATAAATTTGTCAATGAGAATACAATTATACTAAGCACTTCAGGAATTTTGTTATGAAGTACCTCAAGAGGTCGAAAGAGACATGGAAGATGGTATTGGTGATTTGCATTCAACAATCAAAGTTGGTAGTGGTTTCCCCATCCACCGGAGGATCTTGCCACGAGAATGGACAGCCACTACCATAATCTTCAGCCTTATCAAGGTGCGGAAGTAGTGGATCCAAGACAAATAAAGGAAGGCGGTCCTTGCAAGACGTAAACCTCTCTAACCTTGGTTCCGGCACTTTCAATGTTGTTGTATGCGCTTCTCGGGCCGACGGCCAGATTAAGCTCCTCGATTTTTGTCCGCTCAAGTTACGGTAATAGTTCCTTCATTTCGACCCTCGTATCTTGGCATATAGCCGAATACCGTCTGCCGCGACTTGGTTTATCCTTAATCATTCCTTCCCATTTTTTAAATCTTTATTCATCTTCTCGGGCCTAGAACTCAAGTTCTTTGAACCTTCATTTGTAGCACCTGCGCAGTTTTGATCACAAGTTTGCAGCCTTGCCTAATCTTGAATCACTTCTGATCTTGTAGAGTTGATCCATTCTCCCAGTGTCCTGTTGAATTCATCTGGAAAGTAATCCAAGGTTAGTACCACATGACACAACAGGCACCACTTTACACACCACAAATTCCATCATGACAAACTTTGCACCACAAATGGCGTCATATTCACCACATGTGGTGTGGCATGTGGCACCAAACTGGTGCCACATGCCACACCACATATGGCACCACAATGCACCCAAGGCACCACATATGGCAATCCATTACTTCGCACCACAAATGGCGTCAAAGACGAATTGGCACAGTGCACGAAACATGAATTGTTTAGTTTACCTGCAGTTTTACTTCTTCCTTTCTTGATACTACCCATGTCTGCATTGACACAATTGGGTGTCAATAAGAAATGTAAACACTTGATTCAGAATCAAGAGAAGATGTAGAGTAGATAGAAGCAAAATCTGACGAAAAAACAATCAGATGCAAATCAAAACAGAACAAATGTTAATTACATGCAAGTAGGTTTTTACTACAGGCAAACTTTCTGCTGATAATGTAACGACAAAATAGAAGTACATTAGTGTACATAGCTATCACAATGTAAAGGAAAACCAAATACTAAATTCAAATGTATTTCAGAACAAAATATTTTATCAATACACCCTATCAAATACATCATTCAAAGATTGAAGGTAAAGGAAAGTCAAATACCAAATTCATATGCATTTTCGATCACATGTAAATGCAAAGTACAATAAATGCAATACACCCTATTAATACACACCACGTAAAGGAATTCGAAAAAGCACTTCATGGCACATGTAAATGTAAAGTCTGAAGCAAATACATTTCCTCTTTACGGTAAAAAGACAAAACCACGCCAAATCAAATGTTAATACGATTATGTACATGATGGAAACTAACTACATCTAAGTACACTCAAACTAATTATGTAATCAAAATAGAAATAGATGTACCTTAGGAAGGGATTCCTAAGCGATTAATCGCGCAGGTCCTCGGACCATGAACAATCATGTACACATGTATTCATCGTTGAAACCCCTGAATATAAGACAAAATAGACAATATGTATGACCACAAAGTGGAGATATTACCATGGTCGAGTCAAGGCAATCATTGCATTTGCTGCCGCAAGTATTGCTTATATGTGAGAATGAGCTCGAATCGGCCTTGCTGCGAGTATGGGAGCGGGGCTGCGAGCCCTATCGGGTCTGATCTTTCCAAATGCTTAGTCATCTCCTTTATTCTATTCTCACAGTTGGAATTAACTTCCAAATCCTTGCTGATTTTTTCAATGGCAGCTTCTAATTCTTGCAAATCAGCCTTTAAACAATCAATGGGAATCATTAGAGCATCTAAGTCAGCAATATAACTTGATTTCTCCTCCTCTAAATGGGATGCCAAAGCCATTTGCACATCAGTTGGCTTCCCGCTTGCTTTTAAACCTGCCATAATGCTGAATTGCTCACATATTTTTGCATCTTTACTCTGCACAAGTCTTGTCAAGAAGCTCTTATCACTCTCATGCTTCGACAGTTCAATTTCCATTGTTTTCCTTTTCTCTTTTAAAGTCTGTATTTCATCAAGCATGGAGGCAGAATCTAATGCTCTCGTTTCCCTCCACCTTTTCATCATTTCCAACTGCTGCCCCAATTCTACCTGAGGCATACATTTAATAGCTTTAATATTGGAAGACTTTACTGTAGCTAATTCTGTCAGGTCAGATTCTCTTTGAGAGCCTTTTGAATGAAGACTTGCACTTGCTTTCACCTCATCCCAATCAATGCGTACCGTAATGAAGTGCATATGCTCAGGCAAAATACAATGGAATGTGATGATTTGCAATGTCCCTCCTACAAAAAACGTGCTCATACACAGAAAAAAAATCTGCCATCCAACCAGGCTTAATCCTGCACTCTTGATAACCCCTAACAGCAGGGGCTTCAGAACCCCAAACATCCTGCACTATTTGCACTAGCCCTAGAAACATGCTATCAAAATTGTTGCTCCTAAGCTGCCTGATGCTTACCTTGTCAAACTCGGGCGGCAAGACCTCCCGATCTGAAGAAGACCCACTCTTGAGTTTTCGGGCGGCAGTTCTAGTGGGAGACCTTGGCATGGGCTTTACAGGTTTGTTGCGAGAGGAGATTTCCTTGGAGATGTCTTTGTTCCAAGCTGTTTCGTCATGATCTCTTCCCTGGTGCTTCAGCTCTCTGAAAATGCAAGCTTTTGGCTATGGAGGTCCTGATCTTGGCTATGGATGGATGTCAAGCTTTCGGCTATGGAGGTTCGAATATGGATGTCAAGCTTTCGGCTATGGAGGTTTGAGCGGGAGGAAGGTTGAACAGAGCGCGGGAGGAGAGTTCAAAATTATTTGCCCTATTAATGATTCATTCCAAGAATAATAATTTCTGGGGGGAGGGATTTCCTTACATTTTGAATTTGTAAATGTAAAATACGGGCACTTTTTTTGCCCACCCTTTCATGCTTCTACCCAGCTCGAAACAAGATCATGAAGTATCTTGATGACACTCAAATTGCTCAGGTTGAAGCTGCAGATAGTGCAAAAGATGCGTGGGAACAGCTTGTGCTCACTTACAGGAAGAAGCATTTTTCACAGCAGGCTAACCTCTATTCTATCATCTTCACCACTAAGATGAAAGAATGTGCATCTGCAGAAGACTATCTCTCCAAAATAAAGGCTGCAGCACTCCAACTCCGAGGCATGGAGAAGGGAATTGATAATGATCTGGTAGTTGGGGCCATGTTGTTTGGTTTACCTGCTAGTTATAACAATGTCAAGAATTTTATTGGTTCATGTGAACATGTAGAGCTGGAGTGGGCCTGTCAACAGATACTAATGGAGGAAACAAATCAACTAGGATCCAAGAAAGGAGGAAACAAAGAAGGGCAGGCACTCTTAGGAAGACAAGACGGTGGAGAAACTAGGAAGTGCTTTAACTGTGGTAAACATGGACACTTGGCTAAAGACTGCCCAGAGCCTGACAGAAGGAGAAGAAAAACCAAAGCAAATGAGAAGGAGGATGTAAAGAAAAAGAAGACTCATGCCTATAGTCATAAAGCCTCAAAGGTTAGTGACATAGAGGATTCTGACCAAAGTTGTGTGGCGAGAGCCTTTGTGGCTATCTCACAAGGAAAGCACTCATTTAGAAGTAAGGTGTCATGTACTCTTGAAAGCATTTGGTATTATCTGAAACATGTCATATGTTTGATAAGCACTGTCATAAGTTCCATAGTCCCTGCAACTATGGATAGAGCTGAAGCTTGTTGCAGTCCAGAAGTGCTAAATTGCATGGGTTTGCTTGCTGAAATGGGACAAGGAACCTGGTACTTAGACTCAGGTGCAAGTGATCACATGACTGGCAACAAGAAATTGTTTAGACAATTGGAGCTGCTTGCTGGAAATAAGCAAGTCAAAATTGGTAAGGGGAAGTTGAATAATCGAGGTGTCGGTGTTGTGGTTCTAAAGCTACCAATAGGAAATGTACAGCTCAAGAACACCTTGTTTGTGCCTCATTTCTATTTCAAAAATGGATGATGCTGATCTATTTGCTACTTTTGGCAATAGACAATGCGTAGTGAGTGACAAGCAACACCATGTGCTGGCTAAAGGAGAACGAGATGGAGGCTTGTACAAACTAAGCTGGTACATTAGTGTTGCCTCAACAAATGAGCACCAAATTTGGCACGAGACATGCCAATTTTCAGTTCTTAAAGAGAATGAGAGAGCAAAAATTTGTGCATAGTTTGCCAAAGATCCAAGCACCTGCAGGAGTTTGTGAGGGCTGTGCTTTGGGAAAACTCAACAGGAAGCCATACCACAAAAGCAAGGGCACTCGTGCAAATCACCCCCTCGAGCTTGTACACATGGATCTATGGGGTCCGGCTCGTGTCACGTCTATTGGTGTCTCAAGGTACTTTCTGTTGCTCATTGATGATTTTTCCAGAAAAAATTGGGTGTATTTTATGGCATTCAAATCAGACTCCTTTGAGTATTTTAAACAGTGGAAATTGTTGGTTGAAAACTTCACTAACAAGACTATATAGACATTAAGAACAGATCAGGGAGGCGAATTCACAAGTGATGAGTTTTCTGAATTTCTAACGAGCTTTGGCATACGTCATGAGACGTCAGTCGCCCATGAACACCAGCAGAATGGTGTTGTGGAGCGCAAAAACAGAACCGTGCTTGATTGTGCAAGGTCCATGCTGTTGTCAAAAGGAATTGACCGTAAGTTTTGGGCAGAGGCCATTCACACCGATGTTTACATTCTTAATAGGGTTCCCACTAAAGCTCTCCCTGATGGAGTACCAGAAACCATTTGGCCTGGCCACAAGCCTATTGTAAAAGACTTCAAAAAATTTTGATGCACAGCTTATGCACATGTATCCAAAGAAGAAAGGAGGGGAGGCAAGACTTCTGCCAGAGCAGTCCCTTGTATGTTTGTAGGATATGGAGACACCACCAAAGGCTACAAACTATATGTTCCTGCCACAAGGAGAATGGTGATTCGAAGAAGTGTTGTTTTTAATAAACAAGACTTTAGCATTGGCCAGCTCCAGAACCCGCCTGAATTTGATCCATTTGATCAAGGGTCTGCTGAAAACACTGCAGACTCCAATGATTCTGACAGTGACAATGAAGTGGACATCTCAAATGCTATACGTGATGATCTTCACGTCCCTTCAGAACCTGAATCTGGAGGTGAGGAGGAAGATACTGAAGGAAGGAAGGAAGGAAGGAAGGAAGGAAGGTACTTTTATCGTCCACGGAGACCAATCGGTCTATGGGACCCAATACAAAAACGCAGCAAGCGGATTACTGCCCGGATTAAAAAACCCCCGCCCCGAAGGGTTTTCGAGGGAAAAACCGTGGCAGCAATCAGCGGGGGTGTTGATGAAGATGCATCCTTGGAGCCGAGGAGATCTTCCAGGCCTAAAAAGCCTACTGAGAGAATGCAGGACTATCTCAACAGTAGGAGTCAAAAGGGAGCAGCATATCTGGCCCTGCATAGTAATGCTTCTAAGGAAGAACCCAGCTCATACATGGAGGCAATGAAAAGCTCAGACAAACACTTGTGGCTGCAAGCCATGGAGGAGGAGTACGCATCCCTGATTGACAATCACACTTGGGATCTTTGCGATCTGCCAACTGGAAGGCGAGCAGTAACTTGTAAGTGGATTTACAAGTTAAAATTTGATGAGAATAATGTGATCACTAGGTACAAAGCTCGACTGGTAGCTAGGGGCTACTCGCAAACTACAGGTGTTGACTACCATGAAACATTTGCCCCTGTCGCTCGTCTTACCTCTGTTTGTGTTGTGCTGGCATTGGCTGTAGCTCTTGATTTAGATTTGCAGCAAATGGATGTGAAGTCCGCCTTCTTATATGGGGTCATTGACGAGGAAGTCTATTTGAAGCAGCCACCAAGATTTGTTAAACCAAACAATGCTGCCAAGGTTTGCAAACTCAACAAAGCCATATACGGCTTACGACAGTCTCCTAGGCTGTGGTATAAAACCATACATGCCTTCTTCACTGCCCAAGGGTTTGAGCCCAGTGATGCAGATTGAAATATCTACTCCAAACGTGTCGAAGCAGAGATCATGATTGTGGTACTCTATGTAGATGACCTTATCTTGGCATCTAATTCAAAGCTTCTCATGGCTCAGACCAAGAACTCCCTCACACAAAGGTTCCATATGACTGATTTGGGGTCTTTAAAGTACTTTTTGGGCATGCAAGTTCTACGAGACAGGGCAGCAGGCACTCTCATTCTCCATCAGAATAAGGATGTTCAGTCATTGCTTGCTAGGTGCAACATGACTCATCCTCGTATTGTTTCCAATCATTTGACCTTTGATATGTGTCCTAGTACTGCTGAAGAAAAGACTCAAATGCAAGACATCACGTATCGAAGTGTTGTTGGTTCCCTCATGCACATCATGGTGTGCAGCAGGCCTGATATTGCTGAAAGTGTTATAACTGTTAGTCAGTTCATGGAGAATCCAGGGTTAGCACACTGGTAGGCTGTGAAACGGCTCCTTCGCTACCTGCACACCACTTCTAACCTTGGGATTTTATATCAGAAAACAGATGCTTCTCCTGTTCTCCAAGGATACGTGGATGCAGATTATGCAGGGGACACCATACTCAGAAAATCTCGCACTGGCTTCTGTTTCAAGCTGCAAGGGGAAGTAGTTAGCTGGAGCAGCAGAAAGCAGAAGGCAACCGCAGTTAGCTCATGTGAGTCAGAGTACATGGCAATTTGTGCAGCTTATAAAGAAGCCATATGGCTAAGGAGGCTCCTGAAATCCCTTGGTGCAGAACAAGCAACCCCTACTGTGCTCATGAATGATAATAAGGTTGCAGTCAGCTTAGTGAAGAACCCTAGCAATTGGTCTAAGGCCAAACATATTGAAACGCAATATCACTTCACACGCGAGAAGGTGGAACAAGGAAAAATTGCTATACAACATCTAGGTACGCAATTCATAACTGCAGATGCTCTAACTAAACCTTTGGGCAAGAAAAGACATGCTGAATGTCTCAAAGAAATGGGCATGGTAAAAATATGAGCAGGTACTAGTCAGTTACAGCTCTGTACTAGTCAGTTACAATTCTGAATTTCTGAGGCATGCTTACAGTCTATAGGAGATGAAGATTCTGTTTTAGTGTGGCAGTTTATTTCTGTTCATGTAGATCAGACAATGAACTTAGGATTGCAGTTGTTTTGTTAAGTAATGCTCAAGTCACTCTTGAGGGGGAGTATTGGATATTAAGATATTTTAAGCAAGAGATGACTTGGCATCTCAGTTTACGTTGATTTAGTTAAACCAGCTTTTTGTTGATCTCCTTTTGGAACTGAGCTATTTCTGGAATTAGGTATGGCGGTTGCATGTTTAATGCAGCACCGTCATCTCATGTATAAGGGAGGCACTTTTATAATACAAGATCATCTTGTTGTGCAATGCTTTTCGTGTATTATCAGTTTCAGCTGAATGCTCGTGAGCAGAGAAGATAAAGGATAGATGGAGGTGAAAGGCCGGAGTTTAATCCCTTCACTCCTATCCTTACAGACTACAGAGCCCTTTATCCAAGCCAGATTCAAGCCGATTTACAGGCTGTCTAGAATCGGAAAATGCTATCCGGCTCTTTGCAACAATAGATTTAAGCTCTTCAAAATACAAATCTTCTTTTGGTTCTTCCTTAATGGTGAAAAGCAGTCTAGGAATAGGATGAATCAAAGCACTTTACATGAATTTTCTGAACCCAGGACACTGAATCTCTTACCCAAACATGAATTTCTGCATCAATACCTCTGAGGCATCATTGATCTGTTTAATTCTTCCATTCTGGCGTCTTATTACATCTGATTTGCTCCTTTGATTGGGCATAGTATGGAATTTTTTAGAATGCAAAGGGCACATGCTAGGCATCAGACCATTTATTCCGGACGACGTCTTCTCTCTTCAATGCTTTCCGTGCCCCATTTTAAGCATTTGGTTTGAGCACAGGCAAGCCCATCATAAATCGATGTAGAGCCTGTTTTGGGCATGAAAAAACCGACATGCAGAGTCTACATGGTCTCTCCATTATTTTGTTTGTTCTCCCTACCATGCTTCATTTTATAGCTTCCTCTGTGCTTCTTCCCCTGTTTATTCCTCGAATCGTTGCACAGAACTCCAATGTGCAACATAAAAATGGACCAATATATGCTTTCATTCATTGCACTACTACATTTAATTTTTCCTATTTATTTTTTTTCACATCATCCACCTTTTTATTTATTTATTTCAGTCTGCATGGTCTCTCCATTATTTGTTTTTTCTCCCCGGGTCAAAGCATGGAGCTGGGGGGCATTTTTGCGCCAGCCAAGCACCCCCTAAGCACCTAATGCGGGAAATTTTACTTATTTTTATCTTTTTCTTTATAACTCCGATGAAGCTGAAATTTTGTATTCCAAGGCGTAATATGAATGCGTTTCAGGGAAAAATATCAAAAAAATAAAACAAAAATATTTTATAAAAATACAAAGAAAATAACTCCGCAAAGCACCCCCTAAGCACCATGTGTCGCTGACACAAAAAGTGTCCCCCACCTCCATGCTTTGACCCCCCCACCATGCTTCATTCTATAACTTCCCCTATGCGTCACCTTCATCATATACCTTCAGTTCCATCATACGATTATGTATAATTAGAAAAGCTAGATTATTTAGCTTGGCCATTTTTGTTTTTAGCACCCGAAAGAGCATAAGCATTTCTCTCTGGGCCCTAAATGCCTATTCCTTTTAGATTACAAGCCTTGCATTGCAACTTTAAAATCTTTTCTTGAGCTAACCTCGGAGGTGCTCGATTTTCCCCTTATGGTGCTCAAAATGGGCAGAAGGGCAAGCTAAACACGTTCATGGGTTAGGATCTACTGCTAGATTTCAACATTCTTTACATGCCTCAATTTGCTTGAGAAAAGGACAAAATCATGAATATTGGCATCGAAATTCAAGCTCATGGTTGTGGATAATCATCTTTTGAATCTAACCAAAAAATATCTTAATGAAACACAAATATATTTTGCCTATTCACCATTGGTGTAGATAAACGGGCCATTCATAACTCATCTTATCTAATGGCAAAATTAAACTAGGTATATTCTAGCTATGAACTAGAGGGTGTGCAAACTCTTATAGACTCTATGAGCTAGAGAATCTGCAAACATTTACACTTATCTAAGTCCATTTAAGCTTATGCAATTATCAACCTCTTACAACCCCATAGATAGAAATGTCACTAAGTAAAGTGACCACACAGATCTGACACAAGCTTAAAACACATTGTTATATCATATTAACAATGCAATGGCCCAATCTCATACTTGGATTGAACTCCTAAGGGTTTACAAGGTGCTGGCTCCGCCAGCGCTAAATTCTTGTAATAAATAAAGAAATGTATTTTCATGCTAAGGCATAAACACATATGCATTTGGTTAAGGTATAAAAGAAGTTTAAATGTTACAATGAGTTGATATAAGTACATTCATTGTAGTAATATTAAGCACACGCACAAAATATTCATACAAAACCTACTGCTTATTTCCAGAGAGAGTTTTGAACTTTTCTAGCTGTGGATGCATAATTAACATATCTAATGACAAAATTGAATTTAGCTAATACAGACAACCACTTATATAGGCTAAGAAGCAAGGCAGAAAAAGCAAGTTTCTAATAAATAAAGAAATGTATTTTCATGCTAAGCCGTAAACACATATGCATTTGGCTAAAGTATAAAAGAAGTTTCAATGTTACAATGAGTTAACATAAGTACATTGATTGTAGTAATATTAAGCACAAGCACCAATATCCAGCACAAACTTTACTCAAATACCACAAATATATGGAGTTTTTTTGCGCCAAAGATACCCTTTTGGCCTCAGCGACGGCATACCATACCAGAACCTTCAGAACCACATTCAACCGAAGGGAAATTATTCTTGCTCTCCTGGTAAGAGTCTGTAGAAGAAAGCCCAAATTGAGAGACTTGGCAATCTGTCGCAAAGATAGAAGAAGTGGCATACAAATCACTACCACCCATTATGGGCATGGGGGTATCACGTTTAACAGAGGCTGACAAAGCGGGAGCATAAGTATGACCAAGAACTCCATTAACATGAGGTGATAGCTTAAAGAACTTGAAGTGAAGGTCGAGATGGGCAAAGCAATCCTCCTCACTAATGCCATAGTTATGCACACGAGATTCTTGGGCCGTGATAGGTACAACCGTAGCTTCAATAGAAAAGAGATTATCTACCTCAATAGATATTGCATTGGTGGCCTTGTTACGAACAACATGTAGACCTGCCTCAGGGGCTTCCCAAGATGACCCAGTTGCTAGGTTGAGTGTGACTGGGGTAGAATCAAATACAATGGCTAATTGATCCACGTCATCATCCCAGTTTGCAACTCTATTGGCGCCAACGTATAGTTTGTGTGAGCCAAACATGATACCTAGGGATTTGACCCATGTGAAGTCCCTACTCTTCCCACCATCTCTCTCCTTACCTATAAACAGAGCATTGATATGAAGATCATTGTCAGAAACGAGACAGAAGGTTTTATCCCTCTGGCCATGGAAGTAGAAGGTGACGCCGTCTCCACCGACGAAGCGAGGATCTTGGCAGACAGCGCCCTTGCGGTTGCAACCTGAAAAATGCAGCTGATGTTAAGGCAATGGGGAAAAAAAACTAGTGTTAAAGGTTTAGGGAAAAACTAAGTATGCATACCACAGTTGCTGGTGCAAGTTCGACAATTGTAGCTACATTTGTTAGGGCAACCGGAAGGGCATTTTATGCTAACCCATTGGCATTTCCCATGGGTAGATTGGCAGGGAAAATTATAGCCATGCCCATAATTAGCATACACATGGCTTGCTAAGGCCACAACAAGAACGAAAAGCGCCACAACTCTGCTAGATGCCGCCATAGCTGAGCTTCCAGCTTTTTCCAAACTGCCGGATTTGATGAGACGATGAAGAGGAGCCGTGTTTTTATATCACCATTTTGTGGGCAGAAAGTCAATGTGAGTATCGGAATTTAGATGCAGTATGCCTTTGTTTTTTCTGGCGGATTGCCACCACCGCAGAGTGATCGGATTTGTCAAAAATGTGGGTTTCCTTGAATCCTTGTCTGTTCTGTTTTTGTGCTGAACAGTGAGAATTGTTTTGGCCAAGTGGTTGTCGGTGTCCTTTCTTTTGATACCGTTTTCAAACGGAGGAACATTATTATACTTTGACTATTAATTTTCATGTCGTGATCCCCCTTGTATGACTTTCTTCAAGTTGTCGCATCAAACCTTCCAAACAGGTCTTCTTCGTGCTTTTACATGCAGACTCTTGAAAAGGTTCAAATACATCCCAACATTTGTATTTCACTCCCCTTTATCCAAAATAGGCATACTAGATGTTAAAAATTGAGCAAATTGCTAAAGAGGAAGGCAAGGACTTTCTTATGGTAGTTTTCTCATGCTTTTACATGCAGACTCTCTCTAGGAAATGACCTTGCAAAAGTTCAAAGACATACCAAGCTTTGTCAAAATAGGCCAAGACATACCAAGATTTGTCAAAATAGGCATCCTATCAATTGCTAGTTGACTCAGATGGTCTCATCGCTTCGGTGAATCCTCGGTATTCTATGGAAAGTAGGGAACGTCGGAGTAAGCTACGGCTTATAAATTGTGGATCATGCCTTTGCTCTGCTTTGGACATGTATGGCTCAGTTGGTCGAGCATTGGGCCCTTAACTTAATGGTCGTGAGGTTCAAGTCCCGCTATGCCCACCTTTTTCTTCTTTCTTCCTTCCTTCTTTTTAGCGTAGCCTGGCCTCCTCTCGCATTCCATTCATTCCCTCTCAGTTATGGATGGGGGGACCCGAACCCCCACTCCCGCCCAAGATACATGACCGATTAGGTCATTAGATCACAATGCATTGCTTGCTTTCCCCTCTCCCTAGCTAGTTTAGTTCGGGACCTGTGTTGCATGTAGTTAGTTGCCTGCAGGATGCCAGTACTGCTATGCTCTGGTATCGAGACAAGGTGACAAAGAAACGTCGTCTTCACTGGCAATTTTTGTTGTGCAACAAGATGTTAAAAAACCGAGCAATCGTTAAAAGAAACCTTTTTTTTTGCGAAAATGAACAAGTAATATTTTAGGATTTTTTTTGTGAAAATGGATAAGTAATATATTTTGGACAAAGAAGAAGAATTCATGGCAACTTTTACAATTTGCAAGAGGGAAGATCAATTTATCTTTGAGATGCACATACAACACCTTGCTTGGTAATCGATTGTCTATGGCACGTCATTCTAGCAGGATCTACTTGTATTGGAACTAGTCCTTTTAGAAGTTTCACTATCTATCAAACATGTCTTTTGGGTCATTATATTACATCTCAACCACCCTTTCAAATTGTAGTAAAAGCCCGGTCAATTGGGGCACCATAATTAGTAATGTTTACTTTTGATTAAAAAACCTTTTTATCCTTTAAAAAAAAAAAAGGTGCATAAGATATAGGGGTACAATTGCTAGTAATCTTAAACCCATGCTTTAGAGCATTGGATCAAAAGAGAAGGAGAAATTCCCCCTTTTTTTTTTTTTTTTTTTTTTTGAAGGCAATATTAGTATTATAGAATAGGTAAGGAAGGAAGGAAGGAAGGAAGGAAGGTACTTTTATCGTCCACGGAGACCAATCGGTCTATGGGACCCAATACAAAAACGCAACAAGCGGATTCATCGCCGGATTAAAAACCCCGCCCGAAGGGTTTTCGAGGAAAAACGTGGGCAGCAATCGGCCTGGCGACAAAGCTGTGCTAATCATATAAAATGCGTAAACATCCCAATATATCTGGTCATGCACCACCCCCGTAGTGCCTAGTCAGCGGACAGCCAGGCGAGGGCAAATGTGACCTCGCAGGTCCAGTACCTCCTGGATGTATGACCCCAGGGCACGTACTGACGGTGTGTTCATCAGCAAATGCAAGGGCACACGCCCCGCGTACTAAGGGGCGTGATATCGCCCGGATCCGACCGAACACCGGGCAACTCGGAAAGTGTGAGACTCATCCTCAATGGCACCCGCTTGACAAAGACCGACAGAGCTCCGCCCCGGCGGGGCTCCCCAATCCACCCGCCCGCCTCGATCGCGAAGATGGTGGGCACTGTGGCGAATGGAGGCAATGAGTCTCAAGGCTTTTGGGCAGCGGGAACGCAGTAGAGCTGTGGGCCCCGGGCTAACACGGGTTGATGTGCTCCTTGTAATGGGCCATTTTGACTGCGCTCTAGAGCAATGGGGTCCCGTGAGCTTGCCAAGGAAACAAGCATCTAGGTACTCCCCAGCAGTCCACGATCGCACATTGCCACCAGACGATCAGTGTTCTCGCGACGTTCCATACATAGGGTGCCTCAAAACAAGGCTATAAAGTTATAAGTCCAAAAATAGCCTCATTGGATCCCACTTGAAAATAAGTTTTTTTAAAGGGAGCTTCAACCTTTGAAATAGACTATAAAAAAGGATTAGCCATGAGTTTTCAGTTCACATGCACCTTTCTTTTTCCTTTATCTCTTCGCCCAATTCCTCTGCTAAGCATGATGAAGTGACAGTAGGGACAATTGCAGATTTGGGCCTTTACACAGTTAAATCTTCCGGATTGGTCGATAGCTTCACATATGATACCACGGCGAGCATTAAAATTTTGGATGCAAGAGCAGTCACAATTGCATTGGTCAGCATGATGGGCGCTGGAAGCCAACCCAAATTGATCTAGCCATAGATCATTAACCATCAGGTTGATTCTTTCCCACCTCAACAACTTGATCAGCACCAAGATGTTTCCTGAAAAAGACACATTTCAAGATTAGTGGGATAGGAAAACTTTTTTAATTCACAGAATATCATATTCTGCCTGTAGTGTTTGGCCAAAATTGGTGGCCAAAGCCTTCTGCCAAAGTTGCCATATGAATGCCTTGATCTTTGGGTTGATTGGAGACTGCTACATGAACTTGAGATTAATAAGGCATCTATCTTCATCAATTTCCTACTTGTTGCGGAGAGTGACAGTATAAGAATAGTGAGGAACCTGTAGGCCTTTTTGACTTTATACCCAACAATACGATTGACATCTCAATGAGTTTGCTCTTCTTCTATATGCCTTCTGCAGATGTTGTCTTTAATAATGTTATATAAAATGGATTGAAAGCAGTTTCCGGCGCTTAGGGGAGGGAGAGCGAGAGCGAGAGGGAGAGGGAGAGGGGAGAGGCTGGAGGAGAGGCGGCGGCCTTCGACATTGTTGGAAGGAATTGGACGATGCTTCTCCTTCACGACCATAGCCTATAAAGGCTGGCGTGAAATTAATTTCAGAGGGCTACGATTTTAGGATTTGTACCATTAGCATCTTTATTCCTAAAGATTTAGTAGGATACTAATAATAACCTCGAAATGACCATTATTTTATTTTCTAAAAACATAAAAAAATATATATATATATATCTATCCTGAATCCGAATTGGCCATTCATGAATAGCTCCAACATGCCACCTATGATGCACCACATGATTCACCACATGATTCACCAAATGCACCACATGATTCACCACATGCACCATTTGCATCACCAAACATGTTGGTCAATGAAAGTCAAACATGTAACAAAGGTCATGTAAAGGCTCAAGCATGCCAAGGTGGCTCAAATATGCCACCTAGGCTCCAACATGCCAAGGTGGCTCAAACATGCCACGTAAGCTCCAACATGCCACCCACGATGCACCACATGATTCACCAAATGCACCACATGATTCACCACATGTACCATTTGCATCACCAAACATGTTGGTCAATGAAAGTCAAACATGTAACAAAGGTCATGTAAAGGCTCAAGCATGCCAAGGTGGCTCAAAGATGCCACCTAGGCTCCAACATGCCAAGGTGGCTCAAACATGCCACGTAAGCTCCAACATGCCACCTACGATGCACCACATGATTCACCACATGATTCACCAAATGCACCTCATGATTCACTACATGCACCATTTGCATCACCAAACATGTTGGTCAATGAAAGTCAAACATGCCACGTAAGCTCCAACATGCCACCTACGATTCACCACATGATTCACCACATGGTTCACCAAATGCACCACATGATTCACCATATGCACCATTTGCATCACCACATCTATCACGACATGTAACACCACATTGTCATGAATCTTTGAATACATCAATTTCTTCTGGAGATTTGAACTCCACCAGAGTGTTGCTCTGGTCAGCCAAAAAAGTCTATTGACATACAATAGTATACAACAATGTACATTAGAGTGTCAATGAAAGAATAGGTTACAAGAATAACCTCTTTGGTTACAATAATACAAACATGTGATTACAAGTAAAGATCTATTGATCTGTCAACCGCAGCTTCATTACTACAAAGAATCGTGCTTCACAACATCAATCATCATTTCACAGCGTGTCCAACAAATTTCGCGAACTAGAAATTGGTATACCCTGCAACAAACATATCAGGCCTCACATTGGATGAGTAATACCTTCAAATTTACGAACTCACCTTGCATTGGGATAGTATCTCCAAGTCTCGCATTACTGCAGCCACAACTTTCTTTACAAAGACACATATAGCAGGACCACACGACCAGCAATTAGACTGAGTGGGGGAACTTGTAATTTTCTTGTGGCGCAGCTTTATGGTGCTTGGGAATTTTGTGTTTGCATCCTCAACAAAACTCATGACAGGCTCTGAGCCCTTGTACATTTCTAGGCTGTCAAAATGGTACACACCTGGCTGACATTTAACTGGCTGACCTCCAAGACCTACAATGCCACGGTTCTATTGCGACAGCAATAGAACCGACATTCCTTGGATGGGGACGCCTTTCTTCACATCTCCTATTTATTCATCCTCTTGTCTCATTTTCACTCATCGGCGTTCTCTTGAGCTCCCCTTTTCTGTTTTCTCTTTTTTGGCTCCTCAAGTTTTTGCTGCCTTCTCATGTTCTTCTCGTGTTCTGCTCTCTTGTCATGCAGCGCTAACCGTCCAAGGTTTCAGATGGGCGACCCGTGGTTCACAGTGCTGGGTTTGCAGCGAGCATACAAGGTTTGGTTTTCTTGATCACTGGACGGTAAGTCTTTCAATTGTGTTTCTTGATATTTGTGTTTCATAGACTTAGTTGTTGTAATAAGCAGCTCTGATTGCCACTTCTTTGCCTCAGTTTCTGCCCTTGGGGCATATAGCCCAGCTTCGATTTGGGTTGGGTTGCTATTGGTTTTTTCATGCAGGTCTACGGATTGATCACTTCTTTGCCTGTTTCTGCCCTTGGGGCATATAGCCCAGCTTCGGTTTGGATTTGGGTCTGCGGATTGGGGCATCTAGGTTTTGGATTGAGCGGGGTTTGGCATGCCCCGGATGTAGATCCTCAGCCATCTCTGCTCCCGATTTTTTGATATTGTCGGTTTGTATATGTTTATTTTCTTGGCTGTCTGATATCTTCCTGCCTGGAGGGCCGGTTTGTTCCCTATCTGGCTCGAGTCAGTCTGTGTTTTGCAGAGCATAACCAGGATCAATCTGTGCTAGTATGTTCAAGGTCCACCCTGAGGCGATGATCTTCGCTGGATTCGGCCGGATGCAGGTCAGCGACCGAGTTTGCTGCCCATCTTTTGCACGAAGCGGCAGAGCTCCGCGCCGCTCGACCCGACCTCTGCGTTCTTTGCTTAGGTAAGGGGATACCGGGTCGTTGCTTTCCACCATTCGTTATTTCGGATTTCTTGGTTTTGATTTAACATGGTTCGTTTTTGCATATGCCCATGTTGTTCCCTTAGTAACGAATTTCTTAGTTTTGATTTAACATGGTTGGATCTTGCATATGCCCATGTTGTTCCCTTAGTTCCTGTCTAGTCTTGTTTTGGCATGATAATTCGGGGTCTTCTACTTTTGCTGCTTATGATTTAGTGACCTTAATTCATTCCTTGCGATGTGACATTTATTTTTCAACATAGGTGTCTTGCAGGGATGCATGTGCTTTGCAAGTTGATATAGTTCCATGGTGAATTTGATTAGAATAACACATTTTTTTAGCTTCCTATTGTATACCTGAATCGGCTTTGGTGATTTGTGAGCTAGACAGAGAAGCCATGGGGCAAGCTTTATGGTTTGTCCTAGGATTGGTGGCATATCATCCAAAATTTTGACCAGGTTATCACCATTCTCATGCTTTCCTAGAGATCACTTACCGAGGGTTGTATGAGACGTTTTGCCTTAAAGCACTTTCATCAAATTCGTGTGACCCTAGCTCTAATACTTGTGGCCCTAGTTTGTATGTTTGTATTAATTTGGTGTGATCTTTGCCCCTAGCCTTTAAGTCTTCAACGAGGTTTTCCTTAGGATATCCATAGCTTGGCTTGCTCTGGGTTGCATAGTGGCTTTTTTCAGATTTTGGTAGTCATCATGCTTCGATATCGGTTTCTTCTGGGCATTGCATATCTCGATGTGGTATTTAGTAAAACTTGTATAGTTTTTGACATGATCTTGTGCTAAATTTGACATGGGACCTTTCTTGTATCCTTATTTTTGAGCATTACTAGTCATATGGTTCGTCTGTTTTCTTATGCTGGTTACAAGAGTGCTTAAGTTTTCATTTATCGTAGTTATTTTTCTCTAGTTCCTTGCTTTCATGCGCGTTTGTGCGGTTCATTGCTCTAGGTATGGGTTATAACCTTCATATGCACATGCTTCTTTAGTACAGTCATGCCATCTCGTCATTTTTTTTGCTTGATAGTGCAATTGTCTCCATGGTTTTTATTGTGCATATTGACCAGACGTTATTGTATGGGGGGAGAAAATTTTCTTTTTTCAGTTGGGACGCATATTTTTTGGTTGCAGACATTTGAACCTTTTCTCGAAAGCAGGTTTACATCGATTGGTCGGAGTGCTTATTCCTGGACATGTAGGTTGATGCTCGTGTCGTTGATATGCATGTTTTTTCTTATTGCTACAGTCTACATATAATTTCTTAGTCCCTATGTTTTACTAATATTTCTGATTATATGGTTTACACATTTTTTCCTAGCCACTCATTTGGTCATCTTACTCCTTTAACCCTGTTTGCTCCTGTGATTGGGTTTCTTTCTCGTTGTACCTTTTGTCCCATGTTTCTAATTGGATGTTTTGCATTTTTTATGCTTTCTTCCTCTTTTCGTGATCCCAAAATTATGTCGTCCAACGCATTACATTTTCTTTCTTGATCGTCTTTTTCGTCTCGCATTTTTCCTTACCTTTTTTTTGTCTCAGTCATCTTAGTTTTTCTAATTGTTCTGTCTCCTTCATTTGTTCAACTCATCTTTTGCCTTGTCGTTGTTCTTTCTGCCCTGTTAGGGTCTAGGGTCCAGTTGCTTGGCCTTTTTGTTTTTGTTTGTCCTAGTTGCGGGGTTTTCCGCAGATTTTCTTATTTTTATGTGTTTACGTATAGATTTCCTAACCCGTATGGTTGTCTCATATTCCTATTTATCTGGGTTACACGTATTTTTTCTAGCCACTCCTATGGTCATCTTACTCTCTTCACCCCGTTTGCTCCTATGATCGGGTTCCTTTCTTGCTTTACATTTCCTTCCATGTATCTCAGTATGTTCCCTTCGCTTGTTTTCATTTGGATGTCTTCCATTTTTTATGCTTTCAGGTTTATCTTCCACATTAGTTTCTAGGCATCACGTGCTCCTTTCGTTCGAAGTAAATTAGTCGTCGTCTGCATCTTGTCTACCTTATGAATATGCTATCTTGGTTCTCTTGCTTTAGGGTTTTTCTTGTCCCTTATGGATACTTTATCTAGTATTATGGCTCTTGTTTCCAACATTAATGTAGATAGGTTATATGCTCTTTTTCCTTGTGTGTTCTAGTTTACGACTGCGCAATTGTTTTTCTATTTATGGTGTTGGTCGTGTGTATTCGCGAGATCAGTGCAGGCTCCTTTTCTATAACTTTTCGGTTCTTGCTGATGGAGGTCTTTGAGGGCCTGCTCTTGCTCTTTCTTATAGTTACCTTTGTGTGCCTGTTTAACATTGCATTTTTTGACCTTACGTCATGCGACCTTAACTATGTTGTCCCTATGTACTTTGTTCCTCTGTTCACGAGCCCTTTATTTTCCTATTTTTTCACCTTTATATCTTGTTTGTTTATTTGTCCTCCGTATTGATCCTTACCTCTTGATCCACACTCCTTGTTCCTCCTCTATTTCTTTCACTTACCCTTTTGAAGCATCCTTTCTTTGGTTTCTCATACTAACCATCTAGGAGCATTGTTGTGCTCATACAAAGGATTTATTTCTCAGGTTTGTGGCATCCTTAGTCAGGTTTGTTTGCAAGCATGCTTTCTTTGATCTCATATCCACATCTCGCATGCAGGTTTACAACATGTTTTTTAGATAATTTATTTTTTATTTTTGCGAGCATATTCTCTTGGATTTCATAGTCGACTCTTGCAAGCATATTAGAATAACTTGTCGTTTATATAGTTCAGCATCTAGTTTACTTGTATGTATTGGCACAATTATCTTTCTTTAAGTATCTTATGTGTTTTGGTTCATATTTTGATTTGTTTCTTGTGTTTCGCTCATTCCATTTTCCTCGTTACATCATGATTTCACAATCATTGCTCGATTGTTTCTGGCTTTTCATGTTTGGGATGTCTGGAAGGCATGTTTAGTTCCATTATCTCTTGTCTCCCTTTATTTCATATTTTTTCATTTGATTCCGTAACTTCTGTTTTATTATTCCATGGTGATGTTGCCCCTTTTTGTCACCTTGGATAATATTACTCTTCTTACTCCTCCGACCCGCTTTTGGGCCCTTCAATCCTGTTAGTTTGTGCCCTATTGCCTTGCTTTACCCCTTCTTGCCACCGCCTTGAGCTTTATTTCTTCTTTGGTCCTTTGGTTTTCGAGTTTATCTCGTTCATGGATTGCCATTAGAGGCTCCCACATTTGTCTCTAGGCGTCTTGTGCTCCTTTTGTTTAGTCGTCTTCTGCATCTTGTCTTTCTTGTGAATATGGCCATCTTGGTTTCTCACTCCTGTTTTGAATTATTATGCTCTTTTCGGGGGCTATTCTTGCTAGTTCCAAGAGTTGAAGTTAGTTAACAAATTTCTATGGTTTTACTGGTATTTTCTTTTTAGTTATGAAATGTTATCTCCTCGGATTTCCTTGAGTTGTTGCAGTTTACAATTGTCACTATGGTTCTACTAGTGCATGTTGATCTTTTGTTATGATATATCTCTTTTTATAGGGGTCGATTGGACATGGATGTTCTTTCTTTGAGTTCTTATCATTTTGAGTTTTTCCTTTCCTTTGGAAAGCGTTACCCTCTAGTATTTCGTGGTTGCATGGAGGTCGTTGAGGGCCTATTGTCGCTTCCTTCTCAGTGTTCTCATGGTTGCCCCTATGGGCGTGTTAGACATTTGTATTATGCAGCCTTGCATCATGCGACATTAAGTATGTTGTCCTTATGTACTCTATTCTTTTTGTTCACGATCCCTTTATCTTCCCTTGTCTTCATCATTATGTTTGGTTCGTCTCTTTTGTCCTTTACTCGCCTTTTCTCCTCATCTATGTTTGGTTCGTCTCTTTTGTCCTTTACTCGTCTTTTCTCCTTATCTCTTTCACTTACCCTCTTGAAACGTCTTGGTCCTTCTTGAATCGTCTTGATGTTTGCTCTCCTTCGTGTGTTCGCCGTCTCGCCATAGTTCTTTGCCTTCTTAGTGCCACTTTTATCATACTCTTTATCCTGATTCACTTTGCCTAGCCTTTTGTTGTTGTCCCAGTTGCCTATTCTATTCCGGTCATCTTTCTTTGTGTTTTCCTCACTTTGGTTGCTCTGCCCTTTCCCCTAGTTATCTTCCTTTGTCTAGTCCTTTTGAGATAGATTCCTCTTCTATCGGCCAACTTCTTTGTCTCATAGGACCCATCCATAGGAATGCCACGGTTCTATTGCGACAGCAATAGAACCGACATTCCTTGGATGGGGACGCCTTTCTTCACATCTCCTATTTATTCATCCTCTTGTCTCATTTTCACTCATCGGCGTTCTCTTGAGCTCCCCTTTTCTGTTTTCTCTTTTTTGGCTCCTCAAGTTTCCCTCCCGCTCCTCCCTCGTGTCTTTTATGTTGTGGCTTGGTAGCCTTCAGTTTTCCTCCATAGTTTCTTTTTCTCGGCGTGGTGTCGTAGCCTTCGAGACAATCTTGTTATTCATTTCCTCTCGGCGTGGCACTGTAGCCTCCGAGTGCTATTATATTTTTGATATTTGCGCTTTGGCCTCCCGCCCGTGATAGTTATTTGCATTTAATCGTGTTCGTTATTTCTTTTTCTTTTCTCTGTCCTTGAGATGTGCATTCTTGATGTCCTCGGCGTGGCTTTGTCTTTGTCGCCTCTGAGGCGTACTTATTAGTTTGCTTTGTGTGCATGTCAATACATGTCAAGTGATAATTTTCCGCCCGCCTCTCCTTTCTTTAGCTTGTTGTCATATCAAAGGTTTTTCATATAATTTTTTGTGGGTTCGTATTCAGTCAATGATGTGGCTTAGTGGCCTTCTATTCTTGTGACATCTCTCTTTCTCAACGCCACATTGTAGCCTTCAAGACAGTCGCATTGTAGCCTTCAAGACAGTATTTTATTTATTCATTCATGTTTTCTCTCGGTGTGGCACTGTAGTCTCTGAGTCAATATTTATTATTCATATTTTCTCTCGGCGTGGCGTTGTTGCCTCCGAGATCATATTTATTGTTTTTTCTCGGCGTGGCGCTGTAGCCTCCGAGGCAGCACTAATCGGTTGTTTTTTTCCCGCGATGGTCATTCCGCGGACGGTTCCCGATTGGTCGGCTGTTGTTTCTTTCTCGGCGTGGCCCTGGAGCCTCCGAGTCTTCCTCCCTATGTCATCTAACTCATTGACGGGTTATTTTTCTTTCAGCCTTGATTCTGCAGGATTTTTCAAGGTCTTGTGGTTGTCAGAGTGCGTGGGGTCGTGCTTCAACTATTTGCTTGGGTTTTCCTCAAAACCCTAGGAAGGCGTGGTTCTTCTTCCCGATGGGGAGCAGTCACCATGTCTTCTCACCTTTGCATCGACCATGTGGCAGTTAAAACCATTTTTTATGTTGTATTCTTCAGTATCACCATGCTCTCGATGATTGTCTAGTTTCGGAGCATTTAAAGTTCATATTTCCAAATTTTTCTACCCCTACTGAGGGATCCATTTGTACTCAATGTTTTACAAAGCTCAATGAGAACACCACTTCACCGGCCAACTTCTTTGTCTCATAGGACCCATCCATAGGAATGACATACACTGTCCAGTGCTGCTGATAACATGCTGGCAGAATGATACATTCCAAAATTGCAAGTTGAGGGTGCAACAGTTTGTCCTTTGAAGCAAGCTCGTTCGACAGTAATGTGTAAATGAGCGGATCCATGAAATGGAACCTCTGTTCCATGTCATGCTTGATGCAGAATTGGTGCATACACCTGCCAAATTCCAAGGTCTGGTAAAACAAGATGATTTAAGAAACAACAGAAAACTTCAAATCTGAGTTGTTTATATTAAATTACTAACCTCATGAAGAAATGGACTATCCCACACCGAACCAATCCCTACTTTTCTCCAATATTCGATTGCCTCTTGATCAAGTACAAGAGGCTCCCGGCAATCCTTTAAACACTTCAAGTGGCAAGTGTTACGGTGGGATGTGCGCTCTTAACACTGCGGTCCCTCGTCTTTGGTGGTGTAAGTTTACATTCAGCAAATAGAAGATCATTGAAAACCTTGAGGAACATTGAAATAGCCAAGAAATGAACAATTGAAGTAAAACTTTGTTTATATTAAAAAGTCAAGAGAGGTTACATCATATACACAATAATACTATTTCTAGGCTTTAGTTCTATGTTTTTTCATCATATTAATACAAATTTGACTCTCAATGTCAAATATATTCAAACATTTTGTTGCTTTCGACATAACTTTGCACATTCCCGCCTTCAAAGAACCCCGAAGCCAAACCTTTAGATCATTCATGAGGAAATTGCCATCTACTCTGTCAGGGCTCCAGCTGTTTGGACAGATCATGGTGTTTGGCGCATTGAGGTACCCTTTGTATCTGTTGTCATCAATGAGAAGCACGTTCTCTTTTGTGAAACCTGGAAATTCGTCGTAGACCTTTTTTTCGGTGCTTCAAAAAAAAATTGGCTTTTTTTGTTAAATAAATTTGTGTTGGTAAACTGATCCTGACTCCATATGAACTTGAATTTGTCCTTGTATTTCATCAATGCTCCCTTAACTATGACTCTCAAGTTTTGAGCCTGCAGGCTGGACCAAAGTGCTATATGAAAATTCTGACTACACCAATCTATGAACTCGGCCCAGCCTGGTCTAGTTACTACCCACTTGGTTCTGTTAAGTGTGATCAACTTAACATCATCTTCTTTGGCAGTGGGTATGGACTCACTCTTGTCATAGCTTCTACCCAGAACTCCATTGTAGTAAAAAACAAGCAGGATTGGGCTTAACCTTGTAGTCTTCTGCATGGACAGAGTTGGTGCAGGGCTGGAAACTTCTGCTTCATCATCTCTTCGTGCAGGACTGGAAACTTCTGCTTCAGAATGTCTTGGAGGTGTCTTTTGCTTGGAATTCTGCTCTTACTTTTCTACGAGACACTTCCGGTGCAAAAATTTATGATTCGGTAACTATATGGGTCAAATTAAAAGAAGACAGCACAAAAGGTTGGAAGTTACCTTGTGACTTACATTCACCAAACGATTTGTTCGGATCATAACGATGCATCTGGCGATTTGGCGGATTGGTGTGGAGCATGACTTAATGCATCTGCTGATCTGGCAGATTGTTGTCTAGTTGGAGCACCTCATCGGAGCTTGACTTGATGCAACTCTTGATTTGTTGACATCTACCGATTTGTCCGACTTCACCAGAACCCGATGCATCTTCCGATTTGCCCGAAGTTTCTATATCGTGTCTAATGCTTTCGAAGGGGTGTGAGTGTCTTGTCCCCCTAACCCGACCACATTGTACATCTATATCTACAAAGTAGGGATGAAGAAGTAAGCTACATATCCCAATTGCATCAAACAAGACTTGGTTACCTTTTAGGGTAGAAAATAATTCCCTTTTTGGTGTGCTAGATGGGCTCATATAGTCATTGCCACCAGTATGAGCAAGTCGGACCTGAATTAGTAAAAGCGGCACCATGCTCGTAAACACGGAATTGAATCACAATTGATTGTAACTATGCTTTGGTTTTTAACTAAGCTTGGACTTTTTACTCTCTTTACGATGTTCTTTTTATATATCTAAAGTGTCCCCTAAAATGAGCGGCGATCTCATCCGGGGGCACTTTAGATACCTAAAAACAGGAGAAGCAAAAGAGACTAAGCCAGCCAGGATCTTGTTTTATGTTGGGCGTACTCCCTTTTCGAGTTTCCTGCTTGATGTATCTAATTCGCCACCTGAGTGAGCGATGTCATCCTAGGGGGCAAATTAGATACAATAAACAGAAAACGAAGGAGACTAAGCCGGGCTTACTCTCTTTTCGAGCTACCTATAAGTGCTCACTGTAAGTGCCTCGGTAGAGTTTGAAGTTGCTTTTGATCCTCCCTACTCACACCTAAGGCTTGTACCCATCTTTGTAGAAAATTCATGACAAACAATTCTCAATGCAATGGTGATTACAAATCCCGCAAAGTGAACATAAATTTGTCAATGAGAATACAATTATACTAAGCACTTCAGGAATTTTGTTATGAAGTACCTCAAGAGGTGGCGCAGACATGGAAGATGGTATTGGTGACTTCATTCAAAGAATCAAAGTTGGTAGTGGTTTCCCCATCCATTTGGAGGATCTTGCCACGAGAATGGACAACCACTACCATAATCTTCACCTTATCAAAGGTGCGGAAGTAGTGGATCCAAGACAAATAAAGGAAGGCGGTCCTTGCAAGGCGAAACCTCTCTAACCTTGGTTCCAACACTTTCAATGTTGTTGTGTGCGCTTCTCTCGGGCCGGCCAGATTAAGCTCCTCGATTTTTGTGTCCGCTCAAGTTACGTAATAGTTCCTTATTTCGACCTCGTATCTTGGCATATAGCCCGAATCACGATGCCCGCACGACTTGGTTTATCCTTAATCATTCATTCCCATTTTTTTTTTAAATCTTTATTCATCTTCTCGGCCTAGAACTCAAGTTCTTTGAACCTTCATTTGTAGCACCCGCAGCTTTGATCACAAGTTTGCAGCCTTGCCTTACACTTAATCACCGATCTTGTAGAGTTGATCCATTCTCCGGTGTCTGTTGAATTCATCACGGAAAGTAATCCAAGGTTAGTACCACATGACACAACAAGGCACCACTTTACACACCACAAATTCCATCATGACAAACTTTGCACCACAAATGGCGTCATATTCACCACATGTGGTGTGGCATGTGGCACCAAACCGGTGCCACATGCCACACCACATATGGCACCACAATGCACCCAAGGCACCACATATGGCAATCCATTACCCGCACCACAAATGGCGTCAAAGACACCACATGTGGTGCAAAATGTGATCCATAGTGGTGCCACATTAGACACCACATATGGCACCACAATGCAATGAGAAGGCACCACATCCCAAGCAGGCATCCACCACCCCATATATGGCAGATAGCGTGGTGCAATATTTTTAGCAGCAGATTGGCACCACATATGGCGGACAATCCACCATTCACAAGTATCACCATATCTAACATCACATATGACACTAAGTATAGAAACATATGGAAGCCAATTCACTATTCAGAAAAGGTACCACGTTTGGTACTATATGTGACACTACATATGCTACAAACTACATTATTAACATATAATTGGCACCATATGACTGTCGTCTGTAACACATTTGGAGCCACATACTCATGTGAACTGAAATTATCCACCACAACTCGAAACTAGCAAAGACAAATTTCCTACACATAACTTACAACACACCCAAATGAAGAAGTAAGTGGTGTACACGATTGTTCAAGCTTGCTAGACCTTGCTGGAAAATAACGGTCCAATATTAAATTGCATCATATGGTGGTTCCAGAAGAAGAGGGTTGAAAAGTACCTATTTTTTCAGTGATTTTCCCCGAGATTCTTCTTACAGCTTGAGGAGGCTTGAATTGTGGCCTAGTCATTTCAAGAGAGGAAGCATCATCTGTGGCATGTTGCTCTGCTTCCTCACTATTTGAAATGCTTGCATTCTTCCTCTTACGTTGGGACGGAGAGGCTTCAGACTCTTTTTCTCTTAACTGTTTTAAACTCAACCGGTTTATTTCTTTTCCTTTTGTGTGAAGGTAATATGCAACAGCCATAGTCTGTGAGGCCATGCCCCTGCCTGTGATTTTTTTGTAAAGGCACATATATTCATTATACCTCTCCTTGCTCAGATTCTTCAACCTGCATGATGAAACAAAACAATATTCTAAACAACAAAGAATCATGGGCATCCCCGAATCTAGAATGCAACCCACCTGTAAGTGGATTTTCCTAATACTTCGGGTCCCCAAACGACTTCGATTTCTTCTTGTGTGGCGTAATGCTTTTTTTCTTGCCCTGTACATTTCCTTGTAGGTGTATCCCGTGGCATTCAAGTCCGGTATGATCGTGAGCCATTTCCCGATCGATCTTCTTGCCGAAATCAGAAATGGTCTTTGCGGATTAAAGGGAGCGTGATCAGAGTTTTTGAGGGAAAATGAAAATTCAGAATTAGAAATGGTCTTGCCGGATTAAGGGAGCGTGATCAGAGTTTTTGAGGGAAAATGATCGTGTACGTTGCTGAATAAGCCTGAATAAGACTGAAAGGACAAAATTTTGAATAAGTAATCATGTGTATTTTTGAAAAAATAAGTGCCTCTCCCACTACAAATTCGGTAGTTCCCACCACACTTAGCACCCAAAAATCTGGTGCTAAAATGCACGTTTTTGTTCCACTACAACATGCTTTCACCCTAACCAAAACTGAGCAACCATATCCTTGATAGCCTGATCTATAGTATTTATTCTTGGATTTCGACCTGTTAATGCCCACAGATTTGTTCCACCTAGTGACATTCTTTTCCTTCTCTCCACTACTAGTTTCATATTTCTAGGATGTATTTTTAGCAACTTAGCTGCTAGTGAAGTCTTCTGTAATTCTCCTTCCTCTCCAACCACCATAGATAGTACAGAATGCTTTGCGGCAAGTTTGTCATTGCTATTTGCATGCTTGACATCTTGGAGGCCATCCTTTAAATTCTTTACCAGATCTGTTTTCACAATAGCCTCTTGAGGCCTTCCAACATCAGCATTCACCTTTCTTCTAATTGGCTTTGTCACGTATCCACCCCTACAAACCCTCTGTTTCGGTTTTCTTTGCCTGCTTGTAACAGTGCTTTTCGAAACTTCATCAACAGGAGGATTGACATCTGAACCTGACGCTGACCTCGAAGTGCTTGCATGAGAGTCCAATCCTTCTTCCATAGTTTCTTCTTCAACTGGTGCTTTAAGACATTGATCCATTCTGCAGAAAGGGGATACAACATCCTGCACAAAAAATCAGATTATTAACCAGATTTGTATTACTGCTTGAAGGGATTTGTATTACTGCTTGAAGGAAAGGGATTTCAATTTCTTCAAGATACATTTGTTTCTTGAAATGCATTCGATTTAGGAGCAGGTATAATCGATTCGGGGCAAGTTTTCCTTGAGGTATAATCCAGAGCCATGTTTGATGGATGAGGAAAGTTCAAAATGAGCGCCAAGATTTCGGAAGGATTTGGTATAATCATGGAGAATATTGTACGTCAACCGCCTTTATTAATGATAGGCAACTCCATGTAAAATTCAAAATGTACATTACAAACACTTTAACCCAGTTCAAATTTCTACATCAATATACAAAAAAATTCAATCACCCTTTCATACTTCTACCCAATGCTTGTTTTGGGTTCAAAAACCTCTGTTTTTTTATTTGTATTACCACAGCTTGTAGCACCAAGACCAATCCTAATTCCGTCGAGATAATAACCCTCTTTTCCATTTGTAATCCATTTTTCGGCATAAGGCTAAGAACTCGGCTTTGCAAGAGTTACTTTTTGCAAGAACATCCCTTGAATTTGCAAAATATCGGAAACCCAAGACCGGCAAGGTACACATCAAGCTAATCAAGCCCCAGTTTAAGACATTACTTACTGATTTGGTTGAGAGAGTATATCAAAAACCATTTCCAAATAATGAACTGAGAACCCTTTCTGCAAGAGCTTTCATCTGGTCAAATACTACAAAGGCATGGCAGAGTCCTGATGAATACAAGATTAATTGGGCGAATCTAGCAGCAGATGCCTGACGGATTAGCCAAGTGCAGCTCAATAAAGAGCATCTGAATGCTATCGAGAAGAACATTATTGCATTGCTAAATCACATAAAATCAGTTTCTTTCATGATGGAAGATAGTAAGAAAAAATTGGTGCATAAACATCGAACATAAACATTTTGTATAAATGATATAAGATAGATAACTAGATGCTCGTTATTTGTGAAGCAGAATTACCACAAGTGGAGACATCATTGCTAGATTTTTCACAGGGATATATCAGTGCCAAAAAATCAATGCAATGAATTGGTAATATTATTTTTGAGCAAAACTTCCAACAAATTGGCATTTCAAAATGCTATATTCTATCTCCATTCCTTTGCAGACAAAGGAGGTGCACAGTTATATATTCCTAAACGAAGATGGCTCACAGGTTCCATTATCCTAACAAGTCCCCTTAGAGTGTTCCTTGAAGAAGTGTTGAATATTAGACTCTGCATATCCACATATACATTCCATGTCATCGATCCAGTTCTGGAGTCGTGTCTTTTGGCATATTCATGCATATTCACACGGGGGGTGACTCCAGGCAACGAGAGCTGTTGGATAGGCATATTCACCCCTTATTCCTTAATCTACACCGTACGTAAAATTCCTTGTTTGTGGGGTATGCAAGTACAAAATTTACTATACTGTATAACAAGATTTGCAAAATACTATAAGATTTGAAGCAAAATACTATATGGTGTTGATTTTGTACGTGCAAAATATAATTATAAGGGCTCTCGCTGCCCTACGTCACCCCCCGTGTGAATATGCACCCAAACCAAAGGGGTTTAAGGGGGATTTTAATTTAAATGTGTTGGATCCAATGGTTGTGATAATTAATGTTAATGGTAGTTGTGTGTTGGTTGTTATATTAAAAAAAAATTTGGGCCCTTCGGGCCCTAAAAAAACCAAACATATGTAAAAACATGTAAACATGCAAAACATGAATATCTAATATCTAGCATTATAACAAAAAAAAAAAACTAATATGAAGCCTGAGTAACTATAATATTATAGCATAATGTAACTTAATTACATACGCTTTAAAAGCATATTAAATAAAAATTTATTAAGCCATTGAAGACAGCAAGAGTATTATAGCAATTTTGAAGCACTCAAAATAGATAGCGGCTTAAGATACGATATACATCTTCGTTGATTTGCCTATCAAACAATCTGCAGAGGGCAGTTATCCTATTTACTTGCGCACGTAAACCCAACCAACCAACCAACCATAATAACAACACATCAATAGGGTCTTCGCCATGCGCAGGTGGTGGTTGCGCTGATGGTGGCAGGACTAATTGAACTTGATCTTCATTTATTGGATTCTCTAGTACAGTAATGTTGGATCAACATCATGTTGACTTCAGGCATCGAAGAAATGTCATGTGGAATTGATGGATTGAGAGATTCTATAGTCTGCATGAGCGTAAAAGGAAAGAAATTGGTTAGATTGATATTAATTTAGAAAATAGAATTTTACTAGTGAAATAAAATTGAATCAATAAAAGCTTTTTGACACTGATATGCTCTACAATAATGTTTTATTCACAAACCTTTAGTAACAAAATAAAATTGAATCAAATAAAAGCTTTAGACATTGATATGCTTGACAATAATGTTTTATTCACAAACCATTGCATGAAAGACAACAACATCAACGTTACTCTGCAGTAACAATTGGTGAGGTTCATAAAGAACTTAGTGACACTTTCTCATGGGTTGCCTGGCTTTGGTTTAACAAGTGAAGAGAATCGGCCGGTTTGGTGATGTGGAGTAGGTTTTCGTAATGATCCCGTGAAGCGAGATCAAGGATAGAGGTTTTGAAGCAAGCTTGCTCGTTAGCATTCCACGTGTTACTTCAGCTACAGACTATTTCTCTTTGACAATGAAACCATTGTTTATCAATCCATATGATTTTGGATGCTCCATATGGCCTTTGTTTGACCTGATCGCGACGACTCGTAAAGCGGCATGGAATAATCCACCGTTGATTGAAGCTAAAGGTGGTTACTATGAATAATCCAAAGAAAGGCGGGGAATATCCAAGAAGTTGGAAGCAAACAGAGGGCCTAAAACTCTAAACTCTTTTAGAATCTGCAACAAATCTTAGAACAGACAAAGTGAAGGAAACAAAGGCGGGTTTTGCAGCATTGCATTGTAGAATCAGAAAACCAATATCTCGTAAAAAATACCATTATATTAACTGAAGAAACATTAAAAAAACAAATACCTTTGTAAATGTGAGCAAAAAATCCATCTCGTGATAACCTTCCATCAGCAAACATCCACTCCGGCAACAAGAATCCAAGAGGGCAAGTACACATGCACATGCGCATGCACATGCACATGCACATGCACAAGCAGAATACACATGCACATGCACATGCACACACGTGCACATGCACATGCACATGCACACACGTGCACATGCACGTGCACATGCACATGCACACACATGCGCAGTGTTCATGCACAAACATGCAGAGAAAGACAACAACCCTCGAATTGTTTCAGCCAACGAAAATTAACGGCCCATAAAGGGTGCACTCTAGAAATACTATTTAGTACACCTCAATGAATACAACAACGAAATCATAGAAAAACCATGTGGAAAAGTGTATAAAAACAAAAGGTAACCCCCTGTTATTATGCTACATATTCATATGATATATCTTGTACTGCGATGAGCAAAATTGTCTATCATTCGCATATCTATATCCATTCCAGTGTTGTTTACGTACCCGTATTTTATGTTTATATACGTCCCGTACTTTCCTTACAGAACTATACGTACTATACCTATAAGTTGACATGTCAAATTGAGCTCTTGTTTTATTGATATCGTACTTAATGTATTAATACATACAGTACATACAATACGTACTTTAAAATAAAAGTGTCCAAATGACATTTAGACC
Organism: Isoetes taiwanensis; assembly: GCA_021234155.1. Classification (NCBI taxonomy): domain Eukaryota; kingdom Viridiplantae; phylum Streptophyta; class Lycopodiopsida; order Isoetales; family Isoetaceae; genus Isoetes; species Isoetes taiwanensis. The sequence continues at coordinate 4,925,965 of JAJEKV010000003.1, read as the reverse complement.
AATCCTATATTATAAAGTTATTCTGTAAGTGTTGGACCCAGCCCTAAATCCGACGGCTAAGATTTAACTCTAGAATTAGATCTGACCATCGAGTTTCCTTGCTCTTTTTATTCCTGTGTTATCAAAGGAACGAGGGGGCAACAGAGCTGCTATTGACGTCTTATGGCAGCGCCAAGCATAAGCAATGGCCTTTGATTCATGGTGGATTTGCACCACCGGCTCAGTTCAATTCCTAGCTCTGTTGTAAAACCTAAGAAACAAAGATGTGGTCGCCTCTATGACCTTTTAAGGATGTGGGCGCAATTTGCAGCAGCAAATAGGAAGCTGCCACTCTGAAATGCAGATCTACTTGATGCGGTTCTTCATTTTTTACTCCTCTGTTCATGTCTTAGGTTGTTTTTACCCTTCTCCTTCGATTCGAATTCATCAATCGGAGACAGAGTTTAGCAGCCAAAGCATCAAGTTATCACAGCCATAGAGAAGAAGAATGAAAAAGTGCATAGAGAAGATGAATGAGAAGGAATGATAGGACCTGGCAGCATCTCTGGTGCTTCTCTGGCACTGCTTCTTTTCCTTTTCAAATTCCTCTCGATCGTCCGAGCTTGGCATGTCCGGGTGTCGTGAATTGCCAAAATGGGCTAAGGTTAGTAGGTAAAACTTTAAAACGCATTTGCGGAAATCCTAGATAATAAAGCTGCAGTTTGATGCACATGTGCTCATCCAATTCGATTCTGATTTTGATCTTTGTGTTTTGAGGTGCTTGAGAGTTTCAACAACAAAGATTCATCGAGAGATGATAGGTACATTGCATCGTGGTGTTTTTCTGCATGTTGATTTACATCTCTGTAAGAGTGTCTTGATAGTATGTTTTTCGGAAAAGCATTCCAAAAATTGCAGGTTCCCTATAGAAGGTGCATAATAGGTTGCAAGCATTTGTGGTATTGTATTTTTTGCTTAACAATTTGTACAGTGGTCTTGAGCAAAAAGTGTTGATTTGCTATAGCTTCAGAGGGTTTTGGGCAAAAAGTGTTGAATTCTATAGCTTTGCATTGCATTTGCTCGCGGATAATTTCAATTTGGATGATATCAATTTAGATAAGGAACCGATATACATTTTGTGGGATGCAAAGCAGATGCCTTGCCATTAACATGCGGCAATTGAATCGTGTTAGAAGTTCACTTCTCTGCCGCCTACTGAGAATAAGGTCCGGACCGCCATTTAGGCATGCTTTTTTTAACCATTCCTTCTTGCACACAAACATCTAATACTGAATAAGGTCAGACCTGCCATTTAGGCATGCTTTTTTTAACCATTCCTTCTTGCACACAAACATCTAATACCGTCGAGAACCCCGGCTTTGTTATGATGTCCATTATGCTTTGGCCTTGGTCGTGAGATATAAATCATGCTTCTCACATTTGTGCAAAGAAAGATAAGAAAACTAAGATGAAATAATGATTTGTGAATATTGGCCTTGATAAGTATATTGCATCATGGTGTTTGCTTCATGTTGATTACACCTCTCAGAGGGAGTGTATTGACAATATGGTTTTCAGGAAAAGGATTGTCAAAACCACAGGTTCAAAAGCATATATTCAAGTAAAAGAATTGAAGAATGGTTCCCTATAGAACGTGCCAGGAGTTTTGTATGAAGACATTATTCTTTCACACGCATACCTGTTTTAACCATTCCTTTTTTTCCTCTGTAAAAAAATGAAGTTGACTAAGATGAAAATGCTTTATTAATCTTGGTCTTATATTCTTTTTTAATGTGGTAGGCTATTTTCTCCATGTATTAAACTTCTAAGATAGAAACGAAATAGGGAGGAATGATGTGAAAAAAAAAGCCACACCTTTGAGGTTGAATGTTCACACCCATTCTGGGATATTGGAGTTTCTAAACATTCTATGGCTCTGCAATTTCTCGAAGGTCTAATATGAATTCTCACTTGCTTATCCAAACAATGCAACATATCCACCCACATTGATACAGAAAATGCAAAGATAAGTAATAACAATAAAAGAAGAAAGATATGCTTTTTAAATTCAAGATATTAATGTATCCACTGTTATATTCTATCCAATTCATCTTCCTTTACAAAGTAAGGTGCTATTTAGGTTCAAACTTTTTAAAATGTGTTAATAACTTCTGAGATAGGAATTTTAAGTCATGATCATGTCTTCTGGAGTAAAGAGCATATTGTATAAGACAATATCAATGTTCTGGTTGCTATATTATTGCTATAGTGATCGAAGGATCCAAATTCATGTCTCTTTGTCAACAGCCCAAATTTATGCCCTTTTTCCCTTCTAATCAAAACATCAACTTACGGCCATCAATTGATGCGAGGAGAACACCATCTAACAACATGAGTAAATGCAAGAGATAAGCGAAAAAAAGGGGAACAAATTAAAGAAGTGGAAGGGCTTTTAGGAAGAAAACAAGGAAATCCATCAAAGAAAGTCTAGACTCAATCCAAGGCACCTCTGATGCATTATGCATTTGCGCTGACCTCTAATACTTCGACTAACAAACATAGAAGACATTAAGGAGCCTTGCCAATGCATCAAGTTGTTCTAGGCCCAAGGACACAAATGTGGAAGCTTCTAAGAGAGTGATGAATTGGAAAGCAAGCTAGACACTGAATTAAAGGATAATGCATGAGTGGTGAGCCAACACCTCAATACCACAACTGCCTTATCATTTACAGGTCCACAACTTATGCCCAGCAACGCTAGACACCGTTACTAGTATAATTGATAAAATTATGCATTAGAAAAAATACATTATTATAAATTATAGAATAGGAGTAAAAAAACACATTTAGACATTAGGGAAATTATGGAATTATAGTTAAAAAACCCAATCCTCTTGCAAATAAAAACCCAAAACCTCTGCATTTTCCTCCTCTTTCTTGTTAACCTAGCCGCCGAATTGGAATGGAGATGGAGATGCACGCCCACCTTTCTCCTTGTTTTGTCATGGCAGGAGGCAGACCTTCTCCTAAATACTTCAGTAGCTTGCAAGGAAAGAAATACAGAGGTCAGCATCGATTAATAGCTTCAAATGCAACAAATGAGCAGCAATGACTTAAATTTATTTGTCTGTGCATGTAGATTGCAAACTAGAATATGAGAAGATATAATTCTTAAATAGACATATTTTGGATTGAAAACTTTGACAAATGCTTAATTTTCTAGCATAATATATTCTGGTACGTTATTTAAAACTTAAAGTTCTTCATATTAATGCAACTATTTAAACTACAATACAAGAAATAATAGTTTGAAAAAATTACAGAAAGTACTTAACATATTGTACGTAAAGTATGTATTTTACATATTTAATAAGTATCTTATAATTCCAAAAAACGTATTTAAAGTATTTTTTAAATGAGAGGTATGCATACGATATATTAATACATTAAATATGTATAATACCCGTACCGTAATAAATGTACCTGACAACACTGATCCATTCATCTGCTGTATATCTCTGTTATTTCACAGGGTATCATAGCCTTCAGGCTAATCTCAAAAGCAATCCAGCTACAGACCTATGAAGCAAATTCTGCAACCAAACTCTAGGGTTTCAATGGGAGCATTGGTTTGGGTTTTCTCTTCAAGAGCAACTAATTTCTAAGAGAATCGTGATGGATTACAGATAGATTAAACATGGTTGCTCTGCTCCATTCTCGAAGATCATCAACCAATGGAATTAATGTAACCTTTGATAATTCCGTTGAGAGTTTCTTTTTAAGCATCATCTGGAGCATAATTGGAAGGATGCGAGCAAACTTGGGTGTATTAAGGGCTGGGTAAATCATCTCTATGTAAACTAATCTCTGTAAAGAAAATTCATGGCTTTATCTGCAATCTACCAAGCACTATCTCCAGCAAGCATCGAGAAGTTTGATGGTGAAAGGTTTTATATTTGGAAGATCAGAGTTAATTCTTTATTGTTAGAAAGAGATCTTCTTAAACTTCAAGATGGAACTGAACCAAGACCAGCCGATCCATGTTGCATCTAAGTGGGAGCAGCGAGATGCCAGAGCACGAGCTCTTATTTAGCAATGTCTGAGTGATAATTTGGTGCCCACTGTTCTATTCTATCATACCTGCTCAAACTATGTGGGCATTTCTTGAAAGCATATATGGCGACAAGGGAAAATCCACAATGGTATTTTTGCTCAGTAAACTATTGGATCTAAGGCTCATTGAATAACTATTGTGCAATATGTAAGCGAATATAATGCATTGCAACAGTAGCTAGCCGCAATTGGGTCCCCAATACAAGATGATGAAGGAGTAGCTGTACTTATGAAGGAGTTGTCAAAAATCTATGATACTTTGTCTTTCAATCTATTAAGTAAAAAGGACTTAAAGCCTCAAGATGTCATTGAAGCTCTACTTAAGGAGGATGCCAGACAGAAAACAAAAGAAGGATTATCTGAATCTGCATTTATTGCTCGAAATCAGCCCAAAAGAGAAGGAATGTTTTATTATTGCAAGCAGCCTAATCATGCGATTGTTGTTTTTCCACAAAGGAACAAGAAAGAAGATGAAGAGTCAAGAAGAAATGGCTCTAAATTGTTTTAGACTGAGTGGGATCTAAGTGGATATCTATGTGCTATGATCTTTGTGGCTAAGTTTGTCAATTGTATATGGACATTTGAGGCAGGGGGGGTGTGAATATTAGCCTCTGCATGTTCACGTATACATTCCATGGCATCGATCCAGTCCTAGAGTCGTGTCTTTTTGCACAGTCATGCCTATTCATATGATATATCTTGTACTTTGGTGAGTGGGATTCTCATCATTCGTATATTTTTGAGCAAAACCTCCAATAAATTGGCATTTCAAAATGCTATATTCTATCTCCATTCCTTTGCAGACAAAGGAGATGCGCAGTTATATATTCCTAAACGAAGATGGCTCAGAGGCTCCATTATCCTGACAAGTCCTCTTAGGTTGTTCATTGAAGAAGAAGCTAAAGTTCTTGCATCTCAGGTACTTTTATCTTCTCTACATTTTATGGAACTGATTCAAAAATATAACATATTTTTAGTAAGAGGATCCTTGAGGTATCAAAATTTGCAAAATTTTTCCTTATTGTCATGATCAATTTGTAGTTGTCGTGCTTTACAGAAACCTACTGAGGTCAGTCATTGATCCCCTGCCTTCTTATGGAAGAGGAAGAGAGCGTCCTAGAGGAAGACAAATTAGTCTCATTCATGAGGAGAACTTGATAGATGTTGTCATTACTGGTAAGCCATGTTCATATTAATTTATTTCTACTTTGGTAATAAATTAGTATTAGATGCCTGATCATGTGGGAATGGAATAATAGATGGACATTGAGCCCTTACTCTTTTCCGTGGAACTCTACACATAATCCCCCAGGCAAGGTTGGCAGATCCTTCTCCACTGCTTATATGTATCGAAATGAATTTCTCTAGTGCCGAATCTGCTTCCAAGCACTTCCCTGCTGTTGTTTATCCATCTAGAGAGAGGAGGAAGATCAAAGGACATTGATTTGAAGGAGTTTAGAGCCCTCGGGCATTTTGAAACCAGTAAGTACAGTGGTATATTTTTTATAGTATTTTTACATCCAAACACGGCATTCAGTCAGTGGTTAGAAACAATGAAATGAAGGATCAATCAGTAGTTATAGGCAGTTGTAGTAATATAGTAGTGGCTCCTATTATATTACAGTTTAAGACAGTGTTTATTGAACGAACAAATGACTATGCCAAAGGATAAAGTATGGGATAATGCATGTGATAATGTCTCAAAGGTTCGAGGGAGTAGTGGCAATGGCAATAACCATTGGGACTGCAAGTTTTGTAAGAAACATTTCACAGGTTCTTTGACAAGATTGGAATGCCATATTGGGGCCAAAGGTGGAGAAGGAATAGACGGTTGTCTTGATTGCCCTCGTGAAATGAGAAGGTCAATTCGAGTCAAGAATGGATGGAAGGTAACTGATAATGGCGATGATGATTAGATTCATGAAGAAGATAATGAAATTCAGGTTCATACAAAACCTATTGCTTATTTCCAGAGGGTTTTGAACTTTCCTAACTGTGGATGCATAATTAACATATCTAATGACAAAATTGAATTTAGCTAATATGGACAACCACTTTGATAGGCTAAGAAGCAAGGAAGTGTTACACTTCAGAAAAAGCAAGTTTTCTAATAAATAAAGAAATGTATTTTCATGCTAAGCTGTAAACACATATGCATTTGGCTAAGGTATAAAAGAAGTTTAAATGTTACAGGGAGTTGATATAAGTACATTCATTGTAGTAATATTAAGCACAAGCACCAATATCCAGCACAAACTTTAATCAAATACCACAAATATATGGAGTTTTTTTTACGCCGAAGATACCCTTTTGGCCTCAACGACGACATACCATACCAGAACCTTCAGAACCACATTCAACCGAAGGGAAATTATTCTTGCTCTCCAGGTAAGAGTCTGTGAAAGAAAGCCCAAATTGAGAGACTTGGCAATCTGTCGCAAAGATAGAGGAAGTGGCATACAAATCACTACCACCCATTATGGGCATGGGGGTATCACGTTTAACAGTGCTAACAAAGCCGGGAGCATAAGTATGACCAAGAACTCCATTAACATGAGGTGATAGCTTAAAGAACTTGAAGTGAAGGTCGAGATGGGCAAAGCAATCCTCGTCACTAATGCCATAGTTATGCACACGAGATTCTTGGGCCGTGATAGGTACAACTGTAGCTTCAATAGAAAAGAGATTATCTACCTCAATAGATATTGCATTGGTGGCCTTGTTAAGAACAACATGTAGACCTGCCTCAGGGGCTTCCCAAGATGACCCAGTTGCTAGGTTGAGTGTGACTGGGGTAGAATCAAATACGATGGCTAATTGATCCACGTCATCATCCCAGTTTGCAACTCTATTGGCGCCAACGTATAGTTTGTGTGAGCCAAACATGATACCTAGGGATTTGACCCATGTGAAGTCCCTACTCTTCCCACCATCTCTCTCCTTACCTATAAACAGAGCATTGATATGAAGATCATTGTCAAAAACGAGACAGAAGGTTTTATCCCTCTGGCCATGGAAGTAGAAGGTGACGTCGTCTCCACCGACGAAGCGAGGATCTTGGCAGACAGCGCCCTTGCGGTTGCAACCTGAAAAGTGCAGCTGATGTTAAGGCATAGGGGGGAAAAAAAACGAAAAAACTAAGTATACATACCACAGTTGCTGGTGCAAGTCCGACAATTGTAGCTACATTTGTTAGGGCAACCGGAAGGGCATTTTATGCTAACCCATTGGCATTTCCCAGGGGTAGATTGGCAGGGAAAATTATAGCCATGCTCATAATTAGCGTACACATGGCTTGCTAGAAAAGCGCCACAACTCTGCTAGATGCCGCCATAGCTGAGCTTCGAGCTTTTTCCAAACTGCCGGATTTGATGAGACGATGAAGCCGAGCTGTGTTCTTATATCACCATTTTGTGGGCAGAGAGTCAATGTGAATATCGGAATTTAGACGCAGTAGGCCTTTGTTTTTTCTGGCGGATTGCCACCACCGCAGAGTAATCGGATTTGTCAAAAATGTGGGTTTCCTTGTCTGTTCTGGTTTTGTGCTCAACAGTGAGAATTGTTTTGGCCAAGTGGTTGTCGGTGTCCTTTCTTTTGATACTGTTTTCAAACGGAGGAACATTATTATACTTTGACTATTAATTTTCATGTCCTGATCCCCCTTGTATGACTTTCTTCAAGTTGTCGCATCAAACCTTCCAAACAGGTATTCTTCGTGCTTTTACATGCAGACTCTTGAAAAGGTTCAAATACATCCCAACATTTGTATTTCACCCCCCTTTATCCAAAATAGGCATACTAGATGTTAAAAATTGAGCAAATTGCTAAAGAGGACTTTCTTGTGTTTTGGACAGGAGGGAAGGACTTTCTTATGTTTTTGGTAGTTTTCTCATGCTTTTACATGCAGACTCTCTCTAGGAAATGACCTTGAAAAAATTCAAAGACATACCAAGATTTGTCAAAATAACTAGCTCAAATGGTCTCGTCCCTTTGGCCTCGGGGGGAATTTTATTTGGAGGGTTTTTTTGGAGATGGCTTGGAGGGTTCCATGGGAGAATATTCCTTAGAATATTCTATTGTGGCATGTCGCACCAGTGGCCATTTTTTTTTCATGTAGCAAAATTCACTATAAGACCTTTTAACATAAAACAATTTTGTGTTCATCTAATGAACATGTGTAGTGTGAAGGTTATGACATATGCATACCATAATGAAATCAAGTTGAGTCAACATTTAGCGAAATCGCTAATTACCACACTAATAACTATCATAATTTGATATGGGAATCTTCCTATCAAGAACTGTTTTTCCTCAGGCGAGGACCCTTTGGAGAACATCCTCTGTCAATACAGGCTGAATGATGTCCAAGAAAAACCTGGGGTCGTGGTTTAGGACTTTCGCAAATACGTACATCAGATGTTTGCATGTAATATATATCCTTTTCAGTTCTCTACCCATGAAATCCGGGCATGTGCAGGTGGGATGCTTGCATACCCTCACTGTATAAGTTGATTCTGGTCGACGCAACTGGTATGCAACATCCCTGTTGGTGATATTGACCTTTACAGACTCAATATCACACTCCAGTTGTAAAGCTTGATTAAGCTTTGTTTCAGCTTCTACGCAAAGCTTCCCTCGTCTGTTCATGCGCTTGCCAAAACGTTCCATGAAGTGGACAGAGCCGTTCAAAGTAGAAGAATTAACACTAGCCATATCGGGCATTGAGTTCCGTGGGGTAATCCCTCTAACGGAATAGTTTCCTCTCTCCAATGTTTCCAACTCTGCACTAGTTATATTTACTCCTTTTGCCACAAGCCAATCTGCTGGACGAGTCGGTATGACTATGATGCCTGCAGCTGGATAGTAAGTATGCTGCACATTCTGAGGACAAAACAACAATCTTTGTGTGACCTCTCTCCCATTTACTTTCCTTTGCCCAGTGAAGCATGGTGCAATAGTAGACTCTGTACGAACTTTATTAATTTCAGCATTGCATCTTCGACCATTGGACTTTATTCTACCTTGACATCTTATTTTACTACCAGGCTCTGTTCTTCTAATAGCCCATTCCCCTGGCAGCAAATCGTACTCCTGTACAAGGTATGTAGCATCATCAAATATTATATTCCGCTTTGCTGAAGCATCCACCCTAACTCTAGACCGAGTATGGGCCCTCTTGTCTGGACGATGGCTACCAGAACCCACATCCTTGTTATATTCCGTGCTATCCCTTGTCCTTTTTAGCACAGTCTGATTGTTTCCTCCTGAACCTGCATGAATGGGCCTTAAACCACTATGTAAAACTGCCGAGTTGACTGCGCTGACACAAGCAGATGGAGTAACGTTACTATCACTGGAGTTCCCATTCTGCGCATTAAGATATCCATCCCTGGACCTATTTCAACAAAATTGTGTTCTCTATGTGCTTTGCACTTTGCACTTTGCAGCACAGCTTCTGTCAGATCATACAAGCATGCATCGTACAAGGATAATTTATTCACGTACCCTCTTGATGCTAGCCAACTAGCATGCACAGATTCTGATAGATTAGTGTTAGGGATTTGAGCTGCAGTTGCTAGATTCACTCCATCCTCCATGAAGTTGCCCCATCTGCTCACTCTTTGATGCCACCATGCTAGCCACGAGCCTAATGAACTTATGTCTGAAGGGCTAGTTTTTCCAGGCCACCAACTGACAATATTTTGAAATGCAACCTCAGCATCCTCTGCAGTGGGTGCTGATCTCCATGCCCTGCACAAATTTAGATGCTCTTGTCTATGCTCTTGGAATATGTACTTGTTTGTGTGTCGCTGAAGACATTGTTCCCAATGGAACTTACAGCCACGCTCCTTTCCTTCCATGGGCTGGCCATCATTGAACACAACCCGAATTGCATTCGAATTAGCTCGAGCTTAAATGCGCCATGAATCCTTTGAACTGAAAGCGGTGGTGAGTTCTTTAGTATCATAACTTTGTTCAGCTTTGTCCAGAACTTTATCTGAGCTTCCGTATCCTCCGTTTTCATGTCACATGTTGCTATTGTAAGAAGGCAACGCATACTGTACATTTCAGAAATCACAGTAAGTAAATAAAAAATTTGAAATGGCAAGTGAAAGACACGATGAAAAAAATATCACCTTGGGTCATACACATGACATGCTAAAGTAGTCCACCCAACAGTGCGTTTTACGTGGTCAAAATGTACCCAAGAGCTTTCTAAATCTCCTCCTGGACGCATTCGATTGACGAGTTCCACTCCAGAACCTGCTCCTGTTGTGGACATTTTGAAGATATAGCACCGACCATTTTCTTCATCATGAAGTTGATATGGAAATTTGGAACCGTGGAAAAATTGGTATTTGCAGTGCTGTTTTAAGTATATGATCTTTCCAACTTCATCTTTTTGGTGGACTTTACTTTCCAGACTCTTATTTATCCATTGGCGTATCCTACAACAGAACCAATGTTTAGAAAATAAAAATAATCAAACAGCTACAATTTAAACTTGAGTGTAAGAATACCTTCTTTTGTTGCAAAGAGGTTGAAGTTGCTTCAAAAGATTGTCTATTTTATCTCTCCCCCACAGTTGTATGTCATCACAATCAGTAGTTGTTATCAAGTTGTTGACAGTGAGCTCCATAGCTACCTCCATCTGAATCTGTTTTGCACCCTTCTTGCTTCCTATCGAAGCATTAACTCTACTATTGACCATTTGGTGCAACAAATGTATTTCTTCACGAGTTGGAGGAGTTCTGATAGGATGATCATGTAAACCAACATGAATGGATAATCTTGTGTGCATGGCTTCGTCAGGTATAACATAATATATCACGCAACTGCATAGTGCGAGACACGTTGGCTGCTCACAAGCTAGAATTCCGTGAGAACGGGATATAGGACCAACTGCAGGTAGTTGCTTCATAGTTCCCTTCCACTGGACATCATTTGGCACACTTCTGGAAAGAAAATAGGCACACGTTGGATTCATGCATCTTAAATGACCACAACACTTGGAATATTTAACTATGCCATCGAATGAGTGACTTGTCTTCTCGGGTTTCGTCCAGAGATGCGGATCAAACTTTCTTTCCATGCCTGCCATAGAATTCAAATCATCTAGAGGTAGCTCAAATACCACATTGCCATTGTAATTAGAGGGTAGACATCTCACTGATATTGGTGCAGTAACAGATAAACACAATCTCTTAAGTTTGCTATATCCAAAGCTATCAGCAAGTGTTTGAAACGTGGAAACAATGTTTACAGTACTCTCACGAATATGCTGGATCGGACTATCAACAATTATTGGTGCATGGGGAGTGCTGACCTCAAGAATAATAGGTGTGCCTTCGACTGTGACAAAGTTCCCGTTACAGGCTAGGGCCACATACACACTCTGCCCCTCTTGATTCACAACTTCGTCAAGAAGAATTGTCATTCCTCTACCACTCGTGGATTGCACAACACACAATTTTTCATTACGAAATTGAAAACTCTCACACAACCATTTCCTAGACAGTTGACATTCTCCATTCACAAAAGAGCATACCATTCTCAATGTTTTACCAGGTGATGAGATTATCACGTCGTTTGCAGTGAAAGAAAGAATCTCACAATCGTTTGCAGCCATTGCAACAACTTTTAATTTCGTGCTACACAGACAACTCTCTCGCAGGAAACTAGACTACTAAAACCAGAATAGCTAATTTGAAGACGTTGGACAATCAATTGAGGTCCTTAACATAATTAATTACTGTCATGAATATTCATAATTAATAAATTGCACGCCAACAATTTCGTATGCTAATTACAAAATGCAATATTTTCCGCCCGTTTAAAACGTTTAAATATTTTAGGGACATGCGACAGATGAAAATGCAGGCGTTAAAAAATTTTCGAGATTTGAAATGATTAAGATTTTCGAAAGATTTGAAACTTAATTTTCTAACCATTGAAACTTAATTTTCGAACCTTAGGTTTGAATCTTGATTTTCGAACCATTGCAAATTCAAACCAATTAGGCAAACGTACTCTTATTTTGTCTCTGCTATTAGTTCTATGTGGAAATCAACTATCTTGCTATCAGGTTTCTTATCAGGTCTTTCTGTAAATCAACTGCGTTGCGTTGGAGACTCATCACCCTCCGGTGCAGACCGGTCAAGGGCGGCGCAAGACTTGATCCGGGAAGGTATGTTCATTTTGAAAAACCAGAAGTCTGATAAGCCAGGTATGAGTCTGATAGGTATGCTCACTTGTGAATGATGATTTCTGATAGGCCGGGTATTAGTCTGCAGACCTAGTGCGGCGGCGCACCCCATCTGGGAAGGTGAGCATTACCCAAATATTACACCTTATTTGTCATTATGGACTTCAACATTTTACAGTTCTGCTTGCTTGCTTGAGGCTGGGCATGAGTCTGCAGACCTAGTGCTGCGGCGCACCCCATCTGGGAAGGTGAGCATTACCCAAATATTACACCTTATTTGTCATTATGGACTTCAACATTTTACAGTTCTGCTTGCTTGCTTGAGGCTGGGCATGAGTCTGCAGACCTAGTGCGGCGGCGCACCCCATCTGGGAAGGTGAGCATTACCCAAATATTACACCTTATTTGTCATTATGGACTTCAACATTTTACAGTTCTGCTTGCTTGCTTGAGGCTGGGCATGAGTCTCCGCAGACCTAGTGCGTGGGCACCCCATCCGGGAAGGTGAGCATTACCGGATATTACATCTTATTTGTCATTATGGACTTCAACATTTTACAGTTCTGCTTGCTTGCTTGAGGCTGGGCATGAGTCTGCAGACATAGTGCGGCGGCGCACCCCTTCTGGGAAGGTGAGCAAATTCAAACTCAGTAGACAGTTCTGCTTTCTCCTTGCTTAAGCTTTTGCAATTCTACAGGTCTTTAGATATATGACTAAAACTGATATATGTCTTTGTTGCAAACTTTGTTGATGGCAGTAGACTTTGTTGATGTTGGGGCAACAGTCTGCAGACCTAGTGCGGCGGCGCACCCCTTCTGGGAAGGTAAGTTCAAACATTCAAATTTTCAAGACTAGGTTCATCAAAACTCTGCTGCTTAAGCCTCGAACTCTATTTAAGTCTCAAACTTTATGTAAGCATTGCTTTTAAGAACTCTTATGTTCATCCATTTGTTGATTATGGCTGTTAATTTTCTAGATGGTTCTCAGGCCTGACATGTCAAGATTCCACTCACGGTTGTTAGGTATCTACGTTAGCTTGCCCCGTTTTTTTCCTTTTCTTTTTGCACTGGCTTGCTGTTACCGTGCTTATGTCCTCTTACTGTTACTGGCTTGCTTTGTTATGTACTGTTACTGTGCTTACTGGCTTGCTTTGTTCTGCCACTAAGCTCTGAAGTAAGTTACAGCAATCATGGTTTGTGTTATCACCGCTCTACTGTATCTTCTCTTTTGACTATCGTTTGTGCACTTAAGTCCGAATGTTTTTGAAGGGGATCTAGATTGGATTTACCAGTTTTTTCTGTGTGTATACCTTGTGATGTCTAGTTTAGCAGCTCAGTTGGAGTTATACTAATTATACTTGTGTCATACTTCCCTTGTATTAACTACTCCTATGTTGACAGAACTTTAGCATCTCTAATTCAAATGCATAGGTGTTTCGCCTTTCACATTGAATTATATTTCGTACTTAGCCTGCATCTTCAAACAACTGGACACTAGCTTGCCCATCCATAAAATGCCCGCATGAACTTTTGGCCTTCAGTAAAATACAGCATGGTTTAAACTGAGTAGTCTAGATGTCATATTTGTATTGAATTTTTTCATCTATTATAGTTGAGTTTGGGCAATGACAGCAGTCTGGATACAACGATGTTGTTGTATTTTCATGTTCATGCTATTGTTAGTTGATGTAAACAGGTTTACTATGCCCTCCTTTTAGCTTCTGAATTGACAAGAGCGTAAAGGGAAGGAGCATTCAAGCGTGCCAGTAACTGTTACCAGAGATGCCTCGGTTGTAGTCAGGTAGTCAATAAGGTTGTAAGCCATTGTCAAGCTAGGTGGTTTGTGCATGCATGAATGTTGACACCTTGAACTCTTATGTTTATTGTTTATTGTTTGTTGTTTATTGTTTGTTAGCAATTTGCTCTTTTGTTTATTTGTTTATTGTTTATTTTTTCATAAATGTTATTTCTTTCGGTCAAAATGTTTGTTTGTTAAACCAATGTATAAGGTTCAATGCATTCCTTTTATACGTATTGATTACTTTTGGTGTTGTGCAGATTAGGGACATGGTCTGTTATGGTTCACACTAGAAACAAAACTCCCATTCCATTTGTTCCTCTAGCTTACACACCACCAAAGAGAAGGCGACAGAAGCATTCACATTCACTGGAGGTATCCAAAGAAGAAACGAAATCTACAGCCCCCGACACAGTGTTAACCGAATCAGCAATGACCAAAGACATAGAAAGTCCAATGGCAGAGAAAGGCAAACCGGGTGATGTTCAGGATATGACTGCCACTGATCCAGAATTTGCACATGTGAGTGGTTCTCGAATTGGATCATTTTCTTTTTCTCCTTGTCAAATATTTAATCATCACATTTGAATAGGTTTTTGCTCACGAGATGGTGGCTGACATAATGAGCAAATGTCGCATTGAAAGAGGAACAGAACCTCCCAAAATTCCCCTTTGTCGTGTTCTGCGAAATGAAGCCGTGCGTCGCGATCTCAAAATCGATACTAAGATGAGGGATATACTTCGTAATGATGGATATTTACCTGAGAAAGGAAAATTTGTGCTATCCATGAAATCCATCAAGGGATGTGATGTTCCAGGTACGGACTCCATTCGCTCTAAATGGGATGATTACTGGAATGAAGTAAACGATGACTTTGAGAAGGAACTTAAAGCTTCCGAGGAGTGGAAGGACTTGTCAGGCAAAATGTTCCTTTGTTGGGATGGTAACCATAGAACAGTAGCGTGGATGGAGGAGATACGTTACAACCATCAATTCTGTTATGAGAAGAGCAGGCACATTCAAGTCGAAGTGTCTTTCATTGACGTGGAGAAGTGCCATGTTCAACAACTCATTTCGGCCCTCAATAGAGTTAACGAGTAAGTGGATTGCATGGTTTGTATTGTTATGGTTTTGAATTTTGTTGATGATTTTCAATGTGCATTTTAGGTTGAATGAAGATGGTGTTGTTCAAAACACAATGAAGGATACAATATATAGTGTCCACAAAATTGCTACAGCAAATCCAGAACAATATTTTTCCAAACTGGATCCTCAATACCTGGCTACATTGAAGATTAAAGATAACGCTTCTTCCAGCACTGGCACGGAACAATGGTATTAACTACCACGTCTGGCTTACTGCAAGATACTATTCCAGGTTAAATGACATACTTCTTTATTAATTCTTTTGAATTTATTGTTCTCATTTGTGTGCTCATAGCAAATTGGATTGTACTTGTACTTGTGACAGAGACAAATGGATAAGGAGATAGCAGTTGAATTGGCAGCAGCAAAAGATAATGATGACAAAGAGGCCTTGCGGACAGCAGCCACAAGAAGGGTCCAAGATAAATGGGTACAGAAAATGGGAAAGTTGCTTGCCATAGTCAATCCTGCATTGGGTCCAAGTTGGTTAGATGCAGTTACTAGAGCTGATTTTGACACCAAAACATCTCGATTGTCCATTGAGAAGTTGCTTGACATTAAGGTTGCCAATGACATAAGAGATCGTTAGGTGCATTGGATGTCGTCTGGGTCTGCTATCCACAGCACGTATGGGATCCCTAAGGGTGATAAAAGCTTTAAGGACTGGATAAAAAAGGAAGTTTGGTTGGAGCACTTGGTTGAGAAGTCTTGTGAAGTCTTCACTGAGACTTCTGCAACATATCAATTGCAGATTCAGGTTCCACATGGTGCAGACCTGGAAAGTTGGTTCCGAGCCTTCAAATTAAAGAACAGAGCCAATATGTTCAAGCCATATCACAAATATATGTCTGCATCTACAGCTCCTGTCTCTTCCTATGAGATAGATCGAAGTTCAAGAAGAGTAGCCTACAGGTATAAAACTTTCTGCATTTATTTCTCTTGTAAGAATTTGTCTAAATGTTATGGGCAATCTTGCAGATATTACAAACACCTTCTCAGTGAAAATTTTTTGGCAAATCTTCCAACTGAATTGGAATGTTGGAAGTCCACAGATGAAAATTCCATGTACTCAAAGAAGGGGAACTTGGATAGGCCAGGTGTCCTTGGTGGATAGATTTTGCTAATGGAGAATATCCATTAAGTGAGGAAGAGGAGTATAAGGCAAATGTGAAAGTTTCAAAGCTCAAGAGCAAAGTGGATTCTAGTGAAACAATAAAAAGAAGTTTGGATGCTCCAATTGATAAAAGAGATGTGAAAAGAAAGAGAAAAAATCAAGAGAAGTCACAAGCGTCTGGTAATTAATTTTACTTATTTTTTTGCATTCATGTGAATATAGATCTTGAACAAACGTGTGACACTTTTTTGAATATGTGGCAGCTACTGCAGCAATTGATTTGGATTTATCCAAGGCTACTTCAGAGGAAGATGTCCAACATTTTGACATTGCCAAGGTGTTTAAAAACACTTCGCTTGAGTTGCATTATGGAGACATCTTGCGTACGTATGAACAATATTCAAAGAAGGTAGAAGCTCCAGTTTTTCAAAATGTTAGAGATTTTGCAAAGAGAAATGCTAGGAAGTTGCATGAGTACAAGAGAGGTGGTACAGTCAGGGATTGGGGGTTTGAGTTAATAATTATTGATTTCCCTACGAATAACATGTCATGCGGGGAAGATTTTGAGATTCCTCCATGGAATGTATGCAACACTTCTTTAATCCAAGCCTCTTTCTCGTTCGACACATTGTGCCTTGATGATGATGGCTGGTTGGTCTCCATTTCTTCGGTTGAACAAGCAAGGATAGTGGAGAAGGAGGCAAGATTAAAATGCTTGGAGCCCTTTAGAACTTACTACTTGCATCAGGATGCCCCTTTTGGATACATGAAGGACAGAATTGGGAAGTTCACAAGCAACGTGTTGCTAGTGACTGTATGGTCAAGAAAGGGTACCTCACCAAGCATTCAGAGTAATGTTCAGTTCTCAAGTAAGTGATCTTCAATTTTATCTATTACATTATAGGCTATCTTATTTCATGTATATTTATTTTATGTTTATCTTCGTTTTACTATATCTGGTTTCAAGTTTTATTAATATTTTTCCATTTCAGACAAACGTCTTTCAATCTCCAAGCAATCTCTTGCTCATTTCTTCATGGAAGGCAGTAAACTTACAAAGAAGTCCCTACTACTTTGGTAGGAAATCCACCGAGAAGTCCATTTCTTTCATGGAGTTTATTATTGAGAATTTTAGTCCAAGAGAAGGCTTGGTATTGGACCTACTTAGCGGCACAGGTTCAGCATTGGTGGCATCTGCTAGTTTATCTCGTCACTGCTATGGATTGGACAATGATAAACTGCTAGTGGAACATGTAAAGGCATCTCGTCTATCTGCATTAGCAAGTGTTTTCCCAAAGTTTGATGAAAATAACATTGATCATCCCGAGGATTCAGACGACGAAGTGGCAGAGGAAGATGAAGAACCTTCATAGTATGTTTGTTTTTTTCTACTGTAATTTTTTGGCATTTATGTCAATGCCTTAACTTTTTTTACGTATTAGCATTCTTCCTGTGTATGCAGAATCAGTAGCATCACTATTGTCAACAAGGGATTCCCCAATTCAAGTGGAAAGGAGACGTCGACGTTGTCTGCTTGTAGATGATGAGTGTGAAGAAGGATGACTTCTTGTTGCTCTATTTTCATAACATACTTCTTGGTCATAGTGTTTTGGCTTCCATTGTTTACTTCAAACAATTTGCTTTACAATGCTCTCTTTTTCTATGCCTATACTGTGAACATGATAATAACAGTATGAACATTAACGCAGTTATATTTATTATAATAGTATGGGCACTATGATGTATGGACATAACATAGTAAGGAGTATGGTGTATTTATTATAATGGTATGATAATATATTAGTTTGGTGTAGTTATATTAATTATAATATGTAGTCTAGAAGTGCATCTTTTTACCTCAGAACCATTGACAAAATTAAAAAAAAGAAGACACAATCTAATAAACCCTCTAAACCCTTCCCAGAAAAACCCTCCAAAAATTCGCACTCGGCCTCGGTATTCTATGGAAAGTAGGGAACGTCGGAGTAAGCTACAGCTTATGAATTGTGGATCATGCCTTCACTCCGCTCTGGAGATGTATGGCTCAGTTGGTAGAGCACTGGGCCCTTAACTTAATGGTCGCAGGTTCAAGTCTCGCTATGCCCACCCTTTCTTCTTTCTTTCTTTCTTTGCGAGCCTAGCGTAGCCTGGCCTCCTATCGCATTCCATTCATTCCCTCTCATTCTAGACTGGTTACGGATAGGGGGACTCGAACCCCCACTCCCGTCCAAGATACGTGACGGATTAGGTCATTAGATCACATGGCATTGCTTGCTTTCCCCTCTCCCTAGCCAGTTTAGTTCGAGACCTGTGTTGCATGTAGTTAGTTGCCTGCAAGATGCCAATGCTACTACGCTCTAGTATCCAGACATGGTAATAAAGAAACGCCATCTTCACTGGCACTTTTTGTTGTGCAACAAGATGTTAAGAACTGAGCAATCGTTAAAAGAAATTTCTTTTTTTTTTGCGAAAATGGACAAGTAATATTTTAGGACTTTTTTTGCGAAAGTAAATATTTTTTGGACAGGGAAGAAGAATTCTGGCAACTTTTAGAATTTATAGAAGGGAAGATCAATTGATTTTTGAGATGCACATACAACACCTTGCTTTGTAATCGATTGTCTATGGCACGTCATTCTAGCAGGGTCTACTCATATTGAAACTAGTCCTTTTAGAAATTTCACTATTCACTAGCATGAGAAAACAAACAAATTATTAAAAAAGCATGGTCACTAATAAAATTTGACCGATTGATGAAAGATTGCTACCAATTTTTATGGTGCACTTTGTAGTCCATAGGGCAATGAGAACCCTTTAAGCACGTGGGACATGTCTAAGTGGAAAATCCAAACTATCAAACCATATATAATCATACATCCAATTTTGAATTTTTATTTTTTCGATAGCTATTTTTTCTGGGTTCTGCCTCACGTGAGGCCGACACGTGTGAATATTTTGGGTGTCATTTTCTTCGGCTGCAAGCAAGCCCTACTATGGCGTTTCTTTCTTGCTCTTCTATGGCGTCGCCTCTTGCTTATATGGTCTGGTGCTTCTTCATGGGCTTTTTCGGCTCTTATGGCACTTCCTCAAAGGTTCCAGCGTCTGTTTCTTTGGCATTTCCGGAGCAGGTAAAAGGCCCCAACACAAAAAGCGTTTTTAACAAGATTGCTACATATCATTTTTTTGGGCTCTGTGGCTAATCAACTGCTTAGCTATGGCAGAACTAGGGTGCTTCAATTTGCATTTACGGTTCTTTTCTTCAAGTTTCGCTGTCTCTAGAGACCCATGTATCCTGTATCTAGCACGCATTGTTTGCTCTGAATCTTTTTTGTCGTTCTTTCGTTGTTTCCTGTCATGGCATAGCAGCAGAGGATGCCAAAGCTACAAGAGAACCTCTACAAATGATCACTATCTTAGCGCATAAACCGCCGCTGTAGCTTTTTCTCTGATCGCCGGAATGCTTGAATCAAGCATGTGAACCAGAGGAGGAGTTCCGCCTTGCGCTGCAATAATCTGCAAAATTTTAAGATTCTCTTTCTCCTCCATCAAATCCGTTAAGGAATTTAACGCCTTTTGCTTCGATTGAAGGCTTCCGATCTGCAGCCTTGCTATTAAATCCTTGATTGTCCATCTCAAAACTTCTCTGCTTACTCCCAAATTATATCTGCGCCCATTTTCTCGCATCAAACTGTTGCGCTCAGCAATCGTGAACGTGCCGATTTAATTTTTCTGCGAACATATTTAGATTGCTCTGCATTTGCAGCTTGCCAAAATAACTCAAATCTATGCATTTTTTAGCTTCAGATCTACATTCTTTCAGCGTTCCAACTTCCAAGAACTGATGCTAATAAATCTATGCAAATCCTATTTTCCAGCTCAAAAACTGGCGATTTGGACAGATTTTTGATCTGGCTATATAATTCTTCGGCGCGGTAACGTAAGAATTTTCCATCTGCCAATGAATGCCTTCATTAAATTCGCATCATTTAACACATTGGGCAACAAGTCCTTCACATTTTCTAGCAATTCTTCTGCGCAGATCAGATTAATGTTTTCTCCTCTATATTGTTCCATACTTTTTCCTCAGAAATTGATAAACCCTACCATATCTGATCAATCCGACAACGCCGAATATAGACACTTTTCTGTTGATGATAGATTTAAATCTTGCCTCCATGCATTGACAAATGTATATGCACAATTGAGGCATGTTGCAAGGTTAATTTAGAGCCACATTTCAAGCTTATACTATTTCTGATAATTTGGTTTGTGCTTGTATGGCCTGTCTATTTGGGCTATTTATGCCATGTGTCAATCTTCGGGGTGCCAAGTCCTAAACATAAGTCAAGCTCCAACCACAAGCTCTTACCACAAGTAAGGGCCTCCTCCTTTAATAACATCAATTCAAATGCACAGTTTCTTTCGTTCCAATTCATACATGGTGGTTCATTTTTGGATGTGGTTATCCAAAATTTCCTATATCATATATTTTTCTCTATAACAATGGTCTATGACAATGAGCCACAAACTCAAGAACCAGGGCAACAAGGATTCTCCAATTTAGACACAGTTAGTTCAATTTTGCAAGCCCATAATTTAGATCCTTTTTTACTTGATACAAATATCTACTTTGCTGCGAGTTGGGCAAGAGAAATGTTCAAGGCCGCCGCGATAAATTTCTTGTATGAATAAATGACCCACAGGAATATAGAGATCTATACAATCTAACTTCATGTGAAAGAAGAAATATGAGGATGAATCTCCTGCCAGAGATTAGACTCTAAGAAATAGAAACATCAGTCGAACCTACATCCTTCAAGGGATGTTCTTGCAAAAAGTAACTCTTGCAAAGCCGAGTTCTTAGCCTTATGCCAAAAAAATTACAAATGGAAAAGAGGGTTATTATCTCGACGGAATTAGGATTGGTCTTGGTGATACAAGCTGTGGTAATACCATTAAAAAGACAGAGATTTTTGAACCCAAAACAAGCATTACCTCCTCATTACAACAAGCTACAGATAGTAACTGATTCGAATGATCTGGAAAATTATGAAATTCTACAACCCGAGGATGTTTGCTGCAGAGAATCATCATTGTAGAAATTTTCGTGCCTAAAAAGCTTTTTTGACTGGTGGCCTTCTCTGACCGTCACTGTCCTTCAACTTTACAGCTGATCGTTTTCGTGAAATTTCTACCCGTCAGGAAAAGTCTGAGAAAAAAAGTGAAAAATTTCTAAAAAACTACTTGACTGGCAAAAAATGGCACATATCAAGCATAAATAGACCCTTGTTCATTTTCTAGGCATCTTTCGAGTTCTGGTTCATTGATACTTCTTCTTTATAGTAGCAATTAAATAGGTATATAAGCAACCTATATTATTAACCAAACTGCCTGTAGGCCTACTATAATTGCATCATAGAAGTGTGACTAAGTCCTACTTGAACAGAAACTTTGATGTGAATAATACTCAATAATACTATCAGTTATGCTCAATCGCATCGATCCGAGACATCGGATCGCCATTCTAGAATGGGACGAGCATGCATGTCATGCATGCATGGGGGCGGCGCATGCCCGTTTTGGTTGGGAGTTCGCTATTTCAGGCGCGTTTCTGCATCCATGTCTCATCGGCGCTTCCTCTTCTCTCAGCAGTACCTTATTCTCTTTGAATTGTTTCCAGGCAGGGGAGGGGCTTCTTCCTGCCTGGTTTAGCCAATTTGGCGTATCTTTCTTGCTATCCTTTACCGGCCTTTGGCCTCGTCCTGTGACCTTCGTCCTCGATCCTAGTTTGTAAGGAAGTTCTCTGGTAGTCGGGCGGTTTGTTAGTTTCTTGCGAGTCCCATTCTAGAATTGCATCGATCCGAGACATCGGATCGCCATTCTAGAATGGGACGAGCATGCATGTCATGCATGCATGGGGGCGGCGCATGCCCGTTTTGGTTGGGAGTTCGCTATTTCAGGCGTGTTTCTGCATCCACGTCTCATCGGCGCTTCCTCTTCTCTCAGCAGTACCTTATTCTCTTTGAACCCACCCTCCCCTCTCCCCCCCCCTCTTTGTTTATTATATTTTGTACAAGTTCTGTTGATCATGTTTTTCCACCCGCTGGGTGATGTTTTTTTTCCACCCGCTGGGTGATGCTATTCTCTGGTATGTTTCTCGTTTGTTGTGTTGGTGATGTGCAGGTACAGGTTGGCGAGCGGCATCCATTTCGACTTCTCCATGCGGGGGTTTTTGAGAGCGATTCTATGCCTTACGTTTGTCTAAGCCCCTTGCCGAAGGCTTATCACTAGGGTTTTTCCTCGAAAACCCGAAAGGGCGGGGTTTTTTAATCTCGGTGATAAGCTTTCAGCAGGTACATCAGCCACTCATCTTTTAGCATTGTATTTGTTTTGGGGTCCAAATGATATAATTGGATTTTCCCTTTATTTTTCGTGGGTAGTTCGCATGTGTGCGGCTACCCACTGTCCACCATTGTAGAAAATCTGCTGAGATGAATGAGAAGCCTATCTGGCGGTTTGTTGGTTTCTTGCGAGTCCCATTCTAGAATGGAAGTCTTTGATGTTAATATTTTTGACGAGGACGTCGAATCTTAAAGGGGATAAGAATGTGATGTGAATTGTATTGTAGTTGTATCTTTAAACTATATTAAATAATTAGAGGAGATGACGTAGCATAAGGTTGACGTGTCAATGAAATAATTCAAGGGAAGTTAGAATCGACAGCATCGCTACTGCTTTGCCTTATGCCTGCAGAACTAGGAAAAATCTAAGTGGCTTCAGCTAACCCTAAAGTCACAGGGCTCGAGCCCTGCATGCAGATCACTTTTGAAAAACTCATAGAAAGAAAAAAAAATGGGGGTAAATTTTAAATAAAGTATAGAAATAAAAATAAAAAGGGATAAACCATTGAAGATATGGATTTTAAGAAATAAAATATGAGGCGCACTCTAGAAGTACTGATTAGTATGCCTCACACAATACGGCCATCAAATCATATAAAAACCATAGCAAAAACCATACAAAAACACAAAAAAAAACCCCTGTTATTATGCGATATATTCAAGGGGCTAGTTCTTTTCAATGCAATGATAGAAGAGTGTGGTATTATACCAAGAAATGATCACTATATGTGCATTGTAGAACTCACAAAAGCTCAATGGGCTCAGCCTAAACAATATCAAATTAGCAGTACTTTCCCTCTCATTTTGCAAAAAAATATATTTGTGATGATGTTCATCTTCATATCTACATGTATATGTTCTTCCTTTAAACTTGCAATCATCGTGCATTTAGAGCATAGACACATCTATCATACCAATTGCTCATCCTCACATGCATACCCTTATCTTTTTCTTTGCCTCTGATTGTCACCGCTAGCATTTCCACATAGTAGTCTACAAAGCATTAGCAAGTACAGAAAACCATTTTCAAACAAACCTGAACAGTTTTTTAAACAAAACTCAAAACTCCTGTGCCAATAAAACGACACCCAGTGTTCATAGCATTTACACAACTCCACACAAAACCAAAAAATCCCAACACAAAACGACGAAACCAAAACCATGAAAACACACTCTCGGGCCACTGAAGGGCAACCCCTCGTGCATAGCATGTTGTTTTCTAATGATTTCTTTGTGAAAGTGAATTGCTAAAATCGGTATCGATATGTGGGCCAAAACGTTAAAAAATCATGTCTAATTCATCGATATAGTATTGTAATATGATAAACAAATGATTCTTTTAAACATGGTATCGAGATATGATAATTGTAGTTGATTTCTATAACAACTTAAATTATATGATGTACTAGTTATGGTGCCCGGCGTTGCCGGGCTTTAGTAGTAATTTGTAGGGGTGGTTGTTTGATAGACATGCAAGTGATGTAAGTGATGATTAGGAATGGATTGGGTTTAAATCTTTGGAATAGAGCCTTTTGGTATGATCTGACTATGATTGAAGAGGAAGATAATCTTTAATATGCAGTGGGACTCGATGGCAAATTGGTCTTTTTGTTAAACAGTATTTTTGAAGTACAGATACGCACCATATCTCGCATTTATTAGAACATCACATAAGGTGAACATTGGCTAGATTTATTGTCATGAGAGCTCCCATTTCCCTAATACAACGACAAATAAGCATAATCGAAAATCTCATTTTTGCAATAATGTTGTTGAATAGAATAGAATAGAATAGAATAGAATAGAATAGAATAGAATAGAATAGAATAATGGAATGATATATAGTTCGACATCCAATGTTTTAGCGAGAGTCCGGTTGCCCAAACACAATATAAGCAATAGTATAAAAGAGAATGTATATATCCTTTAGAGAACATTATTATTCAACCCAAGAGGAGTAACATGGTTTTAAATGGGTCTTCCAATCTTGTGGCAACCTTTTAGGAGTAAGATTTCTATGCAATGAGAAATAAGAGAAGAACGAATAAGATAACAATAACTATGGTTAATATAGATAACTCATTGTAAATAGCTTCTTTGGACTGACACTGCGTAACAGAGATAACATTACACTTGCTTTCACGTCTAAGTGTTAAGTTTTATCTACAGACTGCATTGGCAACTCCTTCATAAGTACATCTACTCCTCCATCATCTCCTATTGGGGACCCAATTGCGGCTAGCTGCTGTTGCAATGCATTATATTCGCTTACATATTGCACAATAGTTACCAATGAACTTTAGATCCAATAGTTTACTGAGCAAAAATACCATTGTGAATTTTCCCCTGTCGCCATATATGCTTTCAAGAAATGCCAACATAGTTTGAGCAGTATGATAGAATAGAAGAGTGGGCACCAAATTATCACTGAGACATTGCTAAATAAGAGCTCGTGCTCTGGCATCTCGCTGCTCCCACTTAGATGCAACATGGATCGGCTGGTCTTGGTTCAGTTCCATCTTGAAGTTTAAGAAGATCTGTTTCTAACATTAAAGAATTAACTCTGATCTTCCAAATATAAAACCTTTCACCATCAAACTTCTCGATGCTTGCTGGAGATAGTGCTTGGTAGATTGCAGATAAAGCCATGAATTTTCTTCACAAAGATTAGTTTGCACACAGATGATTTACCCAACCCTTAATATGCCCAGGTTTGATCACGTCCTTCCAATTATGCTCCAGATGATGCTTAAAAAGAAACTCTCAATGGAATTATCAAAGGTTACATTAATTCCGTTGGTTGATGATCTTCGAGAATGGAGCAGAGCATCCATGTTTAGTCTATCTGTAATCCTCTCAGGAAAACCCAAACCAATGCTCCCATTGAAACCCCAAAGCTTGGTTGCAGAATTTGCTTCACAGGTCTATGGCTGGATTGCTTTCGAGATTAGCCTGAAGGCTATGATACCATGTGAAATAACAGAGATATACAACAGAAGAATGGATATAGATATATGAATGATAGACAATCCTGCTCACTGCAGTACAAGATATATCATATGAACAGGCATAAGACACGACTCCAGAACTGGATCAATGACATGGAATGTATATGTGGACATGCAGAGGCTAACATTCAACACTTCTTCAAGGAACAATCTAAGGGGACTTGTTAGAATAATGGAACCTGTGAGCCATCTTTGTTTAGGAATATATAACTGTGCACCTCATTTGTCTGCAAAGGAATGGAGATAGAATATAGCATTTTGAAATGCCAATTTGTTGGAAGTTTTGCTCAAAAATAATATTACCAATTCCTTGCATTGATTCTTTGACACTGATCGCATCAATCCGAGCCCTCGGATCGCCATTCTGGGGAGGGACGAGCCATTATATAAGGCTCCTTTCCCTTCGGGACCGGTTATCGGCGTCTTCTCACAGCAGCTTTCTTCCTTCGATAGGCTTGTCATTCATCACAGCAACAGTATACAATGTTTGAAGAATAGAGAGGGGTAGCCGACCATAGGAACAATATCGGGCTACCCCGGAAAAAGCAATGTGCACAGGCAGTATAGAAGGGTAATGGCGACCGCTTCTCATCGGGATAAAAAAAACCCGCCCTTTCGGGTTTTCGAGGAAAACCCTAATGAGAAATGGTCGCCAACAACCTTGAATGTATTGCCTGGAGATACGAAGGAGACGGTCGATGGTGAAGCCAAGAAAAGCAGGACCCCAGAAGACTGCGGAAAACCTGCAGCAACACAAAAGAACCCTCCCGTGAACGGTTAGAAAAACCAACATGCGTGGCAGGAACAAGGCAAGCCGCACAATAAAAAACCTGCAAAGAAGAGCAAGCATCACCCAAAAGGTGGAGAAGCATCACCCAGCGGGTGGAAAACAACTATGCGTCACCCTCAAGGTGGAAATAAATAGCGTCACCCTCAAGGTGGAAATAAATAGCGTCACCCTCAAGGTGGAAATAAATAGCATCACCCTCAAGGTGGAAATAAATAGCGTCGCCCACAGGTGGAGATAGCATCACCTGAAAGGTGGAGAAAGCATCACCCAACGGGTGGAAAATAACACATGAAAAAAAAAAACGGCATGATATTGATGCAAAAAACATTATTATAGCAAAATTCAAAGTGAACAACAACAAAAGTGCATGGCCCAAAAACACAAATGAAATAGACGCGTCCCCCTGAGCAGGGCGGGAAGGGAGGGAAGCTACGAGAAGGAAGAAAGCTGTTGTGAGAAGATGCCGATAACCGGTCCCGAAGGGAAAGGAGCCTTATATAATGGCTCGTCCCTCCCCAGAATGGCGATCTGAGGGCTCGGATCGATGCGATTCTGGGAAGGGACTCGCAAGAGACACAAAACCGGCCGACTACCAGAGAACTTCCTAATTATAAGAAGGGGAAGAAGAAAAGGCGGCGGACGGAGGGTAAGGAGAAGTGCGAGCCCGGGATAGGCGCTTTTCTTGGGCAAATTTCTTAGCTTGGTGCAGACGTTTGGATTCGTCCGAAGAGAAATTCAAACTAGGGGACTCGCTAAACTGGAAGGCGACGTCGTATCCGTGTTGGTCAGCAATAAGCACAAATTTTATGTCTTGGTCCGCCAAACACTTACCTTCTTCGACCATCTGCAACACATCGTCTGGAATGGCGACCCCCAACATAGCAAGACGTCCCTGAATCCATCTAAACCGGGTGTCCATCGCCGAAGCAAACTCATAGTAATGCCGCATGGAGTCGTGCTCAAAGGACGGGGTAGGCCGAGCGGCCCATTCCCGAATATCCTGCTGAAGGTGTTCAAGTTGGGCCTGGACCGATAACTGCTGGTTCATTGATGTCTGGAGTGCCTGAAGTGTAGCTCGTTGCTGTTGAAGCTCCTGCAATAATTGTGTATAATCAGGAGGAAGGGGGGCGGAAGGAATGGGTACAACAGAGGCGGGAGATACGTGCGGCAAAGAAGAGAAGATAGGAGCCATCTGAGTGGGAGAAGAAGGGGCAGTGGCACCAGCGAGAGAAGAGAAAGGGGCAGCAAAGGCGGAAGGAGACCAAAAAGAAAAAATAGACGAAGCAGAAACAGGAGAGAGAGGAGGAGAAAGTGAATTGGCGTCTAAAGAGTCCGGCTCAGGGGACAGAGAAGCTTCACGTTGGCGACGAGAACCTGCAGCGCGAGCAAGCCGTGGTGGAGAAAGCGAACTCACAGGAGAAGAACTGGAAGTGTTGGCGATAGACGGCATCAGCTCAATAACCTGAAAAAGGAAATACATTAGAGCACAAAAACAATGGGAAGAAGGTGATGCCAGCCATGAGATGTGGAAGAGGACGCCCTGACAAAAACAAGTCAAGTCCTCGTGAGGAGTCCAAGCAGGCGTACCGGCACGCCCCTACTAGAAGGACAAACACAAGAACAACGAAAAGAACCTATAATTCGAGGTGCGAGAAATCCACCCGAATAAAGAGAATGCGACCAAACCACGAGAAGCCATTATAAGTGAAGTAAGAACAAATCAAGCTAGGCCATTGCGGAAAATGCATAAACACAAGAAGAAACCCAACTATGTCAATGCGTACAATGCCAAAGATGCAGCCCCGTATGCAAAACCCCCAAGTCATCAAGAATGATAAATAACCTAATACCAAAGCAATAAGATGAAGGGGAAAACCCCGATGGTAACACGTATAAACGTGAAAAGATAAAGGCAACCTCGCCGATGATGAACAAGAAAACACCAAGCCAGTGAGGCAACAGAATCCAAACCACGACATGGACAAGAATGCGAAAAGAAATGAAACCACCGTAATGTGCCGTATGCCTAAAAACAAGGAAAACAACGTGTGAGACCAACCTTTCAAAGGGAAAATACAACAGGGCAACAAATCAACTCGACCAAAGCACAATCAATACGCAAAGGAAATCAAACTCCAATAACGTATAGTACATATAATGTCGAACTAGTGTGATACAGCGCAAATTCAAATGATGCCCAACATAAAAACATCAAACAGCCTATGGTTCACAAGAGGATGCCAACATATAAAGAAACCTTCATTGTCAACCAAATGCGAAAAAAAAGTAAAAAAGCAACACAAGGAACGAGAGAGAAGCCCAAGTCCAAACCCATAAAACATCCTGTCAGAGAGCCCCTATAGGTGTGCCATACACGGTAAACAACAATAAGTATGAACCTTGATAAAAGAAAGCACATATAGAAGCTTAAACCAACATGATTTTGGCGTGTAAGATCCCACACCGAACAATATAAACATAAAAAAGCAAAACAATTGTCTTATTCCATATTATTCAAGAGATGGCATCAACACCCCCACAATGCCAAAACACAAAACACAAAACACGTCGCCCAGAGATCAGGAACAATTACGCAATCAAGCCCAACGAAATTGCCGGATAAGTGGGGAGAAATTGCGGAGGATACTCGGCCGGTTTTGTGTCTCTTGCGAGTTCCTTCCCAGAATATATCCCTGTGAAAAATCTAGCAACGATGTCTCCACTTGTGGTAATCCTGCTTCACAAATAACGAGCATGTAGTTATCTATCTTATATCATTTATACAAATGTTTATGTTTGATATGTAGCTAGTAATGTGATCTCTGCTTTTCTTATTCTACCAAACTATGCAAACAATGCATACCAATATTCTTGGCTTTGCCTATACTAAAGATCCATCTATTTCGCGATTTTTCAAGCCAACATAAAGCAGGCATATTATTAAATAATGTGTCCAAAACAAAACAATGCAATCTCACATTGCTTTAGGAGTAAAATTTGATTACATGCTGAAGCCCTTGTTCAAATCTGTTTTGAAAGATCATCACCACTCAAAGCAAAAAATGTTTGCTTGAGCTTATTACTCTAAAAAGCTTTATAAGCCGGTCCCGATGTTTCTCACATGGATTTGAGAAAGAGGGCCACAGATTTATGCAAAAAGGGCCAGGCGTGAAGATGCTTGAAATGGGATATGGATCTGTTGGAGTTGAACTGGGAAAGTGTTGATTCATGGGCACAAAAATAAAACTAAATAGTCTTTGTAATCTAAACCCAAGCTCATTTCACATTGCTTTAGGAGTAAAATTTTGATTACATGGTGAAGCCCTTGTTCAAATCTGTTTTGAAAGATCATCACCACTCAAAGCAAAAAACTTTTGTTTGAGCGTTTTACGCTAAGTGGACGATAAAAATCATTCTTTCATTCTAAAAAGCTTTATAAGCCGATCCCGATGTTTCTCACATGGATTTGAGAAAAAGGGCCACAGATTTATGCAAAAAGGGCCAGGCATGAAATTGCTTGAAATGGGATATGGGTCTGCTGGAGTTGAACTGGGAAAGCGTTGATTCAATATGGGAACAAAAATAAAACTAAGCAGTCTTTGTAATCCAAACCCAAGCTCAAAACAATAAAGAATATGAAGAAACGGAAGATTATTGCCACTGATTAGGCCTAGATCTAGTGGGGAGGGTGAGGCCCATCCCAGGTCTCGAGAAAACAAAGAGGGGGACCATTGATCTTTACAATTCCGCTTGCTCTTGTTCTTTTTGCCACATCACACAGCAGTGCCACTTTATTGGCATGTTCAAACTCATTTGCCACTTCATCACATGGGTTAAATTTCTTTGATTTTCTAATAGACAGCCTTTGTTTGAGGTACACGAGGTGGCTAAAGCTGAGCTGTCCATTTAGCAATTCGACGGCAGGATGAATCTCAAATCTCAATGGCCCAGATGGTGCCACCTCTATATGGCTCGAACAGAGTCACCTCGTACTGGATAAGGAAGGAGCTTGAGGTGGATTGAGGTGGACTGATGATCGGATACCACTCTACTAATATTGATAGACTAAATAGTAGCACACATCATATGATTTAAGTTGTCATAGAAATCAACTACAATTATCATATCTCGGTACCATGTTTAAAAGCATATTACATGACTATATTGATGAGCCATTGTATAATTAGACGTGATTTGTAAATGTTTTGGCCCACATATCGATATCGATTTTAGCAATTCACTTTCATAAGGAAATCATTAGAAAACAAGGTGTTACGCACGAGGGGTTGCCCTTCAGTGGCCCGAGAGTGTGTTTTCATGGTTTTGGTTTCGTCATTTTGTGTTGGGTGTGTGGAGTTGTGTAAATGCTACGAACACTGGATGTCATTTTATTGGCACAGGAGTTTTGAGTTTTGTTTACAAAACTGTTTAGGTTTGTTCAAAAATGGTTTTCTGTACTTGCTAATGCTTTGTAGACTACTATGTGGAAACGCTATGGGGACATGAAGGAGCGGTGACAATCAGAGGCAAAGAAAAAGATAAGGGTATTGGCAATGCACGTGAGGATGAGCAATTGGTGTGATAGATGTGTTTATGCTCTAATGCATGATGATTGCAGATTTGAAGGAAGAACATATACATGTAGATATGAAGATGAACATCATCACAAATATCTTTTTTGCAAAATGAGAGGGAAAGTACTGTTAATTTTATATTGTTTAGGCTGAGCCCATTGAGTTTTTGTGAGTTCTACAATGCACATATAGTGATCTGCTCTTGATATAATACCATACTCTTCTATCATTGCATTGAAAAGAACTAGCCCCTTGAATATATAGCATAATAACAAGGGTTTTTTTTTTGTATTTGTGTACGGTTTTTGCCATAGTTTTTATATGATTTGATGGCCGTATTGTGTGAGGCATACTAATCAGTACTTCTAGAGTGCGCCTCGTATTTTATTTCTTAAAATCCATATCTTCAATGGTTTATCCCTGGCGCGAATTGGCAATGTACTGCCTGATCAAAACGCTTCATTTCTATAATTTATTTAAAATTTACCCCCATTTTTTTTTATTTCTATGAGTTTTTTTAAAGTGGTCTGCATGCAGGGCTCGAGCACTGTTACTTTAGGGTTAGCTGAAGCCACTTAGGTTTTTCCTGGTTCTGCAGGCATAAGGCAAAGCAGCAGCGATGCTTTCGAAATTCGAGTATGCAGCAAGGTTTGGATCTATGGCTGCTTTGGGGCATCGTGGTATTCCTGTTATAGTGATAGAAATAGGTTGGCCATCTTTGAGGATTTAAACTGGAGCTAATCTGGAAAATGCTTCAAAGTACAACAATAATCTTTTGAAGCACCTTGAATCCATGACTGAAACTCCAGCCAGACCTCAATCTTCTATCGATGCTTATATCTTTGCTCTGTTTAACAAGAACCTGAAGACCGGAGCTCTGTCTGAAAGGAACTTTGGTTTGTTCCAACCTGATCATGTTAAGGTTTATAGCATCAATGTTCAGTTTTAGGGTTTCATTGCAGTTTTTGTTAGTTTGCCTTCACAATGTAATCTTCCATTTCCTAGTTTCTAGTAATCAAAAGGAGCCCAAGCATATTGTTCGCACTACTTTTCCTTACCTCAGATTCAAGGTCTACTTCTTCGACCCAGAAATAGTCCAACACAGAATTTCTTCCTCAGTTCGTGAAGACTTGGAGCAACCTCTCAACTATGCAAGGAATTATTTGGGAGACATTCTTGAGCCTTGCATTCAACAGGTGATCTATGTTGATTCGGACTTGGTTGTGGTGGATGATATTGGAAAGCTATGGGGAACCACTCTGTGTTCTCATACAATCGGAGTGCCAGAATATTGCTATGTAGATGTGACCAAATATTTCACAAACTCTTTCTTGTCCAGCAAATCTCTATCAGTATTCAAATGAAGAAAAACCCTATTACTTCAACACGGAAGCAATGGTGATGGATATGGCAAAATGGAGGCAAGAAAAGTATACCAGAGTAGCAGAGAATTGGCTTAATCACTGGGTTTGAATCCCAAGTTCTGGAACTAACAATACTGAGTATTTGTTTCTATTATCTTGTCAGAGTAGTATTTTCTGGGGTATGACTGTACAAGTTTTTGTATACTATATATTAAGGTTTGCGAATACTATAAGGTTTAAGGGAATGTACTTAATGGTGTTAATTTTGTACAAATATTGTAAGTTTTTAGGGGCTCTCGCTGCCCTACGTAATCCCCCCCCCCTGTGAATATGCACCCAAACGAAAATGGGTTTCAGTGGGATTTTAATTTAAATGTGTTAGATGCAATAGTTTTTACTAATTGATGTTAATGGCAGTTATATCAAAAACAATTTTGGGCCCTCCTAAACAAAAAACAAACATAGGTAAACTTTAAGGGCCTTGGGAAATGTGTCTTGAACGCAAGGAAAAGATTATGTTCCGAGGTAACAATATAAGCACATTGGATGTTGGGGGAACAAGATGTGCCTTCCCCATAACTACAAATAAAATAGAGCTTTCTCAGCCCAATTGCTAAAAAGCTTTACAAAATTCCAAAATATCATTTCCCTTGTTTGAGAATCTTAATGAATAATGCATTAGTTGATCAATGTATAAACAGCAAGCTAATTGCTTCTTTGCTTTTTCATACGAGTTGCAAGCCCAACTTGGTCTGCTTTTGGTTGGACAAAATTTAATGACAACGGGGCTATGTAGAACTACTGCAAGTGACCATGCGCTCTGTCTTGAGTTTTTGTTACTGTTGTAGACGTAGCTATCAAAGATCATGTCTCATCACTTCTACAGCACACGGGTTGACGTTTGTGCTTCATTTGATAGTAAGAACAAATGTTTTCCTTCAACCACACAACTGAAATGTAGTATTTGCGAAGGATCAACATTTCTCTTCCAACCAAATCTTGCAAACAAAGTGAGCATCATCAATCAGGCCTGTCCAATAACAATCCAATAACAATCTGATGCATGGCATCTATGAAGATGTTGGCAACTCAACACATTCAATTCCTACCTCTTCTGCTTGGCAAGACATTGCTCAAGTGAGCCTCACTGCCTTAAGTCCGGTTGCACATGCCCTCATTGATTACACTTGCAATTTCACACTCATGACTCTTCTCAGCTCTACTCTGCGCTATGGGTTTGCAAGTAAGGCAGCCATGGTCATGCCTCAGTTTCGTGCACAAGGTTTTTTCCTGCACTATAGTGCATGTTTCGGGCCTTGGTCGAGCCGGTCCTTTTGTATGGGGCAGAAGTGTGGCGTCCGGTGATATCCCTGAACACCTGGAATGACCTCGAGCAGGTGCAGAAAGCCTTCTTGGCACGAGCCATTGGGGTAAAGTCCACAGTTCCATGCCAGATCCTACTCCAGGAGACAGTTTTTCTACCCTTTCAACAAGCTGCATTGGAACGCCATATCATTTACGTCCAGAAGGTGGTCGCTATGGGTGATACACGTTTGTCCAATCTTGCTTTGGCCATGGCGATGGGTCCCTAACGCCTGAAAGCCTGCTGGAAGGACAAGCAAGCTCAGTCGTTCTCACGCTGGGGTGTACAGGTAAACAAATGCGTACATGTAAGGACAAAGAAAGATCACAAGGCACTTAAGTTGTACCTAGATGCTACTTTCCGGGATGCAGATGCTCTGACGCACGTTAAGCTGGCACACTATCAGCAGCAAGTCAATCCTAGGCTCATGAGAGGGCCACACCAGTACTTGTACACCCAATTGCCCATGAAGAAGCGCAGACTTATAGCTTCCATTCGCACGGGTGCACATCGCCTCCGCATTGACATAGGACGTTGGGCTCGGGAAGCACGAGAGCAAAGGCTTTGCCAGTGTTGCCACCAGGGTGCCATTGAGGATGAATGTCATGCCCTCCAGATCTGCCCAGCGTTTGCCCATGTCCGAGAGCAGTATGTTCGATTACTAGTGCCTGGCCAACCGTTGCATGAGTTATTGAATACGGCGTCAGTGGGTTTGTTGGGGTCATATCTCTAGGAGGTTATGGATGCACGGACTCAGTTGTGTCCAACGGGACGGTATTGAACTGTCCTATACAATTTTACAGCGTGCCAGCATACTTATTACTGCTAAGATTTTTCCCTCGAAAACCCTTCGGAGCGGGGGTTTTTTAATCCAGTCAGTAATACGCTTGCTGCTCTCTTTTTGTTTGGGTCCCATAGGCCAATCGGTCTCTGTGGACGCTAAAAAATCTATTCTATTCTATTCTATTCTGCCCTTCTGCGCAAACATCATGAGATAAAATAGATAGATGGATACTGTGAAAACATCATGAGATAAAACAGATAGATATTATTTTAAAGTCCACAAGGACCCTACAACACCTATCAAATTTGCACTATCGTAACTTTAATTGTCTATACACATAAAGTCACAATTTTCATGATCATTCTGCCCTTCTGCCTCAATGTATTGGGATGCATCCATTCGCCTCAATGTATTGGGATGCATCCATTCGCCTTCGGGTGACTGCAGGTTGGAAGGCGATGTACGCAATGCAAAACAATAGTCACAGGGCAGAGCTGTATGACTGGGGCCACCAGCCACATTTGTTCCGGGCACTGGTGGAGCCAGTTCTTCTATATGGGGTCGAGGTGTGGGGCCCAGTGGTGTCTTTGGCGACTTGGAACGACTTAGAGCAGGTCCAGAAGGCATTTTTGACGCGGGCACTTGGGGTCAAGCCCTCAGTTCCATATCAGATCTTGTTGCAAGAGACAGGATTCATGCCCCTACAGCATGCGGCCCTCGATAGACACATTGTTTATTTCCAGAAGGTGGCCAGGATGGGTGACACTCGGCTCCCGCACTTGGCTTACGCTGTGGCGATGAGCCCGCAACGACTCAAGGCTTGTTGGAAGGACAAGAGAGCCCAGTGGTTGGCGTGCTGGAACGTAGACGCACATAGGTGCATCCAGGTGCACACATACGCCGGCCGGGATAGGCTGAGGGGGTACTTGGACTCTTGTTTCCTGGGGAAGCTCTGGGACCACCATGCTCTGGAACAAGTAAAGATGGCACACTACAAACAGCACATAAACCCCACCCTGGTTCGAGGCCCATAGCTCTACCTGTGTTCTCAGTTGCCCATGAAGAAGCGTAGGATCATCGTGTCCATTCGAACAGGGGCCCACCATCTTCGGCTTGAGACGGGTCGGTGGGTTGGAGAGCCGCGCCGGGGCCGGGGCTTTTGTCGGTGTTGCGGTGGGGGTTGTTGAGGATGAAAGCCATGCCTTCCAGAGCTGTCCAGCCTATAGTCCGATTCGGGCTCATTACATTCTCTTGGTGCGACCTGGTCTGCCCCTGCATGAGCTACTCAGTACGCCGTCAGTTCGATCCCTTGGCTCCTACCTCCAAGAGGTTTTGGATCTGCAGACTCACCTCTGCCCCCGGGCGCCTACCTAAGGTGCCGGAAATTCATGTGTATATGTGTATTTGTCACGGTGCCCGGCCAGTTTGTTCTTCGCGATGGTTTTCCCCCCTCCTACGGGGGGTTTTTAATCCGGGTAGCAATGGGCTTCTTTGCACCCGTGTAATTTGGGTCCCATAGGCCGATTGGCCTCCACGGACGATAAAAGAACCTTCCCTCCCTCCCTCCCTCCCTCCCTCCCTCCCTCCCTCCTTCCTTCCTTCTGCGCAAACATCATGAGATAAAATAGATAGATGGATACTGTGAAAACATTATGAGATAAAATAGATAGATATTATTTTAAGGTCCACAAGGACCCTACAGTGGCCATGGGAAGAGTCCAGGTATAATGTGGCTCTGGTGATCTTGAACTCGAGACTTACGAACTAGTGCGTTAGCACTAGACCAAAGGTAATAAGGGCGTTCATATGCTTGGTCACAATTGTCTTATAATTTTCCTCTATTGTATTTCCGACTTTACGAGAGTGTAAATTTGCACTTTTACTCCCATTATTACACATTGTCTCCTTAGTGTAGCATCAGTCATAACTAGTTGATTGTGCCCAGGCAATACTGGATTGATCAATTGAGCAGAGTAGCAATTAGTGCTGACTATCTGCACCTTTGAAGATTCATGATCCATATTCTTACCCATTGCCACATTTTCACCAGCCGAAGGAACCATGGTTTATTATTATTTTTGCTTGTTTCCTTCTCTAAATCTGACATTAGATTAGACATATCTTCATTCCTCCGACTGAGGTCCTCAAGTCCCTTAACCTTCATCCTCGTGCACATCCTTCTTAAATCCCAACCATTAAGCAATCTAGGGTTAAAAATAGAGTAAATGTTACCACTCTTAACAATTATATACTTGGGAATTCACTTAATTGTCAGGATTGGTACACATATTCGAGGACCCCTGACTATAGAATGAGATATATATGTACCTCGTGAATTTGCTATAGAGATGAGAAATTCAGGATCTTACAAATCCAGAGGAATGCGTTCTATTTCAAACCAACAAGGTACACCTGATAAAGTATGAACTCACCTGCAAAGTAATCTACGGCTCGAGTTTCTACTATCACCTCATCGTCCCACAATATAAGAAAGAAATTCCCCTCTATCGTCTTGAGCTATAAACATTTTGGCAGATGTAGCCCTGCAAATTGCTTAGTCATTCAGAATACTAATACCTTAAAATTTAGAAAGAATGCCCATAAAATATCCGATTACTGCATTTGCAACCAAGTTTTTTACATTTCTAAAATGCTTTGGATGATCAATCACAGCAACTTTGGGCTCACTACATTCAACTTTGGACTCACTATGTTCAACTTGATGCCCTGTGGATTATAAGAGGGCCTCCAAATGTGGAAAAAAATTACCTAAAGGAATTAGACGAAGAGCTTCCTCTACTCTTTGACTCTGAGACTCATTAGAAATGCCCTGTTTAATCCATTTAGTAAATCTCTACTTGGTATCCCTTTGAACAGAATTACCGCATATAAGGCAATTTTCTATCCATCCATCCATCCATCCATCCATCCATCCATCCATCCATCCATCCATCCATCCATCCATCCATCTACTCTACTCTACTCTACTCTACTCTACTCTACTCTCAACATAATTCAGCATTGCTATATGAATAATATTTTGAATTGTTGCTGCATTTTCTTGTACTTTGAAGTTCAGACATGCCATCAAACCACTAGGTCTAGTTGTTATAGGAACTGTTGCCCTCCCAACTACGCCAACACCTTTTGGAGATGCTTCAATCGATCCTCGGAAGTAAAGGCCCCCTTTTCAACAGCCTTATCGGATAGTCCAACACTGTTCTGAAGTTGCTCACATCGACCTTTAGAAGAAAAAGCCCCCTTTTCTGGTACAAACATTTGTGAACCTACGCCCACGCTCTGAAAATTTTATATACATAAAATTAAATAAATATAAACCATTGACATGAGTTGAAATTCACACCAACTATTGGAGTTAATTAATCCCCCTGGGTTGTTTTGATGCATATTCATACAAGGCGTGTACCGGTTGATTTGGATTAGATTGAATTTAGAGTGATCCGAAGAATCGAAGGGCACGATCATGAAAGTACAGAGACAATATATGTTGTCGATGTATATAAAACAATGGCTGGGCAACTGTTGAAAGGTTTAATGGTACCACCATGTCAGCAAGCCATGCTGCTAAAATTGGCACTTGTTGTTTATTTCATCATGGAATAATTGCAATTGGCTCATTGGCAATAGTGCTCAACAGACTATATATAGCAAATTGGCATCTAACAGCCATTACCAGTTCAAAGTAAATATAAAGCTATGTAGCTATGGAAAACCATCTACATACCTTGTCGATGCTAAATAAGAGATGACAGAAGAGCAGGCCATGAAGCAAGCTTTGGGAAGAAATCTTTAAGTTGAAGTCATTATATATTAAAAAACATATCAATGGGATGTAACAACATTTTGTACTGCATAAACGTCATATCTCTCAATATTTGGATGTGAATAATCAACATGAAGGCTGGCATTTAAATGTCTCATTTGCTTACCTTCTAAGCATTGTCACACCACTCAAAGGCAATTGTTCTAACAATTAATTGCCAGCTGGTTTTTCTAATGGAGACTTTTTCTCCAAGTATTCTAGTGGTCATGCTGATGAATTAGACCAAGAAAATGCTTTTTGTCGTGGTAAAAAAAAACTAGAAACGAATATTTTGCATGAAATTCTTGTAAATGAGTCAATTATGGGAATAACAATGTAAGCATCAAACATGAGGATCCCTCTTGTCCAAGAAAAGGATGTACAGATGTAGATTCATAGAAAGCTGGCGCTTTAGAGACAAGAAATTATGGTTTCCTGCTAGCCTCATACTATACATTGCACATGTATGATTCTTGCATGTCTGCTAGGGTGCAACAATTATAAAGAATGCTATCAACATCATGCATCTATATGTACTCAACACCCTTTAGAACGTTTTCAATTGACAGGTTCCTTATCTGTTCAAAGGTCTCATCCGATAACCCATAAATGATATTAAATATTACACCAGGTACAAACCTTCTCTGGCATCTTAGAAACGCTAGGCAAAAACAAAATGAAGTAATGACATAAGTTGGCATCCATTGTAAAAACTATAAGAAACATTTGAATATTGCCACACAAG
The DNA here is from genome assembly GCA_021234155.1 of Isoetes taiwanensis. Taxonomy (NCBI): domain Eukaryota; kingdom Viridiplantae; phylum Streptophyta; class Lycopodiopsida; order Isoetales; family Isoetaceae; genus Isoetes; species Isoetes taiwanensis. The sequence continues at coordinate 4,886,757 of JAJEKV010000003.1, read as the reverse complement.
CTCATACTTGCGTTAGAAAATGCCAAAAGTATGGTAGTAAAACAAACATACAAACAAATAATGCAAACTTGGAAATGGAAACCACTAGCCATTCATGAGTATTATCTTCTTCTAGGCATTGAAGACAATTAAAAGGGACCATAGCTACAGAGACATGATGCTGATCTACAGAGGCAAGAGCCTTGTCGTTAGAATTGAATAGAATGGGTTTTGTCGTTAGAGACATGATGCTAATTGAGATGGGATTGGAATGTTAGTAAGGTAGCCAGACGTGTCGTTACCGTGATATACAAACAATGCGAACATCAACATCTTTTGATTCATGAACATGCATGAAAGGTTGATCTACAGCAGGGCTTGTACCTAGGGCTTGTACCCGTAGCTCAACAGTGCCATAGGATACTAACAAACAATGGACTTAGTCCAAATTTTAGAACTAGCATATTTGTGCAACATAGGTGCCAAAAAAACGATTGAAAACCGTATCGGAGTACCACAAACCATTGCTAACGAAACCATTAAAAGGAAAGTATAATACGTGCTAGTACGCCTCTTATACGGTGGCGCCACCAAGGTGGCGCCGCCAATACTGCTCCATGCTACTATGGTAGGTTCGATCCTTCCCTGACATTCGGTGGCGGTCCAGGCGGCGGAGCAGGCAGGAATCGAAAAATGAGGACGGCACTTCAAGCTTTCTGCAACATGTAATTCCTGCAATAAAAAGAGGATCATTTCATTTCCGATCATTAAGATGTAGGAACACAGCGCCTTTAATCTTGCATCAATTTTTCTGTTTTTATCCTTGTGATGATGTGCCCATCGGTTTGCTTCCGTCGGATCCTCTCTGCATTTTAATTACTTCTTTCTCAGACATTATCCCAGCTCCATCTTTGTTGAAGTACAGATTGCCTGCCTTATAAATGGCAGCCCTAAATGGGGAGTTTTATGGGTTCACGGATGATTACTACGAAAGGCTGGCAGCAGGATCAGACATGTCAGTTAGTAGTATTGCCACAAGCAATGGAGGGGAATCTGTGTCAATGTCTATAGGTGAGAGCAGTGTAGGCTCGAATAACTCTCGAACTATTATGCTAATGCATGATGATCTTCGGATCCGCAGAAAACACCATAGCCCATCTGTCTCACATAGTGCTGTCTTCCCAAACATTGTTGATCACTATACTATGGGTGGGGACATGCTAGCTTCTGCTCTTATGGATCCCAGGTCTCCAGCCCAAGGTCTTGAAGGATATGATGAATGGACTATAGATCTGAGGTGCCTCGTAATGGGGCCAGCTTTTGACCAGGGCGCCTTTGGGAGGCTCTATAGAGGGAGCTACAATGGGGAGGAGGTTGCCATTAAGATATTGGAAAGACCAACAAACAATTTGGAGAGAGCCCAAGTGATGGAACAACAGTTTACCCAGGAGGTGTCTATGCTTGCCACATTGAGGCATCAGAATGTGATTAGATTCATTGGAGCCTGTAGGAAGGCACTTGTTTGGTGCATTGTGACAGAGTATGCAACAGGTGGTTCAGTGCGCTCTTTTCTTAGTAGGAGGAGGTCAAGGGCAGTACCTCTCAAATTAGCTGTTAAGCAGGCACTGGATATTGCACGCGGCATGGAGTATTTGCATAGCAGAGGTTTCATTCACAGAGATTTAAAGTCAGACAACTTGCTTATAGCAACAGATAAATCTATCAAAATTGCTGATTTTGGAGTTGCAAGGTTTGAGGTTCAGACGGAGGGAATGACACCAGAGACAGGAACATACCGCTGGATGGCACCGTATGTTTGACATCCCTTCTTCTAACATGATGCTGATTTTAATATTTTTAGTTTTGATTCAAATAATAACTTGTTTCCATTTTTGATGCAGTGAAATGATTCAGCACAGGCCGTATAATCACAAGGTTGATGTCTACAGTTTTGGTATAGTTCTCTGGGAGCTTATGACTGGATCCCTCCCTTTCCAAAATATGTCTGCTGTCCAAGCAGCCTTTAAGGTTGTGATTAAAGGAGTGAGACCAACAATACCTTCTGATTGTCCCCCTATTTTGGCTGAGATTATGGTAAGATGCTGGGATGCCAACCCTGAGATTAGGCCAAGTTTTTCTCTCATTGTGAAGCTATTGGAGGCTGCTGAAGCTGAAATACTGACAACTGTACGTAGAGCAAGATTTCGATGTTCATGCCTTGCTCGGCCTTTGACAAATGATTAACCTGATAATTATGTTTATATAGTTTGTTATATATATTTGGCTCTTCAATGCTTGTATTTTTCTATAATGTAAAGAGGTGCTTTATCACATTCTAGAATTTACTAACAAAGTATTTTCTTGGCGATATGTATACTACTGGTAGTGAATATATGAGTTACTGAAAGTTACATTGCATGCTTCCTGGATATTCTCAGGAGGGGCTTTGACATGGGTTTTTCTTCCAAGAAGTGCCACTATATGGTGAAGACTGTTTCCTGAATGTTTTTGTGTTATTCATTGAACTGTTTTTATCTTCCTTTTTATCTTTTGCTGTTTTTGTACCTTCCTCTTTATCTTGTGTTCTTTGCTAGCTCCGGTTCAATGCACAGACGAGTCTAGTTCTAACTAATCTTGCACCGGCTCAAGTGACGGTCCACAGGAAACCTCAAGGAAGGTAAGAAGCTGCAGATTGGCTGCAAAACGTCATATCATTGATACTGTTCTGAATGAGTCTTGGGCTCCATTGTTTATTTGCTGTAAGTATCAATTATCAGTCCATAGACTCTAAATCAATTGTCTGATTAAGATTTAGCTTGAATAGAATCAGCAAGATCATGTATGTTGTCTTAGGTGGAGTTGCAAGTTTCATATTTATTTTATCTTGCACTATGTTACGTAGAAGGCTGGGGTTGGAAAACATGTATGCTTTCAGCAACAAATCAAACGTACTTGGAACGATAAGGGGAATGCTCATCTTTACTTGGGTTTTCTCATTAGAGGTAACTGGTAAAGTTTTATTACAAAAAGCTTTACGGCAGGATCAGGTGGTTTTCCATGCATTAGCTGCATACCTTCACAGGAGGTTTTCTTACTTTGATGGTACATGGCAGGATATGACCATCTGCTACAGGCAACACTGCCTTTTGTACATAGTGACCAGGCGTAGAACCAAGTCTATGTATACTCTGAAATTCTTATGTGTAAAAAAATACTGCTTGCATTTGTTGGGAAATTTTCTCTTTGCGAGACGTTTTACTTAGCCTTACAGAAAAATGCCCGAAAAACTGTTTTTGAAAATAAAATCTTTGCATAGTTTATTGGTCTTTTCCTTTTCCCCCCCTTTGTGGGTAAAAAGAATACAAATAAAAAACTGCTAGATTTCAAATCGTCGGCAAAAGTAATTTTTATCGTTGGCAAAAAGCAAAAAAGTATAGGACCATGTTCATCAGGTGTCAGAATGCCACAATTCAACAATGCAATTGGCAGCAATTATAATCATGTAGCAATTGTGATCAGTGGAAAGCGATCCAATTTTCAGCGTAAGAACGGCAGAGGAGGCATTGCTGCACCACGAAGGATTGGCGCTTCTGCAAAACATCCATGCACAGCGAGCAGAAGACACGATGACCGCAAGGAACGGCCACCCATACTGCTTGTCTTTCCAGGCAGCTCGAACACAGAGTTTCAGACTGACCAATTTGATTCTTATCTTTGTAGGACGACGGAGATGGGGAATCATCATCTGATACCTCGTAAGGAGACAGTATGCTCTGTGGCGATTTCTGTTGGACCCAATGCAACATTTTCTACGTTATGTTGGACATATACCTACAGAATCAACTGAAGTAAAATACAAACCTGCCATATGTGCATATTCGAATATTGTTTCGCAGCTTCTGAAGCAACTGCTTTGGAGTTATTGCTTTCCATGCCCCGGCCCAGCGTGAATGCTTGGCTGTAAAACGAATTATCCTGTTGAAGAAATCCGGCAAATGAATTATTAAATGCTGTGAACGGCATGACAGGGATCTGATTTGCTGGGGTCCTCGGCTCCTGCTGCAATGGTGTTCCAAAGGCCCGATTGGTTGCCTCAAGCCGAGGGTCTGGATAATGCGGAGGAGTCATATAGCTGGTCGTATATGGACGCATTTGGAAGGCGCCATTTATGAGTGGAGAAGAGATGCTCAATGCATTGTTCGTCAAGGGAGACGAAATGGGCATGTTCATGGCAGAACTCATCACGGGTGATGAAACAGGCATGCTTCTTTCTACCCTATCTTCGTTTCTGTTGAGAAGAGAAAGCAGTTCCGTCAGGTAGTTCAAATCTTCATGCACTGAGCTTGTTTGAAAACCCAGAGGTTTTGGAAACCCATTTGCAAAGGCTGGGGTCCGAGTTAAGTTGCTGTCATCAATACCAATAGGTGTGGAGAAAACCCCTGAAATGTCACTTGGAGTCCCTTGATTATTGACAGCCCTTGCTTCTAACGGTGGGAATTCATCAGCGTCAAATTCTTTGATAGAAGTAGTAGTGGTTGTATGCTTTGAAACTCCCTGCACAGCTGCAGCTGCATATGATCGTCCAGAACTGACTAGGGCTGAACGACTTATGTTTCTGGTTTTAACTGTTGGACTGTATGTGCACTTATGAGCTTGTTGGTGGAGAACCATATGTGTTGCAGGTCCTCTGCCAACAGGTACAATTTTCATTTTGCAAACATCGGGCAGCGAGCGTACAAAGTCGCTAAGTTTGTGATAGCCCAAAGGTACATGATCCAGTTCCATACCACATGTCGCCCTGAAGTCTCCCTTCAAGGAGGATAAGGGATACCATTCCCCATCTTTGAGGCGACTTGAAACTCCAGCCAGAAACTTTGGAAACCACTGCTTGAATTTTCTTAGCCAAGGAGGAGAAATAGCATCTGATGAGCTTATAGATACAGGCATAGTAAGTTGGCTGCTTGATTTGTGTTCATTCTGAATTATTTGCCATCTTGAACTTTCAAAACTGTGGTCAGGAGGTATACTTATATCCTTGCTCTCAGAAGACATAATTGAAAGCATAGAACGAGGCATTGCTCCTTTTATTTCAACCTGTTTTGGAAAGCAATAAGATGGTAAAGAGGAGAAGAGGTGGGAATGCTTAAAGCAGATTATTCAATTTTTTACCTTTTTTCCCAAAATATTAACGTAGTGAGATTCGACAGCTTCAGTAACTGAATCTTCATGTTTGAAGGTGACAAAACCAAATCCACGTGACTGTACATGGTCACCTGAGTGGCTTCCAATTACAATAGCATCTAGTACAGGACCAAACTTTTTCTCAAAGAAGTCACGAAGGTAATCTGCGCATTATCCATCCAGTTAGAAAGCTACAGGCAACAAGAGAAGAACATCACTACTTACCAGATTCCACAGATGGTGGTAAACCTCCAACAAATACTTTTTTTGCCAACTCAATAGTTAAAGGATACTGTAAATTGCAACAGTTTTGGAAGTCAAAAACAATTAGGAACTTGTAAAGAATTAAAAAATTGTAAGGATTAAGATATTAAAACCTTTTTTGCTTTTGATGCAAGTTGGCCAGAGCCTCTAGCTTTTTTAAGTTCTTCTTCTCCATGAGCAAAGAAGCACTTCTCTCCACGAACGCAACCTCCAGGTGATGAATAGTATCGGCAAATTTCTGTCTTTGCAGGTACCATTGTCCTTATGCTGGTGGGTGAAACCGATCTGCACATAAAGATTTTGAGGCTGGAGTAATTAGTTTCTAAAACAGGTAGCATTATCATTTATAATAATACCTTCTGCTAGCATGATCTCGGATACGCAACATACTCCTCTTGCAGACTTCTAGATCGTTTGAGGCCTCCTCTTCATTGATCCTACCTGCTATCCCCATAGCCAGGCCTGCTTCAGCCATGAGTTGTTCTGTCATCTCCTTTATTCTTCCTATTCAGATTGGATTCAAATTTGGTTGAATAGGCCCAGCAATTGCAAAAATCCAAGAAATGATACTTTCTGATTTTTCAAACCTGAAGTTTGGCTTTCTTGAAGCTGGAGCAGGGCACGCATATCTGACATCTGTGCAAGGTCAATTGGCCTTTGCCTTCTGCTTCATGATAGGCACAATTAGTTACTAATGTGATCGTATGGTTGGTTTGTAAAACAGCAGAGGACGTAATCTAGCCCTTTTGCAGAATAAAAAATTTAAACTATAGGGAAGAGGAATTTCCGTAACCTCAAATTCAAAACATGACGTTTTGCACCATATTGGAGCAAGAGACGAGCACATTCAATCTGATTATTTCTGACGGCATAGAACAAAGGAGTTTCCTTCGTTTCTGAACTGCAATGAACAGATTGAGGCTCCCGAGCCAAGAGAATCTACACATGTAAGTCAGTCCCATGTCCCACACTGCCAGCATGGGAACTGCTGGTAATACCTGCAAAGCCTGGTAGTGGCCTTGTCGAGCTGCAATATGAACTGGAGTCAAGCCTAATACATTTCCTTGTGTCACAGATGCCCCATGTTCCAGCAGTTGCCATATAAGCCTGGATATAACCATCAACAATAATAAAAAATCTAACTACTGTGAAGAGTGTTTTAGCAGATAGCTAAATCTTGTAGATTGGAGGAGTCTAACCTGACGTCACATGTGTTTGAAGCAGTCTTGAGGCACCAATGCAGTGCAGTGTTACCCTCGGAATCCGAATCATTGACATTAGCATTGGCATCTAAGAGTAATTTGACAAGTGCCTTGTCACATGCCTGAGTATAACTGTGATAAGTAGATATAACAGGAAGTATAATCTAAATCTGTTTCATGCATCCAAGAAGACTTTTACCTGTACAGCCCTAATGAGAACAGGAATCGTAGATATAGCACTGCTATTTTTTGCCTTGGATGAGATAGGGCTCCAGCATAGGACAATCTCCAGTTCCTTTAAAATAATCTGCCTTTCTAAACAAATTAGATCCCATTTTGCTGGACTAAGTTCCTTCTGCCTGAGCTCCTCGCTCAAACAGATGGCCTTTTTGACAATTATGTCAAGCAGGGTTCCACCAGCATGACGATCAGTTCTATTCACTAGGGAAGTAAGAAAAGACTCCCCGTCAACAATCAAAAGAGCTGCAAGAGGTACAATGCAGGCACAGATTGCGAATTGGCAGGCCAACTGTGAAACTTCTTTAGTATGTGCCGTCAGTAGCTTAATCGCTGTCAAATCCTGTGAATGTGGGATAAGAAAATTGTTAAGTTGGGAACCTTTCAGGACAAAAATATGTACACATACCTTTTCCCCAATCAGTTCAAGCAACTCCACAACCTTGTCGTTTGGGGACCAGCTAACTTGCATTCTGCATGATGATCAGAAAGAAAACTTAAAGCTAATCAAGAATTTCAGTTTCTTCAGGTTTATAAATCTCACCGCTTGCTATGTAATGCAGACTCCAGAGGAATGTGACCTTTTTTGGATTTTGTATCTGTTCTAGCGCGTTTCTGTAGAAGGAACTCTATGCAACGGACCGAATGATTGTCGGCAGCATGATGAAGAGGCGTCATATGATTTTCGTCTATTTCATCGACCGATGGTAATCCGTCCAAAAGGAAGCTTGCACATGCTAAAGAATCAAGCTTGCAAGCTACCTGTAGTAATCTAAGAGGATACCAGTACTTTAGTATGGATGCTTCTGTATTGGACATGTCCCCTGCGGCCTTATTTGCTTCAATGGATTTGCGCAATGCTTTAATAGCTGAATTGAGGCCGGTAATATCATCTTTGCAAATAAGACCAAGAAGATCTTCTTCAAGCTCGACATTTTCAAGCTCTGTAATGCTAGGATTCCTCTGTAAGCTTGCATTATGTGATTCATTTGCAGAGCTCGTTTCTATGTTACTGCCAGATTCCATCTGATCGTTTTTGCATTCCGCAACGATCGTGTAAGACGTACTTTGCGTTTCTGCTTCTGCGAACAAGGAATATATTTAATACCTTGCCTAGTTATCGGTTATAACAACTCCAGATATAATATTACCTTGCTCAAATGGCACGATCTTCTCATTTTCGCTCTGTACATCATCCGTTCTTTCCATGATACTGCTTGACAATCCTCGTTCCGGTGCTATGCCTCTGATTTAGAGCTTGCGTAGCAGAAATTTCCGTTACTTACAAGGATCATTGAATAAACGAAAAAAAATTATAATTTCAAGCTTCAAATCGCATGATAACTCCGGCGATGTACTAAACATGTAATTCTACGAATGTAGCTAGAAATTTTGCAATGAGAAATGTAGCTAAAATTGAAACGAAGAGTTGAAATTACTACGTTCTAAGGGAAAAGAAATGGTCTCATCTGTTTAGAAAGGATGAACATGAGACCTCTCCATCTCTCGGTGGCGACAGTGAACCACCAATTTGTGAAGGAGACCCGATTCTGTTCCAGTCTGTCCTTATATAGTGTCACGCCATCTGGATTTACACGCAGTCCTTAAGTAGGTGCGTAGTAGTGTTTTAAATTATAACGTGCCAATTGTACAATTACACAAAAAAAACACTGGTATACGATTTTCATTCAAGGCCAAGATCACCTGATCATTCTAGATTATAAAAGAAAGGTTATTGCAATTCCATAGAGTGCAAGGCCAAAATCACCTAATCCTTCTATAGATATAAAAGAAAAGGTTATAAGAATATAGCAATATTTTAAGGCACCACATATTAATGAGTAATAAGTTAAAAAAAATTCTAGACCCAACTATAACTTGAATAGATTCAATTATATGAATGATGTTTACAATGGCTTACATACTTGCCTGTACCACTATGTGAAATGGATATTTGCTACAAAAAACCTAGATAAACAAGTTTGTTCTAAATCTCAAATGGTAACACGAAGAACAACTTTAGATCATGTTCAACCCTTGGTAAGATTCATAAGGATGTGGGACGCTCAAAGTTTCATGTTGTCACTTGGTTGGAGATTGAACACCTAACTTCAGATCTCCTAGAACCAGAGTTCCCATTGCTAAATACTTTGGGCTCCTATGTAGCCCACTCAATAGCTAAAGGGGCCAAAATTTGTGTTGCTATTCCAGCTAGCACAAGTATACCTGAAGGGGGTAGTAACAAGTGGACCATGATATTTCAAGTTCCCTTCAGAGATAAAAAGGATGTTTCCTAGTCTGGAAATACACGGATTAACCAAGTTGTTTGATACAAATATGAAGTCCCATCATCGACACACAAAGATAAAGAGGGTGCTCTTATTGCAAAAGGAAATATACAAACAGAAACTACAACATCAGATAAGAGCATAGAAGTAGGTGCACCTGTCTCTAACAATGCAGAAGAATATATGGGTACAAATGCTAAGCTCCTGGAGCACAATGGCCCTCTCTACTATTACTCCTCCTTTCACACCCGTCGAACAAATAGTTCAACCGGTAGAAGCAGTCACTAATAAAATTCTGCAAAATTAGGAGGTCCCATGACATGTGGTGCTATCTAAGCATAGAATAAGGTTTAGAAATGTTGCTTGAAAAGTAAAAAGCCGCTACAAATATACGTGCGTTAAAAAATAGAATAGAATAGTTTTTTTATCGTCCACGGAGACCAATTGGCCTATGGGACCCAAATAAAAAGAGAGCAGCAAGCGTATTACTGTCAACGTCAATCAACATCTATACTGTCTGTATATAGCGAAGGTGACTTCAGCTGAAAAAGATGATAAACAGAGGTGCAAGGGAAGAGACATATGCAAAAATGAGCTTAGGAACAATAGTAAGTGGGCAAACTCATAAATGTCTGAGAATATGGAGATTCTAGAAAATCATTTTGCCTTAATAGTGAAAAAAAAACAAGATGGATACACATGTGGACATAGGCAGCATGAGTGTAATGAAATGGAAAAAAGCTCCAATCCTTTACCCTTGCAACTTGGATGACTATGAGTTGTAGCTAAAGGGGAATTAGACTTGGAAGGAAAAGGATCAACTCTCATGCTCTAGTATATAAATTGTAAAATCATGAGCTAGAATATCAGCGGGTGAAATCCTCGAAATTTAGATGCAATGGGCTTGGACTAGCTCTAAAGAGAATAAATACAGATATTATCTGTTTACAAGAACACAAGTATAAGCAAGAGGAAATTAATATATTGTTGAAAATACTAGGCATTGCCAAGGATATGTTGAAATTGCTCCAGCGAAAGAAAGCTCTAGTGCTGGCATATTGATTGCGTGGAAGAATGCAATCAAGGTAACCACCTCTATCGTAGACAAATCTAGAAGGTGGTCAGTTATCATTTGGCAGCAAGACAACAAAACATGGGGGATTGTGAACGTGTATGTCCATAATAGTTTTCAGGGAAGAGGTGCACTATGGGCAACTCTCAGATATAAATAAAAAAACTTGGGTAATTAGGTAGCATGATCGATGCTTGGAGACTTTAACAGGGTAGATGCAGCTGATGATAAAAGAGCGACAACTTCTGAAATTGTGAGTGGTTTTGAGAAGATCTAACGGGTATCAGGCCAGGAAATAAATAAATAAAAAAACAGACTTTGAAAATAGTCCTTAAGCTAAATAGTCTTTAACTATTGGTGGAATTAGCAAGGGAATTAGGCACTCCTGCATTATTGGAGCTCAACATGGACTGATCTGGTTTACCTCATCTTCCAGAAATCGCTCATGCCACTAAGCTGCTTGCACCATTGCTGATTGTGCTAAAGCATCTGCCACACGATTTTGTTCTCTTGGAACATGTACTACACCACATTGCTAAAAATATGGCTTTAACTCCATGGCTTGTTGATGTACCTCTCAAATTAGCACTCCCTCCCATTCTATCATTTGGAAATGTAGTATATTGGTATTTTCCACTTGGGTTGCAAAAGATTTTTCTACTCTTAGTATAGACCCATTTTTCATATGTTCAACCCATCTTATGCATAACCTTGAGTTATGGATAATTCTTTATTGATGGAAGGTAGCATCTTGGTTTCTTCACTTCATACCCCTTTGCCATATTATTGCTTGATGTCTAAAATGTTTCTGTCAATGAACTTTATGGTTGATGAGTTTGAATATAGTGGCACAATCTAAGCTAAAAGCATAAGGCAAATTTCGTAAGTGAAAGCTTTTCTCGGAGTCTCCAATCTATAAACATCATATTGAGTAGATAGATAGATAGTATCACACTTAAATGCTAGCATATAGATGTGATGTTCCAAGTATTTTATATACTATATGTATAAAATACATGATACGTCACCATGGGCATGTAATGGTATGTTAACCACCTAGGGAATAAATTAATGAGGCAAAGTTAGCTATGCTACTAGCTATTAGTTAATTAGTTAAAATAATTAGTTAATTAATGGGCTATGTTAGTTACATAATTAGATTAGTTATCTAATAATTAATTATCTTAATTACTTATGTGAATAATATAACTAGAAGTGCCACTTAGGCTAAATTGATTGAACCTAAGGTACTTGCTATAATTAAATTGGAATCTCACCTCCCGATTTGCCCCAAATCGATGTGAGGGATTTTGAAGGAGAAGGAGCAGCTTGCTCAACCCAACGTCCACATCTGGCATTTGTTTTATGCTTGCCAATGCTGCCTACTTGGATTAGCAAGAAACAGGGCCATGTATCTCTTTCTTCAACCGAAGTGAAGTAAATTGCAGCATCCACAGCAGTCCATGAGATCATTGATCTGAAGTACTTTCTTGCAGGCATTGGACAATGCACTCTTTGACCAACAAGGATGCTTATGGATAACAAACATGGCATTGATTGGTGGTCCGTTGAATTTCGGCATCCAAAGTCTAAGCATGTTCCCAAGCATTACCATTTTGTGAGGGAATTTGTGGTTAATAAACAGGTTCAGATTGAGCATCTTTATACATGGGACAATACCACAGATCTCTTGACCAAGCCTTTGGCTTGCGAGCTCTTTCAACGACATCAACTTGATAATGGTCTTGATAGATTCTAGATCTCATCTCCAAGAGGAGGAGGTTGAGCATGGAGATGGTAAAATAAATTAGCTGGGGGACCTGCACATGACACTTTTTAAGAGCATTAGCAATCATTTTCTCTCTTGAAGTATTCTCTGCTAATTGCATATCAGCCCTTTTTACTGCAAACACAAATATAATCATATCAAAAGAAAACAATTCTTAAATAGCCTTCAAATATAGAAATGAACTGATCAAGCCTACTCGAAAATAAGTAAATGAGCCATGTGGTGGTTGGTATCGGGAGCAATTAATATTGACCGCCCTTTGTATATCTTGTATTCTCATACCACATTTCAAAAACAATTCATTTTGCCTTTGTTTTGGGAACTTGCGCTCTCGGATCTCCCTTTCTTGGTGCAACCTTGACATAAAGTGCCACGGATACTCATATATTGTGAAATACATGTGGAAATATAGAGAAATTCTCGAGCAATCTTCGAGAAGGTAGTTTGCAAAATCTAAACTCCTGAGAAAATGAAAATTGAAGCCTAGAAATGGAATCTGCACACAACAATATAGGGGGTTTGAGCTGAGTAATATCAAAGCTCTCCTAAAATCGAAACTCCTTTTTTTACAGAGCTTCTTCCAAGACTTTAATTGTACCTACTAATATATCTTCTCACCCTCACGAATCTGCCCCTGTAGCAACCAATGAAATACAGGCTAGCGGAATGAGCTATGACCAACTCATCGTCAGAAGAAGACAGCCAATCCAAAAAGAATCAAAAGGAAAAATCTTCTGGATTGCACAAAGGACATTCGTGTTCTTAAGTCCATCGAATTTTGAATTCTATTCCCGGATCATTGCATCTAGGCCATAGTTTCGACTTCGAAGCAAGAAGAAATAAGCAAAACTAAGAAAGCAATGTTCCATGTCAAAAATATAAATACAGTACAGTCAATATAGTGCCAACAATCATATCCATAACCTCAGTAAAATATCTTTACTAAAACATAGAAAAAATAATGATTTTGTATGCAATATATGTCAATCTAGTGCCAATAATCATATCCATAACGTTTGCAATTCAAGGTTAAGGTATCTTTACGACATATAATTTGCAAATGGTTATCAGGAATATCACAAAAAATGGTTCGTTGCACAAAATGTATAATTATACGGCCATTTTGCTATAGTTTGCATATGATTCTGTTGTTGTATTTGTGTGAGGCTATGCCAACAGTATTTATAGAGCGCGTGTGGTATTTCTTGTTAGTTTGCACTCCCAACCTATGGTTTTGGCATGCACGTGCATGAACGCGTGCATGCATACCATGCATGCAATGCAGGCACTTTGCAATGCATACCATGCATGCAATGCATGCACTGCAAGGCACATTGCTTACTTTCTTTTGTGACCATATAGGTATTTTCACATAAGAGACCTACAACATTCATCTTCACGTTGTTTTTATGAGAGCCAGAATTCACAAATCCCCAGTTCATACGGATATAGCTTATTATGCTCGAGTAGCAAGCTGTGATGCTGTGTTCATGCAGGCAACAAGGTCCAGTATTATATTCATGAGAATCTTGTTGATTTTGCTTGGATCTTAGTCCTTTAAAGAAGAACATAAGGATATACCTCTCAAAGCATAATTTGCAAGCCTCTTCGTCATGTGCATCCACCTGAAGAAAGCTTTGAAGTATGTTTTGCCAAGTTGTATGATTGCATAGTTGTGATTTGCATGTCGGGCAAGGGTTATTTCGCATGAGATCAAAGTTGCAAGAGTTGTAATAAGCTAACTTGCTGCCAATGGGTGCTTTTTTTTTACCTACTCAAAAAATCATGTCGCGACATTGGAGCTAGTAAGGTGCTGATACCCGTCATCAAATTTTTTCGACGGCCCTTCACGTTTCGTTAGGCACTTCACCCGCCATAGCCAGCCTTGAGCGGGAGTCAAGATCCATCAGAATTGCTATTTTTGGCCAAGTCATCGATCCCGAAATTTTAGTTTGCAATCTCCAATTCGAATTGGAATTTCCCCGCCCAATTCAAATGCTGCACTTTCAGAATTATGCTATTTCAGCGTTTCTTGAAGCACAGCTATGGTTCTTGAGTTGAAAGATGAATTCCTTGCTTCCGTGTCCAAGCATTGTGCGCAATTTGATGCTCTGAGAATGCTGGCAGGCATGCAAGAGTTCGTCAACAATTCCAAACGATTTCTGGAGTGCTGTTCACAATTTGCAGAAAATTACCTCGAAGAATCACTTACACAAATCGAAGCTGGCACTCACATTTCACCTGAAACAATGGATTTCACAAGGAATGAAGAAACTACATATGAAGTCGAAAATTCAGATCAAGAATTCCATCATGAAGATGAAAGACAAGGTAGTCCTTGTTAAATGCTTCTGCTATTAAATTGCTGATTTTTTTTGTTCTAAATTGCTGACTGATGTAATGTACTGCTTTCAATGGAACAGAATTCATTCAATGGTGCTGCTTCAAAGATGGATGCTGAGGATGCTGAAGTTATGGATGTTGGCAATGTTGTAGAGGTTGGATCTGACTCTCATAATACAGGTACTTGCTATAATAGAGGTATTTGCATTGATAAATTTCGTTCTGACTGTAGTTAGAATTGTTTCATCAATGTAGGTGCTATGAACCATGCAGGGCTTGCAAACCAAGAGAAATATGAAGCCTCTTTCAAAAAAAAGACAGGCTGAAATAAGGAGTATTCAAAGAAAGAAGAAAAGAGAAATGAATTTTGCAACTGGCAACAAAGGTGCAGTTGCAAGTGATGCTACTGTTGGTAAGAAAGGTTCATTCAGCAGTTGGAAAAAAAGAAAGTTGTCAAAAGAATTAAGCAAGCTTGTGAACGAATTGTGTAAGAATGCTACATCTGAAGAAAGAGTGGAAATTCTAGGGAGTGCTAGAAAGTGGATACCTGAACTAGATCTCTCAAACAACAAAGAATTAAACACAATGAAAACAATCATTAACAATTTGAGGGAGTCTTTTGCAGCTCATAAGTATTCAAAAACTACATATGTGTGGAGAGCAAGAAGTGCTGCAATGACTTTTACAGTCAATGGTGAAACTAACAAGTCTGCTTTTGCCAAGCAAATGAATCTGAATAGGAAGATTGTGTCAGTTGCAGTCAATAGAAGATTGGCTGCAGAGCATGGTAGTGGACCATGGTCCATGTTCAAGAAGAATACTAGATGTGACAGACTCTCTTATGATGAGAGGAAACTCACACGAGTGTCTCCATGCAAAAAATATGTTATAAGGATTAGATTGGCTAAAGGATTCAAGATCATGCATCCATTACACTTCCTGGAGGAGACTCAGGTTAGTTTGATTGCACATGTTGGATGTTGTTACAATTGCTGTAATTCTGCTTTCTGGTGTCTGTTATTGCAGGTTTCATTTTACCAGCGTTTCAGAAGGGAGTATCCTAAGTTTGAGGTTTCTTTCTCAGTTTTTCATGCCTTGAAACCCCCTTATGTTAGGAAAGTAAAGGACAGAGAGACATGCTCTTGTGTCTATCATATGAGAGTAGATTTTATTCGACTTGCAATTAACAAAGTAAGACATGATGAAAAAATTCATGGTCCAAATTGTAAATGCACGTGTGAAGTTTGTGGTCCTGGACTAACATGCATGGCAAGGAAGAGCACCTATACTTCAACAAGTGGGTAAAAGCATGAAAGGGTGTCTATAAATGTAGCCCTTTTTGTACATATACATATGTACAAAATGCACATTTTTGGAATAACTGTCGTCATGATCCGCTAGTAACTGCCATGATTAATGGCTATCCACTACTCTGAACCCGCAATTATTGGATTTTGAAATTCTTTCCCAAATTCTTTCTTGGTTTGCCTCTCGTTCACTATCCCGCCCCTGCCTTCTCTGCTTGAATTCTGATCACGAATTCTTCATCTAGCTATGGCCCCAAAACACCCCCAGATGAGTGCTTGCTCATCACCACAGCCCAAGCAAGAAGCCAATGCTTCTGGCAGTGGATTTTTACCTCCAAGGAGTTTATGTTTGGGTTCTGAGGTGATCCAAGCCAAAGACCTCCGTGATAAACATGCAGAGGCCCACATACCCAACCTAGAGATGGTTATGAACGAGGTATGGGGTGAAGCTCCAAAAAATAGACGAGGATTCAAGGAAGGGAGAATCTTAACGCATGGAAAGATTTTTTAAATATTATGAATTGGTTTATGGCAAGAAACAGGTTACAAACCATTATATTTCTACCTATTTTGCCAGAGCATTTGCTCTTCACTTGAAGGGACGGCTTGTTGATTGGATGGACGTGGCTAGGACCGCCAAAGATCTTGCCAAAACCCTCATTTCGGGCGTTCTGAGAGGACCCTACAATAGGTAAATCCTCAACTATCAAACAGGACATCGTATGCTTGTGAGTAATATTAGAGCCCCCGGGTTATTCTAGATCGATGTTGACACAATAAAGCGATTACTTAAGCATGGGTTGGAGGAGAAAACTAACCTATTGAATGAAGTAGAAGCTTTGGAAGAAAAAAGGAGGGATGCATTGAAGGTCATCGGTAGGATTGAGGGTAGAAAGGATATGCTATCAGAAGATCTGCAGCAGATCCGCCGAGAAAATAGATGAGACAAAACAGAATTTGACAAATTGTCCCGGGATCTGCTTTGGAAATCAAGTTATCTTTGAGTGTTGAAGTACAAGTTGGAAGACTTGGTTATGAGTAGACATGATAAAGAGCAAACTCTTCTAAGCTAGACATTGGTTTGCGAGGAAGCAACTAAAGAAATTGAAAGGCATGAAATCTCAATTGAACAAGCAAAGGAAAACTTAATTGCATTGAATTGGTTCAGCAAAGGCATTCCTGATTTTGGATTTCATGGGGAGAGCAGGGACCTATTGTTTCGCACCGAGGCCCTATCTGTAGGAGCTACTTCTATAGAGCAGTTCATCACATTGGTTCATGTAATGTTGTGGCCAAGGCTTTGGCAAAAACGGGTTTGTTTGTCGCTAGCTCCATGCGAGATGCTTATTGCCTCTTTCGCTTGTGTTATCCGGTCCATGAAAGACGTAATTGCATAAAAGGTTGCATCCGGGATGAGGGCATTGAATTCAGCTTGGTTTCCTCGCTCGAAAGGTATGCATTGCTCTCAACTAATTTAAACTTATATTTCACTTAATTCATATTTGTTATTGTAACCGCATAGTTCTACATGTATGGCTTTCGGTGCATTGCTATTCCTTGTACATGTATAACTTTTTAGTGTACATCCGAAGCGAGAGGTACATATATATTTGCTTGTTTATTGATGCTTTTATTTTTTGAGCTTGGATTTGCAGTTGTATCAGCTTGTACATGTCTCTAATGGAGTCTACATCTGCAAATAGATGTACATGCATTTATCTTTAGAGTGCATCTGTAGATGGATTCATAAGTATGTGCATTTTTTACATATATGTGCTTTTTTTTTTGGCATAGATCTACATTCCCTAACTGGATACCTGGGTACATCTGGGTACATCAGTGTACATCTGGGTACATTGATGTACCTTTATGTACATTGAGGAACATGTACATGTACATTTGGCTATAGTTAAATGTAGTTACTTACATTTGGTACATTTTATGTACATGAAATGTACATGCTTGGCAGAATGTACCAGATATTTCTCATTAGTTCTGTTTTCATGTTCTTTTATGTCTATTCAAATTTAGATCATTTGTTTGTTTGCAGATGAGGCTGTTCCTATCCTAGAAGCAGCTTTAATGGCTGATGTTCTTGAGCCATCTGCATCGACTCTCTTTACAGATTTTACTGAGCATAATAAGTAGACCGAATCTGTAGACCCTCTACCTTCCAGCTCCAGATCACCAATGACATTTACAGTGCTAGTAATAGAACAATCTGCAACAGTGCCTTCTCGAACATGGCAAAGTGAAGTTGAGGAAATTGAGAGGATGGCACTTGAGAAAGCTAAAGCAGGTTGGTGTGCAGACCCTTCAAATGGCCGAAATGAAACTCCTTCATCACCAAGTGCTAAATTAGTAATTGGAGAAGCTAAGAAAGACCTGTTACAGAAGAAGCTACAAAGGTATCAGATCCAGATTTTATCCCAGGAGATACCAGGGAAGAGGAAGCTGAGTTGGTAGTTGAGTCCACTCCAAAGAGGAGGCAAAAGAATCTTTGGTGATGGCACTCCAAGAGGAAAAAAAACAGGCAAAATCTCCAAAGAAGAAAAAAATGTCCTCTAAAAAAGAAAATCTCCGGGCAAAAAGTGCCACCACCACCTAGAAAGAGGTATGTCCAAGATGAACTAATTTTGTTAAACATCTCAGATTTATGATAATTAACCACATTTTTTTTGTACATAGGACACGATCACAGGCCGTGAAGGAAGCTGATCCTGATCCTTCTGAGTCGGAACCGGAAGAGGAAGAGGATGAGGATCTACAAGCAAATATTGATGTGATAACAAATAAGGTGCAAGAAATCCACGTAAGATCTTTGAAGCGGTGATGAATTTACAAGGTGAGTAATATACAATTGATTACAATAGATATATTCTTTTGCTAATCTTTGTTGTTTCCTTGTACAGGTTTAGTGAACCCGACCGAAAAGGTTGGTTCCATTCACTCCTTATAGGGATTTGTCCTCCTAAGCCTGCACCCTCTATCTTTCAAAGTGATGTTGACGAAGTTTATTTGGAAGTCGGACTTGACCTCTAAGATGGTAGATGTCTATGGGAGGTAGGCTAGCATTTCAACATATTTATGTTATTTCATTCCCTAAGTCACTCATCTTATGTATTAATATGTATTCGGATTTATGTGCGGTACCTTTGTAGCGATCTTCCATCGATTGGAAACACAAGTTTTTACGGTTCGTCGACCAGGACACCTTCCAGAATTTTGTGAATTCCCTCAAGAACAGGGGGGGCAGATGCACAGAACACTAACATAAAGGAAGGGCTGGATGGCATTTTTATTACAAGATGCCAATACATATTTGTTCCAATTCTGCAAGGCCCAAATGTGGCATTGGCAATACTTGTACTTGCTGGTCCGGTGAAAAGCTCTTGTCCATCTATAGCTAGCCCAAGTATACAGATCCTCTCTCCTGTCAAAGGCTATGTACCCGATGCTAAAGTGGTCCAGAAGTAAGTATGAGTTTCTGTTTTAGTTTTATGATTTGATTATTCTCATATTGCAATTTCCTTTGCTTGATTTATTCTCACATTGCAATTTTGCAGGTTTCATAAGCTTGTGATCAATAACATGATGCTCGGATCCAACAGCTTAAACCATGGTAGGAAGAACTTTGATGCTCGTGTTTCGTCCTAAAATGCGAAACTAGTACCAAGCAACCCTTGCATGTACATTGTGGCTTACATGCACAAATTCATAGATGTCGTGGTTGATGCACAGCCAAGCTCCATTTTTGTAAGTAGAACATGTTATTTTCCTATTAGTTATTTGTTGGTATAGTCCTCTAATACTTGTGCACCATGCAGATGACACCCAGTTGGTTCACTGATGCCTATGCCAAGTCACGGAGGGATCATCTAATGGAGGCATTAATTGTAGAAGGCGAGAGATGAATATACAAGCGGTTGTTCCTACGGGGTAGATAGTCCCTTTGACTTGTTTGTGAATTACAGTTTTGTATGAGCCATGCTCCGAGCTTCTTTGTACTCAATAAGTAATGAAAAAATTAATTTATTTGACTCACTTACACCTGTGCAAATAACAATTGTGTAATTATCAATGTGTTTTCTCAATTGTGTAATCTGAAATGTAATTATAAATTGTGAATAGACTCTCAAGTGTTTTGTTGCTGACAGGTGAATCATCTAATTCAGGGAGAAAGCTCATTGTCTTTGACTTAAATTCTGTGAACCAGAAAGATGAGCTTCAATTCAATATAGGAAACAGGTTTTTTTACTGCATGCCATGGTTAGCATCACTGTTTGCATTTGTAAGAGAAGGGTTTGATGTTGCCATCTGGTCTTCACTCACTTCTAAAAATCTTCTACCAATTGTGGATCAAATTTGTGATGCTTTTTCCATAAAGCTGAAGTTTGTTTATAACCAGGAGCAGTGTTGGACTCTGCCACACAGACACCCTACTGAACCTCAAAAGGGGTTGTTTGTGAAGCCATTAGCTGTGGTATGGAAAGAGTACCCAGAGTACTATGGAAATACAGTTTTGATCGATGACGAGAGATATAAATCCACTCTGAATCCCGTAGGAAGCTACATATGTCCTTTCTCTTGGACACCAATATTAGCTGGCGACAGTTTGCTTGTCATGGAGCTCATTCCATGGCTTAATGGATTGAAAATGGCTGAAGATGGTATAGTTTATGTAAAAGAGCATCCAATGACTAATGCAGCAGATAGCATATCAGAGCAGGTGGAAAATATTTTGCTGGCAAACTATGGCAGCAATTGCCTAAATTTAGTCAATATATGGAGCAAGCAATGGAGAAACTACCGTCATGTTATTGGCCTCTCGACTGGCCCATTGTTGGTACAGACTAAAACTGATGTACAAATTCAAATGTTATGAATATATGTATGAAAGTTTTTGTTCATTGCACTTGAGTACTCTGTTTTTACTGTCTTTCTTATTGGTACAATTAAATTAAGTCAATCTTCATTTGCTTTGTAGATGAATGGACTGAAACACAAAAGACTATTATGAAACTAAGAGATAGAGTTCTGCTGCACCCAGAGGTAATAGAAACCAACACAAGCTGCAAGCACATAGGGTTGGGGACCGATTATCGCCTCTATACTGTTGTTCCTGGACTGTGGGAAAAGGTTGACCAAATTGAAAACTATGAGGAACGAGCAACCACAAAATGTATATTGGCAACAACTCACTTGTTGCACAACCCTTGGGGGAAGGCACGTGTCCGGGAAGATGAAGGCCATGTAGGATGGAAAGGTTTGCCGGTGGCACGAGCTATAGAAACCGCATGGACTACTGCGTTAGAGGATATCTCTACAGCATCTAGGCGGGCTGGAAGACATGATGCAATAGTCATAAGATATCAGGCTCATACTGACATTTTGAAGCTAGGCCATGAATTATGAGCCATGCTCACTTTCAGGTGTGTTGTATTTATGTCCACAATATAAATATATCAACCATTTGTACATGAAAATCTGTCCATTTCTTATCTTTGCCATGACTGAAACTATTTTTAATGTTTATGTAATTCAACTTTCTTATGTTCAATTCTAATCAACTTACACTTAACAAATATCTCTGGAATGTCAACAGATGTACATAAGATGTACATAGGATGTACATATTATGTACATTGATGTACCTAATGCACTATTGAAGTAGTCCTTGTCATGTACAATGAAAATTTGTTCAGTTCTTATCTTTTATATGAACAAAGTATTACAATATTTCTGGAAAGTACCACAGATCTGACTTAGTCCAAGTCATCTACAATTGCTGGAAGTTGTGATAACAATGTCTCATGGACTTCATCTGGCAAGTGAAATGCTGTGCTTGCCCCCTTCAGCTCGTGTTTTACTTTCTTGAATGGGATTCGAACCCCAATCCTGCATTCTGCGGCAGTACCAAAACATTCTTAGTAGGAAGCAGTTTATACTTATTGTGGCAGCCTGGGATTAGTTCATAATATTGTCCTTCAATGACACTAGTGCCAACAGAGTAATCATTTCCATAGTCATCAATTGAATCTTCTTCCAATGCATGCTTTTGCCTGGTGCACATGAGAACATAGTATGAAACACCTTCCACATTGTCTGGTGCTGCAAAAGACACAAATACATCTGAAACTCCTACAGTGTCATCTAAACCAGCCTCGTCTTCTGCATACAAAACATCCACATCATTTTCAGCTTCACCACAAGAGGCAATATGATATGTGGGCTCCAAACTTTTTAGAGACCATTCTCCACAATGTTTAATGTTCTCACAATTCAACCAATTGAAGTTAATGCAAGCATCACAAAAGCACGAGAGTGTAGTGCATAGCAACTTTGTTGGATCTCTTTGGGTTTATAGTTGACACGTAATGTATCTGCCGAGTACCGTGTAAAGTCTTGCAATTGAATGCTTGTCGCCTGTTCACATCTGTTTTTCCAACCTCCCAAAACACCCTTTCACAATCCGATTCCTTGGCCCTTAAAAGCTGCAAGTCAAGTTTTTACACTTTTACATCACCGGCATGCCATTTTGTTTTCTCTCGCGCCGCTCTCAAGCCACAACTTTGCTATACCAGCCTACCGCCATCATGTGTGCCTTTCCCATGGCCGGATCCAAAGAAATTCCATATCACTCGAATTTTATTTTCAACATGGTATCTACAGATTCCATACCATGCCCGTGCAGATTTGAATTGAGATGCACAACCATCCGACCACACATAATGAAGGTTTATGTGTCCACCTCCATTATTCTTAAGCCACCCCAAATGTAATTTAAAACCATGTTGCACAAAATGAGTGTCATGCTTTTCGTCATCTCAAAACATAGAAATGCAACGCTTTTTTTAAGCTTACCTTCTATTTTCATCATTGAAATATGGACCAAAATACTAATTTGATCAGGATTCCAATGCTCGGATTGCACTTCTGTCCCTGGTTTCAATGTGTAGTTCTCTGCAAAGTCAACAATAGACAACACACTATTATCCGGGAGTTTCTCAACACATCTTTTAAATTGTTTGCTCTGCCAGTGTGCTGTAAAGTTATGATCTGTAAACTTAACAAGCTGATTTTTCATGTTCTTTAACAAAGCAGATGCTTTGTCATTACGATCAACTAATCTAAGCCTTTCGGATGTACCTTTTTGGATGGCTCATTGACATATGCATATACTTGTCGGTCCACATTAAATTCCATCTTCCTCGTTTTGGACGGATGTCAAATTTCTTCACTCCACATTCATCACATTCGCCTTTGATGCATTTTAGTTTATGCCATTCATCCGTCACAAATTTCTCGCAAACTGTTGACCTCCACAAGATACTAACATTATCAAAAGTCTTCTTGTTTGCTTGACATACTCCATTGTTTTTTTTGGGATGCACGCAGACAATCGCAGCAGCAAGTGCAATTAACATGTAGGGATCTCCTCATATCATTGAAGGCCTTTTCAGACGGATCCGCTTGCTCATGTTTGACACAACAACATGTGTTTCTCTCCTTCAATTTCCTTATGCAATCAGGTTTTGAGATACTCGAATCGTCGAAGGCAAATTTTGGTATCGGGATTACGATATACAAACCGCTGATAAAGCTCATACTGCAATAACAAAAGCATTAAAGACCATGTTAGCAAAATGATGTCGGCAACCAGATGCCAAAAGAGTATTGAACTATACTATTGTACAATTAATGTATGTTCTATGTACATAAAATGTCCATCCAATAGTTCCACTGATCTGTTACGGTACATCTAATGTACATCTAATGTACATCAGTACATCTAATGTACAGCCAACAGTTCC
The DNA here is from genome assembly GCA_021234155.1 of Isoetes taiwanensis. Classification (NCBI taxonomy): domain Eukaryota; kingdom Viridiplantae; phylum Streptophyta; class Lycopodiopsida; order Isoetales; family Isoetaceae; genus Isoetes; species Isoetes taiwanensis. Next base: position 4,863,281 of record JAJEKV010000003.1, on the reverse strand, counting down.
ACTAATCTGTTACTGTACATCCAATGTACATCCAATGTACATCCAATGTACATCTAATTAATGTTCCAATATTAGTACATCACATTAATGTTACAATATTAGTACAACTAATGTACATATGTCTGATTTGTTTGGCTTCATTACCTGAAAGTACACTAAAATGTAAAATGATGTAATTTTGATATTCAAGTACATGTAAATGTAGCTGCATGGACATGTAAGTGTTAATGGATGTACATCTAAAAAGTACCTAATAGCACATCACTGCAAGATTTCTGCTACTATGTAAACAATGTATAAATGTAAACAATGTAAAATGCAATACATTTCATGAAAACCATGTGTATTCATTAATGTGTCACTTTCGAACGTAACTAGAATGTACGTAAGAAAGTCATGAAAGAATTTTGGAAGAAAACATAATCTCAAAACTGAATTGATTCAATTACAAGAGCAAACCCGTGAGATATCAAGGTATTGTATTGCTTGTGTTCTCCTCTTCATGACATCTCTAACCTTTGGTGAAACTTTGGTATTGTCAAGCCAAAATTCAATTTAACGACATTTGATTGAATCATCGATTCTATTTGATCTTGGCATCCTTCCTGCCAAAGCCCATACATTTGCTCCACTTAATGACATTATCTTCCTTCTTGCTGCAGCTTTGGATAAATTTCTTGGCGGTATCTTTAGCAATTTTGAAGAAACATTCTTGTTTATATCTCCTTTTTTTCCAACAATCATTGATAACAGTGAATGTTTTGCAGCCAATTTATCTTTGCTATTAGCAGACTTTACTTCTTGAAGCCCATCTTTCAAGTTTCTGATCATTGATTTCATAACAATAACTTCGGAAGGATTTCCAATTACAGGTTCGAAAACAGGAAAAAGCCTGTCATCTTGCAACAAACGATCACAAAAAACTAATCTTTGATCTGGACGAAGCGTTTGCCAGCAACTGAGGATGCAATCTACCGACCTGTCAACACGCTGCTTTATTTGTTTTGTGGCATAACACTGGCCAATGTCGGCATACTTACGCTTAGAACCATCACTTCCATTGGAATTCTCACCCTCCATGAACAGATTGAAATTAATTTGTATTTCTTGTAGATTCAATTGGCATGTGTTTGCTTCTGGAATTCATTCGGTGTTCGTCCTGTGAAAGGGGGGAATTTCGGAAAGGGAGGAACGGATCCATTCGAATTGGTTCGGTGGTTAACCAAGAATTTTGGGGGGAATGTCAGGGATGATCTTGCAATCATTGCATATCTGACACAAAACGACAAACCATAGTATCTTGATGTACATCTAAAATGTACCCCAAAAAAGCACAAATTCGTCCTTCAATTCAGTACGATGTACGTACACCCTTTCGTGCTTTTACCCAAGTAAGCTTTGAAGGTCTCTTGTTTGTCCAAGAGATGAAAGTGAAGAATGGTATGCACATGACTGCCTAACTCTCAAGTGTAATAAGTGTGGACCTAGCAAGCTGCCAACATGTCCAAAAGAAGAGAATTTCAAAAATGGCGTGCAGGTGGAGTGGAAGACATATGACAAGGTACTAAGATTGTTGCTATTTTTTATGCTTCATTATCGTGTAGCTTTATTTTTAATTTTTGTATTTGTTGTAGATATATGAATCTGTAGAAGAACCTGATGACAAAGGAGGTTATAAACTGGGAAAAAAACCAGTCACTAAACTGGTTTACAAGACCACAAGTGCTGCTGATATTTTCCAGAATGCCAGAAAACTGCTGAAGGAATTCATTCCACACAACTATGAGGGTAGATGGCAGGCCAGGCAATTCAAGGAGTGTTTGAAAACATTTCTAAAGGATGCAATAGTTTCAGTGATTGATTTTGCTGAAAATTATAGCTTTAAGATTCAGCAAGAAATTCAAAGTATGCATGGAAGGAATGATCAGTGCACAATTTTAGTGCATATAACATACAGACATGCCACCAAAAGTGATGACCCTAAATTGGATGAAGATGAGAGAAGAATCATCAAAGAAACTCACTTCTACATTTCAGATGATAGGGAACATGACACTTTGTTTATGCAACATTATTTGAGCAAATCATGCAAAGATTTTTGTCCCAAAAAACAAATCAAGTACAACAGACATATTGTTTTGTCTGATGGATGTTCTAGCCAGTGGAAAGGAAGTAGAACATTTTACTTTCTAGGAAGAAATTATCAAACTAGTGGCATCCCAATAACTTGGAATTATTTTGCTTCTTATCATGGGAAAGGTAACTTTCATTTTCATTTAATTAGAGTTAATAGCACTAATCTGATAGAGAAACAGGTGAACACGATGGTGCTGGAGCTGTCATTAAGAGAGCCCTAACTCATGAGATGTTAAAACGAAATTCTGTGCCACTTAGAAATACACATGATGTAGTGGTTTTTTGCAAAAAATATTTCAGTGACAACATGACAATGGAAGGCAAGGACAGATCTGGTGTCTTTGTTGAGCTGGCTTTGGATTTTTTATACATTCTAATTTGCTGAGCTTGTGAATGCTTGTATTTGACAGATATTGGGAAGTTGGCATAGGAGATGTTGATAGAAGTGAAAGGTATGATTGTGCAACTCTATCCGGCTCTAGCAAATTTCATTCCATCAGGCCTACTCAAAGAACTGACCCGACTCAAGTGGCACATATGAACTTCACATGTTTCTGTCATAATTGCTGGTTAGGAAAATATGCAAAGTGTCCCTATATTGCTAGAATAGGCACGTGGTCATACTCTGAATTAAAACCTATGGGTGCTGGCTATGTTGAGGAAGTTGTTGAAGGCCCTGTTTTTGAAGGAGATCATGAGTGGAAATCAGATATCATTGCTGTTGAAGATAACTTTGCTATCAATGCTGAGCCTAACAACAAAGAAAAAGTAGACTTTTATATTTTAAAACGCACTAGAACAAAGCATGTTATAGAGAAAGCATACAAGGACTCTTGGGGCAAAAGTTTGGTAGGAATGAAGTAGTTGTTACTGGAAAATATTACAAGTTAATTAATGGTAACTTGTATGAATTGCTAGAACATCAGCCAGAGTGCAGCACTGCAGTGTATACAACCATTTGGTTTTGGCTGTTAATTTTGATATGACCAGATTGAGGAACAACGTGTTTGAGCTCCTTGACATTGTGGAAGATCATATTATGGACAGCTTGCATCAAAACACATCCATTTATGCTCAGGAAGTTTTAGAGTCTAAAGGAAATGAGCTGAAAGGAAAGAAGAAATCAAAAGCAAAATCAGCAAAAGGCAAAGATGCTTTGTGATTCAAACTGTAAATTGTAAATTGTAAACAATGTAAATGGTGTGATTCTTTTTAAACATTGTGAATATGTATTCGAATCATGTGAAACATTATGAATTGGTAAACATTTGTTGTCTGGATACAAAATATGTTACATTGAATGAAACATGAAATATGAAATATGAATGAATGAAACATTGAAATATTGGGCAGAACATTGTCATATTGAATGAAACATGTATGGTCATGTATGATCATATTGAAGTTGTCACAATTGATCACATTTGTATCTCAAATTTGTTGATCAAATTAGTTGTCATAATGAAATATGTAAACACGAATGAAACATGATTGTTTTAGTTTGAAAACATGATGTAGATGCTTGAAAAAAGAGGAACAAATTTAACTTAAGTACCCAAACAAAACTTGTATTCATATCACTTGGAATGTTTGAGCAATCATATTGCTATAACAGAACAAATTTAACTTAAGTACCCAAACAAAACTTGTATTCATATCACTTGGAATGTTTGAGCAATCATATTGCTATAACAGAACAAATTTAACTTAAGTAACCAAACAAAACTTGTATTCATATCACTTGGAATGTTTGAGCAATCATATTGCTATAACAGAAATATACAAAAAACATGTCAACACTATGGAACAAAATTGTGACAAGATCCTCAGAATGTTTTAAAAAGAAAACAAGCCTGGTAGATGCTGATAAGATGCTGGTTCTGTTAAGATGCTGGTTCTGTACAGACAAACTGCTGAAAGACTGCTAAATTCCAGAAAGTCTTGCCTTTTTAAAAGCAAGATAATTTTCCTCGAGTGTACCACCTGGAAGAATTTCTTCTTCAGAATCTGCTCCATAATCCTCTGATACACCTGCTTGAACTTCATCAATTTGGCTGTTAGCCAGTGTCTGTTCCGCAAGCACCTCTTCAACATCCTTTTTTTCTACATCTCCAGCATCTACTTCTGCTTTAGCATCTTGATCTTCTATATGCTCCATCCTTGCATCTTCAGCAGAAGCTTTTGCAACAATCTTAGACACATTTCCTGCAACAAGAATTCAATACTAACTACAATTAAATTGAACATGGACTACTATTCAAAGTTTCGCTTAGACTTACCATTTTCTTTCAGTGCTCCAGGCTTGTCTAGTGCTGCAGGTCTTCTTGTCTGCAGGCTGTCCAGTGCTGCCAGGGGTCTTCTTGTCTGCAAGATTAATTTAAAATTAATGTAACTGAAAGAGAAGTTATAATACTAAAACTAAGTGTGTACCTTTTATGGGAGATATGTGAGCAAATTTAACAGGACTCAGCTTGTCAATATCTATAACTGCTCAAATAGAATTGAAGTTAGCACAAAACAAAAACATTAGAAGATACAATGAACGAGAACACTTACTTGAAACAGGTTTCGAGTCTCTTTGAATCCCAGTTCCTGCAAAATACTGCTTGGGACTTCCTCTCCACAACAGTGAACCACACAGTGCATAGTTTTCAGCACAGTCGAAAAGCAAAAGACATGGTATTTATCACATTGGTTTATTTTAACAAACAGGTCATGTTCTTGAGGAAAACAAAGGCCACATGCCTGACATACATCACTAGTTAGCAAAGGCAAAGAATAGACACCCATACCCAACTCCATCCGAGTTTTGCTACTTTCACTATCTTGCTGCATGGCTGAAATATGCTTAGCCTTTGCATGCCACTTCGCCATTGATGCCTCAAAGGATGCTATTTCATCCTTCAACACAGAAATTTCAGCACGAATGTGTTCTTCCCCTTTAGAATCTATTTGCAGAAGTGTTGTCTCTAAAAGCTCTCACATAACTTCTTCATCATTCTTTAGTTTTGCAATAGCAGCAACTTCTTCTGGAAAATCACGTTCAAGGTCTTCTCCGGACTTTTGTTTGAACAGTATATTTTCATATATAGCTTTGCAAGCTATGTCTGCACCAGCAACATCACCTTCTTTCCTCAATAAAGACTCCTGTTTTGATAACAGCAACTCCTCTGCATCTCTCTTCATTTCAGCAAGCTTACACAAGTGATCCAAAATAGCATTGCTATTCAAACAGTAGCTGTTGGTCTCCCCCTTAGAAATTTGGCGCTCAGATGTTCGATAAGCTTCTGCAGCAAAACTAGCCCAGTTTACTTTGAATTGCCCAGGGTTATGACAAAGCTCGTTGGGTATTACTCCAAGCAAAAGCTCGAGCAAAGGTTACCCTAACCTCATCAATTGTTGGTAGGCTTGATTTTCTGATAGATTCTTTCCAGCAGGTCATGCAGCACAGTGGCGAACCGGGGCCTAACAAATTTTAAGTTTATCTTTCCTTTCCGAAGTGGGCACTGCCAGACATCAAGAAAATCACGGTCGGAAACATCCTTGGCCTTCAAATCCTTTGGCGTTTTCCCTTCATTACACAAACCTCTGTTTGTGTGAAATTCGTACTCAGTTCTTGCCAAAAGTAGTATCCTGCAGAAGGAGCTTGGCCACGGACATCAGATGGCAATCAGGTCATGCGTTATGGTAGACAGTTGCTTTTGCTCTGCAGTATCTTTGACCTGGTAATCTGCAATGGACTGGCACAGTGGTCGTCCACCCGCAGGAGCACTTGTAGACAGGAAAACTAGGGGGGGAGGGGGATCTAGGACTATGTGCTGGTGCCTGAGCAAGATATGCATGTCATCAAGCACTTCCAAGTGGGAACAACTAATAGGGATGAAGAGATCGACTCAGACCACTTACCACTTTACTTGAAGTTGGCTTGGCAGGTTGTGCGAACCCCCGGTGCAACAACTCCTCACATGCCTCAGCTGCGATTGGATTATAAACATGCAGGGGCTTATGCCCAGATGCTTATAGATGACCTGGTAAAAATTTTGCAATATCCTACACTAGAGCAACAGACAGGCCGGCTGACTGATGTGCTTAGGACTGCGACAGAGAGGTGCTTTGGGATAAGCCCCCCGCGACGGACCTCCAGGAACACAACCTTCCCACGTAATCAATGGTTTGATGCAGAGTGCAAGGAACACAAACGCTGGCTCTGCCAAGTCACAGACCCTGCTTTATGCCCACATGTAGTCAGACAGTACCGCGTCTTCCTTAAAGCTAAGAAAGCCATATACATTGCAGCGCATCAAAGGGAAATGTTTGACCTCTTGGAACGTCACCCCAAGACCTTCTGGCGAAGGGTTCTTAGAAAGCCAGTACAGCCCACAGGGAATATCATTCCCGAGCAGTGGAGGCAATACTTGCAACAGCTATACGACCCTCAAGGTGCACATACAACATTACCCCTACAAGAAGGCCCAGTGCTAGAAATCACAGATTCAGACGTGGAACAAGGCTTACAGCATCTTGCCAATGGGAAAGCCCCAGACCTGGATGGTATGCAGACAGAATTGCTTAAGTGGGCAGGGTCGTCCATAATACCCGTGCTTACCGCCTTGTTCATCAAGGCATTACAGGAAGGCTTCCCGCTGCAGTGGACCAATAGCAGAGTTGTTCCCATCTATAAGGCAGGTGACCCACACTGCCCAGCTAATTACCGAACAATCATGGTCAGTTCGGTGTTTGCAAAACTGCTTGCTGGGATTCTCGAGCAACAGTTGACGGGCTGGGCAGAGGCAGCAGAGGTGCGGGCCCTCATCCAGGCATGATTCAGACCCCGACACTCAATCATTGACCACATCTTCACGTTGCATGATCTACATTGTTGCTTTGTGGATTTTGCGAAGGCGTTTGACACTGTGCCTCGGGAAAAACTATGGGCCAGATTGCAACAGCTGGGGGTTCCTGTAGATTTGCAGAATGCATTGTACAGGCTATATGAAAGATGCTCGGGTCTGTTGCAGCCGACAAGCCAACCATTTGATAGTAGTATCAGGGTTCGTCAGGGATGCCCTCTCTCCCCAGTATTGTTTGGGCTTTACATTGATCAATTGGAGAGTTGGCTTGCTGATAATGGGGGCGATGGAGCTCACATTCTCTACCAGACCATCAGACAGTTAATATATACTGATGATGTGGACCTCCAAGCTTACACACCAGCAGACATGCAACGACATCTCGATGCCCTAGACACATTCTGTCAAGCGACAGATATGCGCGTCAACCTGGCCAAGACAACTAAGGTGGTTTTCATATCATCTTCACGTCAGTCGAGGATCCCCTGCTTCAGTTATCGAGGGCAGAATGTGGAAGTAGCATCCACATACAAATATTTGGGAGTGGAGTTTTCTTCTACTATGCACTGGGACACATCCATACGGCTACGGGTGACGGCGGCTGGAAGGCACTATATGCAATGCAAAACAATAGTCATAGAGCGGAGTTGTATGATTGGGCCCATCAGTCACACCTGTTCAAGGTCTTAGTAGAGCATGTCCTTTTATATAGGGTTGATGTATGGGGCCCAGTAGTAACCCTCGCTACTTGGAATGACTTGGAGCAGGTGCAGAAAGCCTTCTTAGTACGAGCACTAGGGGTGAAGTCCACAGTCCCATATCAAATTCTACTGCAGGAGACAGGATTCTTGCCTCTTCAGAGGGCGGCCCTTGATCGCCACATTGTCTATTTTCAGAAGGTGATCAATATGGACGATGCTCGTCTCCCTAAACTAGCCTATATCATGGCAATGGGGCCGCAGCGCCTCAAGGCCTGCTGGGAGGGAAAAGAGAGCTCACTGGTTGGCTAGATGGAATGTGCAGGAGCACAGGTGCATACATGTGCAAACAGAGGCAGATCGCCATAGCTTGAGGCAATATCTTGACGCTTGCTTCCTTAGTAAGCTTTGGGATGCCAATGCCCTTGAACATGTCAAGACATCACACTACCAACACCACATAAATCCCACATTGGAACGAGGCCCTCAATGCTACATGCATACCCACTTGCCCATGAAAAGGCGCGCACAGGGGCACATCATCTTCGAATTGAGACAGGCAGATGGATTGGTGAGCCACGCCAGGACAGGCTCTGTCAATGCTGCCAAATGGGAGTCATTGAGAAGGAATCTCATATACCCTTCAAAGTTGCCCAGCATATGATCCCCCCCAAATTATTTTTGCTGATATTCGTGCAGGGCGTCGAACGGTTGACGAGGAGCCCCAAATACATATAAGTCGTATTTAATTAAAGTGGGACAAATCTTGAATTTTGGAACTCGGACTGAAAATGGGACTCACACACCATAAAAGAAATTTCTGAATTGATTGCTTGAATAGAATTACACATGACACACATAGAATTGGGTTACTTGTTTTCCTCATAAATTTTACAAACCACTAGTTGAGATAGTTTTCAAACTTCTCAATATTATGTGCCCTCATACAATGATATAGCATGGAGGTTGCTCATGGCCTTGTCCATCTCCCTTCTTGGGATCTTGTGTGTGTTGTCCTTTGCAACGTGAGAACTTGGATATGACCATACCACACACTCCACCAATTCCTCCTTTGAGGGTCAGCATAATTTGCCCTCCACTTCTTCTCGGCCCGATCGGTGTATTGCTCCTTCAAGTTGCCCTTCTTGTGTCTCCCAATGGGCTCCCAATATTGAATTTGGAATCGGGGATTTAACTCCTCTCCATCAGGCATAGTGGTGGTTACATCAGAGAGTGCCACCCCTAACCATATTGGACAGTCCTCATCATCAGGCCTTACTAGCACAAAGTATCCTTCCTTGATGTCCTCAAAGGGATCCCACTCAGGAAGATCAAACCACTTCGGCTTTGAGGCCTTACTTCCCACAAACCACTTGGAACCCTTGTTGGGACCCAAGTGAGCATTCTTAGACGTGCTTGCACCTTGAGAACCCTCCCATCTTGACTCTGGCAAGAACCCGTCTCTTAGCTCCCTCCCACATGGTTGTTCAGTTTCCAAGCATGTCACAACTTTCTCCCAGTACTTGATTAGGGAGTCCATTTGATTTTTCTTAAGAGTGGAGGTGTGCTTTCCATTTCGAACATCATCCCAGTGTTATGTAATCCTTGATGCCCTTCACCAGTTGGCTAGAGTCTTTGACTGTCTTGAAGGGAGGTAGTGGTTTTGGTTGCCCTTTAGGAATGAGAACTTCACCGGCCAAACACCCCTTTGCCACAACTCGATACCTTGTACATGCATCCACAACTTGTCACCTGGTCTCCACTTATATTGCATGATTGGTATTCCATCCCTAACCCAAAACTTGAACTGAAGTGGCTTTGTGTGTCCTGTCAACTGGTCCTTACCATCTAGCAAGTATCCTTCTACAAATGATTTCCAATCTGCAACCTCATCCATCAAGAAAGCCATTGGGTTGGGGTCAATGCAGCTCTCAAACACATCCATTAGTTCAGGGAGAGTGGTCACGTTTTCTCTCTTGAGCTTGGTGGAGAAAGTTCCAAAGAATCCATCTATATCATCATGCGTATGCCCAACCATCATGAATCCCACTTTCACAACTTTGAATACTCCCCTTTCTTGTCAAGTATGACATTGCCCCAAACATCCATCTATTCTTGTTTTCTTTCCAACAGGTTGTCCAATCTGAACACATAGCTCCTCGGCAAAGTGATTTCTCAAGTAAGGGGAAATCATCCCAAGTCCTCCTTGATTCACTAGACACCTTGGATGTGAGCTTTTTTTATCTGCCTTTGGTAACAAAGCGGTTGATCATCCATCAAAGCCTCAAAAATGGGTGTTGAAGGGGAATACCTCCTCCCTTCTATCGATCCTTTCTCTAGTGTTCTCAGGCACTTGAAAATAGAGCTCACATGGAAGTTTGGATCATCTCTCCATAGATCAAGCACAAAATGACCATATGTTCCAGTTCCATGACCATGTGTTAATACACCCGCCAGACTTACTTTCATCTGAAAAGCGTTTTGACAACGCTTGGGTAAAGGATCTAGCTTTGGCAAGAAAGTCTTGTGTTGGTCCATCTTATCATGAATTATACACAAAAATTTGTCTGGCTGCATCTCAGAAAATGTTCTCCACTGCCAATACAACTGTCTACATGATATTTGGTTCCTTTGGTGATCGCAAATTGCTCCCTAATTGCCATTCTTTCTTTCTCTATTGCAGTTGATGCAAGTGTATCCTTGAGTTGAATGCAAGTGTTGCACTTTGAGAATGGCATGTGTTGTAGGACACTCACATCCCAGAAGTGAGTGCTCCATAACTTCTTGAAATGTGATTGAGAAAGAGGCCTACCTCCGGTAGTTTCTAGGATGGAGTTGACCTCCTTAAGGCACTCTTCCGGATATAGTGTTGTGGCAACACTCTTTGCACCACTCGCACACCGTGCTCGTTCACCTCTCGACTTGTGAGGCATAGATTGAGACATGTATCTCACAAAGCTCTCAAGACCGCAATGGCCTTTAGAGTATTTGCTCTAGTTTTCAAAGTGAGTGCATTACCATGTTGGAACAAAGTGTGCCCTTTTCTAACCTGCTCCCCAAGATTCGTAAAATGAAGACTTGCTCACCCCAAGAATCCATCTCAATGCTCTCATACATACCTTCATGCCCCTCAATTGATATAGTAGTAGCCATCCTGTGTTTTCATCATATTTGGAATTCCTACACAAGGAGTAAATGAAATTAATCCTATCTTTTTGAAGCTGTCCAATGTATTGGGACCTTATCCGCGACGAGGTCATCCACATTGTATGCGCCACCGTGCAATCTAGGTTGCAACACTCTTGTCCCCTAATTGCCTCCGGGTTTTCTTTGGTTGGTGCCATACTTTCCATCCTTTCTAAATATTTGTCACTTCTAGGCCTCTTGGGCACCTTTGGCTGCCTTTTATGAAAGACATAGCGTCTCTTCCTTGTGACCAAAGGATGCTCATCGACCACCAAATCTTCCACATGGCCTTGGGTGGGCCTTGGGGTGTGTAGTTCAGTAGGGCAATCTAGAGTATCACCATTCTTGTGTGTAATATATCTAATTGGCCATCTCAATCGAGCTTGGGACTCCAAAGAGCCCCTGAGCACACAATGCAATCACTAGAGCTTCCCTGGGACATGATTGTATCAACTTCGATAAGAAGCTTCACAATGCCAACTCCAAGATGTTCATCTCTCAGCCTCTCATCATTCACACTATCAAATGGATCAACTGCAGGTTATTATACCCTCTGCCAAATACCGATGCAGTTGCAAGGGTGCAACAAAAAGGCAACCCATCTTCCTCCATTGGAGCCTAGGGCAATGGCCTCCTTTGGACTTCCCCGGCTCCATTTTACTCATCTCACATGTTCCCTGAATGAAAAAGCTCACATTAAAACCATATAGCCCCAAATACCACAAATATGACCATATGAACCATATAAAACCATACAAACATATTAAATATAATCATATTATATCATACAACCATATTAACTAAAATCATACAACCATATTAACTAAAATCATATAACCATATTAAAGCATACAACCACACTCATTCTAAACCATATGTAAACATTGTAAACATATATAACCATTGAAACTATTCAACCATTGAAACCTTATTAAATACATAAGATAACATATATAAACATATAACCTACCCTTTCATATCTTGTCATGTCCACGTGGCGCCTCTTCAGAGGCTGAAACCGTGGCCATGTCAAGAATCAAGACCGCCCGCGTCATGGAGGGCATGGCCCACACGTGACAATGGTTTTTATTATTGCACTTTTACGAGGTTCGAGGGTGCAGCCAGAATTAACTGCACCCTCTTCCTCTCCCCCCCGACCATTCTTCCTCCCCTGTTTTCTCTGATCACTCATCCTCCCCTGTTTCCTTAGGCGCCCGCTTTACCGATCAGGCGATCGATCGAACCGAGCGATTCCAAGGCCATCTTATGACAGTAGCTTGGTCGACGGATCAGGACGCTTCCAGCGCCGAAGTTCTCGCGCAGATTCATTGTTCGAGCGGGCGTTACCGCCTGAGAAGAAAGTGAGGCCCTTTTTAGTGCTGCTTTTTAGTTTTCTGTAAGTCCTTTAGTGCATTTTTTACTTATATTCTGTTGTTAGAGGCTCTTATTGATCCCTGATACAATTTACAGCCCGAGAAATCCTTATTCACGCTTTGCCAACGACTATACCCACATGGAAGCGAACTCGGAAGCCTCCTCCTCATCCAGCAAATCTTCCAGGTATGTTTTTGTAATATCATACCCTTTTTTAATCTCATTTCTCTGTACTGTTCTCCACTGTTCTCTGTACTCTTCTCCACTGTTCTCTGTTTTCTCATTGATCTCACTAATCTCACTGTTATCTGTTTTCCCTTTGTATTGTTTTCTGTTTTTGTTATCTTTTTCTTGCTTGTGGTTGAATTGAATACATTGTACAGGCACAAGTGAGAATAGTGGTTAGAGTAGTAGCAAGCAACCGAGATAGAAATCATCAGAGACTGGTGTTAGGAACTAAGATATTGCGAGCATTAGAGTAACATAACTAGGAATGTCTTTCTCCCAGCAAGAACTAAGAATAGGAATTGCTTCACAGAATCTCCATTTCTAACTCACAGCAAATCCACTGCAGGAGACATGCAGAAGGGAGTGGCGAGTTGGGAATACTTCAGCTTGCCAACAGTCCAGGAAGTACAGGCCTTCTTCTCGACTCGCGAGTCGAGAACTTCCCGACTCGCGAGGCGAGAAGAGGGAGTGTACACTCTGGACTGTTGGCCGGTTGAGGGATTCTCGACTCGCGATTCGGGATTGCACAGCTACCCAATGTCTTCACATTCTTTAGAACCCTGCTGCAGCCTTCTCGACTCGTGAGTCGAGAATGTGATACCCTGCCAATGGCTCTTTGTGCAGTCGCAGGTGCCTCCACCCGATCGCCGAGCCACTCTCCTTGAACCATGCTCGCCGAATATTGCGAAGAGGACCTGGCTCGGCGGGTGGAGGCCTCGGCGACTAACCACGAGTTGCTGGCGGCTTTTTCGACTTCATTGAGTCGGAGAAAACGCAGGCTCTAGTGCACTCTAGAGCTGGCTGCGCGAACGGTCTTAACCACTCTCCTTCTATCTTCCTCCGGACATTGCGAAGGGAAGTGGTTTCCCTTTGTCCCCGAGGCCAACTCTTAGCAACTCCAATTCTCATTATTGTGGTCGCAGTGGCCTCTACCCAATCAAAGACCGTCTCCTTCGAACCATCTTCGTCGAATATTGCGAAGGGGATGGGGTGGAGGCCTCGGCGACTAACCACAGAGGTGCTGGCCGCTTTCTCGACTCGTGAGTCGAGAAAATGGCCAGCCTGCAAGGTATTTACTCTAGAGCTGGCCTGCAGACAGTCTTAACAACTCTCCTTCTATCTTCCTCGGACATTGCGAAGGGAAGTTGTTTTGACTGTCTGCAGGCCAACTCTTAGCAACCCCCGGGGAAACCCGAGCTTCTTTGTATGCATTCGGGCTCAGTGGGGAATGCCTTACCCAACCGCACTCCATGTGTACCATCCGGAGTTCTCGATGTCTAAGGCATTCTCGACTTGCGAGTCGAGAATATAGACACGAAGCCAACTCTCTGCACAGGGAAACCATAGAGCTTGCTGTCTGCATTCTCGCCTCGCGAGTCGGGAATGCCTTAACCAACAGGCACTCCGTGTGTACTAACCGGAGTTCTGGATGGCCAAGGCATTCTCGACTTGCGAGTCGAGAATAATAGACAGTGGCGATAAATCGCATTCTCGACTAGCAAGTCGAGAATCCCTTTTGACCAATTCTCACGTGTATGGTAGCATTGGCCTCGACCCGGTCGAGTCACTCTCCTTGAACCATCTTCGCCGAGGTATTGCGAAGGGAGGCTTTCGGTGGGTGGAGGCCTCTACAACTAACCCACAGGGGGAAACCACGAGGAGGAAGCCAAGGCTTGCATTCTCTACAAATGCACGCACTTTCTATTCTCTGTTTTTAGTCCCAAGTGCCTCTAGCACATTACGAGCCACTCTCCTTCGAACCATCTTCCTCGAATATTGCGAAGAGGAGTGGTTCGGACAGGGTGGAGGCCCCTCCGACTAACTACAAGAGGATGCATTTGAACCGCATCTCCTGGGCCTTAGTCCTAGCCTGATCTATGTACAACATTCCAAGTAAACAGTCCATGAAAAAACACACCTAAAACGGAACTGTTCTTTACCCCCGATCCATTGTTTCCTTGCCGAGCATCTCTCAACCCAGAGAGTAAATCATCTCTCGAAGCTGAAAAATGCTGGACAAGGAAACGATGAATCCGTCGAGCTTATCAGCAGTTCCATTATTTAAACACATACGGCATGTTCTACAAGCGAAATAACATAGGCATCTCTGAAACTCACCTCTTCACGCAGTAATTCCTTGGGCCACTGTATCACGGATCCCGCAGCCTCACCTAGAGTCTTTGCTTCTTCCGGGCCGGTCTCTTCAAGAGTGTATTCGCGATCTAATACTTGTATCACTCACGATTCAGCGTATCCCCGTTCCATGGGCAGCGGATGTAGAGTTCCCGTGTCGGCAGCTCCTCCGGGCTTCCTACCTTAGCTCCGTGCTCATCAATCAAATCAACTGCTTGCAATGGGGACTTGGTCGGTCAGGAAAAACACATATGCAAGGTATTTGTTAGCGACTTACCGCGTGTGGCGCCATTCCGAAGTCGCTAACATTCGATGCTCCCCTCCGAACTTCGAGGTCCCCAATGCGCGCAGGGGAAGATAAACTACGCTCCGCTCACTTAGTCCCTTGATGTGATTAAATTTGAAATAGTGTTTGGGCGGTCTAAAGCCGACCGTGTTGTCCTTTAGCCCGCTTCTTTTCATAAATGATTGCATGTCCTTAACTTCAAATTAAAGAACACGCCCGAGATCTTTTTACATGCAGTCCTAAAACTCACAACGCTAGGAGGAGACTTAATTTGAGAGGGGTCGAAGATGATGAGAGGGCATACAAACATGACCCGGCCCAAGAAGCGAAGCCAGGAGGGGATGCTTCTACCGGCAGCGGCCGGAGAAGAAGAAGACAAACACCCAGGTGAGCTCGAGGTTTTTCTTTTGTCGGAATACCTTAATCGATCCATCCTTTCTTCTTGCGGCATTCACCTCGGACTCCTTTGGTGATCATCGGGGCGAACTCCATTCTTCGTCATCGAGGGATGGAGACGAGCTTCTTGAAACAAAGCAGCAGATTCTTGGTGGTATGTCGAGGTATCGACAAGTGGGAAGGAGAAAGATCTGCTTTCTACACCAAAGGGACAAGAAGAGCTCAGGAGACAAGTACAAAGAAAATCGGTGTTGTGCTCTCCGCCTCCTCGCCGATTCAAAGCATTTAACACTACATGTCGAGGACTGCCAGAAGAGTAAGTTCTATCACACCAAAAAATTAGCAGTTTCAAATTATTCTCACTCTTCCATGAGCAAGGCTAAGGGCACCGAAAAAAGGCCGGCGCCTTTAAATTGTCGTAACCTTGGGTGGAAGGATCGGAAGGGATGAAGGAGGCGGAACCCTAACATCCGGGGAGCTTGGTATGGAGATTTCGTGAGAGTCGAGGGAAAAGCTCAATTTGTCGGGAGCTTCACTTCTACTTGTCTTTGAAGACTCTACAACACTCTACAGTGGGGAATGAAGTTGTGGTTCATACACAAAAAAGTCCACCAAAAAACAAAGATGGGGATGATGACACCACACGGGAGGAATCAGATGACGAAGGAGACGAAGATATGGACGAGTCCCCAATAATGGATCCAGATGATCAGATCAGGATTTCACAGAGAGGGGCACAGAAAATGGAGCGTCTAGCTCAGTATTATCCGTTGGGAATATCACACAAGCTGCTGCTGGACATTAGACGGCTGAAGGTTTGCACGGGAGATGCCGTCTTGTTCAACCACAGGGAATTTAATCCAGCACACATGCTGGAGATTCTGAACCTGATGGTGCGACATCCTGTTGCAGATCCAATGCCTGCGGATGTCATACCTTTTAACAGATCGACCGGTGAGCTGTTCAGCTGGAAGTCTGAGGAAGATCTGAAGGGAAAAGACGTCCGGTTCTGGGTTGTAGACGGTCAGCATTCAGTGAGGGCGGCGCAAGTATTGCAGACGGAGAAGGAGGTGCCGCAAAGGATCAAGGATAGATATGCCAAGCGAGAGTGCAGAGTTCTTTCGGCGGAGACGCCAAGAACCCGAAACTGGCCAGCATTAGCCACTGCCAGAACACAATAGCAGCGAGTGCCAGCTACGTAAGGTAAATAACTCTCTGAATCTTTCCATTCTCGACTCGCGAGTCGAGAAAGCCCTACCATCCTAACATTTGCCGATTATCACTGGGGTTTCTCGACTCGCGAGTCGAGAAAGCCGTGGCAACACGTAAAATCAAAGGATGTAGAGCTTTTCGACTCGCGAAATGAAAACCCGAATAAGTAAAAAAGAAAATTAGGCGTTCAAGGGACTTTCTCGACTTCGAAGTCGAGAAAGCCCTACCATCCTAACATTTTCCGATTATCATCGGGTTTTCGACTCGAAGTCGAGAAAGCCGTGATAACACGTGAAAATCAAAGGATCACGAGCTTTCTCGACTTCGAGTCGAGAAAGCCGAATAAAGTAAAAAGAAAATTAGGCGTTCAAGGGACTTTTCGATTTCATGAAGTCGAGAAAACCCGGGCTACTATTTATTTATTGCAGGTTTTGTAGATGCTTTCATGCTCGACATTGGTGCATTGGTGAATGCAGCCCTTATCTGACGAGATCATACACGCTAGGCAACAAATGGAAAGCATTGGGTTGTCCTCACTAAGCGTCCTAAAGGAAACAGGGCTCCCCGGATAAGTGGAAGACCTTTGAGAAACTATGCGGATATGTTCTGCTGGAGGGACAGAAGATGATGAGGGAGAGGAAGAAGAGGAGAAGAAGAAGAGAACACCAAGGAAAGGCGGGGAGTCTCTCTCGGACCAATATGACCTCATTCTAGCACGGAGGGTCCGGGAGAAATGGACTCCGACATATGGGCTCAATGGTCAAGAGGCAAGGCTGAAGGGACAGCAATGGAGAATTTCCATCCGGCCGGACCTCAAGTTGTTTGACAAGCGGTTCATGAAGAGGATCTGAGGGGCCTCACCGGACAAAGAAACGCTTGACACGCAAAGGCGAGAATCTTGGATGGAACAATCCCGCTAAGGAAGACTAGGAGTTCTAAAATGCGGGGGCTTAAAGGATTATGCCACGGTCCCTAAAGCGGCGTCGCGTTAGAAGAAGGCATCACGGAGTTACGCAGCGTTGCATCTAATGAATACCATGACTTTGATTTTTACAAGGAAAAGGCTGCCCTTGATGAGGAAGACATGAAGGAATTGAATCGTCTATGTCAACCCTACATCAACACGAAGCTGAAGGCGTAACGTCAAAACCCTTCCTTTCCCGAGCGTGCTATGGCAATTCACGAAGAGGAAGCTTGGATTGGGGGTGGTCCCATTTAAGGCCGACGATAGCTCCCCCATTTCGGTAACTTTGGGACACAAGGGATTTGGTGGTGCAGGCGGCACTGGGACCGGTGGCACTATTTGTCATCAATATGATCGAAGACCCCACCCTTTTTATGACAAAGCGACATAGAGCGATTGGTACAAGGCGTAATACGGACATGACCGACCTGGATACTTTCGGTTTCCTTGTCTTTTGCATGCCGGGCAATCGGACAACCTTTGTCTCCCAATGGGCGGTGATATTAACTTCACCAACAAGATCATGTACTCCATATACGAACTTGATCATGAGTGTAGACTTGGCTTTGTGAAGGCACCAAGCTTTGCCAACATAGTTTTGGTTTTGATTTCAAGATGTTTGTAGACACGGATAAGTGGTGGTCTAGCGAGCATCATTATCTCGACAGGTTCATGATCTCTCAAAGCGGATGGAACCACGGAAGGGGGCGGTTATGGAGGATGTTCCATCGATGGACAAGGTCAGCAAAGATGGTGCGGCCGGGTCCTATACATAGAATTCCTATCGGCCAAGAGTTATCAAGTACTTCATAACTAGCTTTGGTCGAGGAAGATCAAATTGTATGCGAAAGTGGTACATGAATGGCTGTTCTCTCGGGGGCTATCTTTGTTTGGAATGAAACCTATATCCGTGGTTGGAAATAAGGACATGGTTGAAACCATTCGGTCATACACGGATGCGCTTCATGAGCATTTCAAGGGGAGGAAGACAAATGGAAGCGAAAGGCGGCGAGGGACGAGGGAGACCAAGACCGGCGTAGGCGTGATTGTCGAAGGTTTAGACAAGGATCTGCGCCGAACACATTCTTGAGAATCGAGATTGAGGTGAGTTTACTTTGCTCTATCGGTGTTTCTCGACTTCGCGAAAGAAAACTTCGTTCCTTTCAATACCTTTTTCTTTTCATTCTCGACGAAGTCGAGAAAACTCGTTCCTTTTCGACGAGATGTCATCATTTGGGGAGTTCCATGTCAACGACTCCGGATCATTGTCATTGGGCAGCGGTTCCGCGTCGCGAGGAGGAGAATGAAAAGGACAAAGACAATCAGAGCAAGACACCGCTCCACGGCCGGAAAAGGACCGAAAAGATAATGATCCCGCATTTGGATCCCGATGAACCGGAAATATGGTCGAGCCCAACTCCAACTGGGATCCGGTGGTCCCGCCAAGCTTGTAATATTTGGCGTCAATGGAGTATTAGGCTGCGGTATACCCACGATAAAAACGCGTCCCGAGATTTTTACCTCGCAGATCCAGAGCCGAGCGGGCATAAAAATAGTGTATCCGAGGCCTAGAGCTAAGGAAATTATTGAATGGTGCATTGAGCAGGGGATTGAAGTGGGCATATGGTCTTGTATGGCAAAGAAAAATATTGTCAATGTTCTTGGTGTTCTCGGCATTTCAGTTTTGAAGTTCAAGTTCGTTTGGGGAAGTGAAAGGGTCGAGAGCATGTGTGGGACCTCGATCCAGCCATCACAAAGGGAAGCCTATAATGGTGAAAAGTTTGGGCCGGGGTTTATGAGCAATTCGGGACTATGGCAAACACAACACGCGATCATAGGCGACTCGCCTACAAGTGCTATCATAACGCATAGAAAATACAATCATTGCTAAGCCATATCGACCTGAAGAATATGAGACGGATAGGTGGTTGTCCTTCGGACTGTGTCTTGTCTTGGCGGAATCCCTCTTTGTCATTCTTGTCGCCGATGTGATTAGGAACTATCCGAGCCTCACGGAACCCGATCCGAGAGAGCAAGGCGATCATGAAAGCTATGGACGACAAATATTTTGGTGAACAAGAAGAGTGACCTCTTTTGGATAGTCAAATTGTGTGAATATTGTAAACAAGCGTGAAATGTATTGAACATTTTGTAATGAATATACTTGTATATTGAGTTTTTGATGCCTTTTCGACTCACGAAGTCGAGAAAGGCATGCTTGTCCCTGTTGATGAGACCATTTGTATGTTTGATTGTGGACTGGATGCAGCCACAATGTATTATGATGATGCTTTCGTTGCGTTTCACGGGCCTTTCGACTTCGCGAGTCGAGAAAGGCACTGGTTGTACTTTCACTTTTATGGGCCTTTCTCGACTCGCGAGTCGAGAAAGACACTACTTCCCACGTCATTGGATGCAGTTGTATGGAATGAATGTTCTCCATTGTAATTTGATTTCAACATTCTTTTCTTCGTTTTGACTAATGGCACCGTAATTGTTAATCATACTCTCCTTGCTCCAGGTGGTTCAGGCACAGATCCGACACCGGCCACGCATCCCTTCGGGCATCACGCAGACCGCCTCTCCGGCGACACAGATCCGCTCTCAAGGCGGAAGAAATACCGTTCTGGCACAGATCCCGGTCACGCTACACTCTTGCCCGGCCTTTGGGATAAGGTTGCTCGGGAATTCAGAGGTTGCTCGCTACACCCTGGGGATAAAGAACAGGCGAAGAACAAAGAGAAAGTCCAGGAAGCTCAAAGCATCTTGCAAGCATTGCATAACATCCACGGAGGTTGGGGAAGGAGCATATTCGATGGAAGGCTGCGGGAGGCGAGTGGAGAAGTCGGGTGGACAGGTCGGCCGGTAGCTCCAGAGGCACCTCCTTCAGGTTGCCCCCAAGGCTTACAGTCGGCGTGAAGAAGCGCCGCTAGTTAATCCCCTAAGGTGGACCACCTACGAAGATGATGTAACTGTAGTGACAGCAAGACCACCATGGTCTCTGCGTCCGATGTAAAATACATTGTACCTGTTCAATTTATTAATAAAAATTCTTTTTCAACTAGATCTTTGGTTTCAAACTTTAATGAATTTCCTTTGTTTCAGTTGCATTGTTCTTGTTCTCGACTCGCTAACCAGAGAAAACTGCAGCAAAGCTTGAATGCAGAGTTTTATTCAAAAATTCGAATTAAGCATAGTTTTCGGGTCGGGGTGCTCCTTTTTGTGTAAATTAACAGGGTTCCGGAAAAAAGTGGGAATGGAATGAGTCCCACTTTAATTAAATACGCATATTATGCCAATACATGTGTATGTACATGTGTACAATACACCTCACAACCTTTGGGTTAATTGTGTATTTGAAACTGACAGTTAACTAAAACTTACTAAAAAACGAGTTGCGTCTAGTGATGGTTGCGATCGTCCGAAACAAACATCCAACTGCCCGAGCCTATCGATGGACGCCCTGCACGAATATCAGTAAAACTAACTGGGGGGTCAGGGGGAGTTTAATTTAATGGTTCAATTTCTTAATATGTTTGATGCCTCTTTCAAGGGTCCAATGTGCTATATATGAATATGTTATTATTAATAAGCTACATAATATGTACAGAATAAATATAAACATTGTACGAAATATATGTTAATGTTGTACGAAATGTGTATGGAACTTAAAAAAAAAAAGAAAAAAAAAGAAAAAAAAAACAAAGATGGCCAAGGAATGTGCATGTGTACGTCAAGAAAATGGCGTGACATGTGTGGGCGGAGTTATCGGAATTTAAGGTTTTCTCTTCATGGTTATGCGGGATAGATTTAAACACGAATAACAGAAGAAAATTAGAAGGCCATGAGCTGCCTTATCCAATCCTGCTGTGACTGCTGGCAAAGGTATTTGGGCGACCACTTTGTGGCATGAAGGCCACTATCTATTAGTTTTTCGTGGGATTGAGAAGACCCAGAGCTGCTTTCAGCTTGCTAGCTGAAGGTCAGAGATGGAGCCCACTTACAGTTTCTTTCAGGGCTTACACTCCTCCAAAATCAGGTTGTGCTGCAAAGGCGCGCCTGTCTTTAGAAGGGAAATAAAGAAACTACCGCACTGCATCAGTTTTGCTACAACAGGGGCTTAGAAATGAATCTTTGTGTAAGGTAATACAGGTTTTAGTTTCATTTATTTGTGTATTTGTAATAGGGCCAGGCCGAAGGCCTAGGCGCATGCCAAATTCTTGAATAAGCAGATTCTTGTCGTTTTTCTTAAAGCATTTATTCTTAAGTCTCTTTAACACTGCCTATTTGGCAAGGTGGTCAATTTTCCAAGTGTTGTGTGTTGTTTTAAAATCATAGACTATATGTGGCGCTTAGTTGTAGCCCTTTTGCCAAATTGATGTTCATCCTTGATGGATGTCATTTTGGTAAAGCACTCTATGGCATTAACTGGGTTCAGGCGGTCCTAGAAGAGGCCGTTTATACATCTTCTCATTTCTGTTGCAGGTCAGACTCGCCCTCTTCTTATTACATGTGCTGCAGCATGATTTTGGTGGAGGTTGCAAGGCTTTAGAAAGAAGCCACAGTTGTATAGGGAAGGCATATATGTATATTGGAAGTCAACTGCGTATTTTTTATTCTAAGGTTTGACCCTAAAGAATATAGCCACGTAAGCATTGACTCGTCAAATGCTTCGATGAGGGGCCAGGATCTCATGCCTTTCCTTCCATCTAAGTCCTTACATCTAATGGCTTAGATTTAATAAAGCATGCATCCTCTCATAATTATAATTATAAGAAACTTACCGAACGCTGCCGCTAACATTTCACTTTCCTTCCCTATATTTAAGGAAGTGAATTAATAGAGTGCAATTGAGCATGTGTCCTTATCTTGTTAGAAGAGAATGTGTGCAAAGTTTTGAAGTTTTTATAAAACAACACGTGCAAATAATATAGAAAATGCGGAAGCTACTGGTTACCCAATTCAAATACTAGATCTATAGGCGCAATAAGTATTAGATCTAGGGACATGGCATGCCATTTAACTAGACAATGTTATTAACGAGATTTCTAGAAACAACTATGTTGCTTTAATGCATGCCAAAGATTACATTTCAACATGTGAGAAAAGCTTTGAATAGTAGCAAATGAAGTGATTAGATGCAAATAATTGATGGCATTTTAAAGGAGGATTATATTTGCAATAAAAAGAAAACTAAATGATTATAGCCAAATGAGTTTAGAATTAATATGTTATTTTTTGTCAAAAAGAGAACAAAGTTAGCAAAACAATATTGGCATAGAAATGCAGAGAATGAGAATGAGAATGATTTTTCAAAGAATGTATCAAAATGCTATGTTTGCATTAGTGAATATAATATGTACGGCTTTTCATGACCAAGCAAACATTTCAATTAAACTATTATAGTAATAACATGCTTGTTACTATGCACGTTGTGTTGTAACGGGAAGGGCTTCTAAAGACTTCAACTCCTATGTCATGACTAGTCAAGATAACTCAGTGGCACAATTGTTGGCCAAAGTAAGTTCAACCGTATGTGTTGGACGTTAGAAAATATATTCTATTCTATTTCTTTATATATTTCTTGCAACAAACCTCTTTAGCTTGAACAATTCAGACTCATCTATTGGGATCTCCAATGTTGCTCATACGTTTACAAACAGTGTAGTCCACTTTTCAACCTCTATTTGCAATCTGCGATATGAATAGTGGCATTGTAGAATGCAACTTGGAAGTTTCTTTCACAATTGAACTCTAAAAAATGTAGATTTACAAAAAAAATTCTTCCACGACTCTTATGCATTACCACTTCTCAACAATTTGGTCCCGTACATGCTTTAACCTTTTTATGGATCAATTCAACTTATAACATCTGCCCTTTCATATTTGTAAAATATACTGCTTAAAACATCAGCCCGTACTGCACATTCTCTTTCTCAACTATGCTCATTATGAGATATATTTGAAGCTGAACATGTGAAATACATTTGAAGCTCAACATGTTCTTTCCTTCTATGAAACACATGATGCTTTGCTAAAGGAATCCCAATTAATTATGGTTGCATCATGCCAGCCTCTACAGATGGCAAAGCAATGGCAACGTGTTTTCTATATTTCCATGAGATGGGTGCTCGCATAATAAACTTCAGCTTGCAAAACAATATAACATATTTAGTCATTCCCAAAGCAATAATGTAGCATATTTGGTCACATGCATAGCCACCTTTAGGATCTTTAAGGTGTTGCCATATTGTTCCTGGATTGATTATCATTTATAATCATGGGCAACTATATTCTTCTTCATTTGATAATTTATGCCTCGATTTTAATGAACCCGAAGTCTAGAAAAACATTCACATTGGCAAATCTACATTTCTTGTGAATATGACTTGCAAATTGGCAAGTCGTCAAACATAACTTGATAAAACTCCGTCCCCTACAATCTACAAAGTCATGTATGTTGAAATTCTGTTTGTGTCAAATTTAGCAGAGCTATGTTCATGGATGGAAAGTCACAAAGATTTCTTATAGAATGACACTGTTATTGTCCACCAGAACGTAACCTTGGAGTTTCGACAATAAATTGGGGAGCAAAAATTTAGTTAATATGCATAAAAAACATTTTTCAGTTCAACAACAGATGGGAGCATAAAATCAGCTTATACACACAAAAACATTGACCAGAATTGTTTTTCTATAAAGAATAAACAATAATCAGAGCCCTAACCATGATGGAATAACTTTCTTCTTTGCAACAAGATAAATCCCCACATGTAAGTTAACATCAGACCTTCAGCCAGCTCAATAGACAAACTTCTTTCTCATCTATAACAAAAGAGAACAGCAGAAGTAGCTCGATGTATATGTAGAGATTCCATGGATTTATAAAGAATATATACTTGAAAAGCTCTGGATGTGCAAGCAAAGAAACTTTCCTATCCAAGCCTAAGCTTCTGCTGAAAAACTGAGAGGGGAGTTGGCAACGAAAATTTGAAATCTGGCAATAGTGTTCCAAAAAATATAGCAAGCCATGTGGCTCTTTCCTCTTCAAATGAAGATGGATGACGAAAATTTGTGTGTTATGTTAGAAATAAGCAGTGAATAGAACCAATATCATGTAACAATGTTAGATTGTAAAACACCTCAATCTAATAGCACAAGATGGTTTTATATTCAACTCAACTAAAACCAATTGTACAACAGGAGCCAATTCACTTCTTCAACTTATCATTAATATTGGCAACTATAACCATTGGAAATAATCTTAGCATTACTGTTCATATGAGATCGATAAGAATACTGTAGCTTCAAAACTTCAAGAAGGTCATTCAATTTCAAATCGATTCATACCTGCTTCACGATTGCTCCTGCTAATTTCCAATAGACTAAACGTCTGCATTACTTGTTTATTTATCTTTGTAGTGCGACGGTCAAGCCAGACCGTTGATTGGCTCTTCATGTCTTAGGTGCTTTAGGTGCTTCAGATCTTAGGTGCTTCAGGTGCTTTAGGTGCTATCTCAACTTTCTCACCTGTCACAGAATTTCCTTGAGTATTTTCCCATCTCAATTATGGCATGAATTCTAACATTCCCCTTTCATGTCATAATTCAGACATCTCTACAGCTCATAGCTGTTGATAAGTTTTGAAGTCTCCTCCAACTTAATGCCTTGGTCATTATGTCGGCAAGTTGATCTTCTGATCTTACATACTTTAATTGAATAAATCCCTTATTCACCATGTCCCTGATATAATGCATTTCCATTTCGATATGTTTGGTCCTCTCGTGCAGCACAGGGTTTTTGGTCATTGCAATACAACTTTGATTGTCACAAAACAATTCTGTGCTGTCTTCTTGTTTTATTTCCAACTCTTCCAGCAACCTTCTGGCCCAAATGATTTCTTTAGCAGCAAGAGTTGTTGAAGCATACTCAGATTCTGCAGTTGACAAAGCAATAGATGATTGTTTCTTACTTCTCCAACTAACTGGTGCTCCTCCTAACATGACAATGTATCCTGAAGTTGATTTGCGTTCATCTAGATCTCCACACCAGTCAGCATCACTGTAACATTTCAGTTTCAGATCCTTTGAACAGTAAACAATTCCTGTGTGTTTTGTGCCCTTCAAAAATCTCAAAACTTTCTTAGCTGCCAGCCAATGCTCATAACCTGGATTATTGTTATATCTGCTCAACACATTTACTATAAATGCAATGTCAGGTCTTGTATTGTTGGCAATGAACAACAAGCTTCCTACCAACTGTCTATATGGAATCTTACTCATTTTCTCCTTCTCATCTTCACTCTGAGGACAAAGTTCCTTTGACAGTTTGTTTCCAGCCACGATAGGTGCCTTTACAGAATTGTATTCTAGCATATTGAACTTCTCCAAGGCTGAGTCTATGTACTTACCTTGATTTAGAGATATTGTCATGTTTGTTATGTCTCTTCTTACTTGAATTCCCAAGAACTGTGTCAACTCTACAAGATCTGTCATTTGGTACCTGGTTTTGAGCATCTCCTTGCATTTGTTTAAGAAGTTCATATTATTGGATGCTAGTATACAGTCATCCACATACACTGCCATTATACAAAAATCTCCCTCATCCTTTAGTAGATAAACATTGCCATCATTAGCCAATTTAGTAAAGCTTTGTTCTTTCAAAAAATTGTCAATACAAAAATACCATTGTCTTGGAGATTGCTTCAGCCCATAGACAGCTTTCTTTAGTCTCCAGACTTTGTCTTTCTCAACTTCAAAACCTTGAGCTTGTCTCATGTAAACCTCTTCCTCCAAATCTGCGTTAAGAAAAGCTGTACAAACATCCATATGGTGCAAATCTAGATTTAATGCATTTGATATGGCAATTATCATTCTAATGCTGGCTAACTTAACAACTGGTGAGTAGGTTTCATCAAAATCTACTCCCCTCTTTTGTGAATATCCTTGAGCAACCAGTCTTGCTTTGTGCTTTGGGCTGCCATCTGCATTTGTTTTCAACTTGAATACCCATTTATTTCCTATTGCATTCTTCCCCTTTGGCAGGTCTACTAATTCATATGAGGATGTTCTTTCGAATGATCTCATTTCCTCCATCATTGCAGTTTTCCATTTGTTACTGTAAAGTGAGTTTACTGCCTCTTCAAAAGTCTCTGGAATTCCAGATTCTAACACCATAAATATCTCATCTGGGTTATCCTCCATGGTTTTCTGCAATCTGCTGCTTTTACCATTCTCTCTCCTTCCGAATTTCTCTATGTCAATGGCAATTTCCTGCTGCAGCCTTTCTCCTTCAGTTTTCCTCTTCTTAACTTGATTGTTTTCCTTTGCTGGTTCATGTTCCTGTTCTTCCCCTGCAACAATTCCATCCTCATTATTATCTTCTTGATTGTTTTCCTTTGCCGATTCATGTTCCTGTTCTTCCCCTGCAACACTTCCATCCTCATTATCACTTTGATCAGAATCTTCAGCATCTATCTCATTTTGAGTTATTGTTTTTTCCTTTATACTGTTGGGACTCATCATTTTGTCAGAATTGTGTTTTCCTTTTGAATTCTCCTTTTCTATCGGTGGTCTGTATAAAACATTCTCTTGAAATATTACATCTCTGCTTACCAGCACTTTCCTTTTAAGTGGATCATACATTCTATAACCTTTGGAATGCATGTCATAGCCAACAAAATAGGTTATCCTTGATCTGTCATCCAATTTCAGTCTTAATTCCTGGGGAATGTGTGTGTATCCCAAACAGCCAAACACTTTAAATATTTCATAATGAGGGGTTTTCCCTGACCAAATGACTTCTGGTATTTTACCTTCTATGCTTTTTGATGGCATACTATTTTGTATAAGCACAGCAGTCTTGACTGCCTCCTCCCACAAGAAATTGGGCAGACCTGCATGCTTCAACATAGATCGTGTAGCATTCAGAATTGTTTTGTTCTTCCTCTCAGCTACACCATTCTGCTGAGGTGTATAGCTACAAGTAAA
Source organism: Isoetes taiwanensis (assembly GCA_021234155.1). Taxonomy (NCBI): domain Eukaryota; kingdom Viridiplantae; phylum Streptophyta; class Lycopodiopsida; order Isoetales; family Isoetaceae; genus Isoetes; species Isoetes taiwanensis. Next base: position 4,835,829 of record JAJEKV010000003.1, on the reverse strand, counting down.
TTGTCTCTTTATACCCCTGTCTTGACAATATCTAACAAATTTTCCTGACAAGTATTCTCCTCCCCGATCAGATCTTACACATTTGATTCTTTTTCCAGTTTCGCACTCTACTTCTGCTGCAAAATTTTTGAAGGCTTCAAAAGCTTGGTCTTTTGTTCTCAGACAGCTAGTCTTGTTTTTCTGCTGTAATCATCAACAAATGCCATGAAATATCTTTTTCCTGTTATTCCTGTCACATTCAAAGGACCACAAAGGTCAGTGTGAATTAAACCAAGAATTTCACTTGCCTTTCCTTTTGCCTTTGAAAAAGGGAATCTGGAGTGCTTACCCAACATGCAACCCCTGCAAACATGATTTTCTATTGCTTTATCAGATGACATCAATAATCCCTGCTTTATCATAAGCTCAATATTCTTCATGTTTGTATGCCCAAGTCTTTCATGCCATATTGCAATATTTGGAGCTAGAGTCAAATTAATGCTTTCAACTGATCGGGCATTTATACCAAACAAGTTGCCAACTCTTCTCCCAAGGAATTTTAATTCATTTCCATCAAAGATTTTACAATGAGTCCTTTCAAAAATGACTTTCAATCCCATATCAACTAATTGAGAAATAGAAATCAAATTTCTCACTAAGCTAGGAACACACAAAACATTTTGTAAGTTCACAATTCTCCCATTTAGATCAAATAGCTCGAGTATGCCAACATCTTCAATTCTTTGGAGGTCACCATTTCCAACTTGTATATGACCACCTTGACTTCCTCTTTTTTCTTTTAGGATTTTTGAACTACATGCAGTGGACTTTTCTGCTCCACTATCTAGAATCATAAAATCATCATCATCATCAATTCCAGCATTAGTAACAGTAAAAGCTTTATGTTTTCTCACCTTATCCCCTTCATCTTCCGTAATTTCTTCAAGCATGACTTCTTCTGCTATGTTTGCTTCTGCATATGAGCTATTCCTGAAGCTTCCTCTACCTCTTCTCCTTGTGGCAGAATATCCTCTTGTTCCCCTTTCTTTCCCCTTTGAGAAGTTCTTAGGTGATGAGCAATTGGATGCATAATGTCCTCTCCCTCCACAATTGTAGCAATTTATTTCTTTAGTCATCATAGGGCAGTCTATTTTCAAGTGACCATATTGGTTACAGTTAAAACATGGGCCAAGCTTACCTCTTTTCTTCTCTTCTTTACCTTTTCCTTTTGCAAAAAAAACTTGTGTGGCATCTTCTTCTTCCATTACTTTGTTCTGCTCTATTTCTGTCTTCAACATTCTTTCTGCCTCAATCCTTGTTCTTGCAAGGGTTCTGATGAACATGGCTATGTTTCCTAGACTGGCAACAGACCTGGAAATGGCCAACACCTGCTGCTGTTGAGAATAACACACTCCTGCTCCCTCTAAGTCAGCAATGATATTGTCAAAGGTTTGAAAAAACTCATTGACATTGTCTTTATCATGAAACCTTAGCCTTCTCATTTCATTTTCAAGCACATCGATTTGTGAGGAGGTTTTCTCCTCATAATTAAGGAGCATATAGCTCCACATCTCGCTAGGATGCAATCCTCTTATTTTTAACACAATACTCTCTTAGTTTTGCCACATCTATTGTGCCTCCTCCTTTTGTTGCTTTAGTGCCAGCTTCTGCCTCAGCTCCTTTTACTGAGCTCGAGCTTCCTTCAGCAGCAACCTCAGAGAATCTGCTCTTAGGTTCAACAATATCCCATAGCCCTTCTACTTGCAATATGCTTGATCTTTTCTTTCCAAACTTGGAATCCTGAGTCCCCCTTGAAAACATCAATGGCACTCAACAGGCCTGCACCAAATCTGCTTGCCATTTGTCTCAACCTAGCTCTGATACCACTGTTAGAAATAAGCAGTGAATAGAACCAATATCATGTAACAATGTTAGATTGTAAAACACCTCAATCTAATAGCACAAGATGGTTTTATATTCAACTCAACTAAAACCAATTGTACAACAGGAGCCAATTCACTTCTTCAACTTATCATTAATATTGGCAACTATAACCATTGGAAATAATCTTAGCATTACTGTTCATATGAGATCGATAAGAATACTGTAGCTTCAAAACTTCAAGAAGGTCATTCAATTTCAAATCGATTCATACCTGCTTCACGATTGCTCCTGCTAATTTCCAATAGACTAAATGTCTGCATTACTTGTTTATTTATCTTTGTAGTGCGACGGTCAAGCCAGACCGTCGATTGGCTCTTCATGTCTTAGGTGCTTTAGGTGCTTCAGATCTTAGGTGCTTCAGGTGCTTTAGGTGCTATCTCAACTTTCTCACCTGTCACAGAATTTCCTTGAGTATTTTCCCATCTCAATTATGGCATGAATTCTAACATGTTAAGATTTTTAACTATCCCAGCAGCTTGCAAGCGTCTGATTCTTCCATGGAGACCTTGCCCTTGCTGTAATACATATGCTGGGAAGGTCGAGTAAGGTAAAGGTTCTATCTGTTCAAAAAACTCACCTGCACAATTCGATGTAGCAACGACTATCAAGGGAACACACCGACTGCCGATGTATTCCAGAGTTCGCCGGAATATCAGAGCTCTCGAATCTACACTAATCATGGAATGCAAATAATACTAGTGCAAAACTATGTCTAAAAATTGTACTAGAGGTATACGTGTCATTGAATGGAGACAAACAAAAAACTGCCGAAAAAAATAGCTGGTATTGTACCCAAGAAAAAGAATAGCTCCTGTCAAAATATTGGAAGAGCCTATAATATTTATATGTGTTAAAGTACTCGAATTGCCTATATTTTGCTAGTTTGTGGAACCATATTTTTCTTACATATGGTTTTAGTGGTGTGTTGTATGAAAATGAGTATGAATTTAGGGCAAAAAAGGATATGTCGGGTCCCTATATTCAAGAAATGGTTTGACAGTGGTCGAGCATGACGGATCGGTGGTTTGATGTAGGCGCATAGATAGAAGGTAGTTATTTCTTTTTTTAGCAAGCTCGAAATGGATTTCATGGCGAATCTGGCTCATAGAGATAGCATAAATCGAGTGGTTCGATCAGGTGAGCTTCAAGCCTGCTTATTTTTTCTCTGTCTTTGCCCTGTATTTGCTTTATTTCTATGAGGTGGGATGCTAGAAGGGCAAGTCGGAGTGGTAGAAATGCCCAGGCAGCCTCTTCTTCTGGATAGTCTGATGTGTACGCAGCCAATAACATTGTTGAGGATGAAGGTGTAGGCTGATGGATGTAAGTATCATACTGGGTGTGGCAGACATGGATGTATCCCAAGAATTTTATGACATGCTTGTTAATTTCTGTGGATAAGATTGTGTTGCAGGTGCTGTTGCAGTAGAAAGGAGCAGTGACTTAGATCACTTGCATTACCAGTGTATGTTTAGGCTTGCCCTTAAGTATCCTAGAATTGTCAATCTGGCCATGAAGAGGAGGTTTGAGTGGGGAGCTAAAAAACCTATTGGGGTTGTTCTTGTCTGCAAAGCACTCAAGAATACTAGACTCCATTACTTTGAGGGTCTAATTGGCCATTGCATGAAGGACATGGATAAGCCAGACTTCACGATGCATTTTAAGAGATTCGAATGTGCATTTTGAATATGTTCCTTAAATGGGTGGATAATAAACATTTTAATGACAGCCTTAAAGTTTGCTAAGATTTTGCGCCTATTGCATTTGGAGGTTGCATGGAGAGTGGAGGCTATTAGTAATTTTGAATGTGATTGCTAATAACCTCATTTCCCTTTTGTTTATCACATGATAGACAGATGAGGATCAGGATAAAGGGGCCTTGGCAGAACCAGAGATCGCCGCGACAATGGAAGAAGATTCAACACTATTCTATACTAATTTGATGCATATGCTGGTCTATAAGGCAGTTCACATGATGTTTTTTCCTTCAGCGCTGAGAAGTAGTTGACTCAGTGCTGCATCATGTTGAAAAGCCATAAAAACTATAAAAATGCTTGTGGAAATCGTGTTCCTTTTCTAAGGAAAAAAAAGTGGTTTCTGATTGCATAAAACCAGAATTTTGTGTTTGATTGGTTTGCTTTGATTGCATGATGAGTAGAGTTATGGAAAACTTAAAAAATAATGAGGAAATGGATGACTAATTGCATTGGCATATTGCATGGGATTAGCCCCTATCCTTTAAGGGTGGGCAGGTTGCTTAGAGTTGTGCACATGGGGTTCGAATCCCCCAGCTTGTTTCTTCCTTGTACTTGCAAATGTTGTGCCAAGGCATTGGCATCTTAGCTTCCTAGGCTGCAATAGACACAGGTAGAACAGTGGCAACTTTGAAATGATGGCGCAGTCTGAACCAAGAAAAGTCTCTGAATTTGGTTGCTGTAAATTTGGATTTTTTTTTTGGGGGTTATGGCATGGAATCTTGTGGCAAAAGCCCATGGATGTCAAATTAGCCTCTTTATCCTTTGTTGGCTATTTATGATGTGGCCCTATGATTAGGGGACTCAAGATTATAGGTTGTTGCTATTTTGGAGTCAAACAAATATGGAGTTTATATGCAAATGTTGTGAAACTCTTAAAAAATAGAGCCACCTAAGCGTTTGACCCATCTAGCACTTAAGTGTAGGGATAGGATGGCCGTAGAGGGCATATGCCTGGGAATATTCTCTGATCCAAAGGCCGAGAATTGCCTTGAAGCCCCATCTGCAGTAAACGTGTTAATAATAATAATCTAATAATGTATTGATCAAGCCATTTAGGCCTCCAGAAGCCATCGCCATGTACGACACAAAGTGGGTTGTGGAACCTGTAGGTGCCACCCATCTGGCAACTGGAGGGGCTGTGGTGCTGAAAGAAGGCGATATACTGGTCTGACAAAGTGCTTGCCTTTGTGAATATTTTTATGATAGTCCCATGGCACCCTTTCAGCAGCACCAACTTGCACTATAAGAGGCAAATTTTCCATGACCTTCTCCCATAGAGACACATCCCAACGAGAGAGCAAGAACTTTGCCTGAAATTCAGGCCAAGATAGTAGGCGACCCGCTTCATACCATGCTTGAATAGAGACAACACCTGCAAGAACCCATCGTCTCTATGTAAGGGGATGAACTGATGCTGCCAGTGGAGGTGCTGAGGGGTTTGGAGGCATTGGTGCCCACCACCATAGAGTCTAATAGGGTGTGGATGGAGGGGCATGGCCAGAAAAAATGTGTCACTGTCTCCCATGCTGCCAACAAGCCACGCAAAAATGGAAAAGCACTTGGAAAAGGCTGCAGATCTGAAATAATGCCAAGGTAGGACCGGTTTGACAACCTTCTTGCCTAGAGGGATACAGTGACCAAGAGCTTGTCTAAGAAGGCATAAACCAGGAGAGTCATTTTCACCATTCAAAAGTCTCCAAATGAACTTTAAAATGAGGACTTTGCTCTGCAGTAAGAAGCCCATCATACCCAGACCACCTGCCCATTTTGGAAGGATGCACTTCGACCAAGCCATCTTAATCATAGCACCTTCCTCAGTACCCTCCCATACAAAGTTCCGAACTATTGCAATGAGTTCACGTACTTTGATCTATGGGGCCAGTAAGGATGCCATATAAACATGGGTACTACTAAGGACTGACTTGGCCACTGTAATGCGACCCACAAGAGACAACTTTGCGGTGGACCGCCAGGACAAGTGCTTCTCTAAATCCTTAATGATCTCCTCCCATGCAGCTCCCATAGTAACATGAATGCCAACTGGAATCCCCAACAACTTGATGGCCTATCCATGCACAAGTAATTTCCATGGATAATCATGAACACCCGCCGGAGTCAGAGTATCTAATGTCCATAAAGATGTACACTTCTACGAGCTTAAAAGGTGTGCTGATATAGCAAAGAGATCCTTTAGAGTGGTTACCTGGATGCCATAGATATCTCGAGTATGTGCATGAGAAGCACATCTCAAGAATGCATGTTCCTCTGTTTCAATTTCTAGCTCTAAACATCCAGGACAAAACCTCTGACTACGAGGAGTACCAATCCACCTTCCAATCTCTATATTTCGGTTTTTCCTATCGATATTGGATAGGAGATACTTTTGTTCTTTGTATTCTTGTAAGTCATTAACATTTGTGAGATAAAATTGCTTCTTAACCTCTTTTCCGGAGTCTAATATCCACATTTTCTTGACCACTATTTTAGAAACCTGCACGTGAACTTCCATAAACTTAAACAAGACAAACAATGTTGCACTACCCAACCATCTTTCTGCCCAATGTTTAACATCTGAATACCAACCTTTAGTTACGGATTGCTCTAAAGTCAATCTAGAGAATCGATCACAATCATATGGTGTTTGGGATTTTGCCCCAAATTCTCCAAGCAAGAACCTCTTTTGCACTTTTTCAATTTCGTCCTAACTCTTCTTTGATAAGCCTACCCTCCAAATTGGACTACTATAGAGGATTAATGATTTCACTTGAACACCATATAGCAATTGTCTCAACTTCCAGTGATCGAAATTATTGATTTTACACTGATGAAGCATGTACTGTATAATGCCGGATGCCTCTTTTATCATATTCCATCTATAGTTCTGTGATATTTCAATACCAAGATATTTATACTCACTTACTTTCTGTAAAGGTATTCCTCCACTAGAAAAAATTGTGATATCATGCCCCCCAAACACCATTCTGCATTAATGGACAATCGTTTTTCAGCACAGAAAGCATCCAGGACATTTAAATGCTGTTGTAAACTGATTGTTGTTTTGGATATTAGCACTACGCCATCTGCAAATAACAAAGCTGAATCACATACTTTCCAAGCCTAGCTCCAACTCCACCAAGTATAGCCAGCCAGCTCTTTAGTTCATCAATAAATAACCCGAAAAGGGTAGGAGAGCATGGGCATCCTTGTTTTACACCTCGTCATTTCGTCTCAAAACAAGTTCTTTTCTACTAGCCCTGTCAAATGCTTTTGTTAAATCAATAAAAGCCATATACCTTTTCTTTCTAGAGCCTTTTGCCCTCTCTACCATTACTTGCAAAGTAGACACATGATCTAATGTTGAGTGGTTACTTCGGAAACCTGCCTGCCCAATAGCTTTATTGTCATGTTCATCAGCCAAGAGGAGATTTTGAGCATAGATGCAAAAAGTTTAGCAAAAATATGGCTTATCAAGATTGTTCGATAATTTTTCACTTCATTCTTCCTTCCAGATTTATAGATAAGAATTGTCATATTAATACGCCAATCACCTGGAAAATTTCCCGTCATAAGGCATTCATTGCATAAATTTGTCAGTGGCATATGGAGTTTATCTCTTAAACAATTCAACCGAGAGCCCATTTGAATCATTAGCTTTGCCATTGTTCATTTCTGCAGAGCACATTCCACATCTGCCACGGTGATATTCCTTTAGACTCTCCTTCAAACATCATTTGCTCTACTTCACGAGTACTATAGAGTTCCTTTATCCAGTTCAAAAGGTCATCATTTGAGATATCACCTGTTGTCCCCACTTTTTTTGAGCGATACTAAAATTATTTAGGGTCTATCTTTTCAATGTGCATCATCCTTTCTTGATGTCTCCTGCATCAATCCCTTTTCTTATGTTTAACCAATGCCCTATACTGCTTAATATTGCATGCTTCCCTAATTTGATATACATTTTTTTAGCAACGAAACATTCTGCATCAAACCATTTGCTTTTCCCCCAACTATTTTTCTTTTCTTTCTTAGTCAAAGCAAATACAGAACTTGCTGTTTGCAAAATTAGATTGGTCAACACCTCGCTCTTTCCCGTGGACGTAAAAATTTATCTTATCTTATCTTATCTTATCTTATCTTATCTTATCTTATCTTTACTCCAATGTGCCTGATCAACATAGTCCAGATAGCTTATCATCAAGCAAGCATCCATAATCTCCAGCTTTTTTATAAGTCAGTCTTATTTTAGGTGGCGTTATCAATTCTGATAGTTAGTCTTAATTTAGGTGGCGTTATCAATTTTGATGACTTCTTATGCTTCAATGTAGCTAGAGTAAACCCAAGCGGAGCGTGATCTGAGTCATGATTCCTTGCCATGACTTTAAAATCTGAAATAATATCAATATCACGAGGGTCTCCTATTAGACAATCCACAACACTACTGCCATTGGGCTGGTGACACGTGAAATCTCCTGATCCTGGAAACTATGTAATGCCATTGTATAAAACAAAGTTAAAAAATTCCCACATAGTGATCATGTGTTTGCCTATCTTATTGGATATCATATCCATAAATTTAGGAGACCAAGATTTAGTATCATCTGATTGTTCTACTAACAATAGAGCATTACCTTCTCTAGAAAGGAGTGTTGCTTGCTTGGTACCGATATGACCATTAAGATCTCCTATTATAAATACATGCCCATGCTCTTTAAAGCATGTAATATCAGCTGATCTGATGAAGGGGATAAACACCCCTGAGAGCCCATTACCTCCGACCGGGCTCGCCCGTTTATCGGAGGTAATGGGCGACCAGGGGTGTTTATCCCCTTTAACCGGACAGGCAAGCTGCCTCATCCATACCTAGGATCTGAGCTTCTATAACTTGGTTATCATAGTTTCGGAGGGCCAAAGATCGATTATCAGGAGTCCAGAGCTCGGTTATCAAGTCCTACCCTGGATTATCAGCATCTGAAGCTGAATCCAGGGCGAAAAACCTTCGAAGCTGAATCCAGGGCAAAGTTGCAATGCCACTGCTCCTTTCCCTGTTTCCACTTGCCTATTATGCCCTATCACATGGCAGCAATCAATGGCCAGGGATGCGCTGATGTGAAAGCCTGCCGGTTAAAGGTGTATTAAAGGATCATCTCCATTTAATCCATCCATTAAATACAATACAATGGTGGTACATCCTCGGGTATAGGCATCGAAAAACTAGGAGTTAGTCTCCTAAATTTTCGGTCGCAATCCTTTTTTCCCGGTTTGAATTTTTATTTGCCGGCAAATAAATTGTGGGGTTTCCTTCAAAATCCTGCAAATAATCTTGAGTTTATATTCAAAATTCGGTGGAGCATGGCACTTAGTGTCAAATTATCTGGTTAGATCTAAGGTAGGGTGACCACAAATGGTGCCCTGTCCTTTATTGGCCCCCGTCCGTCACAAAAAGAAGGCCATGTTTAGGGCTTATGTTGGCGCCTCTCTGCACCAACGATTTGGCGCCTAGAGACTTGGAACTGCTCCCCTTGCCATTCGAATTGCTCCCCATGGCATTCAAAGTGGACGTGACATATTGCGGTGGCTGCCCTAGCAAGATTAAATGGTGGCTGCCTAGAAAGTTAGAAACAACTACTTTTTGTGGTCTGCAAGAATTTTGGCGCCTCAAACAGCTTGGATCACATCTTTTGGAGGGAGATTTGAAGGCAAATTGAAGATACGTGTTCTAATCCCCCTATTTAGTGTAATTCCCTTTGCATTTGGTTGGTTGCTTGCATGCATGATCCAGATCATAACACTGCCCCGCCAATTACTTGCTTGCTTGCATGTCATGGAATTGAGGAGAAGAAGAGTAGTGAGATCAGAACCAGTGGAGCCAGCTCCTAGAAGAAGGAGAAAAGGCAAGGATGCAGAGAATGTTGTGATCTTGAGAGTGAAGAGGCTCCAAAGAAACATCTAAGCTTGTTGGAAAAAAAAGAATTAGGTCTTTGGAGAGAGGTTCATGGACACCTGAAGCTATGGAAGAGGCCCTGGTAGCTATTGAAGATGGAACTCTGTCCCTTAAGAAGGCATCAAGGCATTTTGGCATTCCTGAGTCCACCCTTAGAAACTGGCATTATGGGAGAAGCACACAAAAGCAAGGTCCAAAGCCAAGGTTTTTGTGTGACAAGGAAGAAGAGGAGCTTGTCTCATGGGCCATGAATAGGGTGCAGGCAGGTCATGGTGTTACAGTAGATGAGTTGTGTGCTAGGGCAGGTGAGATGACTAGTGCAAGGAGTGTGCCATGGAAGAATGGAATTCCAGAAAAAGCATGGTGGAGGAGGTTCAGGCATAGGCATCCTACACTAACATTGAGAAGTCCACAATGTGTAGAGGTGCAAAGAGTTATGGCTTTGAATACTAAAAACCTTTAGGCCTTCTATTCTCAATTGCAAAAAGTGTATGCTGAGCTTGATCTCACACCAGATCGGGTGTGGAACGTGGATGAAACTGGAATACAAGCTGGGGAGAGGAAGGGTGTGAAGGTGCTTGCTGCCAAAGGTTCACATGTTGTGAATGAGACTGTTCCTAATGATAGGGAATGGATGACAGTAGTTTGTTGTATTAATGCACAAGGGGGCAAGCTACCATGCTGCTATGTCTTCAGGGGCAATTGACTTGCCAATTGACTTAGAATCTAGGCTGCTAGTCACAAGTGATGATGTGCTAGCAGCCAAGGTTGAGGCCCTTAGGAGGAAACAAGAGCTAGAGAAGATGAAGATTGAGAGAATTGAGCAGAGGAAGAGACTTATAGAGATGAGGAAGAAGGCAAGGATAGATGAGCTTGCAAGTAGGTTGGAAAGAAGGGCTGCTAAGGAGGTTGAGAAGGCAGCTGATGCATGGAGATTAAGAGCATATAACTCGGTTGGAAAGCTGGCCCTAACTGCTGAAGAGATGTTTGGAGCTCCTAGAACTCTAACTAGTGAGGTTAGAGATGCAAGAGCACGGTGCATGGCAAGGATAATGAAGAAGAAAGGCTATGTGCAAGTTGCAAATGCATTGAGATCTGATTTTGCAGGTTTTCATGATGCACAAGAGGAGTTTAGTGATGGGGACTTTGTTGATGTCCCATGGGATGAGCAAAGAAGGAGCCAAGTGGCTCCATGTGACATTATACTTGACAGCCAGGACCCTTTCAATTATGAAGAAGATGATGTGTGCATACCATCGTCAATTGGTGAAGCTGGTCACTTGCAATCAAGAGTTCCATTTGGTGATGTTACTAACACTTGTCATGGCTTTGTTGCATGTGTTGGTAAGGATCAAGACATGCAAATTGAGGGAATAGTAGATGATAGTGATGAAGAGGTGCATGGCATTAGAAAATGCAAGGTGCTAACTTCCTTGTATTGATGCACCAATCTGAGGAGCGGGGAATAGCTTCCAAATTTTGTATAGTCTTTGCCACATTTTGTATAGTCTTTGCCACATTTTGTATAGTCTTTGCTAGTCACTAGAATGCTCACTTTAAAGGGCATCCCATTTTGTACATCCTTTTACTTGTAATCCTAACTTGAATTTTGATGTTTTAATTGTGTTTCTTACCAATTTCCTTTCTTTCGGGCGTGTGTTGTACAACAGATTAACTTGTATTAACTTGTTTGGGAGATTAACTTAGGTTTCTCTTGCAAGTTCACTTGCCATTGCATGTTCACTTGTCATGAATGGAGGTAAGTCACACAACCATTTTGCTTTATGCAACCTTTTGTTTTTGGAGGGCAAGTAATTGTGGCTCTGCCATGCAAGTGGCTGCTTGCAGTTGCTTGCCCTCCCTTACTAATTGTTTCATGGTTGCTGCAGAGGGGATGTTTGGGAATGGCAATTTTGTGCCATGAAGGTTCAATTCCTTCCATCCCCTATAACATGCCTAGGTTCTTTGGTGGCAGTTGGCTATAGATTGGAAGACATAGAGGAATGATGGTAAGCACCTTCGGGTTGTTAGTGTGTCCATTAGTGCTGCTGTGTATCTCCATTTCATGCTCTAACATACACCAAATGTGGTGTTGCAGGTCACCAAAAGCTACATTGAAGGTAGCTATTTAGGGGGGGCCAATCATGGTCACAGGGCACCAAATGGGGTGCTGAACCCCCCTCCACTAGGCAGCTTGTAGCAGGGCCTCTGGCTATGAAACCTATATCATTTTGTAGGTTAGCATCTGGCCTACATGTTGATCCAATTTTTTTTGCAATTGGACATAAAAGCTGCAAGTTATAAGCATTGGTGCCCTCGAAGGCACCAAACCTGGACACCCTACCTTATCGGGGATTTCGAAGCCTAAAGGTAGGTTAGATGACCTCAGCAAAAAGTACCTTTAATAAAACATAAGAAAAATGACAGTTTTATATGGAGCCTTCTTTCTCCTGCAACTTGGTGGGCAGTGGCTGTTTATTACGTTTCCTTTGCAGAGCATGATGGATCAGGGAAGCGTTGCCACGAGCCTGTTGCAAACAACTTCCTTGAGTCTCAATGGACATACAAGGCGAGAATGTCTTCCCGATTCAAATCATCCCGCATCGACGGCAGATTATCTACGGTAAAGGATTATTCAGTTTATGCTTACCAATAACTGCTAAACAGTTGGTGTTGGTGTTGATGTTATCTCTGTTTATCTGAATCAGGCTAATCAAACCATATAATAGCAGTGGTCTAGCTGATAGAATTTCGTCTGTTGTCAAAACACTTAGGAAACGAAGGAAAACGAGCTATATAAATGAGTTAAAATATCATTGTAAGCAAGGGCAACTCAAACAAGCATTGTCCATCCTAGAATCCATGGGAAATGTTGAGGATTCCGACATATATGCATACATTTTGCAAGCTTGCACTATCATGCAGGAACTAGCACAAGGAAAGCTGATCCATGCTTATAGTATAAAAGCTTCGTCAAAAGAGACCAAGTTCTTTACCAATAACGTGGTTAACATGTATGTCAACTGTGGCAGTTTAGTAGATGCTGAGCTTGTATTTAATACAATGCCAAGGAAAAATAATTTCACATGGACGGTTATAATTGCAGGATGTACAAAAAACAAGCAGCCAAAGAAAGCCCTTGCCTATTTCGGACAGATGAAAGAAAATGGAATGGAAGCAAACACACTTACATTTGTTGTTCTGCTTGGGGCCTGCATTAGCTTTGTGGCTACGGAGACTGGTAAGTGGCTTCACGCATGTATTTTGAAGACTATATGTCACTTGCATCTTTTTGTGGGAAACAGCCTAATTGACATGTATGCAAAATGTGGATGCATAGCTGGAGCATATGATGTTTTCCAAAGAATGCAAGTGAGAGATGTTGTTACCTATAATGCCTTAATAACAGGCTATGCTCAACATCATGCTAGATGTGCTCTTGGAATTTTTAGGCAAATGCAAGAAGAAGGTCTAGTGCCAAGCAAAGCCACTTTTCTTGGCCTTTTAAGTGCTTGTGTCAGCTTATCATCCATAGGAAATGGGAAACTGATCCATAATCAAATAAGACAAACAGTTTTTCTGTTTGATATTACATTAGGGAGTATGTTAATCGATATGTATGCTAAGTGTGGTAGTATCAATGATGCCCGCCAAGTATTTGATGAAATGCCGTGCAGAGATCTAGTTTCATGGACTGCAATTGTTGCTGGGTATGCCCGACATGGGGAATTTTCGAAAGCTCAAAATATTCTTATTATGATGGAGAGAGAAGGCATAAGCCCAAGCAATGTTACCTTCATTAGTATTCTTAGCAATTGTGATAATCTAGATGCTCTAGAATTAGGAATTTACATACATCTTAAAATAAAGGAGGCTGGACTTGAATCAGATGTTGTCATAGGTAGTGCCGTGGTTGATATGTATGCAAAATGTGGGAGAATTAATGATGCACGAGAGGCATTTGGTAAATTGGTCAAGCATGATCTTGTTTCTTGGACTGTGATGATAGCAGCATATGCTGAGCGGGGAGATGGGTTAAGAGCAATTGAATTGTTTGAACATATGCAGGCAGATGATATCAAACCAAACAAGGTCACCTTTATCAGCATCTTAAGCGCATGTGCCAGTGTTGCGGCTTTAGAAAATGGGATATGCATCCATAATCAAATCAAAGCATTTATGCTGGATGCAGATGCCTTTGTTGCAAGTGCCCTTATTGATATGTATGCGAGATGTGGATGCATTGAACAGGCCCGTCTTATTTTCAACCTGGTTGATGCACGTGATCTGGTGATATGGAGTGCCATGATAGCAGGGTATGCTCAACATGGGGATGGGCAGCAAATATTAAAACTCTTTCACAAGATGCAATCGGAAGGCATAAAAGCAGACGAAATTACTTTTGTTAGCCTTTTGAATGCATGCAGTCATGCAGGTCTAATGAATGAGGGTTACCACAATTTTTGTTTGATGGGTCGGGATTATGCCATCAAGATAAAGGAAGATCACATAGCATGCATGGCCGATCTCCTTGGGCGCATGGGCCACCTAGATGAAGCATATGATTGCATTGGGAGTCTGCTTGCTAAGCCTAACATCGTTATATGCTTAAGTTTTCTTTGTGCTTCTAGGCTGTATGGGGATGTGCATTTGGTAGATGCAGCCACTAACTCAATTCTGAAACTAGACTAGCATACTGAAGCCTTAATATTGCTACCAAACATGTGTGCCCTCAAGGTTACAATGACTGGAAGTATATCCTGATGGGATGATACTGCTAAGGAGAAACTGGATTTGATTGTTTTAGTGGTAAACATTCTGATGATACTAAATTGGATGTAAAAAATAATGTCATTTCCCAATATAAGTATTCTCAGACAACAATTGATGGTTTCTCTGAGGTCTAAACGATGTATTAAGCTCCAAAGTAGTTGATATCCTTGCAATCACAAGGGTCCTACTTTGTTTACAGAAGCATGACCCAGCAGTTTGAACTGTGCTCAATGACGGGATGTTTGCTGCTTTTAATCCAATTACCTTAGAAGACTTGAGTGTTGTCCTGCAGTACTACTTACAGACGCATAAGAGATTTGGACGTACTAATTTGTTGTGAATGTGTCCGCTTTTACTTTCTACTGGGTTTCTAGAACAAACTTACATTGTTTTGGATGGCCTATGATCAGTACCATTTTACCAACATTAAATCGATGTTTCAACTTTACCACTTCGTAGACCTGAATACTTGTCGATCTTCTCCAATATGCTGAACTTTAGGGGAATATGCCAAAAATCCAGGCTGGACTGCGAAGTTAGGGAATTCAATGCTTTGATGAGGCAGAACTAAGCAGGCAAATTATGGCAACCTAGCACGCTACTACTTTTCTTCATCCGTCATCCATTGGAGGGTGTATTCACATTTTAATTATTTTGAGTGTCATGTATTGTAGACAAATTATCATCTTGTACGAGCCATTCATTTCCGCCCATGCATGGTTTTTGATACAAATCGCACAAGAAACTGTATAACTAATACTGTATATGAGAAATCTCCAGATAATCCCCTACCCATTTAAAAAATGGGCTGATGGTTATTTTGAAGTAGAAACTGCAGTGTTTCTGTTGTCTTTATTGTGTAGACTACTACGAACATATGAACCTTGGACCATAATTAAGTTTCTTATTGACAGGTGTGTTGTTAAAACCTCTATAAAGAACTGGTGAAGGAAGCATGGAACTGACAGAAGTCCAGTTGTTGCAGTCCGCTTACAAGCTGTTGAAAGTGAGCAAATTTCTGGACTACAACACCGACCTGTATACACAATAGCTGTTGGGAGCTCCTACTCTTTGACGAAAAGAATCCTCCATTTGAGTTATAATCCTCCACTTGAGTTATTTCTTACGGAATATGGTGGAAGGGGCAGGTATTAACATGATTTGCCTGATCTATTTGATGTTTTTTGAAAAGATGGATCTTCAGTATGCTCATTAGGAGAGGTGGTAATTCAGGCACTGCCGTCAGCATGTGATCTTGAAGCTTCTCGAGTTCCTGGTCTTAGTGGAGTATGGATTGGTGAGTATGCTTCAAAGTATTGAGCATATTAAAGATGTACATTTTATAACTGGCTCCAAGAAGATGTTAAAAGGTTGCTGCTGTAGATGTTCACATTTGTCGATGGATACCCCTCTTGGGTTGGCACTAAATCTAACGACTGATCCCATGACATTTTTCTATTATATTTTTTCTTGTGTATTGCAGGTTATCCTGTAGCAACAATATCAGACATACTAGAACAGAAAGGTTTGAACCCAACAACAATTTATTAAATCATGCACTTCAGGAAAGTTTATTAGAAGCATCCTCGGAAGTACTTTGATTGCTGGCTTGGAACAGAATGTACATTACACGTGGCGCAATAATATAACCAAGCACTAATGTTTTTCATCAAGGGCCCTACACAGTGTGCTTATACATTAGATGCAGCAAGTTAGGCCTGCATTTCCCCCCTCTTCATATATTATTATCTATCTGAGGGTACCTTCGCACCCGCTGTTAAGTTAGGATTGCGATCAAATTATATTCGCCCGATTTGGGTTAGACTCCCAAGGACTGGAAACCTCCCCCATTTTCTTCAATGGAAACCTCCCCAGCTTTCCTATGAAGCCTGGGGAGGTTTTCACATGTGCGAACTTAGGGAGGTTTCCATAAAGTTTTATAAAAAAAGATCTTTTTGATCTACAATAGCAGCAAGTCATAAATAGCCCAAAATTAATGTGGACGGTCAGATTTGTTCCCCTTTTTTCGCCTTTCTCGCTTGCAGAGGACTTATGCTGTTGCTCGACTATGGCATTTAATCCGGAAACTTCTCCATGGATCTAGTAAGATTTCTTATCCTTATTTGGTTACCCTTGTCATGTGGTGAAAATTCCGTATTCAGTCCATAATCTTCATCTTTGCCATATCTTTCAATACGTTTATTTCTTCAGCTGGGGATCATTTCTTGTCAATTTAGACTGGTGATCTTGCATTTTTATTGAGTTTGATCTGGCCGGCACAGAGTATATTTTGTTTTGCTTGTGTTTGGTTTCTGAGAATTTTTGTTTCGATATTTTGCTCCCAAGAGCATCTTAAGTGCTATATACCAAAGGCATTCTATGGCTGTTTATACCGGTAATGGACATATAGCTTCTTTGGTTCAGTCCAAGTTTTTGAGATCTTGGCATTGTTTCACAAACGGTCGTCAAATATGTCAAAATTATACATTCTTCAGCAGCAGCCAGAAGAATTGTTTCATGCAACATTTCAGTTGCCTCTGGATGAGACTAATAGGAGTATAACCAAGCCTCGAACAGAAACTTCTTATCTCAAGGCTAAATATGTTCAGGTAGGCCCATCATCTAATGTTTCGTTTCTGCTTTCATTTCCTAAGGATGGTAACTTACTTCCGGATTTTGAAACCTGTGGTTTTAGCTAGTAAGGAAAGATGCTAGCAGAGCAATTGCACTATTCTGGGCTAAGCTAGATGTAAGGGAACTGGCCATAAAATTTGGTTGTGTAAGATTGGTCAGTATTGTAAATCGAAGTTTAGCAATATAAGCATATCTGCCTTCCTCTTTGCTTATATAAGCATATCTTGCAGTTAAATTTGTGCAGTTACAAAGAACGATTCGTAACATCTCTTCCTGCAACTAGACGAAAGTCGACTGATTTTAGTTGGCCAATATTTATAGCAGCGACATTTTATCTATGTGCAAGAAAATATAAGGTATGTGCTCAAGTTAGTAGCTGGTATGGCATGCATAAGGTTTACCAGTCTGATTCAGCGTCAAGTTAGTAGCTGGTATGGCATGCATCAGGTTTACCAGTCTGATTTAGCGCCAATGCAGCTTAAAGTAGACAAAAGTAAGATCCTACAAGCTCCTCAAAGAGTGAACTCAACAACGTAAGTTATAATTACAAGAAATTTATCGCGGTGGCCAAGGCCGCCGCGAACATTTCTTTTGTTCAACCTGGTGCAAAAAGTAGCCATTGTCAGTTCAAAATGTATAAAATTCAAAACTATTATAACAACGATGTTGGATTAAACAATGTCAATGTTGGTATTCTAGATGGTCTATCAATCACATACTTTGGTTATAGAATCATTAGAAAAAAAAATGGGGTCTCCAACCATCCTTAAACTTAATATTAAAAATTCCACCTAGATTTACACATGGAGGCAATGAGGAGATACCTGTAATGTTGTAAGGGCACATTACGTGGCAATAGAAGTGTGCTCATTTTCTTACTAGGCATCCACATGGCCACTTTTAATTGGACACGAGTTTCAATAGGGCTTCTCTTGTGTGGGTAGAGATTCCTATAATCTTACTTGATCTATGCGCGCACGAAATTCTAAACCTACGAAAAATTTCCCAGAAATTTTTTTGAATATGGTAATGGTGGGTTAGGCTTTCTCGGAGGCAGAAAGAAGGCAGAAGGAGTTCCGATTCATCCACTCGGTTCATCTACAGATTTTGATTGGAGGAGCATCAAAACAAATCAGGTCCGACTTGCTAGTTCGCATCAAAAAAATTTCTGTCTTTAACATTGCCTTTGGTATAACGAGAGCAGAGCTCTGTATCCTATGGTGATTTCATTTAGCTTAATAAATTTAGGAGTTGCACTACTTCATCTCAGCTTTGACGAATAGATAGTCATAGCAACCAATTCGAAGCTTTTAAGTTCGATGTAAGGAAACACACATGTTATGTGTCAAAATATGCAAAATAGTATGCATTCTTATTGGTAAATACCAAAGGGAGAGGCTTAGCTTTCTGTCCTTATCTTTTTTCCATACTTGTCAACAATGGTGGTCAATAAGTAGAAGTATTTTTAGAACCTTTTCTTACCATATTTCATACATATTTTCTTGTTCCAGGTGCAGGATATTTTAACAGTATACTTTAACTCCTTTAAAGAGCAGGTATGTATATTCAGCTTTACGCCATGGTCTATTAGAAATGCACAACTCAACTAGAGCTATGCAAATTTCACTTTCGGTTGGTTATCTAGAGCGTACCTATAGATACCCTTGTACAGCAATTTGATCATCAGATACAAGTAGTTCAGAATTAGGAAAATACAGCAAATGACAAACCTTCAAGCTCTGTACCAATAGAAATAATAAGAAACTAGGAATTTCAGAATGCTTCAAAGCAAGTGTTTTTAGCTGGAGTCTTCAGAAATATCTGTCTTCGCGAAGGAGCTACGTTGCTAGCCTTTTTAGCTATCTATAAATACTATCTTCTTGACCAAATCCGATGCTCCAGTTATTCTCATCCTCAAATGATATAAATATTATCTCCTTGGCCAAATCCGATGCTCCAGTTATTCTCATCCTCAAATGATTTTGCATGACAAAATTGTTGCTCATATTCTTGTTCTGTTGTCTGCAGGTCATGTCAATGCTTAGGTCTGGTCCAGATACAGTTATTGTGCGTAATCAGAAAAGTGAGAATGGTGATTGGCTTGAACTTTGTGTTTCGATTGGTTCATGGGTTACCATGATGCCTCGAACAACTGGTGAGCATAAGGTGGATAAGTCCAGGTTAAGTGACCTCTCAACTCATTGGAAGGGACGAGTAAAAGACATTGTATTTAGTCCTGGGGGTAAGAAGGTTCTTTTTTTTGTTGTGGAGCATGCTTACGGTCCACGTGAAATGGCAAGGAGTCAATTGCAGGGAAGTCATCATGTCCTAAACTTGAAGCCAATTACATTTCCTCCTCTGACTTTGTTGATAGAGTTTCAGCTCAGAGCATTACAAGTGTCCTTGAAGTCTACCATTATAAGATAGGGCAGCTGTTATTTCAAGATTTTTCAAGGAAAGGTCTGCATGATGAAGGCATCTGGTTTTATAAATTCCACTATACAGTATCTGCAAGGCGCATAGGAAAACTTGTGGAGATCGACCCCCCAAGCTTAAAATCCATGGGTGCTGAATTCTGTGATCAGAAAGTACTAACATCTTATTGTATACATCTGACGAAAAAAGTCTATAGGACCCTCACAGAAAGTGGTGGAGTTAGATGTGCCAGTTAACGTATTTTCCTCCTTCTTTCAATCCGAATCGTTTAAGGTTGCTCCTCAAACCTATACGTGTAATCACATTACAACCAAGACATTAGAAGGCTTATTTTTTGGTGATTGGATGCGGAGGGAGCATGAAAGTGGAGGCCAAATTACAGAATGCATTGCTGCAACAAATACGTTCATTTTCAGGTAATATGTATATTTCTAAGACTATTGCCATGCTCATGCATATGAATTTGCATTCCCTTCTGGAATTAAAAATAACTACGACTCCCATCAAACCCTACATGATCACGAATGTTTACTATAAGTTCTGTTAGGTTAACATTTTTGTCTGTACACTTTAGATAACAGGTTGGTTTTCCTTCTGGAGATCTCAAAAGTTTAGGTCTGTTTTAATCTTTGGGAGGCTCAAAGTTCACCATTTTTCTGCAGATACAGGTTGACTAAGCAAATGTTATATTGCAACTATTTTATTGAAAGAAGAAAGCGCTTTTGGAAGAATGGTCATTATCATTGGAAAGCTGTGGAAGAACATGGCAGTAATCCTCTTTTCATGGATCTGAGTATTGTTTATGGCGAAGCTGATAATAGAGTGCTCAACGTGGAGGAGGACTGCACGCTACTTGACTGTAGAAAGCTGTTAGATACTTTCAGGATGCATGGGGAGTTTCAATTCTTTTTGAACGGAAGAAAGATTGGATATCGCAGGGAATGCGAAATCAAGTGTAAAGATTGCAAGTTTCCAAATGTAGTCAGCATTAAATCAATAATATAATAGGGAAAAAAATTTGTTGGATGCTGGATCTTCAGGTTCAATTCCTGAAATCAACTCTTTTGCTGATCAGGATTTTATATTGACTAGGTTCTTTTTACAGTTACAATTAAATGTTCTTCTTTCTTGTAAGATGGAGCATTGAGTATTAAATCTTCTATGTCTTTGACTGCAGATTTCTGAGCCATGCATACAACTATTGATTCAGCTTTTCAAAGTACTATTTGTTTAGATCTTTGATCTGATGCTGCAGATTTGCAAATGTTTTGGATTTCAATAGAGTGGCCAGAACGGTGAATGCAAATATTTTAAAGGGAAGTTAGGTTCTCTACACACAGGTGAATGCAAATATTTGAAAGGGAAGTTAGATTCTCTACACACAGGTGGTATTATGATGTTGCTTCAGAGCGGACAGAGGTGGGAATTTAAAATTTAGATCTACAAACCACTGGGAGATGGTTTTGCTAACCTGTTGTAGCAATGAAGACAATGATGGGTGATTTCGTTAAGGGTAATTTTTGGATTATCATCAGAAAAAGGTAGTTGAATCAACCGAGTGTAGTTGGGTATCGTTGTGTTTGTTTCTCATTTTATTCATGATTCATGCTGTCACTTTTGATGGACACATACTCGCAAACATTATTTGAGGATAGGCAGATGCTCCATTTGTGGAGAACATACAGATTTCTCGATGAAAGAAGTTTAGGACTATATGATAACCATGAATTCATAGGCAACTTTAGTTCCTCTTAGAAGAACGATTTTATTCAGCCAAAGTGGCAGTTTATTGATTTTGATATGCAAAATCGATACAAAACATTTCTTTTTGAAAAAGGTAACTTCAGTTGCCCATGCACTCTCAGTATGGCGTACAATGGAGCAGTGGCGGGCAATGCATCACTCAGTATGTTGTAGTCAGGTGCCATGAATGGGATCTGCAGTTGATTCAGGAAAGCAGTCAGGGGAAGGGCCCAACTAAATTTGTTCATCCAATCAGTTAGATAGGTTAGATAGGTTAATTGCACTTGTTAAATGAAAGTGTAGATCTTTGTGAACATGTTAGCATCAGGAATTCAATGTGCCTTCAACCCAGCTGTAGTTCTTTCAATTTATTGAAGAAGAAAGAGGTTATATTCATTTGCAATGGTTCCCTAGCAGGTTTTAAGCACACATAGGTATGTGCCATTTGGCAAGCACATTACGAAGGCAAATATACAATTGAAGTAAGTACAATTGAAGTGCAAGTACAATTGAATTGTAAAATTGAAGTAAAATTGAAGTTTGACTCAAGAAGCAAGTAGATAGATGCTAAATTATTGATTCTATCTGGACCCACTCAAAGTTATGACCCACTTTGGCAGGCATCAAGCGTTTAATACAAAAATTGATAAAACTTCAAACAGACAAAAGTCCGTAGAAGGATCTGCAGGGTGTGTTCATGGAGGATGCAAAGAGCATCAGGTTGCTTTTATACCTTTGTTGACTTTCAAGGAACCATGGATATGACAATCAATTACCAGACGGACTATGACAACATTTTTGTAATCCATTTACATCTGGTGATGGTGTATTCAATATTTTTGTAATCCCTTGGTTTCCCAATATTCAACAGCACACCAGGCTTCGTTATATGGCTCTGCTAAACCAGCTCCAACCCGAATTTCTTCTCCAGGACCGTAATCCCAAGACCATGCTCCAATGCTCACTTGACATCCTGTTTTAGCTCCTGCCTGCAACAACCACCAAACACATTTCAAGCTATTAAGATTCAAAGGTTATTTTCCTTTAATTTGAAAGTTATTTTCCTTCAATTTACGATTTTTCCCAAAGAGGACCTCGCAAAGTTATCTAAGAATCTGAATCCCTTTGCCAAAGAACAAGAAAAATCTGACAATTGGCATTTACCTCCAGCAAGTATTTGACAACAGTTGTGTGTCTTCCAATTACTGCTGCAACCAAAGGTGTACAATCAATATTTGCACCTACATATTGATGCCATGAGTTGATATCCACACCACTCTACATAACAAGTGTTTATATATCATTTCAACATGATCCTAGAAGCATACACCTTTTCCCTATGGGGAAAACAATCAGATAACAAATCAGTGACTTTTACCTTAATAAGGGTTTCAACAACATCAACAAAGCCTCGATTGCTAGCATGTACAACAGCTTGTGCTAGAACTTCTGGCCTTGTCATCTCAGAACTAATCAACCACCGCAACTTCAACTTTGCCATATAAGCATGCTTCCAATAATGCATCCTCCAGGGCAAGCTGTGAAGCACCAGATCGTTGTAACATGTCAAGTATCCTCTCATGTCCTTCTCTTGCAGCTGCAGTCGTGGCATATCCTCGGAACGACTTCTCATTAACATCGGCACCAGCTAGCTGGAGACAAAATTGAACATTAATACTGCTAAAACAGTATGCTAGAACATTCTGCTGCAGATTTGCAAATGTTCTGGATTTCAAAAAGATCACAATTTCACTCGATGTAAACATTAGCTCCAAGTAATTCCCAAATAGTGATTCCAGAACTTGAGTACCCAAAGAGTACCCAGAGTAATTGACTTGATGTTCAGTTCCAGGATTGGACCATATTTGTACTGATCTAATATGGGCTGCAGTTAGGTGACAAGCGTAGTTGTAAAACAAGAGACCATTAAGAATGAACATAAGAAATCTAGTACCTTGTCGACAAAAGGCCACACTTCGTCTAGTTCTTTGTTGAGCCACGATACCTAAAGCAAAGGATGCGATTTTACAAGCAATTACAACCAGACTGGAAAATATGAGGTTGAAAGCAATCTTTTAAGGGCTTTAGGTTGCATTGACGGATACAAATCTCAGAATGGATTAGCAGAAGCTGCCTCAGATACATTACAGGCTTCTTCATCAATACTTTGCTCTCAGAACAGTGGACAACCATGCAACCTATTAGTAAACAAATGATACAATCATTAGTAAACAATCATTGGCAATTAGCTACTGACTGCACAAAATAACGTGGTAAAATAACGAGGCAAAATCAGTCTGCACAAAATTTTGCTGCCCATTTCAACTTTCTTGAAGTGTACATACATGTGAAATAAGAATGTAATTACAAACAAAACTTGCTTCCAACTCTTTGGCGCTTTTCCCTCTATTCTATGCACCTGTCATTTGCTTCTGAATTTTTCCAAGTTTCTCGCCTTCTCTTTTTTGCAGCTTCTATAGTTGCATCTAGGACATTTGGAGAAGCTCGTCTCACCACGTTTTCTTCATGACGTGCTATTATTCTCCTATAGAACCATTGGGCCATCTGAACTAGTGGATTAGAAAGAGAAGATTTATTGCTGCCACCTCGTTGTGTCTTTTGATTGAAGGCTACTTTTGCTTGCTTATGGGATTTTTCCATTCCCTGCGTGTTCCAGATAGCAAGGCTTCCATACTTTTCAGCAAACCAGGGGCCATGTGCATAAATTATATGCACATAATGTGTGACTTCGCTCTCTCCCCATGCTTGCATATAAGCTATTGTAAAGGCGTTTACAGCAGCTCGAAATTGTTGCTTGTTGCTTTCAGTAAAGTAATGCTTCTGTATCAGCACGTTAAGATCAGATAAAGCATTCCATGCATTCAACTTTTTTGCTGTTGTCTTTGTTCTATCATGTTCTGCATATACCAACATCTTACCAAACTCGAAGTCTCCTCTTTGCGCACTATCCACTTTAGACAAGAAATGACGTGCTTTATCGCCTCCAATCGAAACCTTGGCTGGAATAGAGCTCCTACCATTAGATTTTTTAGTGTCTTTCTCCAACTTGACACATCCGCCATGTAAACCAGCCTCCGATAGTACTTTCTCCACTCGCTTAATCCCTTTTTTCCTGTCCTCCTCATTTCTGATATTCCATACAAAGCAGGCTGAATGGTGGATCATTTTATCAACAATCCTTACAAGTGCATGAAGCGTACAAACATGAACCCTCTCCAATGGAATTGGCAATATTGGCAAAAACATTTTATCATTTATATGTCTATATCAAATTAAAGCTGATCACAGTCCAAAGTACTTTTAGAGTGCCATTTCTTTGATGATTTCAACGTATAATTGCAATATATACAATCCTTGGATGTGTTTGCACCCGTATTTGAAATATTATACATGCATTTTTCTGTTTTCAAATCAGAAGCCATGTGAAAATTAATCAAGAAGGCGCCAAATCCTTCAACAATCAATTTCTCACCACCATGATACTTATGAATTAGAGCAGGGATGGTTGTTTGTTCAAATACCAATTTAATACATCGTGGTTTTCCTTTCGGACTTGAAACAATCCTAACCACCATGTATGATCCTCTGATTGAACGGAGAACCACTCGGGATCTCTCTTTTTCTTCTTCAATTTCCCTTGTTCTTCGTAGGATGACAGCAATGCCTTGTTCATGAGAGTTAAAGAAACTCGCTCATACTTTTTAGCATGAGATAATTCCATCTCATCTAACTTGATGCAAACTTCCAGCTGTCCTTCAACATCGCTTTCTTGCAATTTATAGTAAATTACCATAAATCTCAAAACACCTTCCAAATCTAACCACAAATTGTTATGTTCATTCAGACCTATCATAGATTTGCTTTCTTCTTTACCTTTTGAAGGATTCTTGGATGCAATTGGCAGGCTTGACAATATTGAGTGCATGCATCCAAATACTTCATTAATCGAATTGTTCCTCACTGCCCTTACCTTATGTACATAGTACGGCCTTGGAACAATAAAACTTTTTGTACCAAGTGAAGTCAAGGCATCGTAGAATGGTTTGAACAGCAACCTATATGCTTTTGTGCTAATCCCAGCCGAATCACAAATTGCTTGTATTTTTTCAATGTTAATCTTAGAGCAGATATCTTGAACAACCATGTTAGTTATAGCTTTTCTGAAATAGCCATTTTCTGGTGCATTTAGCATTGTCATAAGGTCACCTTTTGTGGCAAAACTTCTCATAACTTTGCCAATGTTATGAGCACTTGTATCCTTTGCATTATCAGCTTTTGCATCGTTCTTTCCATGTACCATGTCACGTATAGCACAAATTCTTTTTCTAACAGCCCCACATGTGGGGTTTAATGTTGATATTGGCTTCAAGTTTTTCTTTCTTTCTCTAAGACCAAAAGAGGTCTGTTTTAATCTTTTAAGCCTCATCTCCAACACACAAACTCTGATTTTATGTTTTTTAGCCTCAGAATTTGCAATTATTGATTCTCTATTTGACAGATTTACAATAAAATCCATCAATTTCATATCTTCTTCCAATTGCAAGATCCTATTTCTGAGCTGCGTTGTCACTTTAAATGCATCACAGTCCTTTACTTCAACTTGCTTGACCAATGAATGAACATTTTAGTCAAATTTAAGCACTCTTGCTGCAAGCAAAATGCCAGATTATTCATATGAAATAAAGTTTGCATGTTATACTGGACCATACTTTCACAATAGCCAAGAAGCCCTGCTTTTCCTTCACAAACAAACTGCACAAGCTCAGCAATAGAATTGAATTTAGGATGCTTTCCCGTGAATGGATTTCTGGGGTATATCTCTCCCTTTGCCCATAAATTGGCATGTTTAGCTCCACTTTTCCTTAAATCATCTTCATCAAATTGTTTTTCCTGCTGCCCTACTCTCAATGTGCATAATCTTCTGATGGTAGTCTAATTCTGAGTTGTGCCATTGCAGAATGGCAAGGTAAAGGTAATGAGCAAAAATTTTGCTCTGGAACTCCATTGCATATATATATGCGTTCTTCATTGGAGGCAAAGGATTTTGAATTCAAATTCAAATTGAACAGGTTTGAATTCACATTTTTAAAAAATGAACAAGCGGCAAATATAAGATCAAATGGTTGAGGTAGAAAACCTACATCAAGGAAAAGTTTCGGTGGTCGATCTTGTGGTTGATCTGGAGAGTGAGAGTCTCAATGGCCGATTTTGTGCCTGTAGATCCCAAAAACAAGATGCAAATGAGGAACACTCTATGCACGAGCAAAGCCTTTTTTTTTTATTTTTTTAATGTGCCCACGTGGATGCTAAAATAATGCCTTTGGTTGTAAAGATACGGTTCTAATGTGAAGGATTTCTAAATCTTCTTGTTATAAAGACAAAGTGATGATGTGGAAAAGGTAAAATAGTAACTTAAAATGACATGGAATTTATCTTAGGATTTTCTTAGGAAGACGGTTGGAGACCCCATTTTTTTTTCTAATGATAGGATCTCAGCCAAGGTTAAACTTGTCATTATCATCAATGCAAGTCAATCATCGACTATAATCTTTGATTGTCACTTTAACTTCTAGGCTACATGAAAAGCACCTAGTTCATAATGATTGCCATAGATAGGTCTTTAATGGTTGGGAAAATGCTTAAAGCAAGGGCATCCATTACCATTTCATCTCATGTGGCATGGAGTGCAAGAGACACACCCCCAAAAAAAAAAATTAGAAAGATCTACAATTGATCGTGAAGAAGGCAATTGATCGTGAAGAAGGCAATGGGGGTTGCTGAATGGATTCCCGGCAGAAGCAACTACCTCATAATTGCTGCCACGTGATCTTGCCACGCTGGCAGAGCGTTTCTAAAAGGAGGCGGTAAAAGGAGACGGTGGCTCTGCGATGAATGATGAGTAGTGAGCCTCTTGTAGGAATTAGAAGTAAGAAAATGGGCTTCTCACCTCTAGTTTAAAAAGGACAGAAGAATGACACAATTTTGCTATGCGAATACCTTGAATTCCTGGCTCCGGCCAAGTTTGGTGGATACTGTTACAGATAAGATTACTCGGAATTGATTTCAAGAATTTGAGGATTTGGAAAACAGGAAAAACACGAATGCAAAGACCGCCTTACTGAATTTCTAAACACAGGAGGCCTGATTTTGCTCAGTTCCATGGCGGTAGAAACTGTCAATCCATCAAAATTACAGATGAATTTGATCCGGAAAGCAAATTATAGGGCATTAAATTCTCGTTTATGCAGCAATTTAACAATCCATAAGGGGTTTTTCAGGAATTCATGGTCGGGACCATGAGGGTTCAACTCCCAGCTAATTATAAGCAGCGTCAATTCGATTCCGATGAGATAAAGGCAGCAATGCAGGAATGGCTTAGCAAACAAATACCATTCTTAAGCTCAATTCGTGATGATATTCAAGCATCAAGTGGGCAAGCAATCTAGACTGGCACAGAGGTCTGATTCCAAGAAAGGATTTGGACATGCTCTCATCCGGTAGGCCTCAGCACCAAATTACGTGATGCAGGACGAATTGGGTCTGGCAAAAGTATTAGATTTTCTCGAAATTTGCTTTCTCTGCAAGCACCGGCTCAGGCAGGGGCGAGACATCTACATGTACAGGTAAAAAAGATATGGCTCTCTATTGCTCGTCCTTTTTAAACTTAGAATCATCATACTTGTCATATCCATCTGCAATGCAATTCGTTTGCAATTCAATCGTCCATCTGCAATTCACCGGCAATGCAATTCAATCGTCTATCTGCAATGCATTTCGTTTGCAGACTATCACAATCTGGCAGCGGAAGATCTGCATGCCAGAATCTTTAGGAGGTTGTCCAGATCTGCAACGTGTCTCTAGAATGTCTCTAGAATCGATCAGAGAAAGAACATCCTATCCTATATATCCTATATAATAATGTTTTGGCGTGTGTCTTGAACCACGCCCTAGATTAAACGGCTCAGATTAAGTCAACTCAATGATCCAGATTATGCCAAAAAAACAAAGGGGAGGGTTTTCGACGTATTAGGGTTCGAGCAGCTCGGCAGTCTGCCATAGCCAAAAGCATGAACAAAAAGGGTAGCACAGGGAATGTTTTTCGATGCCAACTCGAAATTCCGAAACTCCTAGGGCAGCACAGGAAATATTTTTCGATGCCAACTCGAAATTCCGAAACTCCTTCTGTTAGTAGTCAAAAGTGATCCCAGCAGTTCTGTTCTCAAAATCGGAAAACATTGGCCCTTTGCAAAGCACGCTGGGCTTCAAAATCAAATCGCAGGTAGAGCATCGGGACATCTTTCTTTGGTTCCTCTTTCTTTCTCCCACATGATCTTGACTCTGTTTGCCATGCCATGGATCTGTTCTTTGACTTCCACTTTGGATTTTCAGAATGTTTATTAATATTCCTTGCCGGGATGAAGTTCAAAGTTGCTGGAGGTAAATCAAGGTTTTGCTTTATTTATATCCTGAATGTAGATAACATCCCAAACTGGGTCTATGGTCATGATTTGATGAGTGTCCTTTTTTAAAGATTTTTGAAGGTTCGACAGCTTCTTCTGCCCTTGCAGCGAGCAAGAAGATGATGATGCCTGGAGCAGACTGCCAGCTATAGAGGTATGGTTCAATTTTGCTACCCTTTGCCTTTGATTCGGTCTCAGTCTGTAAGCAGCTTTCAGATTTTCCATGAACAGCTCTGTTGCAGAAGAACAGGCAGGGCATGACCAGGATGACTAAAGAGATGAATGGCAAGAGATTGAGATGATGGCAGCGGCATGTAAGAATGGCTCTCCTTTCTCCTTCATAGCTTGAGTCTGGAATCCTTTTCCTCCTGTTAAGTTTCAGATGGGATTTCATGGCCATCGGCATTTATTGAATCATGCAACAGCATTGTATTGCAATATTTTTAAGCCCTAACTTGCAATGCATTAGACACACAAGCATTTGATAAGGTTCCCAAGTCAGGCCAGTGAAAATGGTTATAATCATATGCAGAAGACAAAATTCTAGAGTTCATAGAAGCCAGTGAAAATGGTTGTAATCATATGCAGAAGATAAATTTCTGGAGTTCATAGAAGCTTTGCATATTCTTTTATTATATAGAACTGTGTTAATTGATGGTTTTATCAAGCAGGACATTGAGCAAGCATATAAATTGCTTCATGAATGAAAAATGCATGAACACCCTTCTAGCATTGTTACTTGCAGAAACCTTATTGAGGTTTTTTGTCAGGAGGTTGTGATATTTACTCGGCACAACAAATTGTCTGAAGAATGTAGCAGCTGCTTGAGAGTCCAATAGCAGGTTCAACTGGCAAGTCAAGTATATCATTATACAATAACTTTACATCAATCCATTAATGAGATCATGGTTTGGATCTCGATTAAGTTGCTAAGATTTTACTTTACATAGTTACTATTCCTACAGCAATGACCCCATTATTTAGCTTAACTGGTAAAAGGTTTATTGTTGATGATTTTGAGACCTGCTTTACCAAGGTGCCAGATGTTGAATTTGGATATTGTTCTATCTATAACTGCCCTTTTTGTGAGGAGGCTGTGTTTTTTGCTGGGATAACTTGAGGAGGTTGTGGCTCTACTCGAATTGCTGATAGAAGTGGGACAACCATAATATATTTCTAAATTGATTCTTAATTTGTAGACGTGTTGAATATGATATATCTGAATTTGCAAAAAGTGCTCTGAACTTGCACAATTGGCTTTGAACTTACATGCAGAAAATACTCTAATCTGAACATATGTACATCTAATCCGAACTTGCATCATGTACTAATTGTACGAAGTATTTTAACTGCTTGGTGCTCTGTTTTACCTTTTCATCTTTCAAGAGAAAACATGCAAGTCCTGCTTACATGTCTAAATCTTATATACCGGTGCTCATATCTCTTTAATGATATGGTGAGGAACAAGCCTACAAGGCTAAAATATAGAAAGAAACATTAGTTTTATTTGGACCACGTCATTCATCATATTAAAATAGCAGAGATGACTCTTTTAACCTTTAACCATGATATGCGGCACATGCTGGCGCATTTCAACCAGTCTTGAGGCTAAACGTGCTAGATGGAGCCTTTTATTTTTTATTTTTTATTTTGTCTGTGCTTAATTGGAGTTCGTGAGGAGTGTTTTGTGAGGGGTTTTCCAGTTCTTCGTTCTGCCAACTTGGTTGTTTCATTCTACCTTAGCAGCTTCTTTCTTAGCATGGCTGTTTCGGGTGTTCCGACAGCCAATGTGTGGCTGCTTAGATGTGTTAAGTTATTCTATATTTCTCAGCCTTTTCTAACGAGGCCTAACGATTTTGTTTCGTCATTGTCTCAGAGTGGACGCCCTGTGTCCTTGCCCCATCAGGCTCTTTTCCTTCCTGTTTTATGCTCTGTGGCAGAGGACATACCTTTTGTTGCCTTAAAAATGGGTTGCATGTAATGTATACGGCTGTTTCAGCTTAAATAGTCTTCAATTGTTTTGGATACAATATGTTGCGATCCATATCGTGCCCTATCTTGCTATGTAGCAAATATGCCTCCACAAACCATGTTTTGCATTGTTCCACATAGAATTAGTTTCTGGGTTTATAACTCAGATTTGTTGCAACCAAGTTTAAAGCTTTGCAAAATTATTTGCAACAGTATTATTTGCAATAATGTTTACGGACCAATATAAACTCAGGCCTCATGATTGGTGACATAGGACAACCTCTATCTTCATGAGTTTGAAAGCTATAATTCATGAGGGTATTATGAAGGTACTTCTCATGTAGGGTTGTTTAGTAGTTTTGATATGCTAGCACCATAACTCATATCCCAATCCACCATTCTGTTCACATAAAACATATACTTGGACCTTATTTAGAATATGGCCCTTTTAAATGAGTATTTGCACTTGAAAATATGAAACGCCCATAAATGTTCATGCTACAATGAATAATACACATTGTCCAATGACTTAGTGCTCATGTTCATCATGTTGCCACTGGGGGTATTGGACGTTAGATACATGTCAATTTAGTGCTTAGGTTCATTTTGGTGCTACTAGACAATGTCAAACAAATGCATGTGCAATCCATCAGTTGAAAATGCATTGGGCAGGCATTAGCTAACCATGCAACGCTGGTGACAATGTCAAACAAATGCATGTGCAGTCCATCAGTTTAAAATGCATTAGGCATTAGCTACCCATGCAATGTTGGAAGAACCAGCAGAATCACATAAGCTCCATATGCATGAAATATAAAATAGCCTACAAAACCCCCTTTATCTATCCCAAAGGGTGCCTTGACCCTCAATTCCGAAAAGTTGTAAGTAAAATATCATGAAGATTTTGTAGAGGAAATTCTTGCTTTCTTGAAGTAAAAGTAAAAACAATATTTAAGAAGCAAGCCGCATTGCTATAGGGGCTAAGAGGAACATAGGCTTTAATAATTCTGGACAAAAGAGGATACGCTTCTCAAATGGGCATGATTACGACACTAATAATATGGAACGAAATTTTACAACTACCAATGAAGAACAACCGCATTGTAACCCAGCAATTGCCAATACAAACATGTTTGTGAACCTTTATCTTCCAACCTGTGCACACAACATCTTTGATATGGTTTATAATTATGACTCCAGTTTATCATTCACATGTTTCAATCTTATGCCCAGCAACGCTGGGCACCATTACTAGTGCCTCTAGAATGTCGCCAGAATCGATCAGAGAAAGAAGGTGCCTCTCAGTGTCTTTTGCCCTTTTTTTTTTAAACAGTGCTATTTTTGCCCCCCGAAACACAGAATATGCCAAAGGATCTTGCCAATAAGAATTACATGAGTTAGATTATGTAATATTATAGCTTTAGCATGTATCAACGGATAAAAAACTCAATTGTATGCAGATTGTCTCATCTATGACAACACTATGTGGAGACACCTTTGCAACCACTCAAAATAAAGTTCCAACTGCTATTCTAAACAGCAGTGGTAAGAGAAAATTAAACAATACTGGAGCTAATTTTGAAAAATCAGAAGATACTGATTCTACTGTATCATGTATGCATACTTTGATTTAACCTTTTTCAAGCTTTAGAAAAAATTGGTAATTGTTTTCATTATGCAGATTACAAGCTCAAAAAAAGTACCAAGGATGCATTCTGCAGAGCTTAGGCTATAGTGTTATGCCTATTTGTTGTCATTTTTTCAGTCAAACATCATTCTTTGAAGGCCAGAGCACCATTCAGCGAGGCCTTTTCAAGGCAAATGTATATCAAATTATATAGGTATTCTTGGAATCTGGATAGCAAATTGCTATGTTTTGTTGCTCAATTTAAAACAAAGTTCATTCTTTTCATTAGCTTCTATAAAATTAAAAGGATGAGAAGGAACAGATAATGCTCCATTATGTGGAAAGAACATTTTTTCGATCTCGGGAGTCATTCATAGCCTTTTGATCGCCCATTGCACTTTTGCACCGCCCGTTATTTTCATGTTCAACTATTACTTCTGCATTATTGCAATTCTCTAGATTCCCTTAACACTAGACCTGTCCCTGGGACCATTCCTGATCCATGGACCAGAACTGGCCCACATGACCTCCTCCACTTAAACCCATGTAACTCACGAAAGAAATTTCAATTTTATAATATACCACCATCATTTGAGTCTTCACGTGTTTCTTAATGACCTCTGAGAATTTCAAGACCAATAGGGTCACCTATACCTTGTGGTGATTGCTTAAACATTGGAGAATTTGACAGTTTCTGCACCAGTCCAGAACTGTCGTCTTCGATATTTCTAGCATAAAGTGACCTAAACCTTGCTAAAGTTGGAGGTATTTGTCTGTTTATCATAGAGCACATTGAGTTTTATGTTCCCATGTTTTCTTGCTATCATTTGATATCGGTGGAAGCAGCCAAACCCTACTTTGATCAAAAAAGCTGCTTGAGATTCAAGAATTATTTCTCTCTGATTATAACCAGTTTTGACTTAATTCTTGTGGCCATGAGTTACTAACTATACGAGATATAGTTTCATGATTTTTTGGAGTGCTTACAAGTCATGTTAGCCTCAATATTTACCAAAAGAATCTATTATATAGAATTCTAAACAAAAGTATATGTTAAAATGCTCCAATAATAACCATCCATAATGCCATGTGGGTAATAAATGATGCGTTCTATTTAAATCTACATAGAACATAACTATTATCAACTTACATATAGTATAACTAGGGTGTAACCATGCAATTTTTGGAATTCAAATATGATGTACAGCAGCCCGATTAATACATTAGAGCATAAAAAGTTGGGTCAACTCCACAACTATAGGTCCAAAACCCCACAACGATTATAGTTAGCGATGTGTAATGATGAATTCAAGTGAATGTTGTGAAGTTTAGCCATGACAATATATAAATAGACCATATAACATTTCATATATGCTTCTTTGGTTCATAGAAAGAGACACTACTTTTCCCCAAATATGCCTTTAAAATAGTTCAAAATGTGAGAAATGACATATATAGAGATCTCTTATATAGGTTGTATGATCTTATTGAAAAAAATACCATGAAATCTGTTTATTTCTTACTAGCATAAACTTCATATCTGTGTTACTGTTATAAAGCATTGTCATCCAAGTAGAATAATATTGCATCTAGGTTATCTTTCATGTATATTATATTTTTTATGGATGCAAACCTTTCTTAGCAATGGAAAACTCTAGTTGCATGTCAAAGTAACATGTTATTTCTAAGGTTTTAATTTATATAAGCACGCATCACCATTTATGGTCCACGAGACCAATTGTATAGAGCATATATCTCTCACTAACTTTATCCATTTTGCTTCATAGAATGATATTATGGCTTTTTAGCTTCGATCACATGATTTTTGAACGGTGTAAGTGAAAGTCCATGTAGGTTCAATTGGTCATAAGTACCCCATAAATTCTCAATTTTTTGTGCTTCAACCTTACCCTTAAATTATGCAAGCTAACCTAATCAATTAATTTTGTCTTATAGAGAATCATACAAGTAAACTATATGTGAAAGTTGAGATCAAAACTGATTAAGGTGGCACCATTAATAATTTTTAAACTTTCAGTCATTTGGACCAATGATGGTCTGCAACTAGACTGCAGATAGCGGTCTATCTTGATTTTTTATAGTAAAAGTTTTTCATATTTTTCCTTGGTTCTTTTTGCATTGGTTTCTTGATATGAGATATTTTGAGGATGTGATTTTGTAAAATCACACCTTAGGGCACAAATCTAGAATAAACATGAAAGATATAATATAATTGATGCTATCTATTCTAGTACAATCCTCAAGATAATGAACAACAAATATTTTTTGTGAACAAAGTGGTCCAAGAGCTACTTATGTCCCAAAACTCAATTTGAAATGGACTAATATAAGGATATTATCAATTTTTAAATGAACTATGGACCAGTAATGGGTAGGTATAGATATCGTTTTTGATGTTTTTTTACCATGTCTTTTGCTCTTTCCACAAGCTTGTTTTTGCATTGGTTTCATATTCATAATGTGATTTTTTGGAGGACAACCTAGACTCATATATAGCGATGCTATCCATTTGTATAAATTCCCTAAAATTGAAAATAGAAGTAAAAGTCAAAACATCAAATTCAAACTCAACAAACATTTTTCTATGATGGAGGACCTTGTGAACTACTTATACGCCAAATTTGAACTCAAAATTGATTTCCTTCTGAAAGAAGTTGTTTTTATACCGCAACTGCTTTCTGGGAACCAGTACTGGTTCTCAGAAGGCAGAGGACAGTTTTGACCCTGTCATGTTTGAATTGCTCTATCTTCCTTTACAGACTTCGAATTGAGATGTGGTTTTTTGTACCTTGCTCTATATCTCGTGTAGAAAAATAACGTTATAATAAAAAAAAAAAAAAAAAAAAAAATCATTAGGACAGTTTTACTTTGTGTGAACATGAAACTTTTGGTACTTGACCCCCTTGGGTTTGTTAGAGCATAACTCACAAGAATGGGAGCTGACACATTTTTGTGTATTTTTCATGTGAAGCATGACTGCCACATATGAACTCCGAGGAAGGGTTTAGCGAGTTTTTGTGTTCTTGATTTTATATGATTTTTTTGTGAACCTTCAAAATGCCCTTTAATGGTCCATCATGGGACAGGTCTAGTGTTAATAATATCAAAAACCACAAAGCTAACTACATAGAAACTTTTTACATCCACATAACGGACAGATAGACAGCCAGACCGCCAGCCAACTAGGTTTATATGGGTTTGTTATTGAATGGTGCACAGAAGCACCAGAAGAACCAGACAGCATAGAAGCACCAGACAGACGGCCAACTTATATGGGTTTGTTATTGAATGGTGCATAGAAGTTCTTGCTTGTGCATAAAGGGTACGATCTTACTTATCATTCTTGTATAGAATAGTTATTGGTACATTGTAGTCTTAATTCATGTTATGTCAAATGGACAAGAAGAGTCTATCAAGCCGAACTGCTAACGATCTCTTTATCTATACAGCCATGCATCTATCTATCTATAGTTAGCCAGATAATGACTACCATTTGAAATTCTACAACGGTCATCCCATTTGCTTGTGCATAAACATTTGTAGAGTTGGCATAGTTTCAACTATATTCAATGTTGTTCTCTACCTACATTTGTAGAGTTGGCTTGGTTTCAAATGCCAATTCTAAAGTCATGATGACAAAAAGGGAATCGTCCAAAACGGGATTATGTGCATAGTAGTATGACATAATAATCACCACTTAACAAATCCTTCAACAAGTTAATTGCTATATTTTCAAGAGTATACTGCTCAGAGGTGCTATTTAGTAACTATTGGATGTAAATCAGATAAGCATGAAGTGGGAGAAAATAGAGTTTCCAAAGGAAGTATTGATCCATAGAATGTATACACAACATCCATTTGCTTAAGGCAATACATTTAACAACACTTTGTTGAGTTGCAGGTTGCAAATAATGTTGATCTCCTTGCTGCTAAAGAAATAGTTCTCTACGAGGATTACTTTGTGAGGTTTTAGACATTTTGTGGAAACCTCCCCTAGTTTTTTTGGAAAGTTGGGGAGGTTTCCATAAAATATTTATATAAAACAAATAGTAATTAATTTTTGCAACCACCTCATTAAGACGCACGAGGATCGAGATGCACGGGAGGGCAAATCTTGGTCCTCGCTTTTTTTAAAAAAAAAAAAACCTCCCCACCTTTCCGTGGAAACCTCCCCTATTTTCTTAATTGGAAACCTCCCCAGGTCATGCCATAAATTGGGAAGGTTTCCACGGAAAGGTGGGGAGGTTTCCATGGAAACTTCCCCTGTTTTCTAATGTGGAAACCTCCCCAAGAAAGTTGGGGAGGTTTCCAAGAAAATGGGGGAGGTTTCCAGGGAAAGTTGGGGAGGTTTCCGTGGAAAGTTGGGGAGGTTTCCACTGAAGTCCAACCAAATCGAAATCCTGTGTTAAGATTTTAACCCAAAAAGTGACCTCCTAGAAATTAAAGTGACCTCCGAAGGTCACTTTATTGTTGGTTATTCTAGAGCTCGACAACGACAACGATGGTTCATAACAAGAGAGAAGCACCTATGTAACATGAGCGTGGCCTTGCTTGTGCATTCTCTCGTCGCATGATATTCATTTTTTCTTCTTTTCCTTTCCTCTTCTTTATAGCTTTGGAGACCAACCATGCACTCTTGAATTTGACAACCACTCTAGATCTCTTATATGGCTTGTAGGTTAATTCGGACTTCGTTGAGTTTTTTTCATCGTTCGCAAGTTTTTAGGGAGGTCTTACCAGACCAAGCATATACCTTTGATAGAGTACGTAGCTAATTGTAAATATTACCTTTGGAGCAACGGGCAGAATCTAATTATGCCTTAATACCTGTTGGTGAAGCCGGCATAAAGGTAATGCGACTTTTTTCTTCATGTTTTATTGGGTTGCCCGTAAGGGGCAACCTTTTTGTTGTTGGGGGGGGAGGGGGGGGGGTGTCCCTTAGACGGCCTTGATTTAGTTTGGACGAAGTATTTTTTAGCATATTCTACAATATTTTGAGTGCATGGCTTCGATTGTATGGGATTTTCCTTCGGGGGTTTGTGATGATTCTGACGCTTAGACGGTAGCGATTACTTGGGATTTTTCTGGCAGATAAATGGAAGGTGGATATGCAATCCCCTCCGGGGTGACAGGGGCATGGGCGAGGGCATCGGGCAGGGGCATAGGCGAGGGCAGCGGCAAGGGCGAATCTATCGGCTGATGGTGATCTGACCATGTTACCCCTGCATTGGGCGCTGCTGCAGCTGATCGCCCTCAAACTAAGTATGCGCCATTTCTTGTGTTATAATCGTCATCTTTCAATAGGCGGGCTTCTTTCTCATTCAAGTAATTCTAGCCATAAATGATCCGGCTTCTTCTTTGCCTCTGCTCATTCCAAGCTGTTATGCTGTATTGTAGACAACCATGTAGTTCGAAATAGTCAAGAAGGCATTTTCTAGCCAAATTTGGAAGCCAACAATATGACATTTTATTTAAACTAGCAAGACTTGCTATAAAGTTTATATATGGAAGGAGGTGTCTAGATTATGTAGTCCATTTCAAGACGGAACCAAAGAACAACAGTTGCCTCTGTGATTAGGACATTTGAATTATGAAACTACAAGAAATTTATCGCAGAGGCCGCCGCGAACATTTCTTTTGCTCTACTCGTCGAAAGATATGGACCGATGAAATCGAACTAAATGTGTCTAACTTGGAGAACTCTAACCTCCATATTGAAAGCAATGCAAAAATATATACTAATGACGAATATAGTTTTACATATGAGTTTGTTATGCATGTCCAATGTCTTTTGTATATGTCAATGTGGGTTAGCTATATATTCTGCTGGATTAGGTCATCCAGCAATAGCAGCCTAAATATGCTATCACACATTATAATTGCGCTTATAATTGGCTGCAAATTGCCAGGAGTCTGTTTTTTCCTTTTTCGTCTCTCTCTCTCGCTCTCTCTCTCTCTCTCTCTCTCTCTCTCTCTCTCTCTCTCTCTCTCTCTCTCTCTCTCTCGTTAAGGCGCTTGTGATGGCGAAACCTAAAAAAGATGTGGAGAAGTCTGGTGGTCCCAAGACTGTTTCTGCTACTGTAGATGCGTCCAAGTCAGATGTGAGCCCCAAGGAAGGAAAGAATGATAAAAAATCTGCTGGAAAACTGGGGTTTGCTGGGTCGGAATCAGACGAGAAGCATAGAAAACACAGGTCTGCAGGGGAATCAGAAATATCTGTTGGGTCTGCTGCTGTCGGAAAGAATGGGTCGGAATCGTTTGATGGGTCTGCTCTGGCCATTGACGAATCCTCTGCTGGTGCTATTTCTGTCGCTGACACTAAGGGGGCTCCTAAATCTGGGGCTTCCAGGAATAAAAACAAAAAGGGGATTCTTGAACTCGAGGCTCTGCAAAAGAACAGTGAAACAGGAGAATCTGAAAATGAGGAATGGGATTCTAGTGACAGCGGAGCAGAAGGCCAGTTAATGGGAATGCAAGATTTCGGACTGGATCTGAATGCTGCTATGGCTGGAAACGGGATGATGTTATTAGGCCAAATTCTTAATGTGATGCTCAGAATGATGGATATGATGGAGAAATCCCGCAAAGAGGCTGCAAAACGAGAAGCGCAGAATTTAAAGCTCCTCCAAGGTATGACTGATGCTCTTCAATCTCTTAAATCTGAGAATTCTAGTCTGAAACAAGAATTAGAGAAAATGAAAACAACATCGGATGCAAATTTCTTAGCATTACAAAATGAGATGCAATCTGCCAGGAAGCCTGCGACAGATCATGTTGAGATGAATGATCAAAACAGCTTTGGTGAGGTTATTCATAACCTTAACGCGAGAATGAATGAGCTAATTGAGAAGCAAGAACAAGAAAAGAGGGCCTTGAATGTTCGGATCACTGGACTGGCAGAAAAGGAAGAGGAAAATACCAAATTGGATGTGGAGGAGTTTATTTCACATCACTTGCAAGTGCCAAGAGGAGGTGTGGTAAGTGCATATCGGGTAGGAAAGAAGGATTATGGTACCCGTAACATTGTGGTTAGATTTGCTAATGAAGAAGCTAAAATGCAAGTCATGCAAAAGCGTGCTTTATTGAAGGGCCAGAATATATGGATTAATGATGATCTCACCCAGCCACAGTTTCTGCAGCGGAAAGAGGAATTGCAAAAAATGAAGGAGGCTCGGCAAAGTGGCAAAGCAGCTTTTTGGAGGAAGGGGAAGGCAATTATCTCAGAATAGGGACACAGGACCATCAGGTTTTGCACGTGGAATGTCAATGGTAAAGTTGATGAAATAGCTTTGCTACACGACATTCTCGAATCATGGGATGTTATTTTTGTAGTAGAAACACATGAACATGAGGAGCATGGTCTTCCAGATATGAAGGATTTTACATTAATGCATTCAGTTTGGAATAAGAAAGGTTGGAGGCGGAAAGGATATGGCGGAATAGCATGTTACGTCCGAAACGAACTACAACACATGTTCTCAGTTGTTAAGAAGAACTCAAGTAAACATTATATTTGGCTGCAAACTAAGGGAGTAGATAAGACACTTTATATAGCAGGTTGTTATTATCCACCCAGGGAATCCCCTACCTATGCATCTGATAATATGGATAGGGATGATCCATTTCATTTTTTGGAGCAAGATGCAATCGATTTTATGAAAAGCGGAGATATAGTGATAATGGGAGACTTTAATAGTAGAATTGCAGATAGACAGGCTTATGTTGCAGCAAATTCAGGTGATCCCATTTGGATGGAGGCACTTGATGCAGAGGAGATGTATGCCAGTGGATTATCTAGGAGAACGGATGATGGTTGTCACGAAGTTCAGCCTCAAGGTATGCATTTTTTGAACATGTGTAGTGGTCTTGATTTGATTATCTTGAATGGAATTGAAAAATTTCCCAATTCAAGAAAATGTACATCAAAGGGATCTTTGGGGAATGGTATCAGTGTAGTGGATTTTGCTCTAGCTGGAATACATATGTTGTCCAATATATCAAATTTCTTTGTGGATGATAGCCTGCCCATATCAGATCATTTCCCGGTAGTTATGCATATGCAAATAGAAGATACAGGGTTGTGTGCTTCGCCCAATGTTGGGTACCATGCTGGGATATATATGCATGCAGGTAAAATGAATGAGTATAAACTCCTTTGCGAGCAGCGTTTTAAAGATGTAGTGTGGCCAGAGAATATAAATGATATGGACAAATTACTTACTACAATGCTTATTGATGCTGCACATGATTGCTTTGTTTCACAAAGAAAGGCTAAGGGGCTACCATGTAATAGGTGGTATGATGCAGAATGCAAAGCAAAGAGGTTGGAATTTAAGATGTCCATATCTGCAGACAAATGCAAGATAAGAGATGAGTACCGTAAGCTAGTCAGAAGAAAGAAGAGAAGTTATTTGCAAAAAAGACAAGAAGTATTAGTTGGTGAGCTATTGGAAAACCCAAAAAAGTTTTGGTCGAAATTAAAGGTGAAAAAGAATCATGAAAATGTATTGGAATTAAATGCTTTGATGCAGCAGATAAACAAGATATATCATGTAGAAGGTTTGGAAGATAACATGGAGCGAGGACAAACATGTTTTGAGTTTACCGAATTGGATGTTCAAGGAGGATTACAGAGTTTATCTTGTGGGAAAGCAGCTGATAGTTTTGGCTTATAAGCACGAATTCATTAATTAGAGAAATTTGGAATTCTCGTTTAGCATGAAATAGGTTAGCGGGTAGCCATATAGTGCAAAAACTACTACCAATTGAGTAAAAGTTGGCGTTTTTTTGCACAAATTCTGCAAATGCTTCAGTCTTATTCGGAAATATAGTTTTTACTGCTAATGCAAAGGTTCACCGCGAGTATAACGTAGTAGGAGGGAGTGTGAAAACTTCTCGCAAGAAGCGCGAACGCAATGTTTCGCAGCTGAAAGGAGACGAAAGAATGTGCCTTTTATTAAAACCATATGAGAGTATTGTGTTAAAAGAAGGTACCGAGGAGCAAGGATATCACACAAAATTCAGTATTTAAAGCCATGTAATTGCTACAGAGGATCGCGGTCGCGATTATTTTTAGCATTAAACATATGGTAAAAGATATGGGTAAAGACAAAACCAAAGTTTTCGAAACAAAAATTTCCATTGAAGGAAGTAATATACAACATAATTCATCGATTGAAGGAGATAATTATTCGATTGTGTTTGAGATACTTGATCGTGTATCACACCCACTTCATTGGCCATGCGATTGACATGCTCTCTACCCAATTCCATAGCTTGTGTTGTGTCCATCTCACGAATAACTGCGATCTCGGAACTACAACACCCATGGCCTTTTGCGATCTTGTTGTAGATGTGAATCGGGCTCCCATTCTTCATCGTCCATCGCGATTGCTCCCGCCTATAAGTTCGTTTTTGCAAGTAGCTCAGCAGCAGTAGCATTCTGATGTGGATGATAGAGCTTCTGCTTCTTGCTTGTGTGTACGATGCTCTCGTGCGGACCCAAGAACCTCATCTTGGTCAATGTCCATGTGCGGTTGGTCCGCTTCCATGTGCTTTGGGTCTGTTTCCATGTGTTCTACGCCCACGTATTCAAACTTATGTTCGCCTGTCAAGAAAGGCATGTACCCATCAAGCTTCTCATTAAGTGCATTCAATTTTTGAAAAGTAGGCTCCAGGGCTTCTATACCTTTTCCGTCTCTTCAAGCAAGCGCTTTGTTTCTTGCATTCTCTCTTCGTAGGACTTAGCATCGAGGTTTTCCAAAATGGAATCCAACTTTGATAGATCGTGTTTGGGGGTGATACCGATGTCGGGTTGAGCTGGATCAGGGTCAACATTCTCGCTTCGGCTCTTCCTCAAACCCATCGGCACTTGGATTGGCCATCTTATCAAGCGTTTCAAAGAACGCCCTCAGGAAACGGCACACTTTACCTGAACTTTCGAAAGCCACGCTCTTTTTGCCTTGCATAAGAGCAACACGAGAAGCCGTCCCAGCCAAAAAGAAATCCAGAACACAACCATCAGTCGGCACCAGCTGTTCAACAATATGGTAGGCATAGGAGGTTTTAAATTTGGCATTTCAATACAAGATCTCCTTCCATTGCCGCCCATTTGAATCTTGGTTTGCAGTAAAAAAAGTCGATATTTCTTTTTTATCTTCTCGTCGGCATCCTCATTACACGATTAGCGGCATTGGAGGCAATGGTGTTGACTTAGGAGCCTTTTGCCGGTGTGGAGATAGGTGAAGCTCCAACTCTGGTTGCACAGGTGCTACACGAACATCACTCCTGTTAATGCACATATGACTAATAAAGTACTGATGTTCTTTCACCCTTCGTTTGCTCTCCCATCCCATTTCTTCATAGGAACCTAAAGATAGGTAGCCACCGCCCTGAATTTGCTTCCCCGATTTGCACAAAGCAATTGGGCAAATTCATCGGCGCATGATAATGACCAAGTGATAAACTTTGGCATCCGTCATGGTAGCTATTCTTGTAAATAGATCTCGTGTATTTCTTGCAAT
Source organism: Isoetes taiwanensis (assembly GCA_021234155.1). Classification (NCBI taxonomy): domain Eukaryota; kingdom Viridiplantae; phylum Streptophyta; class Lycopodiopsida; order Isoetales; family Isoetaceae; genus Isoetes; species Isoetes taiwanensis. Next base: position 4,792,999 of record JAJEKV010000003.1, on the reverse strand, counting down.
CCCATACCTTGTTTATCCCTCGGATGTCAATAAATATCGATTGTCGCATTCTCTGACACTTGGGAGGAAGTAGGGATGCCATCCTTTGTCACTGCTATGACAATATTTTTCTTTTCCTTTCTTTTTCTAGCCTCTTCTGGCTTTAGAATATTCCTGATTGGCTCCAAAAAGGCTACAGGTAGGTTACCTAGTGTATGATCCTTGTTATAGTTAGCCTTCACGTACTCTGTATCGGTATCTGATATATCCAGTATTCTCTGTTCAGTGAAATCAGGAAAAGCCTGAAGCAATTCCTCCCAGCTATCGAAATCCTTTTGCAGCAAATTTGAGGCATAAGACAAAATTTCGCGCCTCATAAAAGTGAGGGTTCTCGATGTCACGTTGCCCGTTATGCGCAATCAAATCTCCGCTATAACCCGACCGCACCTTTAAATAGGTCTTGCCTTCTATAATCTCATCGAAAGTTTGTGACAACTCTGCGATTCGACATACCTCGTGAGCAACCGGAGCCGTGTCTTGTTAAAGAAGTCTTTGGATGGCTTGTCCGAAACTCACCATGATCGCCATCGAGTTTCACGACTCACCCACAGACCGGCAACTTCCATTAACTTCTTGAAAACCTTCTCATCCATAAAAATGAATTGCTTTTCATCCTTAAGCTCCTGCACTTTCAAGGTGGTCGTTGCAATTTCATGGAAATCCTGCAGAAGCAATTTCAAGGTCATCAAGATCGCGGCCGCGAACTTGGCGAGTAGAAAACAAATAAATACCTTCCAAGCTGAAGTTTTAGCTGTCCCTATAGGTCCTTGTGGAGGGCAACCATAAGCCTTGTGCTGATGACGAAGTTGTTGCAGTTTTTCAATCAGTGGCTCTCTGTACACGGTGTTTGCAATTACCGTTGCATTGAATACTCAACTCTATATATTCCTTTGTGCGTAAGATTTCCGTCAAGCACCCTCGATCTTCTTCTAGCATATACTTTGGCAAATTCTCGTTCTTTGCTTTCGAACTCGCCGACGACCGAACAAAGGAGTTGTGCAGCACAAATACTGTGGTTGCCAGAAATAATATAAAATTTCTTGCCCTTCAAATCTTCTGGATTGCTCCATGTCACCCTCCTCCTGAAAGATAGACAACCGTCAGGTCAAATCTACATAACGAGTGTCCAAAAGATAAAGAATTAGTTACCCGGTAATAGGGTCAAACGAACGGCGTCGCCAGGGGTGAGGACCTCTGTCGGGTATGTCTTGAAGCTTTTAACCAGAGTTTGAACATGGTCATTTGACCGCATTCTGTGTGTCAAGTTTGCTGGTGCAGGTTCACAATCAAAAATAGAAATCTTTGTAAACCAATTAACCCCTAAGGGGTAGAACCTTTTGAACTGTTCAAGCTTCTGAGTGGTTTGCTCTGCCATCTTGCGTTCCTCTTGGATTGAACTTCAACTTCGATTGGAATGGCAGGTGCTTGGGGCCATGTCAATGCTAGTGTAGAGGAGGCATTCGTAACTGCGGGGGGGGGTTTGAGAACTGCTGGGCTGCGGGCTATCCTCATTAGGTGTCAGATTCTTAAGGCTAATTTTGAAAGGAGGGAATTTTTTTGGAATAAATCCACCAGATGTATTGCTATCTGGGGCCTTCATAGCAATAGGAAGAGTAGGGTTAACAATACCGGAGGGGTTTATCGTGGATTGTGGTTCTTGAGCAATTTCTTTTGGTCTTTGAGGTCTCTCCCAAAGTAGCAATAGGCTTCACACTCTTTTTCTTGGCCACGGCTCTTAGCCAATTGGTGTCCATCACGGAGGGCATCTTTCGCCCCGAACCGCTTTCAAGGCAGGCACAGCTTCGGAGGCTTCTTGTCGTAGACAAACCATTTTTCGCATGTCGAGAACCCGAGCAATATGTCTCTGTTTCCCTTTATACCCGACAAAAGAGAGATTCATAGGATGGCAACAACCAGCCATACCCTTAGCCGACGTCGGACGTTTTTTCCCTCAATGGCTGGCTTGTTCATTTCATTTTGGCCGTCATCAAAGGCGGGTCATAATTGCGCCATTTCAAAATGTACTCGAAACCGCAATGCTTGTGGGTCCTCAATGTCGCATATGATGGCATCTTGCACATTGTTCTTCGTGCCTTCCCACATTGCCACCACTATGCCAACTTGTTCAACGCCCCAGTTTTTTTCGGTCGCTGAAAACAGGCCACAGGTCCTTTTCTGCGATCACCCTTAATGTGCGGTATAGCCCTGCAGGCAATCTCGATACACCATTTCCTTTCATTGGAAGGGGTTATAATACGGACTGGCTCGACATCTGGTCCTCGGAAGAGAGCAAGTGCTGTAAACAAAAGCCTGTAGTGAGTGCCTGGTAGGCTGCATAATGTGGTGCAATAAAAAGGTTTAAACCATCAGAGAAACGCGACCAGCGATCCCGCCAAGCGGCTAAAATAGAACTCCACACAAATCGGCTGCGACTTTGTGTAGCACTTAACACGGCAAGAAAACATCATTTGTCGCGAAACTAATGACCTACTACACTAGTACCGATAAACATCGCAATAAAGAAAATCTATGCTCACCGCATCGGGCGTCAGCGATCTTGATGAGCAGCTACACTTATGAAGACCGCTATCTAGAAATTATAAAACCAATCAAGCAAGACCCATGTCAGCGATCTTGATGAGCAGCTACACTTATGAAGACCGCTATCTAGAAATTATAAAATTTATCAAGCAAGACCGCGATGACGATCTTGCTGAGCATCTATACTTATGAAAACAATAGAAGTTCTAGTAGGCAAGATCGCGGCCGCGATCTTGCTGAGCTGAAATGTTAGAAAATACCTTCTCTGAGGGAGTCCTTAGGTGCCATGGGATCGCGGTGGCCGGCTCAAGACGAAATATGGGTTTTGGAGTGGGTCGGGGGAGCCGGAGGTCGAAGCGCTTAGGCTTGAATGAAATCGCGAGTAGAAATTAGTTTTGAATGTTTTGAGTTTCAATTTATAGAACGCAGGCCGCTGAAATTAAATGCCCGCCCCTCATGATGGCGCTGCGGAAAAACGTGCCAGCCATAATGGCGTTTACCGCCGGCGCCCGTATTTATTCCTCGACATTAACGCGGTCGTGCGAATATACCCGTCAGGAAAGGCCAAGAAACCGCATCTGAAAGGTCTTTATCCACTTGGGCGTCCGCGTTCAATTTCGGTCATAATTTCGGACTCGACACTTCATCCAGCCATAAATGCCTCCAAAATATCCGGTTTCTGGACGGACGGACAAATGATCGCAAAATTTGAATTCGAGAACAAACCAATTCGGAGAAAGGGGAAAAGCCAATTCAAATTTCATTGTTTTGCAAGATCTTCGGTATTTGGAGTTGGGCGCTTCTAAGCCGGGCCAAGTTTGGGCAAGGATTTGCCGCGAATTCGCGATCCATTGAAGGCGCTCGACGAGGGCGCCGATAATCCGCTTGTAATCCGCCACTACACACTCGAATTCTCGCGAATCGCGATCGAATTCGTGGTTTTTCGCCGAGGTAAAAGGCCTATTCTGATGCATATCCCTCACTGAAGTGAACTCAACGTATCAGTAATGCACTGAATTTCAATTATAACTGCAACCTCCGAGTCTCTGCACTAACATTCACTATGTATTGCATGGATTGATAAGATACCTCCTGATACTTTGTTGCAACTATGTAAAAATAGATGTTCTAAGCAAAACTGTGCACTCTGGTGTGTTTATTATACAATGTAAACGTGTTTCAAGTATATGCTTTCTTTCTCTATGTGGATGAAACTAAACACTGTTTTTATGACACTAAACACCGTATTCTGTGAGGTAGGAGTAATGCCTTATTCTGTAAGTCAATCGTTTAACTTTGGTGCTCCACGAGATCGCGGTCGCGATACCTTCAACCATCTACACTTGCTATTGACCAAAGAACTCCCAGATATCGATAACTTTGAGTTGAACCCACTAGCTAGCCTCGAAATTTGATTTGCACGAGTTCTTATTGAAACAGCTAGTGTGAATGCTTGCAAATAGCGCGACCGCGTTCTTACCCATGCTCGATAAGATCGCGGTGGCGAAAGTCGTGACCATTTCTTATTTTTCAGTTCATATTTTTTGTAGTGGTTTATGATCACAGTGCTTTCTGCTCACTAGGATCGCGGCCGCGCTATTCACGACCTCTTGTTTGGAGGATGGCTGATGTAATTCCGCCAGATCTGCTTTGGGGAAAAAGGTGGCGAAGGAAGAGTCCACAATTTCGGCGCCATCACAATTCGATTCGTCGGGAGGGTATGGTTGTCGTTTCAATTGTGAATGTTCTGGATGGACAGTTACCGCTACCAATTCCCGAATTGGAAATAGAAAAAATGGGTGAAGCTGTGGGGACTTTTGTGTTGTGGTACAAGAAGGACATTGTTGCTCCACTAGATAGACATGAGGAAGCTTGCACCCCACCAGGTCAGATAAAAAGGATAGACTGGCAGGACAGAGGGAATGAGGGGTTAGCCACTAATGAGATGAATCATGTGCAAGGGCTTTCTAGAGATGAGTTAGTTGAGAAGGCGTGCACACTCATGCATGAATCTTTGCTACATGGCTTATGCCTATGGTGTTATCGTTTTTGCCGATCCAAACCATCTTTGGTCCGACGTGAAGTTAGGGGAAGGCTCGATAGTCTGCTACTATCATGAACATTTTTCCAATGCGAAAAAAAGATCTCTATGCGCCGCCAGCACGTGCGTAAATGCCCCAACTGCATGACCTTGTGAGATGGCCCATAGCCCTCGTGCTCGTTGATAACATTCCAGTTTCTACTCTTGTGGTTGCGGTGAAGGAGAAGGATGTGGAGAATGAACCTTACTCCATTAGACCCGAAATTGGCATCACCAAAAAGAGACCTTACAGCATGGTCAATCGGAGACCCAGAACACGCCAAAGACTGAGACTAAATGTGAAAGAAAAACTAGTCTTTGAGGCTATTCTAGACTTCAGGTCATCACCGTCTTTGCATGAAACGATCTTTGTGCAAATTTTACATCCCGGAGATAGCTTGCATGAGAACCTTTTCTTTGGAACATGAAGTCCTCTGCGCGACAACTTTTGCATATAACATGCTAGATCTTTGCTCGAAAATGGTGTAGTCCCAAAACCGATGTTGAATAACAAACGGTGTGCGTGAAAGCATGGCATAAAGCCTATGGCATTCCCATTTCCACTTTTTACAAGTGGAAGAAGCTCTTCAATGACGGCCACAGAATTGCTGAGCACGGAAATACTGGGTCTAAGAAGCCAAGATCTCATACTTTGGCTGGCAATGCTGTGCTATCCATGTTCATAGATGAAAACGCAGAGACGATGCCACACCGCTCGAAAATTACGAGCGAGGGTAGCAGACAAAATGTTAAGAGGCTACCTTCAGTCTTGACTAAGAAGGATATACACCAAGAAGTAGATATTTCCGTTACAGAGATGACAGGCAAGCATATTTCTCCTTCGTCATTTCTGTCTGCTTGGAAAGAGAATCATTCAGAGGTAGCAATAGCTAAGAGGATAGCATTTTCCAAGTGTAACACCTGTATTGTCATAAAGGAAAAGCTTGCTAAGACCAGAGATCCAAACGAAAGAAGGGTACTTGCAATAGAGAGAAAATCACATATGACGGCCCAGATTTCATGCAGGAGCCTTTACTGGTCCTGGAGAGCTTTGTCGCATAGATCTCCTGAGCACGCTTTAACCATTATACATGATAAGATGGATCAGAATAAGACCATGGTCCCTCGTCTAGAGAAGCTAGCAAAGTCTGTATGGAGGGGTGAACGACTGAAGGTCAGTGTTACAGGTGCTCTCATGCACGGCCATGGTATAGGTGCCTTGGGCCACTTCTCACTGGACCTCTGGCCTGATGATTCTAATTTTCATGTGGGATCCTTGAATCATACCTTGAAGACACTGGAGAATAAATCTGAGGATAATTGGGGCCATTTGAGAGATACTGATCGTCCTGAAAGCAGCTGGGGTGCAGCAATTTTAAACACAGATAACCTTAGGACAAAAATGATGAATGGCAGTAGAAATGATTTTATGCCTCCTATCAAAGGCCCCATGGTAGCAAACAAGTTGCCTAGAAGGCTTTACTTGCAGCTAGATAATTGCTCAGTCGAGAATAAGAATAGATATCTTTTCTCTTACTTGTCATACTTGGTTTGGTTAGGTGTATTTGATCAAGTGCAGCTGGGATTCATGATGGTTGGACACACCCACGATGACATAGATGCCCTATTTGGAAACTACTCTACTCTAATGAGAAGATCAGATGCATTGACTATTCCAGAGCTTATGCAACTCTTCAGGCAGTGTAGTTCAAAGGCTCCTTCACCTTACCTTGTGACAGAGGTTCCTGATTGGAAGGAATTCGTGAAAGGATTTATCCCTGATAAGAAGGACCGTTTATGTGGTCACTTGGAACCTCTACTCTTCAAGTTTTGCATGAAGGATGGATGGCCACTAATGTTCTACAAGATGAGGCGGGGCATAGGGAGTGGCTCCACTAAAAGGGAATCAGAATGTGGAAGGAGGATGCCCAAGGTTTACCTATGATTCCGAGAGGGTCACCTAAGGTCCCCGCACCATATGGGAGCTTGAAAGATATAGGTGCATTAAGAGCTTCTATTGCCAAGTACATGATGCCGGGCAGCCTATTTCTAGAGCTGGCGATAAGTCATGGTCCAACACATATATGAATGAAGTTATTGACTACTGGTCCACCTTGCTGCGAGTGCTTGGTGACGTGCAGCCCGGTAGAGCTGTCATTCAGATTTCTCGCCCAAAGACTGGGCAAAGTGCATTGGAAGAACCCGAAAGAGTGTTTGTGGATGAGCACATTGAAGCATCTCATTACATAGGGCCTTTCGGGTAGACCCAAGAACCCAGTTGAAATATTCGACCCCTACCAAGATGTCAAGAAGGGAATGCTCTTGCTAATCGAGACCACATGATAAGCGCCCGACATGGATGGCTTTTTGCGAAGAGGACCCGATGAGAGGACCCTAATCTCCCACATTATGAAGAGGTGTTTGTCTCTTGGTTTGAACCTTTGTTTTAAAGGGAACCTCATATGCAATGCAGTATAGGGATTGTTGGAGCAAGAATTGGAGACCCAATCCTAATGACCCGCCACGCTACCAACCTTTGAAAACAATAGACTATGGTTGGGCCGTAGAGACCAGGCCAGTAGTGTTCGGGCTCAGTTGCAAGAATTAGTGGCTAAAGAAGCTAAGGACGATGATGAGAACTCTTGAGGTATGCAATGCTCTTTTACATAATTACTATATCATTCATAACATGAAAGTTACAATAGACTAGTTATTATTTGTTACGCTCTGCGTTTTCCATCTCAACACAAGAGCTCTTACACTATACAATGCTAAACAGGTGATTCATTCATCTTCAGGATCTGTAGTAGTGATCCCTGATATCTCATAGCTCATTTTTCCAGAAGCCAAATCAGATGGATCATTACACGAATTGATGCAGGGCAACGAATCTCAGCGCCCAAAGCTTTTCTTCACAGATAGGGATCAAGAAGAAGATGCCTGTCTAGGCAACCAACAAGATCAGAGTGGCTCATTGAGCACTTGATCGCCTCGATGTGGTGAATTGATGAAGGCAAATAATCCATGTGAGAGGAATGAACTTTAGCCCCGAAGTGAGAAGCTTTTATAGTGAGGTAGAATTATTGAGGTGAATTATTGGGGTAGACTTCGGCGCCATTATTGCTCGTGTATAAGACCGTTGTATAAATACAAGTATAATACATCTTTCGTATGGATATATGTATGCGTACTAATATGTATGTTTCAAAACATGTTTGCTTGGCTTAATTTAGCTATGATTGAATTCAATGACGACTTTCGCGTAATAAGTGGAGGTGGGATAGCACATCGTTACAATATACTTTCGTTAAGGTGCGTGATATTACATCCTTAATCAGAATGCTATTACATCCTTACTTAGTTATTAGGTACCCATGTCATTATTACATTATTAGCGGTGCGTGATTCACTCGTTATCAACATCAAAGCTCGTGATGCCATTCAGCTCATAGATCTCCGATCGGGAAGCCGATAAATATGGACTTTAATGCGAAAGTGAGCTTCCGCAAGCACTAGCGGTCCATCAGCTTTAGATAAGAGCCATGGATCAAGCTTAACGCTATTTCTAGCGCATTCGCCTGTGATCGTTGTAGCTCAAGTAACACTTGAAAGAGCGGATGTGCTCTGGACGAGGCATCGAGGAAGCCATGGAAGATGAATGGCCTCTACCCCCTCGTGAAGCCGTTTTTATAGTGAAGTAAAATTATTGATGTGAATTATTGGCGTACAATGTAGGGCCATTATTGAGCTTATACGAGTGTCATGTACACGTACAAGTATAACACAAAATTTGTATGTATATGTGTATGTTAATTACCTCATGTTTGTTGGGGTCGAGTACTAGGTGAAAGTATTCGTGCTTGAGCAAATAAGGTGTGCTCAAAATTCTCAAAATTGCGTTATTTTATCCAATTAATGAAATCATGCTTTTATGTGCAGAAATGATTAAATGGGCAGGTGTGTCTGTGATGAAAGCAACGGTGAAAATAATGAATAAAGCTTTGAAAACTGGTTTTCCGGCATCATGGCAAATTAACAGAGTTGTACCTATACATAAAGCTGGGGATTTGAAAGATCCGAATAATTATAGAATGATAATGATTGGAAGCTTGTTTTCCAAGCTATTTGCTACATTAGTTGAGAAGCATATTAGTAGATGGGCTGAAAGTAATGAGGCGCGAGCTCAAGGACAGGCGGTATTTAGGCCTAAAAGATCAACCACAGACCATTTAGTCACAATAAGGGTGGTGATGGATTCAATAAAGAAAACGAAAAAACCTCTTTTTGCTTGTTTTGTGGATCTGGCAAAAGCATTTGATATGCTAAGAAGGAAAAATATATGGGAATACATGCAGCATATTGGGGTCCCAATAGAACTTAGAAGTGCAGTTGCAGTACTATATGAGCAGGTATTAGTCCGCTTATCCTTTCCACTGAATCAGCAATGCACGGATGAGGTAATTAGTAATATTGGTGTGAAGCAGGGATGCCCGCTGTCACCTACACTATTTGGTTTATATATAGATCAGCTGGAGGCGTGGCTACATGAACATGGGGGTGGTGGAACTACCATTGCAGGGTATGTGCTTGTCTTATTATTGTATGCAGATGATATTGTTATGTTCTCTCGAAGTGCAACAGATATGCAGAAAAACTTAGATGTGCTTGCCAGGTTTTGTGACGCTACTGAAATGAAGGTAAATTTGGGTAAAACAAAAATTTTGATTTTTGGCACCAGATCGCGGGACTATTATTTTCATTATAAAGGAGAGCAGGTGGAGATAGCAAAAAATTACAAATATTTGGGTCTTGTGGTTGATCATAATTACAGTTGGAATATTGCAGTTGAACAGAGAATAGATGCGGGAATAAAATCACTTTTTGCGCTACAAAGGAAATGCAGAAAAGCAGAAATTGTGGATTGGAAACTTAAAAAGATGCTTTATATATCTTTGGTCCGGTCAGTGATACTGTATGGTTGTGAAACTTGAGGACCCGGTTTATCATTGGAACTGTGGAAAAGGATCGAGAAAGTCCAAAAGAAATTTCTTCTTACAGAACTAGGTGTAAAGATGCAGACTCCCCTTCCCATGATGCTAGCTGAAGCTGGAATGATGCCTTTAGAGTTGGAAGCATTGCATCAAACACTAAAGTATCTGAATCGGGTACAAAAAATGGATCACGATAGGTTGCCACATTTGGCGATGATTCAAAGCAGTTTGAAGGGATGGTATGCTAGTATAGGAGAATGGGCTCGGAAATGGGGGATGGAATTAGATGAAATACCCGTTGAAGAGAAGGAATTGGAAGAATACATTTTTAATAAAGGGAAACAGAAGTTATAGGAAAGACCTGGAACTAAGATGATCTTTTATAGAGATTGCATTAATCTAGATATGATGGAAGCACCACACCTTGCAGGAAGATTGTCATATTTTAAAAGACACTTGATATGCAGGTTGAGACTTAGTTCGCACCATTTGGGAGTGGAAGTAGGAAGATGGGGGAACTTTTCGCGACATAGACGTACATGTAAAGTGTGTGTGACAGATGACATTGAAGATGAAGCGCACCTTATATTAGAATGTACTGCTTATCAAAATTTGAGAGGGATGTATGGTATTACATCGGGTTTATCCCTACGAGAATTTTTTGAACTACCAACTGAGATTATAGGAGGTTATTTAACTGAAGTCATGCAGGTGAGAGAATTGTCTATCAAAAGCTATAAGCATTTACTGGAAATATATGATGAGGAGGAGAGCACATCTAGTGGTATTCTTTGTGATACACTGGATGGGTAGTAGAGGTGATTTGTATGTGTAATGATTGTAGTGGTCCTCTAGACCTGATGGTCTCATGGACATAAATAAAATCATATCATATCATATCTCTCTCTCTCTCTCTCTCTCTCTCTCTCTCTCTCTCTCTCTCTCTCTCTCTCTCTCTCTCTCTCTCTCTCTCTCTCTCTCTCTCTCTCTCTCTCTCTCTCTCTCCCTGTGGGAAGAATGGTTACTTAAATCCCCCTCACGCCTAATAAATGGGCGAGCCCCAGTATCATGTTCGGACTTGGTGCATGATACTGACCATTGTACTTGCAATTTGCGATTGGATTATTTGAGTGCAATAACTTATGATTTGTATTTTGCAGTTATCTTGGCCTTGCACTTACAATTCATGATCGTGATCTTAGATGCAACAATTTATGATCTGCTTTGTCTAGTTGTATAGTTTATTCGAGCTAATGTTCTTGACGATACACGAGTGCCATGCTATAAAAAACATTAATAACTACGATTATAGTTTAAGATTCTATATAAACTTTCTTCTGCTTTATTCGAGTTGGAAACAAAATATATTCTCCTTTATCTGTTAATTTAGGCTGTGGATTTAGTTAGCTTAACCTACAAAACCTAGATAACGTTGCGTAAACTCCTATGTCCACTATTGCTGGTCTAAATTTTAAGAATGTGTTGCATATTACTCGTAGAATTTATAGAAGACACATATGAAGGGATCAACATGCACTTTTGGATAGTCAAATTTGCAGAGAATCTAGTGGAATATTGAGTGGATTCAAGCGCAAGCCTCAAAGAGAGAATCTAGTGGAATATTGAGTGGATTCAAGCGCAAGCCTCAAATACTATTGAGTGAATCTAGAGAACCTCAAAGACTATTCCACACAGGTTTTCCCCATGTCCATGAATTGCTCTGCCAGCCTTCACTTGAAAATCTCCAAGTTGGTATTGAAAACCCTGCAATAAAGACCATTATATTTATTAGGTCTCCCTTTGCCAAGATCTTCAAGTTTTTTGTATTAATATGAGGATGCTTGTCTCAATTGAACACCACAAACATGCACCCAGATAAAAATTTAATTGCGAAAAATGATACCTCAAAGATAATATTTAACCTATTTTGATAGGCCTGAATGCTTGCATCAGCTTCTACAATCATATGCTCATTTCGTAATACAAAGTAATGCTTGCTAGGATTTCCTGAGAATGCCATCCCAAGAAGCTCACGGGCACAATCAATTGGAACGTCTGCAGAAAGCAAATAACTGGTTGGTTATTAATGTGTATGCGATACAATTGGACTAACCGGAAAACAGTTATGCTAGTCTATGTATGTGATCAATCCGGCCATTTTGCAAGTAACCCTATTTCGTGAATTAACAGAAAGCATGTGCTGCGAATTCTGGTGTTCAAATATCTGCATAACCACAAGTCTAAGTCTATTTCAAGGCTTACATACCTATCAGATCATAATCTTGCTCAAGCTACTATCCCCACGAAAATACCATTAACATTTGTAGAAATGCAACATTCTCAGTTGAATGTAAGATGAGTGGCAATTCATGTCCGTCCTCTAAGAGTAACCCACTGCCACAACCAACACCATGCATGTCCATTCTTGGTGTACAGTGCAAGCACATGATCATTACTTCAAATTGGCCTTCCTGGCTATGATCGAAGTTATTACATATTAATCATTAGATTTTGCAAGTTAAAATTGCTAACTATGTAGAGATGATTATTGCAAGTATTCTCCATGACATTAACAACTAGGGTTACTGTCCCTCATCTTCTTCAACATATTTGTTATCCAGCAGCAAAGCATCACTCTTGGCAGAGGTAAACATCCAATATCCAAAGATGCCCGATTTTGACTCTTCTCCTAAGTTCTCAACGATGTGTCAAGTAGGCGCAATGGTCCGCATATTCTTGCTTATCCGCAAAGGATTCCGGATGCCCGCCATCAAAAGACCATTATATAAAAGATATAGCAGACCTCCAAACATTCTTTCACCTATCGCCAGCCTACTTCTATTATCCAAACCGCACAACCTGATTTATGATCATAAGCATCCCCAAAATTATCACTTTCCTAGTACATTAAATTCAATTCTAACAAGATCACAGTTTCTTCATCTATGTCCATGCACATTCCATGACGGTTATAAAGCAAGGCTCTATGTTCGGATAAAAGGGAGGCAAAGATATGTTTGTAAAACATTGTCAATCAAGAGAGAACTTTATGACTTAATAAAAATTTGTTATTCGGGCACGGACACGCCCCAAATAACATAGCCCGACATTGCTATGTTGCTTAATTGCGCAGACACTATATGGGGAAGTAGACATTGATTTTTGTTCAACAAGCGAGTAGAGATAAGATGGCTAAATGAGAAGTCGGTGGTAAGTATACCTCGTTGCATAGGGCGATGTTGTCTTTGCAATAACTCGCCAACGTCTGCCCTAACTCCCCCATGCTCTCTAAACTTTTCAAGCAAATCCGGGAGCGTTTTGATGGCGGGCTTGTGTACTGAAGGCGATTGCCGAAGAGAGTACCCTGCGAACAGAATTATATCAGTGGGAAATTTTGATCACAATGTGTCTGAACTCCTTAAATATCATTGCATCAAATCCGCGTGATAATGGCGCTTCAAAATACTGAAAGCAAGCATACCATTTCACAGGCATCTCCTTGTTTGAGTCGTTGTAGAATGCTCTTGAGCTAGCTTTCAAAAGCTAATTAGGGTTTTTGAACCATAGGTCTCGAACTTTATGCCGATGGAGAAGGCGTTAAAAGTCGTGGGTATGTCCAGATGTAGGGTGAGGACTTGGCATGTATTCATATGATATGCTTGTTGTTGGACGCCTGAGATTTTCCTTCAGCCCTGGAGCTATGGGACTCTGTCAAACAGTCACGATTGTAGCAGTTTTGGACCAAATGGTAGCAGCAATGGCAAAGGCGATGGAGACAGTGGTACTGGCGCAGAAAATAATGATTTTCCATTAGACAACATTTTGCTTCCGTTGTAGGAGAGGCTGATGCACATTTCAAGCAAAGGTGCATCAGGGATTTGTTCCGCTCCTGCTCGCCTTATTATTTGTTCCGCTCCTGCTCGCCTTATTATTGTGCCGAAAATAGGGGACTCACCCGAAATCTTAGCCTGAAAACTGAACCGGAATTTTGTACCCAGGAAAAAGAGAGTCACGTGTCATCAAATTAAGTTAGAATAAAAGAATCGAATCTTTGGAAGGAGAAATTTTGTTGAGCAGAAAATTTCACAAAGAAATTTTTCGGGCCGCCGGTGACCTGGCGGCAGCTGAAAGTGGCGGAGACGAGCGGCGCCGCCAGTCAGTCGGTGGCGTCGCTTTAAAATTTCAAGTGAAATTTTCTGCTCAACAAAATTCTCCAACGAAAAAAAAAGGGGGCTTCAAATTTTGTCCCCGATCTTCTCTTTCCTGCAGTTTTCCGGCAAGATGTGTTGGCGGCGCCGCTTAACCTGGGACGGCAAGGGCAGCTTCAGATCCGGTGGAGTTCAACATAAAATTACATAGTTTAAAAACCTGTCGTTTGGGGCCGAAATTTGATGCCCCCTTTTTTTTCGGAAGGAGAAATTTCACTCACCTTGAAATTTCTCCAAGAAATTTTGAGCTGACCTGGCGGGCCACGAGCGGCGGAGCCGCGAGTGGCGCCGCCAGGTCTGCTCAAAATTTCTTGGAGAAATTTCAACGGTGAGTGAAATTCTCCGACGAAATTTTAAGCACCTAAAAATTTAGCCCGTTCTTGATTGATTCATCCTTGAAACTCTGATGCAGCTAGATTTAGAGTTCAACAAACTCTGATGCAGCCGGATTTCTTATATAAAAACAAGCAAGCTTTGGCTATGGCAAACAAGCTTTGGCTATGGCTACCGAAAGAAGCCCTGTATCCACTGTTTAAACTGTAACCTAGTTTTATATGAGAAGAAAAATGGTCGCCTCTATGTAGTATTTTCGTCTTCATTCTCAACCCTCACATCTTTTTGCAAGATTTCGGGTCTTCAATCTCAATCCCACACTGAAAACTTGGGATTCCAGCATTTCTAGCCTTGGCTATGTTTGTTTCCAAATTTTGGCTTGGCATTTCCAGCCATGGCTATGATGCTTGAAACCCTGCTCACCGCTAACTGTCGCGCTATCGGAATGAAACAGAGATGAAGAAGCGAAAACAAAAAAAAAAACAGAGATGAAAACAGAGACGGAAAAAACAGAGATGAAGAGGCGAAAACAGAGTCGAAGGCGGCGCCGCTCAAAACCGTCGAGACAATTCAACATAATTTTTCGTTTTGAAAAAACTAGTTGAATTAGGGCGAAATTTTTAGGTGCTTAAAATTTCGGAATGTAAATTATATATGTCGATAGTATTAAGTACCCTTAGAAGGATAGAACTAGAATAGACGAACTAAAATGGAGCTAGATATGATTTTTTCATTTCGTGGCAAGCAAAACGTCTAGAATTCGTGTGTTGAACAAAACAAACTCAAACAAAACAGAGAGAAATTTTGATAATGCCAGCATTCGTCAGATAATAAAAAAGAAATCCCACGAGAAAGCCATGCCGAACAAATCTACGGAGCGAAAAAGACATAACCAGAGCTTGGCATGGCTATGGCGGAGACGTGCAGCTATGGGTCGTCGTGGTTTGTCTTTAGGGCAATACAGAATGGCCCACAAGCCCAGGATCCAATATAAAATAGACCCAAGTGGGAAAAGAAGCGCCCTGCCCCGCTATAAACTTGGCTCCCCATTTCGCCTTTCCGCAAAGAATCAAAGGTGCAGCTATGGCGGAGGCGCCTGAAGCAGCCGACCCGGCCGAAATCGAAGAGCATGGTATCGTGGCTTTGCTGGAGAATGTGCCGGATTCAAAGAAGAAGAAATCGTCTTATGCCGTGAAAATGGGTCTGGCGCAAATGCTTAGAGGTGGGGTTATCATGGATGTTGATAACGTAGAACAGGCAAGGATTGCCGAAGAATCTGGTGCTGCTGCAGTCATGGTTTTGGGGCAAAAGAAGACTGGACATGTGGAGCGTATGAGTGATCCTGATCTGGTTAAAGAAATCAAGAAGGCTGTGTCCATCCCCGTTATGGCCAAGGTGAGAATTGGGCATTTTGTTGAGGCTCAAATTTTGGAGGCTTTAGATGTGGATTTTGTGGATGAAAGTGAGGTCTTAAGTATTGCAGATGATGAGAATTTCATTAATAAGCATAATTTTAGGATGCCTTTTGTTTGTGGATATTGTGACCTGGGTGAAGCTTTGAGAAGAATTGCAGAAGGTGCAGCAATGATGAGGACCAAGGGTGGTTCTGATGGTGGTAACATTATGGAGGCTGTAAAACAGGCAAGATCTTTGATTGGTGAAGTTAGACATCTGCAGGCTATACATGAGGATGAACTTTTTGCTTTTTCGAAGAGTATTTGTGCTCCTTATGAACTTGTGAAGCTCACCAAACAGCTTGGAAGAATTCCTGTGGTTAATTTTGCAGCTGGAGGCATCACAACTCCTGCAGATGCTGCAATGCTCATGCAAGTGGGATGTGATGGCATATTCATAGGCTCTGAAATTTTTAGGCTTCCTGATCCAAGTGAAAAGGTTCGCTCTATTGTACGGGCAGTGTTGAATTACAATGATTCTCAGATACTGGCAGAAGTTAGTGGTGGAATTAATGAGATCAACCTGGATGGCAGAAATGCAGAGTAATCTCAAGCATTGGAAAGGCCTTAAGTTTTGTCAAATCTGTCTAGGATAAGGATCCCACCCTTTTAAATAGTTTTCATTATATAGTTTTCAATTAGCCACACAATACTTTTGAAAAGCTTGCCAGGGCATTACCATGGCTCAAAAGTGTTACCAATTTTTCTGAATTCTTCAATATAGCTTGGATTATATTGAATAAGTTATATGATGTTTTCTTTTTTTTGCTATCATTTGCATATTGGCATGTCAAAAATATCCTTTTTTGCTTATTTCATGTTGTTACTTGCCTGCAATTGCTTTGGATGACTACTGTGCTGATCCATTCTTATTTTGAGCAACCAAAAGTATTTGCAGGTTGAAATGCTTCACTGGATGGCTGCTACAACTGTCTATGAATGGTCCATTCTGCTGGATTTTCTGTCCTGTATGGCTATGCAAACCATTGTACCCTTGCTAAATGCTTAACTGCAGAGAGCACAGATTTATTTATCCTATAAAAGCATAATCCAGCTAGTTTATTCAACTAAAACTGAAGCATCCGCCATACCTATATGCCACGGACATGCACAACTCAAAGAAGACAATGGTTTGGCTGTATCTCCTCAGTTACAGTTTCAGTCCATTTGTTTCCAGTGAAACTGCTACAGAAATTTGTACTTTACCATGGTTCTACCCAATTATGAGGCAATTGGAAGATCCCTGAACAAGCATCTTTTGTTGTCTCTGCTGATGTTCTTATTGTTGTGGTGTATAATGAGTTGTCTGGAGCTTCTGCCCACAAAAATACTGGTGTTGAGGCTTTTAAACGGCTATGTTTTTGCAATTTGAATCCCAAAGGGGTAATTGGAGAAAGAATCAAACTACTTCTTCATGCATAAGCACAAAGTAAAATACTTGAAATTAATAATAACTAAATAGAACTGCCTTTTTTGAAGGCCAAGAATTGCATCTCCATTAGAAGGCACACTTGCCATTGCTGAATTTCACCTTGATCATCTCTTCTGCAAAGAGAGTATGGGCTTCCTTTCATGTTCTAAGGTCTAGAAGAAGTAGAATTGCTAGAAACATCATGCTACATAATTTTCCATTTAACTAAATATTTTATACTATAATCTTTGCTTGAAGGTTATGCAAAGTCCTAAACTATATTGCAAATTTATTCCAACATTCTAAAGAGAACGGCCATTCAATTTGGTTACATGTTGAATGAAGGAGAGGATGGTGTTACCAAAATAGTTTTTAGAACATGGGTTTGATTAGGGTAATTAACAGAGCTTTAAGTTTAAATACCCTTTGATCTAGAAATTGAGGTTTCCATTATCCCACATAGCGCGCTTGGCTATGGCTCCTGCCTCGCAACAGGATTGCAAGAGTTTGGCGCTTCCTGCCCATCTTCAAGCCCTGCCATTGCTAGCCTTGGGGATCCGGCACACCTGCCATAAGCATTTCAAGGAAGTTTCTGGCCGCATAATACGAGCTAAAGTAGCAGCGGACCACACATTGGCTCTGTGGAAGGACTCATTCATTGGCAGAATAAGGGAGCTTCTTCTGGCTTCGCCTCTTCGTGACCTCGTTTTTGAAGCAGACCGGAGGGCTTATCAGGTAAGGAGTTATCTAGAACCATCTAATCCATGACAGTGTTCAATTAATTGCATAGAATTTGGATGGATTTTCATGCAAAATACTAAGTATCAATGGCAACGTTAATTGGTAGACCAGCAATGTGCAGAACTGCTTAGAAGGAACACAATTTCAATGTCAGTACCTATAAAGTCGCCTATTGGATAAAAGCAACAGATGTTACTTAATGCTCAAGAAACGGTTGAACCCTGATACTATTTTTTTGTCTCAGCTAGCTGTATGGAGGTCCAGAGAAAGAAGAAGGTTTTCAAATAACATGTTGGCATCACATAAATTTGCAGCGATCATTCCAGGGGACTCAGTCGCCGGACTTGTGGTTTCTAATGGTCTCTCAAGCTTTCTTAGCATTTACAACACTCTCCTAATTGTACGCTTGGTCTTGACATGGTTTCCAAATCCTCCTGAATTCATTCTGAACCCTATCAGGTTTGCATTTGCAGATCTTTTTATGGTTATGTTTGAATGCATGAATGGGTTTTTGGCTTTTACTTATGGAATGTCACATCCATGGTATGCTAAATTTTGACAAAACTCATGCATTAGCCTATTTTTCCAATGATAGCATATTACAATATACTTCATCTTAACTCAGAAATCAAAGGATCTCCTCCTTTGTTAAACACATTAGACAGTCTGTTTATTGCTTTTTATTCCTATGTCTCAGACTTACCCCTTCATGATCCTTAAAAAGCAGACGTTTGACACTCATTAGATGGTTGAAAAGGGTGTATTTATCTTTAACCTCTATTCAGTCACATTACTAACATCGGCGTGGTTTACATGACAGCACAATTTGTGACCCTTACTTGAATCTTTTCCGGGGACTCATTCCTCCGTTAGGAGGAATGGACTTCTCGCCAATTCTCGCGTTTCTCGTTTTGGATGCATTTACCACTACGGCTGCAGCACTGCCAGCTGAATTACCACCAAGTATTAAGGAAGACGGGGCACTTGTTACTACTCAAAACCCCTCAAAACAGTCATGGAGGCAAAGATATAAACCATAGGCTGTATTGAAATGCTCTTTTGGACAGCACATGTACTCTATTCATGTCATCATAGTTTTGCAACATTTTTTATTTGTTTTGCAACTGTTGTTGGTCACTATTACACAGGTAAGGTTTATCTACACCCAAAAGTGTAGGCCAAACTTGTAATAAGAGAGTTGGTTTAAAGCTGAAACAATTCCAAGTAGGCTGGGATGTCTTAAACATAGATGGGATTCTGTTATGGTGACGGTGCCAACCTTGTCCTTGATTGGTGGGCATGTTGGTGAGAATTGGCAGTTAGGAATAGAAGGGTACAATTTATCCACCTTGCAGCGGGTTTAATACTTACCTGTGCGTTATTTACATAAAGAATACAGCATGCATTCTTATGTCAGCTCATTTGTGCACCGAAACTCTACGAAGTATACAAGTATAACCCATTTCTTGTAACAAATGCTGAAACTCTCTGAGAAAGTAAATGTCTTAAGCATAATAGTAATAATCTTGAAATGGAGAGAATCTGATCTGAAGATTTCATTTTTTGTCCTTTGTTTTCTTTTATTCTACTATTATCAACTGAACTATTTAGAGAAAGCCATGATTTGTCCTTTGTTTTATGGTAAACAATTTATTCTAGGTGCCATCTACTATATCAATGAACATCATTTTTGAAGCAGCCTTTGATGATATTAGATTGCAACACTCTAGCTTTAGTGGATATTCGAAGCAATCCTTGAGGGCATCATTTTGAACATAGATGGAGATCCTTTAATCAATTTATCCAAGTTGCCTCACAATTTATTAATTTATTGTAGTGCATGGTTTGCCCACTGGTCTTTCCAAGTTCTGATTCTAAACTTTTGGAACACTATTTAGATAGTCGTTTTTATTTTAAAGATATAGGATGCACATGCCTTGGCCCAAGTTAGAACTAGTTCATTATCATGCAAATACAAATCTCATTTTCGCACAAGGACTACAAGCTTATCTGCCCGCTTCTTTATCCAAAAGAAAAGCTGCATCAATTCATATAGGGTTCCACAAGCTACGGACTGAACATATAAATAAGAGCTACCGCAATTGCCACAAGAGGCGACATTATGTGCATGTTGCCAGTTTTTTTTCTTTTTTTTTTCTCGGAGGTACCACTTTTTTAATTTTTTTGAAATAAAACTACATGCAACAGCACAGAAAGATATTACTATAGGAGCTCACACCTCAACTTCTTCATCTCCCCTAGGCGTGCTTATTCAGACTTCTAATGAGTCAGATAGGAAATACACATACCAAAATACTCATGTACAGCAAATGATGAAGTAGGAAAATAAACAAGAGCACGAATCTTGTCTTGAAATTGCTCCCGAGATAAACTGTAGTGCAATCCTTAGTGACGTCAGAAGGCATGTTGTCCGATACAACAACCACTCAAGCATATTAGTAGTTGAGTTTTACTTAAGCATCAGTACTTAAGTATTTAAAATGCTCAAAAACACTACTTTTTCTAGTACATACATGTGGCCTAGATGTGTGTCTTTAATTGCTAAGCCATCAGCAGTCACCATGACCTTCTTTGTACAGACTATAATTATCGACTGTCTAGTATCATTATTACTGGAAAGGTTTTTCCCGTGAAAACCTTTCGAGGCAAGAGTTTTTTTAATCCTAGTAGCAATGGCTATATTAGCCGATTGTATAAGTCCCATGGCCTATTGGTCTTTTGAACATTAAAAAATCTATTCTATTCTATTCTATTCTATTCTATTCTATTCTATTCCTTTCTTTTACTATATGGCACCTGCAATTTAAACTTAGGGCATCATTTTACACATCAATTTAAGGTCCAAAGTAGAGTTGTAATGTAAGTAATGAAGTAAGTTTATTGCCTTCAAAAAGGGGTGAGGTTAGCATCCATAACCTTTTAATCTCTTCCAACGTTTTCATTACCATCCTCTAGAAATCAAAATGGGGTCAAAACCCAATTTCGATGCCACACTATGATTCTCGAATAAGGGCTCACATGAAAACAGACAAAAACTCCTCTCTCAGTAGTTCCCTTGACTCTCTTTTATTTTTATACCAGGCAAGGGAGGGGCTTCTCCCTGCTTGGTTTGACAGTTTGGCATCTTTTTCCATGTTGGGACATGTTCTTCCTCGATCTTGTCCCTCTTGTGGCCATTCTTCAACCTTCGACCGCGATTGCGTTTTGATAAGGAAGTTCTCTTTTTGTCGGGAGCTTTTGTGTGTTTTCATGCGAGCCCTTATTTGAGAATGCCATCAATCTGAGCCATCGGATCGGTATTCTCAAATGGGCGAGCATGCATCTCTTGCATGCATTTTCTGGGTTCAGGTTCGTTATCGTTCTTGCAGGTTTATTATCGACTTCTCATCAGCATTTTTTTCCTCTCTCAGCAGTTCCCTTGGCTCCCACCCATCCTCCCTTAATGTATATATTATAGTAAATATTGATGTTTTGTCACGTGGCATGCGTGACCAACCTCTCGCTTTTTCGAGGTTGTTTTTTGTCATGTGGCACGCGTGACCAGCCCCTCGCTTTTCGAGGTTGTTGCTTTTTTACCTTTGTGTTCTAGTTTGTTGATGTGCAGGTACAGTGCGATGCGCGACTCCGTCTTCTTCATGCTTCGTGGGTTTTTTTGTGGGAGCATTTTTTTGCAACCTTACGTCGTGTCCAAGCCCCTTGCCGAGGGCTTATCACTAGGGCTTTTCCTCGAAAACCCGAAAGGGCGGGGGTTTTTAATCCCAGTAATAAGCTCTCGGCAGGTACATTTAACTAACATCTGTAGATTGTTTTGGGGTCCAGATGATATAACTGGATATTCCACATGTTTTTTCATTGTGGGTAGCTTGTAAATGTGCACCTACCCACTCTCAACCATTGTAGAATTCTGTTGAGATGAATGAAAAGCTTAGCTAGATTGCACGAGTCACTGATATATCAACCACAAAAACAAACACAAGGCTACTCATGAAGCAGCCAACCCAAAATCAGACAAGTGGCACATCAATAAGAAAGAAACATAACACATCTACAAGTAAAAGAAATGAAGCATGGGGATTTGAACACTGCCGAACTTAATCGGTACCAAAATGCTCCATCTGGCATAATGTAAGGACCCAAAAGGACAATATGTTATGCCCAAGGGGCTGTTCCCATGTAGATGAAATGCAAATGCAATATCTTTTGCCTTTCCATGTTATTCAAATTTCCATGCACAAATAATGCTAATGAATTGAAGGTTAGTAAGAGGTAGTTAGTTTTGATATTCAAAGAATTTTCACAGCAAAGTTCACGACTCAAGACATTCTCAAAGTCGTCCTCAAGGTAATGCAGATTGTCCATCTCAAGGGAGTAGTCTCCTTGCTCATGAATTTCACCAGAGCTTCAAACATCTTAATTGGTGCCGATACAACTCAACTTCCCTCCTCATCAACATGTGTTCCCTTGCCCTTAGACTTCCTGTTTCCTAAATCAAATGCATCATATGTACTAGGGACATCCGCCTTAGAATGCATCTTCAAATTCTTAGACTTTGCTACTCTTTTCAACATCTTACCTAAAGAGGAAGGTCTGCTCAAAATGATGCACCACCAAAGAACAGAAGCAAAACACCATAGGAAGGAAGGAAGGAAGGAAGTATATTTTTACGTCGCACCACAAAGGCAGCGTCACGAAGGACATGCGACCACAAGTACAAAGAAAACAAAAATACATTGCATGGGCCGAAGCCCGTGAGCACCATGGCCCGGATTAAAAAACCCCACTGGGGAAAAACCGTTGCCATGATGAGATAACCAAAGAACACACTAACCTAGAAACCCTAGAAGAAATAACTCAAGCAAGACCATGGGCACCGCCAAGTCCATGCCACAATCATGCAATAGCCTCAGCCCTGACCTTACAATTTCCCAAAAATTGCTCGCTAACATCATTAAAATACTGTTTCTATTTATGTTATGTCGCACTCCATTTTATCTCCAAAAAATTTTAAGAAAATGTTCTATTCCATTTTTGCCATTAAAAAGGGAATTCAGATCTTGTTTTGTTAAAGATATGTGGTGTTCCTTCTGTATAATTATCTCATAATTTATGAAAGATATGGCCTTAATGACAAAAGCCATTGCAGAGATTGAGCAATCCCTAAACATCATACAACCAACAGATTATATCGGGAGAGACCACTCTGGCAAAATTGTTAAAACTTCAGAGACGATTATATCAGGAGAGACCACCCATTTTGCTTCAATGCATTACGTCTCAGAAGTTTGAATTTGAAATGTTCACAAACAAACTCTTCTCAAATTTTAGACAAGAAAAACTCATGATTAGTAGAATGACAACTCGGACTTTACATTGATATTTAGGGTAAGCAAATCTTTTCCCCTTATTTGAATTACATAGGTCATATAATTGATGCCGGCCTTCAGAAAAATGGCTTGTCACCAATGTTTTGCAGCACTTACACAAAGTCTCTGAAGTTAGAAATGAATACTGCAGGGAAGATCAAATGCTGAAGATTGCAAGACATCACTGGATCCATCATCCGCATATGAACATTCACAACCTGGTAGTGTAACATCTCTTAATGTACATTATTAGAAGGATGACATGTAGATAAGATACCTATCACTATTTCTCAAGATACAGGGTAACCTATGTGCAGCTTATCATTTGGTTGGCAGGGTAACTCTGGGACACGATTTGAATAAAATGTGGTCGTACTATAAATAAGTAAAGACAAGGTTGTACAGAAAGAATATGGTGCCACCAACCAGCTTCACTGCAGTGGCAGTACAGAGATTACATCCAAGGCAATGAACCTCGGTCATTGGTTGTATGAGGCCGACCTCTAGTAGGTGTGGGGGGTCTTTGAACATTCAGTTCCTGTAAATCAGCAACAGCAGAAATTAACAACCGTTGGGCATCTCCCAGACAGACAAACAAACTCACCTGCATCCACGTATCTTCAGGTTGATGCTCAGGGGATGATTCTGGTGATGTAACTGCTGGAGGGAGAGGGTGGATTAATTTTGGCACCACAACCAAGTCTCTTCCTAGTACAAGTATTGCACCTGCATTATTCGCCGTACCTGCATCATTCCATGGTTGTTGTCGAGTCATTACCAGTAAAAGGACATTTCAACAAAACTCAGATACGCCTACCACAGTAATTTGTAGCCGAAAATAATGTTATCAAATGTCCTTGGGCAAACCGTTCAAACCCATCCATGACACACTCATGTGCTCTAACAATTAGCTGAAGATCATTATTTTTGCAAAACTCCATTACTCTGTCCGGCTGTTCATACAAGGTTATAATAACACACATTTATCTTCCGTTAGAAACCAAGTACAGAGATCAAATATCATCTATGACAACAAGTTGCATACCCCAAAAGTTACCAAACCGGGACCTCTAGCATTTGGTCGAAGTCCTTCAACGCTGTCATTTTCGGTTGGATCAGACCTGGAAATTGCATATGCAAAAAATTGTGACATGCTATTTAACATATAGTTACGATAATTGATCAAATTCTTACCACAACAGATCCATTAATATAACAGACCCAGAATCCATAGAGATAGGACGCTGCAAATTTTCAATTTGTTCAACATGGTTAATAGACCTGCCAATTCCTCCATGCATGCAGATGATTTTATCCTCTATCAGTGCTGCCAAAGGTAGCCAGTTGAAAAGTTGGTTGATTCGTTGCCATGCCCATACACCATCCCTCTCCCCCTGTAATTACCATGCATTGAGTTTTAGGTGTTATAATACTTCTTATAACTTGATTATACATGAGGAAGCATAATTACCATGCGTTCAATACACTCAATTCTAAATCCAAACAATGCATTTATATCTGCAGCCTCGTGATTCCCACGTATCAAATGCACATTTCGAGGATAATCAATCTGAAAGTAAACACAATTTAGAATAAAAAGTGGAGCTTTAGAAACCACATATCCAGGTTTTTAAGCGAATGATTAGTGATACCTTCAAAGCAAGGAGGAGGGCTATAGTCTCCAAACTATGCTGACCCCGATCAACATAATCACCCAGGAAAAGATAATCAATGTACCTAAAGCAACAAGGTAAGAAAATTAAACATAATAACTCACAAAAAGATCCCTCTCTCTTCCTTCCTCCCTCTCCTCCCTCTAACTAAAAGCAAGTTACACTCTCAGGGAAAGATTCCCATGGAATGGGCTTACCTGTAACAAAACATGATTGAGAGTCTATTTTGAATAAGCAAAACATCTCAGCTCTGCTTTATCTTGTTATTGTATGCTTTCTTTTGTAGACTCGCTGCAGCTTTAATAGAGAGTTAAACTATTCTCTCGTCAATAGTTTCATTGAAGACGTCGTTTTGAAGAATAACTTCCAAGTATCATAAGGTTCTCAATGGATGCAGTGGATTACCCTAGGCTTCTTCTAGTCTACAGTCCTTACGTTCAAAGTTTTTAATGTAATTAGGGTAAATTTTCATGCTCCTAAAAGTTTTAAAATACATGTGCACGAACCATTATCCATGAAAAAAATCTGATATGTTGTGTTCATTGTATAAATTAGATGCTTTGGGAACGGACTTTGGCTTCACGCAACCACTTATAAATAAGACTATGGAAAATTTGGATAAGTGAAATCTTTGCACATACGTTATGTCTCCTGCTGTTGAGGGAGATCCGTATTCATCAAACAAGCGCATAAGATCCCCAAACTGCCCGTGTAGATCACCAAAAATCTTTACAGGCGCTCTGACCTGTAGGACACTTGGCTCCTGGGAGAATAGCTTCTCTGCTTTTTCACAGAGCTCCAAAACTTCATTAATATCCAGAAAGAATTGCCTTCGTACTGGTGGCTTCCAACCACGGGGCCTAAGCAAATAATTGATAACCTGCAACAACATATATCAACATAAAGTTTGAGATAAATGAAGTTCAAATTGAATTTCATTTGGTGTCTTACCTTCTTCTGGACACCATCTGAGACTTGTCTATCCAGTAGTCTGCGTGCAGCATTTGCACTCTCAGGAGTCCCATAGCTCACTCTTCGCCCTTCATTTTCAAATTGGTCTATTGAAAGCTGCCTCACCATACCTCCCAAGTTCCCCCCAGTTTCGGCAGCCACAACAACCTGCAAGAAACATATACAAGGTCAAAGCTCCAAACCTTGCATATAATCCTAAGCT
Organism: Isoetes taiwanensis; assembly: GCA_021234155.1. NCBI lineage: Eukaryota > Viridiplantae > Streptophyta > Lycopodiopsida > Isoetales > Isoetaceae > Isoetes > Isoetes taiwanensis. The sequence continues at coordinate 4,766,970 of JAJEKV010000003.1, read as the reverse complement.
TTACATGCCATCTAAAGCTGTCAGGTCTTCCAAATGACCAGCACGACTTGAAAGGACAGAAAAACTACCCCTCAAACAATCATTTCAATAACAAGATGAAGTTCTGCTTGCCAACATGGATTCCATAACATCTAGGAACGCTCAAAGATAAGATATATCCATGTTGATCTTATAATCTAGAGTATGGGTAACATACTGCTCTATAGTGCAGACGAACACCCAACGGCGGAGAGTGGTTTGTGGAGGCTAAATTTGTAGATTTCACAGCTACGTTGGTCGTGCTCGGAGCATCCTGACTTGTTGATGCATCTGCCCCCCTATCCCTATCAGGAGTTGAAACATCACCATTTGCTTGTCTTAAAGCAGCTGCTTTGGCTATAGTTGCACTTATTGCTTCAGCCTCTGCCTGAGATGCCTCGACCAGAGACTCAACACCTTTAGCTCCAGAGCTGTACTTGCCAAAAATTCATGAACCTTAGCCAACATGATAACATTCATTAACTCACTTGCATTATAGTGATGGCCTACCGAGTCCCATTCGCAAGAGCATTTTCAGAACTAATATCCATGTCACCATGGACCGGCCGAGCGACTGCCTCTTCCATGGTGACTGATCCATCTGAGTTTAACCGAAATTATTACTCCCAAAATGATATCTGTAAATTCTAGAAAGCTCCCTGTAGCGCAAAAAGGGCACTACCTGAACGTGCAGGTGCTGTCACCGTTTCTATTGCAGCCAGGTCTTCAGCAACTAATAAGTCATCCAGCAAAACCCCTGCAGAATGTGCACAACCTTTTCTTTGAGGCAAGAAACTGCAATAGGCATTGACTAATATATTCTAGAAAGTTATAATCAAATGCCATGTGAAACAAGACTGAAGATCTCAAATATGACCTTTACCTCACCTCCTCTAAGACCACCATACATGAATATGAGGTCGCCAACAGCGGCTGCTGCATGACGACACCGTCTTGTAAGTTCATTCATGGCATCACCTCCTGCTGCATCAGCGCTGAACTTCCCAGGTCGTGGACTTGTAACTACTGATTTTCTATCACACCAGACTCCAGCAGCAGTATCCAGAACTACAAACAGTATGATGATTCTCAAATTTAATTCCAGCTTATAGCAAATAGGCAACAAGGGAAGATGTTTATGCATCCTGCTTATATACCAGTATGTTCAAATACAATATGTATGTAACAATATTAACAGACCTGCAACACTAGAACTGTCTTCCACCATGCGACCCCCTCCAAGGGCACCCCCAGAGACATGAAGTCTTGCATTTACAAAAACCTACCTTGGGACAAACATAATATGTGAAAATGACAATCACAAAATAACCATATACTGCAGCAAAGCAAAAGTCAAGAACTCACTGCGGCATGCTGATATCGAGGAGAAGGGGATATGCCAGGAGCAATAGCCCACTCCCAACGTCCATCACGATGTTTAGCAAGACCATACGCACTAGCAATGGGCTGGGAAGAACAATAGAAGAGATTAGAAACCAACATTTATGGACCATCAACTGCTTTAAATTTCTTTCACAGCTGAATGATATTGAAAAGAAATTTAGATGAGGCTAGGCTGTCAGGGTCAATCATGGACTAAATATAACTTGGAACACGTATCAGGGTCAACTTGCCACAAACGATATAGGAGCATGAAAGCTTTTGCACATAAACATGGTTACATGAAATATCTGTATTTCGCCTGAGTCAAAGAGGGACAAAATAGCCACCTAGATTTAGAAAACTAGCAAATGATTTACAGATTGCCAAGGATGTGTGCATGACCATTGTAATCAAATAAATGAGTGCTCTGAATGTATTAAATACATATGACAGTATAGCTGCTTGAGCTTTGAAGACATGAATTCAGCTGCCCTGTTTTGACCAAAGAGTATGCCAAATTCTAGCAGTTTTTGCCACGCCCAATGCTACCAAGTTAATATAGCTGCTTGAGCTTTGAAGGCATGAATTCAGCTGCGATGTTTTAAAAGAGTATGCCAAATTCTGGAACTTTTTGCCATGCCCAATGCTACCAAATCCATCCTTTCACTTATTGCTTTGCTATTAAAGGTTCTTTACTGCTAAATGAGAAAGAATTTAGAGTGTTGAATCCAAAACTATATTTTTTGGGATGCCAAAGACCTCCATCAGAAAATGTTTCCAGCAGGGGTATATGCTATTATCATAACAAACTCACAACAAGAAACCAATGTTGCTCAAGAATTTTATAGTTACTTGACAGGGCATTTTGAAGCATTACCACACTATTAGCATCCCTTCCACCACAAAGAAGCAGCAAACCATCTGAGCGTGCACTTGCAGTGGCATACCTGAAAAGCAGGACAAACAAAACTATTGAGCATCATATAGCCAGTAATATCCAAAATGCCCGATACAAGCCAAATGTAAAGATCAATTGATTTACAAATCTCCATTATTATAAGTGTGGAAAGTGTTTGTGTGAAGAGGGCCATTGATGACAATAACAACGAGTGCAAAGACAAACATCAGGCCGTGACAAGTATGATCCACATAGAGGCTCATTCAGGTGACAAATAAAAACTAAGATGCCATTGAGGTGATAAATAAAATGCCATTGCTACTACATCTTTCAAAGTCACAAATTTAGTTTATAATTAGAGTAAACACTCTGGACTTGGGCTGTGTAAACAAACATGACGTCATGCAGCATTTACAAAAGTACTGACATGCATGGAGGAGGACCATCGCCTTCTGGCTCCAGCCGTCTCCATTCGTAGGGTTTTGCTGCTGTATCCAAAGCCCATACATCTGCTAAAGGCCGTTTTCCTGTGGCTTTTGTCAGTTAATAATATGGAAGATAGGGCTCTAAAAATAAGAACATTTAAAACCCATATACCATCATTTCCACCAATGCATAGCAGGAATCGCTGTCCAACCAAAGACATAACATGCCCATACCGCGGACCTGGGCCAGGTCCTTGAACAACAACCCTGAATAAGAAGCCTGTGAGATATACTCCATGTCTTTGGGCACCATTCCAATAATTTGCAAACCTACCTGTGCCATCTTGGCCTGGCTTGGGTGAGATCAAGAACATGTAAATCTTCAGTAGAAACACCAGTTGGTCCTATTCCACCCTGTTACCAGTAATTATATACCATTAGCTAAAATCCCTAGTCCTCCTATTTCTCAGAAATGTCTACCTGAATCACAACCATAGAACCCACGGCTGTAGCAGCATGTGCAGCACGGGGGGATGGAGGATCTCCAAGCGGATGAAGCCTGCAAAGGGCAATGAAATGTATGTCCATAAAAGCACTCCTGCTGACATAAAGTCTCCAAAAAAAAAAATTAAGGGAATCAATGCCTGGCTTATCCAGGATTGACATTACTCCCTAAGCAATCAAGACAGCTGCAAATACTTGTCTGCTACATTGTGGTAATAGCTTATACAAATCATGTGCCAAGTTCAATTCTGATTAAAGTCTTAAACTACGCAAGCCTTTGATCACCTGCTCCATTTGTTGGAAATAATATCGAAACAGTGGACATCTGCAGTGGCACCTGCCAATCCTGCAAGATATATGAGAAAGCGACCTCATAAGCCCAACATAAATTATCAGAAAAGATCTAACCACGTCCCCCATAAGGAATGAGAGCACCTACTTATTCCAGCATTCCCGGTAGGAGCTTGAGGAGCTGCAGAATTCCCCTCTAGTGCTGTGGCACCTCCAAACAAAATAAGCCGTGGCCCAATGTAACCAGGACTACCCTCCTCTCCAACAGCGGCTACTGCGGTCAGTGTATGCCCACACCTGTGACCTGGTCCATCTTCCTTCTTGTCATTTACAACATGCACCACTCTGTAGCTAGGCGCCGGTCTGGGTCTTATTGCTTGTTGTTGTGCTACAGGAGGCACAGATGTGTGTGGATTTTGACCGTCTTGAGAACTCTGTGAATGCTGGTAGTCTCCCTGAGCTTGACCTTGCACCTGTGCCTGAACTTGAGACTGAGATTGTGTTTGTCTTACAGATTGTTGTTGTTGCTGATCAAGAACACTGCTACTTCCCATGCTGGCTTCAACTTCCATGTCTTTTTAAATCTTCTACCATCAACTACAAATGGGCACTTTTTAGAACACATCCTGTAGAGACATTAAATCAAACCCCATCAAAAAGCTACCCTACTACATGATCCAGCCATTCTGGCTTCACATTGCCATTTCGTCTTCTGAAATTGACCTCAGAATCTACCTGCCCAATACTCAAAATCAATTTTTTTTCCGTATCTGCCGGCGTCCAAAAAAGCCCAGCACTTGATCAGGGGAACTTCGACCCAAAAAGCTCTAAAGAAGGTCAGCCATTGCCGGAATCCGTTGATTGACTTGATCTAAGAGGTCAGGTACTGATTGGCAAGAATGCGAGCTAGGGCTGAATAGATTGGGACGAGAAAGGAGCAAAGGAAGGCGCAAGGCCTGGGCGCTTCTTCCGGCTCTGCTCTTTCCCGAGAGGTCCCTTTTGCTCTGAAACAAATGCTTTAGAAATGTACTATTAACGGGATTGGAATCCACTTTGAAGTCTGACTTTTTTTTGTTGGCTGGGCAAACCTAAGGTTTTAAATATGTGTTGTGTTGCCCCTCCATTTTGATTTCATCACATGTTGTGTATAAGATTTCTCTACTTGCAGCCCACTTTTTCTTTTTTTTTTTCTTTTTTTCTTAATGACGTAAAAATACTATCTATCTATCTATCTCTTTGTTAATGACCAATCTAGTTGGCAATGCCTTCTTGGGTTTGGCCATTTCGCTCGTCCTTCCAGCATTTTGTGCCCCCTATTCTAGGCGACACTGACGGATATTCGATTCCTCCCCAGTCAGTAGCTCTTGTATCAAAAGAAGCATTCTACCACTTGTTCAAAGCTATTCAAATGAATATTCCATTTGTCACGTGTGTTGTATCACTTTCACAAAATAAGCTTGCTTTACTTACATAAGACCTTGTTTAAGACCATCCAAATTTCATAGGCATATTTGTGTATATTCATGACACCAATCATGCATACGGAACATAGGCATGCATGGCATGCTCCATGATCACCTACTGCATGGAACTCAAGATATACTGCATCTACACGCACTTGTACATGCAGACACACACACATATACGCACACACCAATATAGCTTTTGCTCCGTGGACGTTAAAAAATCTATTCTATTCTATTCTATTCCATGGTTGCAATCTCCCACATAAATGTTACTTTTGCGAAGAGAAAAATTTCGTAGCATTTCCAATTCCTACCTTTAAACTAGAGAAGTAATGCATGGCATTTATGAGATGAGATTAAAGGATTGCAACGATTCCCCTCCTCATTTAGTAGCTCTTATATCAAAAGAAGCATTCTACCACTTGTTAAAAGCTAGGTCTCTAAAATGAATATTCCATCTCTTATGTGTTTTGTATCCCTTTCAAAGAATTAGCTTGTTTTATGTACTTAAGACCTTGTTTAAGACCATCCAAATTTCATAGACATATTTGTGTATATTCATGACACCAATCATGCATATATACATAGGCATGGATGACATGCACATGATCACCTATTGCATGAAACTCAAGATATATTACGTATACATGCACTTGAACATGCAGACACACACACCACACACGCACACACTAATATAGCTCTTGCTCCATGGTTGCAATCTCCCACATAAATGTTACTATTGTGTAAAGACGGAAATTTCGTGCCATATGCAATTCCGTATAATTCATTGCATTTGAGGGAATGAAGCTAAAGGCTTGTGATAAGTGTAGCATTGTCTCAAAATGTGTGGAGACTATATCAAGCCCACCCTTCAACTTAGAAACTTTACATGTTAGGGGTAATGTTCGTTGGCTGGCCATTACGCAGGTAAGGCCACCTGGCGAGCCCGTTCGGGCGATCCACATTTCGCATGTGCCGCCCTTTTTTGTTCAATCCGGCGAGCACTAGCAGCCTGCCAGGTGGCACTAGTAGCCTGCCAGGCGGGACACGAAAGTTATAGGATGTTATAAGGGTGATAATATGGAGAAATGTGGCCTGCCCTAACATTTCATGTTTGTATTCTTAACTTTTTGAAGTGTGTCATTTTACATGTATAAACGGCATTGCCACAAAGAGAGGTGGTCCCACATGAGGTGGTTGTTGCATGTTGTCTTTATTTGTGAAGGATCTTTCTCCGTTAAAGTTGCCCGAACCCCAAGGCCTTATTTCATTAGGCATATCACACAAAAGGCATAGAACAACATATCATCACAAGCATATATATTAGCAAAAAGGGAGAAAAATTGGACTTGGATCTAGCTTTATTATTACAAAAAAATTTATGCGGCAGCCAAGGTTGCCGTGAATATTTTCTTTGTTCTAAACCTGCACTGTTGGACCCCAATTAACGTCGTCCAATGTTTCATAATGCAACACTCATGTGAAGCCGAAATATATACAACTCATAACCAATTTTGTAGCAATTAACGTCGTCCAACGTTTCATAATGCAACACTCGTGTGAAGCCGGAATATATGCAACTCATAAGGAATTTTGTAGCATTGGTATCGAACGGATCTAAATATGCTATCTACCATGTGAGCTTAGCAGATACATTTTTCTAAATAGGCTTTTAAGAAAAATAATGACTTCCAAACCTTCCTATCTTTACTCGCTTACATGCTAAAATTGCTACTTGGACTATATATTAGTTTGAGAACATACGGGATTTGAACCCGTGCTATTGCCTTGTGCTCTCTTGCCCATATGATTAGATTTGAGAATGAAATAATGTCTTTATTTCTTGTTCAAACAAGTATGGTAAAAACATTTTGAACGAATTTGAGGAATCTCTTGTTTCGCCCAAATAGGAATCAATTTTCATGAAGGATTTGGTTCGGCCCGCGAATAACGAACGGTAAAGGCAGCTCTCTCTCACGGCCCGGCCTTTCTTCTCTTCCGCGATGAATTGCTTACAAAAGTCCTACATTTCCAAAGAACCTAAAGGGGCATGAGTCATATATTCCGCCGAGCGTCGTTCTCGCCAAGGCTGTATGTCTTTTTCCAATTCTAAACGAGGTGCACCCTGGACTACCATAGTCGTCGGATTCAACGACCCAGATCGTATATTGGGTGCTCACAACATACGGGATTTGAACCCGTGCTATTGCCTTGTGCTCTCTTGCCCATATGATTACATATTCTAAACGAGGTGCACCCTGGACTACCATAGTCGTCGGATTCATCGATCCTACGACCCAGATCGTATGTTGGGGCCTGTGAGCACCTCTCATTTCGCTTATAGTCATTTATGATTGGAGGCACCTATGATCTTGGTAATATGAAATACGATTTCGCCTAACGTTTTGAGAGAATATATCTAGCATTATAACAGGGGGGTTTTTTCTGTTTTTGTACTGTTTTCTCTAAGGTTTTCATATGATTTGGTGGCCGTATTCATCCAGGCGTACTAAATAGTATTTCTAGAGTGCACCCTTTTATCAGCCGTTGATTTTAGAAAAGGGGGCAAATCCTGTGGTGGAGGCTTCTTTTGTGGTGGAGGCTTCTTTTTTTGTCGCGCCCTAAATCAGATGGTTGAGATATGACTTAAAAATTGGACGATCGAGATGGCTACCCTAAAACTAAAAATCCGTTTTCCCTATTTTGCACGAGCATGTCACAGCCATGGCAATCATCGGGCTATTCCAGTTAGAATTCCAGGATCTGTGTTGTATCTTGCCATACTCAATCTCTCTGGGCATTTTTGGAGCTGCTTGATAGCATTTCGGTGAGTTATAGACCGCCTACATGAACAAGGTATCAGGTTTAGATGAAAAGAGATCTTACAAATAGATTCATGCTTAACATGGTCGGCAATATGGCAGATTGAATGGCTGATGAATGGCCGATTGAAAGATGATGAAAGGGTCATTTGATGTATCTCTGTAGGATTGCTTTCTTTTCACTGTCACTATTGGGTATTGAAGGTCCAGTTCAATAGAGTTAATATGGTGGTTGTAAACTCCGGGGATGGTTCATGTGACTGTTGCACCAACCATTCTTAAGAACACATCTGATTGCGTACTATCTTATCTGGCAGAAAGAAATATCAGAGTTTGCTTGTAAGTGTGAGAGGCATGTTGGGACGCAATCTGGTGGAATGGATTAGGTACCACAAATTAGGTTTTTTAAGTACCATGGCTTTTGTAGAATATCATCAGATTAGGCTAGTTAACTATGGGCAACTATATGAATGTGCAGGCAATTTCTATTATGGCAAGACGGAGTAGCATTGCTGATTGATTTTAACCCCATCAGGGTCAGGAATGTTTGTCTTCCAAAACGTGGTACATTTGTGATAGCAAACAGTTTGACAGAGTCAAATAAAGCTGTCACTGCTGCAACAAATTACAATAACCGTGTTGCTGAATGTAGATTGGCTGCGGTGAGTTTTGATTTACTTTCACACTAGAAGAGAAAGGTACCACTAACATCTAGTATAACGTCAAAAATCTTGGCACAAATAGATCCCCTTAAACTCCTATAGTTGTCACATTTTTGACACTATAGCTGACATACTCATTTGCCACAAAGTTGACGCCCGAGCGTCAAATGTTATGTCAAGATTGTGGCACATTTAGTTGTCACAACTCTTGACACATAGGCACATTTTTAACGGAATTGCAACATCATTGATAACAAGTTAGTGTCAAGATAGCATCAGTAGTTTTAAGGATACTATTACGAATTTAACATTAAGGTATCATCGATTATTCCAACAATATTATTACTCGGTTGCAATAAATGATTGTATATATAGGGGCAAAATTTTATCAAAATTGTGGCGAGTTAACAACAATCATGGCATATATGTTTCATCCACTATAAAATAGCTAGCATCCAAGCTTGTGTCTAACCTACTCCAAATATTGATCAACTAGTACATCATGCCTTTTGCCAAAGCAATTGTCAGATCCAACAACAAAAGAATCAACGGATTCCACAAACCAGTTTGTTAATTGGTCCAACCATTGCAACCCTTTTAAAACTGGATTATAATTTGTGGGTCGCATTTCTTTACACTGATTTTGACATGAAATTACTCTCAGTTGAGATAAAATACACGAGGAAATTGAATATTCTTAGTCATAATAATAAGATTTCTACAATTGAGATGCTCATATGCGAAAAGTCAAAGATTCAAAAACAAAAGTAATACTAAAAGACTTCACAAATATGCAATTCAATCATATTGCATCAGCAAAATTATCTCCATCTTGTGGATCACCAAGGTGCCTTTAGAACCATCATTTTTCTCTCCACTGCAGTGGATTACGTGCTAGCAGACGAGCAATGCCTACACTTGATCACTCGCTTCAGTGTCGGGACAGGTGACCGGGACGAGGAAGTAGACTCCGACCATCAGCCCCTGTTCTTGCATATAGATTGGCAGGCCAACCGAGCACCCATTGCCCCAACACCCTATGTACCACGGTTGCGTCTAGACTATGATCATGCGGCGGTCTATGCGAGGATGCTTGAGCATGAGCTGCCGGGAGTGCTGCAACTCCCCACATTTCAACAGGCAGACGCCACCGGTGAACCCGGCTCCTTCCGAGGGCCGGGGACGATGCTTTGGGAGAGGCCGCCTCGACGATCCACGTGGGCTGCAATCACCTTCTCTCGCGAATCATCGGGTTCGATGACTAATGTCGGGGAGTCGAAAACGATGGCTCCGCCAAGTGCCGGACCCCACCATTCGCCTCGCAGCCGCCCCGTCAATACCGCTCCTTCCTCAAGACCAAGAAAGCGTGTACCTTGCGAGCACCAAAGAATGATGTTTGGTCTTCTAGACCGCCACCCTAGGGCCCTTCGAGAAAGGTCTTGAGTAAGCCCGCATGACCCACGGAAATATTACCCGGAACAATGGGTGAGATACTTGCGGAAATTGTATGACCCAATGGGAAGCGGGCACCGCATTCTCCGCAGATGTGCCTAGTAATCGGGTCATTCTTACCGGGGATGTCATAATGGGCCTGCAACGCCGCTAATCCGGAAGGCAGCAGATTTGGATGGTATGCGTGCAGAGCTTCTCAAGTGGGGTAGGCCCCCAATGGTGCCGGTTCACAAAGACTCTTCAACGGGGGCATTGCAAGAAGGCTTCCCGTGACCGACTACCAAAGAGTTGTGCCCATATACAAAAGGGGACCCCCACCCACCCAACTATCGCACCATTATGGTCGGGTTCTGTCTTTGCCAAGTTGCTTGCCGGGATTCTTGAGCGATTGACACTTTGGGCGAGGATGGAGAAGTGGGCTCACGCAGTAAAGGCTTCGCCCCAGGCATTCTACTATTGACCATATCTTCACTCTGCGAACACTCATAGAGGATAGCCGGAATTGACTTTTAAATGCAGACCGTTGTTTTGTGGATTTCGCAAAGGCTTTTGACACAAAGGCCTCGGGATAAGTTGTGGGATAGATTGAGACGACTAGGGACCCCCGTCGACTTGCGTAACGCTATATACGAGACTATAATGAGGCTTGCTCCGGCCGCCTCACAATCGTCGAGGGAGCCCGTTGTTAGTAGCATTGGGGTGCGCCAGGCTGCCCCTCTATCCCCGACGCTCTTCGGCTTTGTACATTGACCAGCTAGAAGAATGGCTAGCTGAGCACGGGAGGGAGGCCGATTGATGCACCACATAATCCGCAACTCATATATGCCGATGATGTTGACCTGCCGCGATATACCCCGTGAGAACATGCAACGCCACCGGACGCTTTGGACACTTTACGCCAATTCACCGACATGAGAGTTAACTTGGCCAAGACAAGGGTGCTATCGGGTCCCATCATCCCAAGCACCCATGCCTTCCCTCATTCACTTACCAAGGCGTGTAGTGGAGGTGGCTGATCTTATAAGTATTTGGGCATTGAGTTTTCTACTACCACACTTTGGGATGCATCCATCGTTACGGGTCACCGCAGCCGGAAAGCCCCCAGATGCAATGCAAAACAACAAATCACAAGGCGTAGAGTCAGATGCATGGGGTCACCAGCACACTTGTTCGTGGCCTTGGTTGAACCGGTCCTCCTCTATGGGGCGTATGTGGGGGGGGCCAGTTATATCCCTAACCACTTGGAACGATCTAGAGCAGTACGTAAGGTCTTCTTGGCCCGCACCGGGAGTGAAATCCACTGGTCCCCATATCGATCTTGCTCCAGAGACGTGCTTCCTTCCATTACTGAGGGTCTGCTACTGAACGTCACATTATTTACTTCCAAGGTGGTGGCTATGGATGAAGCCCGGCTGCCCAACCTTGCTTTGGCAAAGTGGCGATGGGCCCCAATGACTCAAAGCCTCTTTGGAAAGACAAGCAAGCCCGGTGGTTCTCGCTATGGAATGTGCAGGCACACAGATGTGGACCGGTGCATACACCGAAGGAACGCGCTGCCTTGAAGCAGTACTTGGATGCTTGCTTCATGGCCAAGCTTTGGGATGCAGAGGCCCTGTCACATGTCAAGGTGGCAAATTATCGACAACAGGTTAATCCCATGCTCACGAGGGGCCCACACCACTATTCGGCACCCATCTACCCATGAAAAGCGCAGGGTGATTGCTTCCATTCGCACAGTGCACACCACCTCCGCATTGAGACAGGGAGATGGATTCGGGAGCCGCGTGAGGACAGAGTCTGTCAATGCTGTCAACAGGGCGCCATTGAGGATGAAAGTCACGCCCTCCGTGCCCGCCCCGGCCAGACGAGCATATCCGAGCTTCGGAGATGCTCGGTTAGTTGTGCCCCATCGGGCCTTGCATGAGCTAACGAGCCACGGCCTACCGTAGGGCTTGTTGGGATCGTACCTCCGGGGAGGTAATGGATACGGACTCGTTATGCCCCCGCCCCGACATTAACCTCATTTGTACTTGTGATTATGTATATAGCGTGGCAAGATGTCAAAGATCCTTATTGCTACTAAGGTTTTTTCCCGAAAAACCCTTCGGCGGGGTTTTTAATCCTGGTAGTAATACGCCTGCTGCTCTCTCTTTGTACTTGGGTCCCATAGGCCAGTTGGTCTCCGTGGACGATAAAATCATATTCTATTATATTCTATTCCTATTAATCACATTTAGAAATGTATATCAGACTTTGAAATAAATGTTAAAAATGTATATCAAGCTTGGAAACAAATGTTGCACAGCAAATTTTCATCAAATAGTTTTATGCAGTGTGATATTTCATTAGAAAAGAAAATATTTGTCAGAATCGCTATCAATGTAACATACTTCCTGCATATTATAAAACTAGAGATGAGAATGATAATCAAAATTAAAAACATGATTATTTATCTAGAAATAACACATACTGTCTCGATTTCTTTGCCCTTCAAAAATTATCCCCGGACTTGTTCTCTTAACATAATCCATGGCCTTAAACTGTAAATAAGACACAAAAATTCAGAATTATGATATGATAGATTTGAAATCATCATCAAGAGAAATGGCAGCCTCCATTCTTTTGTCACAGTTTGGTTGTGGTATAGGCAGGCATAGTCAAGATGCTAGCAACAGAAATTAACACAATACCGCCATCAATGCCATGCTGAAAGTTAGAGAGGGAAAAGTCTGTAATGTCAGAATCATGGGGAAATCCCCTTCTATGACCTTATGTCAGCGATTAATATCATGGCAAAAGATTAGGCATAAATCTTGGAATCGAAAGGGGTCAAATATGGCTCAAGAGGTCGGCTTTTCGTTAAGTTCAAGATGTATTTAATGGATTTAAACTTCTAAAGATCGAAAATGGAAGCAGCATCAGATCATCTAACATTGAACATAAAAAGAAAGGCCTACAGAAGATGAATCCTAATAACATATGGGCTGTCTATACAGTCATATCAATCATTCGTGACAAGCTCCTAAAGAAGTAAGAGTTAAAGGTCTGTGAGACATATATAGTGCGTGAAGGGCAGCTCATTTCAGGACACATGAAGATACTTTTAACTGCTATGGGCTAGTCTTGTTGACTCTATACATAGGGCTAATTTCAGTGGCTAAACTACAGGGCACTTTACCGCCACCGAGGCACTGAACTTTGTACAACCGAGATTGATAGGCTTTATGTATTTTGGCAATGAAGAACCCTTTGCGATTGTAATCCACATGTCAGAAATTGAAAGTATATTAATATGCATCCATGGCACAAGACTTGTATTCATTATTTAACTGGGTCCATTATCTTTAGTGTTAATATATAATTCACATTTCTTATGATGGAACTTATAGCAGAACCAGATTTTATGCAAACTAGTTGAACATTCCACAGATCTAGACTCTTCTCAAGCCACCTTGAAGGAAGAAAAGCAAAACCTATAGGAAATGATGCAACTAGCTAGAAGCATAAATTTTCTAACCTTTTTTGGCGCACATCCTTTCACCATCATTCTCTTCTTAAAGGCTATGCATCCACCTTTTTCCAATATTTCTTGCAACATATCTGTAGGCATCGAGCCCCAATCTTGAAAGTGCAATTTCCGATTTATAAAAGAACAAAGATAAATAACCAATACCTTTAACAGTAACAAATAACCAATAGACAGTGTTTGTATTGGCAATGCTGAGCATTTTGGAATTTTGACGAAACTGTTTACCAGAATATGAGCCCATTTCAACAGCCACCTGATATTTCAAGACAAAATAATACAAATGGTCTCAAATAAAATAGTATTTACTCCTTAAGTTCCTGATGCAGCAGCAGTTTTAAAAATGTTTTAATGCATTTATATGTGCTAATCATGGACAAGAAACCTTCGAAGGTCATGCTTTCATGAAAGTATGTTAAAAATGGGACAAAACTGATCCATTTTGCCCTTACAAGCAAGGCACAAGCATAAGTAAATTAAAGAAACTAGGCACACCTGCAAACATGCAACACAGAGCAAGATGTGTCAAGCTGGCTATATAAAGAGCAACATTATGGAGTAGCCAAGCATGCTTTAGTGCTCATATCATGCATATCTACGAAAACATTTATAGATGAATAACATCGAGAATTTATATTTCCCCTACCAGCAGACAGAAGTAATGAATCTAGAAACTAGTAAGCAGCTGAGATCTTCTACTCGATACAAGGAGCTAACTTGGATGAGAAAGGAATATAGGTACTAAACAAATTTTATTATCGGGTTCTTTACTTCTAAACTGGCATGCTTTGAACTGGCATGCCAATGTAAAATTAAGTGTCATGCCAAGAGCTTATCAAGGGATATAAAGAATAACAAGAATGATAGAGGCTGTGCAAAATTACAAGTCTTGCAAAGCGGCTTAAATGGGCAACAAGAATTATAGAACTACAGAGCTTGCACAAAATTACAAGTCTTGCAAGGCGGCTTAGCTGGACAACAAGAATTATAGAGCCTGCACAAAATTACATTGCAAGGTGGCTAAACAAGGCAACAAGAATTATAGAGCCTATGCAAAACTACAAGTCTTGCAAAGCGGCTTAACAAGGACACATGGACGTAGTGCTGGCTGATACTTAATCCACATAGTTCATACTAAAATAAAAAACGTCCACAAGGGCCATGCCGGCTCTACCAAAGTAAGAAAGGTTTTGCATTTGTCGTTAGTTCCAACTAAATAGCAAGGGAACTAAATCTCAAAACAATAGCAAGAATCTAGCTGAAATGGATGATTAAGACTGAAAATTAGATGCAGCAAACACTGAAAGCATACACTGATGAAGGATGGAGGATACACTGAAATCCATGAACTCTAATAGAGATTTCAAGTGCAGGCCAGTAATTATACACAGCCGTAGCAAGGTACCAGAGGTTGACTAGGCAAGAGCACAAACCAACCAAGACCTTGCAGGAGTTGGGGCCGATCAAAATGGGCCAAAACCAGGAAAACAAAATTAGAGTTGGGAAAAGAAACTTTATTAAAACAGAGTAAACAAGAAACGATACTAAACAGGTTCTAAATTAGAAGGGGGAAATAAAACTAGAACAAACATCCTTGATTTAAACAAGGTATAAGATCATTTTTTAGACCCACTGATTCAGCCAAGCCTCGCATACAGATGAGATCCTCGGCCAAGCTTAGGTTTAAGTTTTATATACTGTACATCCCACTATAAAACAAGCTTCTTATCCAAACAGATCTGTTGGTTGTGCTCTACAGGAGCCCGGCTACAATAACTAGAATAGACAGTAGACCCAATAACTCACTGTTAAGCATCGGGACCAAATCAAGTTGATGAAATAGGAACCAAAGAATGCTGGACTTGCATCCGAGAAAAAGAAACCTAAATGCTCGATTTACATCAATGAAATAAAATATGGTTACCTTTCCTTTCTGTGCTTCCCAGATGGCTTAGATGAATTGTTTGAATCATCAGTTGTAGAATTTCTTCCAATATGTTTCTCCAATTCGCTCATCAGAGCAGCCAAAACATCTTCAGGCACATTTGCAAGGTAACTTTAAAGCCTTCCTCCACGGGACTCATCCGCTAAACCCTCTTTAGTCTTGCCAGATCCATCGGAAAACGCTGAAAGAAAAACAAAGAGCATTAAATGTCAGAAACCCTAAATAAAGAACTTGTTTCTTTCTATTTCTGAACACTTACTATTCGGCATTGTGGCAATGGCGAACAAAGATGGGAATAGCAAGCAGTAAGCTCAACGCAATCGAGAACGACGAATCAAGCTTCAAGGTGACTGATTGCGCCATTTTGCTCTTAAGGAAATCTGTCGTCTGTTAGAATACTTCTCCCTCCCAACCTCTTTTTTTCCCTCCTCTTTTTTCTCGCTTTTCCTAATTGTATTGTATGTAATACAATGTAAATACAAGTATCATTGTAAAGAAATGCATTTCACCATACCACCATACATGGGCAATGGTAAAGAAATGCATTTCACCATACCACCATACATGGGCAATGGATACTAGTTCGTGATTGAAATGGCCTTAATGTAGCTTAATCTTGGATGCACACTATTGCTATTTTAGCCATGTCTTTTGCTTCTTCTTCATTATATACATGCCCTTAGCCATTTGTCCATAATTTCGCATAGATTTGATATATTAGTATAAGCAATATGTTCCCACCCACCTTGTTAGTATAGTTTCTTATGATAGTACTGCAAAGTCTATGGGCCACATTCCCGTTAGTAGTTCTAGTAGAACCACCACAAAGCTATAGACATCCACCTTGTCCGTATGTGAAGATGCACCACGTAAGCTCTACAAAATATATATAAATAATCTAGGGTTAAAAAGACTTGTGTATCAATCAACTTTTTTAATTTGGGATTTTCCGGTTTGGAGAAAAAAGTTTTTGGAATTCTTTTTAACTTATTTGGCTAAGGTTTTGATGACTTTGGGTGCCCGGAAAATTTTCCGATATTCCAAAAATCGGACATTTCCTTCCCCCCTTTTTTCTTGGCTCTTTATTTTTTGGTATTCCTATTTGGGGCTCGATTGCAGCTGGCAAGAAGGGCGCATGCAACGATTGCTTAAACTGAAACGGCGATTTCTTCTGGTGGTCGCGTTACCGGCTTTAATATCCTTATTCGGCTTATGGCAGGCCCGATATTATGAGATAATTTTCGGTATGCATAGATCTGGTTCTAGCATACAATTCCGGCCTACTACGTAGCTTACAAAGCTACATCAGGTAATTTCTTTGTCTCAGGTCTTCTAGAGTTTAGTAGATACTCTATCTAGAGATATGTCCATGATTCTCTTATGTCAGATAATCACATCAAAGCATGGTATGGGTGCTGGTAGTGGAGCTACAACAATAGTGTGTTTTAATACTTAGGTTTCTCATTTATTTGTACCAGCTTCAGTCAGAGCTGAATCAGAGTTTGGGGTGCTACAATTCCTTCTTGGTGAATTTCGACCCCATATAGCTAATGTTTCAGAGAAGATGATTTTTTATTAGAGCAGCTGCAGAACCTTTACCCCTTGGCCTTTGATCATTATTTTTATCTGGTTCTATTTCCATGGAGATTTATAATTTTTTCTGATATACTGCCTGGCAACATAGGCAGGAGTTGTTTTGAAGAACTCCGTTTCTTGGAAGTGTACTTTACTATTTGCATAAGAATCTGATGCTCTCTCTTATAGGCACAATTTCTAAGTAGTTGATGTGTATGATATCAAATATTAAATGTTGTAAAAGAACCTCTACTCATCATGTGTCCCCTCTTTGTAGATTTGCTCTTCAACTGACGACGAGAGATTGATATGCAACTCTTTGAAATGCTTGGTGAGTATACAAATTTCTAGAATATTGGAGACTTTATTCCTTCAACGATCTGCTCCATCTTCACATCTGCCCTTTGGCTCTTTGTATGTCTCTGTCCCATGTAAAGATCAAATTGATTTGCTCTATGGGAAAGATGCATTTCTTCTTTATTCGTTTTGTTTTGATTGTGTTTGAAATAGATTAGGACCAGTGTCAAAGGGAATGAATAACATCTAACAAGATATACTTTTTGCAACGTTTATTTGTGTGCTGTATGGGAACATACCTTCTTTTGAAAGCCTCTGGTGCAGCAAAACCAACTCTGCAACCATGATGAGAGGCGCAAGGTAATTATTAGTTGTTTTGGCGTAATATTGTCATGTCTGAAGTAACCAGTCTGATATATGCTGTTTATATCCTTCATAGAAATACACCACCAAATAGCAGTTGACATCTTAAATAGATCATTCAAGATGGATGAGAAATGATGTCAACATACACCATCTGAACATTCTTGCATGCTTTGTATCATCCTAAACATAAAATGAAAGTACCAGTGGATTGTGGATCCTAAACTTATGGTGATAACCTAAGTTGTATTTGCTATTTGCAGAAAAGGGTCACCATACTCTATTGTGCTATTGTATTTCTAAGTTATCAATAACCCTTGCAAGCAGAAGAATGTGGCAATTTTTCTGGGTAATACATTTGTATAGATTGCAGCCTAGGGGTTCAATTTTTGCAGGAAAGAAGCACTACAAACCCCTTTTCATATTCTGGGTAGTCTTGCACTTTGGCTCTACTTTCTATTCTGGGTAGTCTTGCAAATTGGCTCTACTTTCTATTATAGACATTCTTTATGCACCTCATGGCTGAACTTTGTAATACGCTCTGTTAATTGCTTATTTTCCTTTGGATGCTCACTGCAAGGCAAATATATTGCTTTTACAGCAGTTCGGGCATATATCACTCTTTTGCAAGGCAACAATGGATTCTTAGTATAGTAGTTCTCTTTCGCAAATCTGTTTGAGATGCAAATTGAGTATCTGCACGCTTCACATTGGTATTGAGAAAGTGAAATTTCAAGGCAGGCTGGTAAAACAATTAGCACTTACTTTTAAACTCCAGTGTGGTCCATCCATAGCCAAAACCAGCCACATTTAATCTGGAAAAACGTAGGGATTAGAGTTCGTTTTTCCAAACCAATCAATTTTATTTTATGTCCTTTCAGAAAGTTCAAGGATGTCCATGTGTGTAGCATGTGTTTTGGGTTTCCCCAGAGGGCAAACCTTTGTTTGGGGAGTGGGTGAATATCCTGTACAATTAGCAGGTCAGGTTGTTTTGTTGACCCCTTTTATTTTATAGGATGGCTACTGGTACTATACAATTGAGCCTAGATTCGCACTGTATGGCCTTCTCAATCCATGCTACCATCTATCTGGAGAAGATAAGGCCAAATGTGTAGACTTAGATCTAAATGAAGCATCATTTCTTCTAACGGTCGATTAATCTAATCCGTATTCTTTTCTCCTTTCATGTATTACTCTAATGTTTTTTTTCCTCTTTTGATCTTTTCATTGCAGAATTTTTTGGGTAATTGCATCAGCTAGAAGCCATTATTGACTGTGCTCATTGATCATGATCAAGGAGAACATTTGAGGTCTGAGGTTAGTTCTAATCCACTAGGCAACACATTTTTCTGTTTTATTCTGGGATCTATAATGGGTCTGCTATTCCTTGCTCAAATTTAGGTTTGATAACTTTCTTGCTTTATCTGGACTCTTGATCTCCAATATTGATGTATTTCATCAGGAGCAGGAACTATTTTAAGCTGCTCACATGAAGGCAGATCCATGGCTGCTTTTATACACCAATGTGTCATGCTGCTAGAAACCTAAATGGTCATAATCGAATTTATCTATGCATATGTTATTTTGATGCGCACCGTAGGTTCCAAATCATTTCTATCTGAGTCTTTGTATAGTTTTTCTTGATGTAAGAATTGGTGGTTCCTAAGCAAGTGTGTTCTGCACAAAGGCACAAATGTTTATGCATAATTAGCTGACTTTTACATGATTATAAATGATTATGAATAATCCTTTGTCGAACAATGAGTATTCGCTTCCTTTACGACACCAAGCTCAGATCGCAGATCGCAGAGGCTTAGTGTTGCATTAGATATATTGTCCTTTTTAAAGCTTAGAAATACTTTGATCTATGGCATCAATGATTATTGCAGGAGAATGAAGCTCGCCCTTTGACGAATGTGGTGATGGTGGCAGTGTGGTCGATTTGCGGTGGTGGTATGTGTGATGTTTACATGGTAGTGGGAGTCAAATAAAGCAGCAAGCAATTGGTCGCTCCCCATCATATTGGCCCTCCCTCTACCAGGTACAAATCCATACATTGTGTTTTTCACTTTGATTTTAGCATATGCTTAGGCTGTGCATTTTTTCATGACTCCAATTTAATGTCCCAGGTCAAAAGCAAACATTCTTAGGATATTTGGAATTGTCCAAGGTTATGGTTGCTCACTACTCCTTACTGCATTTGCAATTTGCCATATTAGATTTTTACATCTCTTATTTCAGTTGTCTATTTTCTATTTGTTAATAGAAAAGACCCCTAGGATTCAAAAGGAATGGCAAATAGCAAACAATATGGATAGTTGTCAGAAGGCATGTTGTCAATGGATTAAAGGCAATTACCACAACTCTAAATTCAAATTTGATGCTTGTAAAGCAAGATTGACATGCCTAGGCATGCCTATTACAATATGTTAGGCAAATATGGTCATAGACGTAATGGCTGACATGCCTATACTCTGCGAACACAGTTGCGAATATGTAGCATTATAACAGGGGGTTTTTTTAATATTTTTATACTGTTTTCTCTAAGGTTTTCATATGATTTGGTGGCTGTATTCATCCAGGTGTACTAAAGAGTATTTCTAGAGTGCAACCTTTTGTTAGCCATTGATTTTAGAAAAGGGGGCAAATCCTGCGGTGGGTTTTTTTTTTTTTTTTTTTTTTTTTTTTTTTTTTTTTTTTTCTGGTTGTGAATATCCTTCCATTATTTTTTGGGTTCATTTTTAGGGTTTAATATCTCGGGCTAAGATGCATGAGCAGCGGTTCCAGAAATTCCTCGGAAGATCCGGCGTTGATATGTTTCAGCTATGGCGAATCCATGCCTCTTTATGGTACCCGGCTCTGTTTAAAAGATGCCCATAATGCCATTTCCCTTTTGAGCATGTCTTCATCTCAGTCCCCCTTTTCTCTAATTCATGCCGCATTTGTCCTTCTTCCCCTTTTTGCGTTCTGTACTAGATGGGTATGATTGAGAAAGTGGTGGGCTTCTTTACGTGATGCTCTGCTGAATGCTTTACACATCGGATCTGCTTTGCTTTCATTTTGTTGGGTTATGGTTGGGCCTCAAATTTTCGGCACTTATGTCATGCGGACCTGCATTTGCCCTAGGATGAAGATATTCAAATATTTGTAGCTCGGTTGGGTTATGGTTGGGCCTCAAATCTTCGGCACTTTATGCGGACCTGCATTTGCCCTGGGATGAAGATATTCAAATATTTGTAGCTCGGTAAGAACCTCTTATTTTTGTCCTGTCAATTGCCATAGCATACTGTCCAAGGCATATGTGTCTCTCCTTAATCAAGAAGCACATTAATCAAGAAGGCAAATGCTTTTGCAGGTGAGCCAAAACATCACAAGTCTTAATCAGACAAGCACATGCCCCATGCGACCTCATGCGGGATGGGCAAGCTTTTCCTGCAGTGAAGACGAATATTTAGAAGAGCCAGATGAGATGCTAAAGGAGAAGAGGATAATGTTGATAAAGAAGGATATAATGGAGATGAAATTGAAGAAAGAAATAAAGAAGAGCAGCAGTATCATGTTTATTTGCCCATTTTGTAGGCATGCGATCTTTGAATTTAATACCATTTGGTTTTAATTTTTTTTTCCTTAACACTTTCCAACTCTCTCGCTTTTCCTTCGGGTTATCTTTACTGCCGCTCATCATTGAAGAACTCTGCATCTTTCTTGTTACATCATAACTTTGGGAACTGCGTCTTGCTTAAGAAGGATATTTTCCAATAGACATGCAAGGTATTTAACTTGCAATAGTTCTCTATAAACGCTTGTTTGAAGGCAAACTAGCTCATTTGTTTAATGTAGTAGACTTTAATATCCCCGCTCATCGGCGCTTTGAATGTGATGAAACAAGATTGCCCATGACAGATGCACCATAGAGATGTCATGGATTTTTGCAGCAAAGTCAATGACATCATAAATTATACTACCTTTCGTGTTTAGTTTTATTGTTGTTGGATTTGAAGAGATGTAGTGGAATCTTTGAAAAGTAGTAACAGCTTTGCACATTCATTATGGTGCTCATTATGGTGCAGGAGATGTCAAAGTGTTGACTTGGGGGTTTGGTGGCCACGGTCAGCTTGGACATGGCTTAATTAATAGTGTGAAAGTTATTGTTGAAGCTCTAGAAGATGAGCATGTTGTGTACATAGCATGTGGAACCTCCTGGATGGCATCACTTACAATTCTATTGCTTCAAATTCTTACACCTCTAGCTTTGCATATTCTGCACGACCTAAATTTGGACAATGAGACTAGTGATGGTAGAAACATGCCCTTTATTTCTAGTAAGGTCATTGCAATTACTTAAATTGTCTATATCTACACCCCTACACCATCCTTAAGGCCCCGAAGGGGTTAACACAAACTATTAACACACAACTAACATTATTAACACAAACCATTGCATTTGACACATTGAAATTAAAATCCCCCTTAAACCCCCTTTGGTTTGGGTGCATATTCACACGGGGGGTTACTTCAGGCAACGAGAGCCTTCGGATCGGCATATTTGCCCTTTATTCCAAGATCTGGACCGTACATAGCGATCCTCATTTGTGGGGTATGCATGTACAAGTTTTTGTGTACTGTATATTAAGGTTTGCAAAATACTATAAGGCGCAAATTATTAGACATCCATTAATATATTACATGTAGTAGGGAAGCTGGCAAAACATACAGATTAGTATGAATAAGGTAAAATTGTCATATTCTGCGTATTCACATTTTCTGGATAAGGTAAAATTGTCATATTCTGCGTATTCATTATGCAAGATGTGTGAAAAAATTATCTAATGTGAAAGGGAAACCCTCAAATGCGTTATAATTATCTAATGTGAAAGGGAAACCCTCAAATGCGTTATATTATTCGAGTCTTTCTATCATTCAACATGCAGTTGATTCTACAACTGTTTTGCAGGTTGAATATTTGTAGTCTTCTGTTTCAGGACCTTCTGTTATTTTTTGGGCTCAAGTTGCATTGATAATCAAACGCTTACATTTTATAGGGCCCCAGGATATTCCTTATTTGTACTGCATATTTTTTATTGGAATTGCTCCATTATGATGCATGTACCAATGTGTTAGAAAATGACATTACTATCTGTTTCTAAATGGACTCGCGCTAACAATCTATTTTGGCTAGGTCCATGTCATTGAATTTGCTGATTTCTTATTTTGTTTTACAGGAGTTATGTTACTATCCTAGAGACATATCAGTCTGATTTTTGTTCACATTGCTTAACCATGTATTTTAAGCCAATCATGTATACAAAAAAGTGGCATTCAAGCGAAATTTGCTTAACCAAACCCCTCTTTATTTTTTCGATATTCATGCCAACTGTCTTCTATAGCAAACAATTCATGCAGGCTTAATGAAGGTGGAATGATTATTCTCAACATGAGAGAGATGGACGCCCAAATTTAGTCATTTGCAAGTTGTATAAATCCAAGAGATATAGCAAAGGGCAGCATGAAAGCTAGAAGTAAATTGTCATCATACAACTCTTATGGCTATTTAAATGGTAGTTTTACAATTATACCTAACCATTGCAACTTTACTTTGAAGGTCAACCACATTTTAGAACTTTTAATTTGGCCTAGGCAGATGCAGAGTAATTATGACTAAGCAAATTTAATGATACTACCCACTACCCAAAAGCAATTAAATGAATATATATCTGCCATTTCCTATATATCTGGCACTCCTCAGTTAACAATATTGTTACAAATGCTTCTTATCTCATATGCCAAAGATATAATTGCTTTAAAATTAGAGTTGCACACCTTAGCGATGGGCCATGTGGTCTCTATCTCATATGTCAAAGATATAATTGCTATGATATAATTGCAATGGGGGTCCATGTGATTTTGTATGATCGAGTGCTCAAGTCTTAAAATGTTGCTATGGCTCCTTATCATATAGGTTCTCCAAATTGCAAAGTCTTGCAAATCATATAGTTAGTCCATAACGAAACAATTATGTAACACCACTAGAAGATATATTCTATGTAATAATATGCATAACAACTACTATTCTTAGAAAAAATCGAGCTCATCGCACTATTTATGGAGAATAAGAGCTTTATATCTTATAACTTTGGCAGCTTATATTTGGCACAACTTGCAGTTTTTTGATAAGAGTAGGTGGTTCATGTTCATGCTAAAGGGGGTTTGTGAAGGGGGATGAAAAGCGGAAGCGGCAACGGCAGCGGCTAGGGCGGTGGCGGAGGTGAGGCTACCGCCGCTTCACCTTGCTTCCGGATTAGCAGCGAGGCATGAAGAAGCAAAGATCTGGAGTTGGATGCCAGGCCATGATGCTTTCTAACCGCAAGATTGATTATCACAGGTTTTCTCCAGATTTTTCCAGGGATGTAGTTTGTAGGCGATCTTCAACTTTGGGTCAGTCTTGGTTGCATTTCCCACTCTTTCCTTGCAGTTCTCGAAGGATTCCTTTGAGGCTGGGTCGACCTGGGATGGATGGGATTTATGCAGGCTAACTGGATCAAACTGAAGCAGGCTCATGTTCCGGTTTAGTATGGGGTAAGCTTCATCTCAAGAGGTAAAGTCTTGCAGTTCTGTGAAGTATCTTGGATTTACTCTTACCCTTTCTTGCTGGCGGAAAGACAAAATATGTATTAAGAACAGATCAGGCACTTTTGGGGCTTTCTAGTTTTATGCAAATAAATTGCTGGATTTGTTTTGAATAGAATAGCCGAGCTAGGGATATGATGTAGGCAGGAAGATTACACATCTTGCACCGGGCTTTTTGAGGGAGGAGTCTGGCGGCTGGGCATATTTTTTGTCTAGCCAGCTTCAATTGGATTGTCTACCCCGACAATGCAGCATTTTATTTGATGCAATTCACAGGTGAGTTTTTTGAGTAAAGCTGAGAGACCAGAATCCATGAAGCGGTGGCAGCTTCTATGAGCAGAGTGGCAGGCTGCTCTTCTTACACTGATCTGTTTCTTTATTTCACTTCTTTGTATCTCGGTAAGAGTAAAATGTGCAGTGACAGCTTGTGGTATAGCCGGTCTTCTATGCTGCTTCAAAAGTAGTATACAGGTAGATTTGGTGGTAGTTGCCATGATTAACAAAATGGATGTGCTTATTTATCAAGGATGTATGGGCTCCTTGATGGGACAATGGAAGTGGAAGACTCCCTTACAGGGTGACCCTTTCAGTGGAGATTGCCGAGCTAGGGGGCTATACAGGAGCTTCCATATCCTGCACCAGGCTTTTAGGGGAGGAGTCTGGCGGCTGGGCTTGTACTAAGCCTAGCTAGCTTTAGGCTATCTGTGACCCCGACAATGCAGCACTCTACTATGCACCTCAGACACAACATTTTGAGAATCAGGTTTCTTTAACCACTGTTAGCTATCTTATATTTCTTTTGTTTTGCTGTTACTCATTTGAATAAGTTTTAGTTCATAGTTCATAGAGGATGAAGAGGTTATGGTTACTCCTGTAGTAATCCTCTGTGAAGTCTGAAACATTGTACTCTGTACTTTTTATTATATAAAATATAAAAACTTCCTTTTCTCCAAAAAAAAAAAAAAAAAAAAAAAAAATGTTCATGCTAAAGCTAGATTGCTCATTATATCACCATATATTTGACACAACTTGCACCTGCTCTCCAAGCCCATTTTAGTTACGAAATGCTTTTCAGATTGGTGCTAAAGCCCGGCAACGCCGGGCATCCATAACTAGTTATATTTGAAATGGAATGTATATTCACCTGGAGTGACATAGCCTGTTGTGCCTTGAAATCCAGTAATATGGAATTTGTCATCTTGGTACAAGCTATTATAAGCCAGAATATCGTTCTTGTGTTCGTTCATTTTTCTCCCCTCCATTCCCTTCATATCCCTTGGTGCAATACTTTATTTTTAATGATATATGAAAGTATTGTTCAAATGTTGTAGTGACTTAGTTGTAATATTGCTTAAAAACTATTGCAACGACCCACGTAAATTGCAATATAAAGTTGACATATGCTCCTTAAATGTTCGTTGATATAAGACGAAATTTTGGATGACATTTTGTTATAAGTCTTAAGACAGCTTAGCTATAATATTGTTGAGAAGTTGGTACAAAACCCTACTTAAATTACGATAAAAAGTTGACAAAGGGGAGGTCATTGCTTTGACGAAATATTTGACGCAATGCACTAGAATATGTAGCATTATAACAGGGGGTTTTTTTTGTGATTTTATACGCTTTTTGGTATGGTTTTTATATGATTTTATGGGCGTATTGCACGAGGCATACTAATCAGTATATCTAGAGTGCACACTGGATTCTCATATTTGAATGGCATTTTATCTATGGTTTTGCAATGGTTTTGCCTTGCATGTTTTTGTTCCTTAAAAACTTAATTAATTTAATTTTATGAAGGCCATGCAAGCAACGAGGCTTTCAACTTTAGGGTTAACTTTAGGGTTCGTGGAGAAGGGGATTTAGAGGAGAATACAGAGACCACTTCCAGCAGTTTCCTCCGCGCTATGGCTGTGACGTCCCCTACTCGTATACGGTGCCCTCACCATATACAAACAGGAGTTCATCCCCCATACCAGCTCCATGCCAATACAGGGCCCTCCACATGACACTGCAACCGTGGCGGGTTCCAGTGGGAAGAGTGGAAGGGTCATTGCACCCCGTCTCCCTCAGGGCCTACCTAGGCTCGCGGGCGTAAACATACATGTCAGTAGCACATACATCAACATCACATGACCATCACGAAGGATGGTCCTCCACATATCTGCATAGACAAAGATCAGCACATCACATAGGGAATCCTACCCTAGGCTCAGACTCAAAGGAATGACTGACGGCTTGGGTCTCCAGAGTTCATTGCAGACAGAATTCATGGCAATGGATTTGGCTGGCATAAGAACATGGCTTAGGGTTGTCCACTCCATCCGCCCCTCCGTGTGCACACTTTGCGAGTGGTGCGAAAAGTGTCCGGGACCCGATCAGAGCCAGCCGGATGCATAGCCAAAAGGGCTACTCACGGGCTCATCTTCCCGGTTCGATGGGGCAGGTAGGGATCACTCCCTCCGAGAGATCTACATGCTGACTCAAGGTGACTAGAGGGCCACCGCCTGTGATGACTCGAACCCTTTGGAAAGTGAACACCACTTCACGGGTGTCGAGCCCATGCCTTGCCCGCACGCAGCGGTGGCAAGCCATTGGACCTAGTCACAATGATCCCCGGTAGGCCTTACACACCAGAGGGATCGTTCAAGAGTCAGGACATGAACCCCCTTCTCAGCCAGTCTGGCCCCTTCACCCACATCCCGGTGTGCTAGAGAGGCTACTCTAGGAGCATCAACTACAAAGCTTTAGGTCTCTACCCCCTTCCCAATACAAGGAGTTCATAGAGATACATCATCCATATACTTTCACGAGAGAACTAAAGAACTAGATCTAATCTACAACATAGAGTTAGGTTCTTTTAGTTAGAATCTGCTATCTAGAGATCTAGAGGGCTGCTATGGGCAATCTAATAGGCTAAACCTACTTGATTCAATGACTAAAATAGGGTTTAGACTATCTAATTGGCCAAATACCGATCCTTGAGGGGCTCCTCGACTGAAGCTCGACCATCCTGGTTTGAGGCTTTCGAATCAAGGAAAACTAAGGATGCAATTCTCCCGAGGCAGAGGGGGAGGATGGTTTTGGCTGTTGAGGCAGCAAAAAGCAGTTCTAAAGCCCTAAAATCGAAAAAAATTGGGCAAGTTAGGGTTTCCCACCCTATATAGACAAGGGGGGGTTGGTTAGGGTTTCCAATTATCCTCTTTTGGCATGTGGGATAATTGGAAATGGGCCCACTTGCCTTTAAGGGCTAGGTGGCCAAATGTGCACACATGGAAATGTGTGCCCACATTAATGTGTACATTGGAAAATGTGCACATTAATTGCACCTATGGGTGGCCCACTTGGCATGAAGTGTCCACTTGGAAATGTGTGCCCACATTAATGTGTACATTGGAAAATGTGCACATTAATAGTTGCACATATTTCTGGCGAGTTGCCCCCTAGGGCTACCCACCTGGCTACACGCTAGCGCGTCGCCGTCCGGGTGGCGTGCTGCGTGGCGAGGCAAGATGCGGATACGCTCGTCCGGGGCGATAATCTTTGGCTTTGGGACGCCACATTCTCCCCACCTTGAATTGATGTCGTCCAAGAAGCATCGTGGGTCTCCCACCTTGGGATCAACCTAACACGCAATCAACACGATACATACGATAACTACCATAATCCCTACACATTATTTAAGATTACCTTAAGGTAATATTTTTAGGACATTATCACAACATTATATTATGAAATAACTTATCAATTCATAACATCATTAAAACAGGTTACTCGATAATTCACTTAACATGAAAATTAAGTTTATCAAAATTAAAATTAACGTCCGAGGTCTCTTCATTCCTTGCAACACATTCGAACAAAATTTGTGTTGCAAGTCTTCGTGAACTTCGACCTCCTTGCCCTCCCGAGCTCTATTGGCTCCTGCAGGTCGACACTACGTTAGTATCATTTAATTATTAATAAAATTTTGGTTATATGGTGACCACCCCACCTATCTACATGGATGCATGGCTAATCTCCCGGCGTAGGAAGAGGGTGAATCTTCCATTATGGTCGTGGAGACAGCGCCTATATGCCTATATGCCGCTCATGCCTACACCCTAGTTGCCCAGCGTGGAGGATAGGTCCTTCCCGTATATGGGGCGTGAAGGCCTGATTCCTCCTATCAAAGCATATATGGGGCTAGAGGTGCTTTCCCTATCAATGCATTCCTTAATGACCTCCTTTCTCTCGAGGTCGTCTACTTCCGTGGGACAGAAGTAGACTTTCTAATCTACCTTCCACTCGCCCAAGCGAAAATGCGGTCATGCCTACATTGACATTACATCACGCCCTAGAGATCACCGTAGTGGTCCCATCATCGGTAACAACGCATGCGACCCATACTAAGCATAGGTTGCATGCGTAGATTAATCTTAATTACACAAGAATTAACCTACACAAATCGACATGCCTGAGCCGATTTCTTCGGAGATGACCTTGCCGTCCCATTGCTCCATAAACTGTGGTTACTGCCTTACTAAGTCTTTCTTAAGTACCCACGTCGCGTCTTCCACTGGTAAGTGTTTCCACTTGACCAAATACTGGAGGAATTCTGATCTCCTCGTTTTCTTGAAAGCTTTATCAAGAATCAATTCTGGAACTATTTCCAGCTGCTCCTCCGTCATTTCCAACAACGTTGGAGAATCCAAGACTTCGTCTGGATTTGGAGTATGCTTCTTCAACAAACTTACGTGGAAGACCTTATGAATCTTTAGGTGTGCTGGCAAGTCTAGCTTGTAGGATTGATTACCTACTCTCTTGACTATTCTGAAAGGCCCAGCCCACCTTGGAGCAAGCTTCTTGCAATTGCCGATCCTGGGCTTCGCCTGCTTCACCTTGATCTTGAGCCAAACATCATCGTCAACTTTGAACTCTCTTACTGTTCGATGCTTGTCGGCGATGCTCTTCTGACGACTTCTTGCTGCTAGCAGATAACCTCGAACTTCTTCCACAAGGCTGGCTGATATCGGCCAACATCTGGCTGCGAAACTTCCACTTTTGACACGGGTTGTGCCAAGTGTGCGGAGTTAAACAGCGATAGCCGTGAATTGATCATAAGCGGCGACATTTGGGATGATTCCCCGCTTGGTGCTATTGTATGCAAACTCCACCAAGTGAATAAATTCTTCCCACATACTTTGCTTATTCCGCATATAGTTTCGTAGCATGTCCTCTAAAAATCCTGTTGGTCCGCTCCGTCTCGGCCATCCGTCGAGGATGATATGCCGTGCTCATGGATAGCTTCGTCTGCGGATTGTCGCCAAAGAGGTCTTGCCAAAAGGCGCTCATGAACCGGATCCCTGTGGGAGATGATCTCCCTTGGCATGCCATGAAGCCCGAAGATCTCTTTGGTGAAGAGCTTTGTTGTATCCATAGTCTGTATCGTGGTGGTCCCGCAAGGCACAAAATGTGCCATCTTAGACAACTTGTCGACCACTACCATCAAGGCATCCTTCCCTCTTGCTATTCTTGGGAGTCCTGTGATGAAATCCATGCTGATTATCTCCCACTTAGCGTTTGGCACCGCTAATGGCTCCAATGCCCCTGGAATTCGAAGCTGCTCCGCCTTTGTCTGCTGACATAGCTGGCATTCCTTGATGTAGCGAGCCACCTGCTTCTTCATTCCTGGCCAATAATAGCTGCTGCGTACTTTGAAATATGTTTTCATGAATCCCGCATGGCCAGCTATTGGGCTGTTGTGCGTGTCGTGGAGGATCAATTTCCTTATACCTGATGATTCGGGTACGCACAACTTGTTCTTATGGTATAACAGGTTGCCTTCCTTCTTAAAATGTTTAAAGGCTTCCCGCTCCTTATCTGTTCTAGCCTCCCTAGAGAGGCTTGCCCATACTTCCTTGAAATCCACATCCGTTGGCAAGGACTCTTCAATCTTCTTACCAAAGTCGCTGGAGATTGTCGAAATTGCATTGCAATGCACTCTAGTTGTCAGGGGATGCCTTGAAAGCGCGTCCGCTACCACATTGAGCTTCCCTGGCTTGTAGACCAGGGAAAATTTTAAGGGACCTATAATTTCGTATAAGTATAATGAATTGGCCATTCCTTGTAAAATATGCCTCCAAAAGTGTAGCCTGAACTGGCCATTTTTCCTATTTTTTTCTAATGTGGCTGCAACCCAATTGGCGATTTTTGAACCAAATATCTAATAATGTATAGTTCGAATGGCGATTTTTAGCTAGATTCTTATTAAATATGGAGCTAGTTGCCCAAACATAAAGAAGTCGCTATCTTGTATAAATGTGTTTAAGTTACATGTTGTATGAATTTGAATATTCATACCCCATGTATTTCAATAATGCATAGATTGCTGATAGGGAGAATCGGAAATTAGATGCAGGAATCTTCGCAAAGAAGATTGAAAAGTGCCTCGACATTTGATTTTCCAAAAGAGCAGGATTATTCTTAGTTGGTAGATGTACTTATAAAATAAAAATTTCTAATAATGTTGGCCCCCCATAAGTGATGAATTTATGAGGGGGCCTCTTAATGAGTTAAGATTTGGCGAACTTAAGGCATTACAGGATTTGGCCAAGTGGTCTAAATGGCCATTCCATAAGCATATCTAGTTCTCACTTGGGACTAAATTGGCCCCAAAGTTGATACCATTCCAATTAGCAAACATCTAATTGGCCATTCTAATGTTGTAATAGGCAATAAAGTGGCACGAAATGGCGAATCTGCAGGTAGTTTGTAGGTAAGGCATCCTACTCAAGCCGACCGTCACATTTTGCCTGAACCTGTAATTTGTGGCCAAATGGCCCGCCGGGGCCACTAAAATTTTCGATGTTGTAGACTATATCAAAGTCGTACTCTTCAAGGAACTCCATCCACCTTCTCTGCCTCAGGTTGAGGTGTGGTTGCGTGAATACATATTGGAGGCTTTGGTGGTCTGTATCCAACTGGAACTTCCTTCCCAAAAGGTAGTGCCTCCAAATTCTTAATGCCCTGACAACCGCAAGCAATTCCTGATCGTGCGTGGGGTAGCGCGTTTCGGCGTCGTCATCTTCCTGGAATCATACGCTACTACACGCTCTTATTGCATAAGCACCGCACCTGTAGCTATCTTACTTGCGTCTGTTGCTACAAGCTTATCTTTCTCTGGGCCCGGCAGGGTTAAGACTGGGGCTGTTGTTAAAGCTTCCTTCAACAATTCAAACCCTGCTTGGGCTTTCTTGTGCCAATGCTCTGCCCAATCTTTCACTTTCTCCGCCCCCGTTAAGTCTGTTAGCGGGGCTGCTATCTTGGCAAAGTTCTTCACGAACTTCCTGTAGTACCCTGCTAGGCCGAGAAAACTTCTGACTTCATGCACATTCTTCGGGCGCCGCCCTTTGAATGGCGGCTTCAATCTTTGCGGGATCCGTCGAGATGCCTTCACGAGATCACATGTCCTAGATACTCCACCTTCTACATTTGCGAAGTGGCGCCGACAACTTGGGCGTATAACCGGTGCCTCTTCAACTTCTCGGCCTCTTCTCAAGTGTTGTACATGCTCTTCAAGGGATCCGCTATACACCAAAATGTCATCAAAGAAAACAATCACAAAGGTATCTAAGAACTCCCTGAAGATGTCGTTCATGAGCCTCATGAACGTTGCGGGGGCATTCGATAAGCCGAAGGGCATTACCGTGAACTCATAGTGCCCATACCGCGTCCAAGGCGGTCTTATGGATATCTTCTTCCTTTATCCCGATCGATGATAAGCGACCTTAAGTCGATTTTGAGAAGATCTTTGCACCTTGGAGCTGATCCATCAAGTCATCTGATCTGGGGAGCGCATACTTGTTCTTAATGGTGTGCTTGTTCAACTGCCTATAGTCTATGCACATCCTTAAACTGCCGTCCTTCTTCTTAACGAAGAGAATGGGCGCTCCAAATGGCGAAACACTAGGTCTAATAAAACCTAGGTCAAGCAGCTCCTGCTGAATCGCTTCTTTAGCTCGGACAATTCTGCGTTGTCATTCTATATGGAGCCTTGCTCGTTGGCTTTGTTCCCGGTTCGAGTGCAATCTCACACTCAACTCCCCTATAAGGAGGGAGCTGCTTGATCTCATCTGGAAAGAGATCATGGAACTCCGTGATCAGCTGAGCTACTTGCTTCGGCAACTTGCTGAGCACCTTGTCTTCTTTGCTTCCTTCCGATTCCGGCTCGCTAATCTCGAGCTTGAAGATGTCCACCTGCTCGCTCTTGATGCACTTGAACAGCCTCTTAGAAGACATGCACTGCATGATGGGAACAACTTCTTTACCTGTGATTTCGATGATCTTGCCGCCGGCGTTGGGAAGGTCACCTTCCGCTTTCCCACGATCGATAATGGCCCTGGCGGCCCAAGGTACTCCATTCCTATGATCAAGTCATACTTGCCAATGCCCATTACTTCTGCCCCCATCCGGATATTAATCCTCGGCAAGTCGATGTCGGTTGATTCTCTTTGCCGCCGTCGCCTTTATTGCACCACTTGCTAAGACAATGGGTCTTGGCTTTGACTTTAGCGGCTTCAACTTCAACATTTGAACCATTCTGGGGGATGCAAAGTTATGGCTACTTCCTGAGTCTATCAAGACTATGAAGGACTTGGCCTTGGCCTTCCCTACTGTGGAAATTACCTTATACTGGCTCTCTGCTTGCTCTGTATCTATTGCGGCAAAGATATGGCACTCACCCTGAATGTAGTCGCGGCCTTCCTCGCCGTCGTCGTCAGACAGGATGTCCCAATCTCCTAACTCCGCTAGAGCTGCACTCATGACGTAGGGGCGCTTTTTTGTCCTATGGCTCGGCTGGAAGCACTGAAGCACAAATTTTGCTTTTCTATGCACTCCTGCCTCTTTTCCTTGGGCATCGCCTGCAAAAAGGATCGCACTGCTTTGGAGTAGTTTGACCCCTCCTGCTTGTCCTTGAAGGACACCTGCTTCTTCTCCTGCTGCTTCCCCTGGTTGCCACCATATGGGGCTCTAGCTGGGCTGGGACTGCTGCCTGGGGCTATAGCTTCTCGTCAGCCTTGCCTTTATCCCGGAAATACCGCCGCTTCGTCCGCTATTCTCGGGGTCCCGGACCCCGCAAGCTTATAGCCTTGGACTCGCTTACGATCTTGTCCTAGGGTTTATTGCTCTCACAAGCTTGCGGATCTCCTCATTCAGCCCCTCAATATAGCTTTCTCTTGCATGCTTTCTCCCCAACCGCACATCTGACCTTAGCCTCATGAATTCTTACGTATATTTTCGGACTGATTTGTTTCCCTGTTGGAGCCTATAGAAGCTCTTTGCATCATGGTGGACTTATGTTCCCTTGGGACGTAATGGGCTTTGAAGGCTTTAGCAAACTTCCTGAACTTACAAGCATCCCTGCTTAAGCCATGTGCCTTTGCATAACCCTTCCACCAAATTCGTGCGGCTCCTTTTAAGTTGGCTGTTGCAACTCTGCCTTTGTCTTTATCTTTCATGCCATAAGCGTTTCCGTACTCACTCATTTCGTCCAGCCATGCCTCGCTTCTAATCGACTGTTCTCCCCACGAGGCTTTTCGATTCAGGGCCTTCCATACATTGCCCAGTGCGAAGTCTACCTTCTTCTGGTAGTCAGAGGCCCTGGTGTCTCTTTGTCGTCCCTCTGGGTTGTTCCTCTGCCTTCCCTCTTCAGTGTTCCTTTGCCTTCCATCTGTTCGTTCCTGAGCCTGTTCTTCCTCTTCCTCGGAGTCGGAGTCTAAATCTGAACTTGAGTCGGAAGATTCCGGACTGGAGGATCTCCTTCTCTTGCTCCTCTTCTTGTCCCTTCCTGCTCTCCGAGCTGATGCTTGCGGCGGTGGCGTTGCCACCGAACCCACTCACGCTTGCTGGCGGACGGCCAAGGCCTTTATCTGCTCGAGTCCGTCCTCCTCACGGGATATCTCCTCCTCTGGGGTCATGGGTTCCATATCCGCAAATAGGTTCCTTGCCGGGGGTGGTCTGGGCGGGGTTTGCTCTTCTATAAGGTCTCGCAGTTGTCGTTCCCCTGCGTTTAGGATTCTAGCTGCATACACAAGCAATTCATGGCTATATGGTTAGTTTTATTTGTTCTCTTGCATTGTTTATGTTTGTTGGTATAATTGTGGGGCAAAATACATCAACAAAACATTTAAAGTGCAACAAAATTTATATTCATATATCATATAATATTTCAATACAAAAGTTTCCGGGATCAAGAGTCTAACTAATCTTGAAATCGCCGGTAAGACGGGTTGTCTTCAAGAAACTTCTTAACTTGGGCCGTCCCTACCGAGTGACCCAAGTTCCTGATGATGCTTGCCGACGAGCCTCCCTGTATGGCTCTCACCAGGTCTTCTACCCCATGGGTCGGATGTAAGGGCATGATCATCGCCAACCTCGCGGCGTCGGTGGGGTATGGCGAAGTCGAAGAGGTCAAGTGCCATTGCCCTCTTGACTAAGACAGCATAGTCGACGTTTGTTGCTATTCGAGCATGCCTGCCGAAGCCTGAGAGTGCAATCAGCATGAACACTCCTTCTTCACCTCTGGGACTGAACTTGCGGTGTATTACCGCTATTCTCCCATCCATCAGCAGCGGCAAGTAGTACCTGAGCGACCTGTCGTTGTGTGTCGCCGAAGCTTCTCCGCTTGTTTGGCCTCCGGCTTCTGCGCTTGGCGTGCATTCGTCGACCTCGATTTCAGTCAGCTCCCTGTAGTCTTCAATTGTGCGGTCGAGCCTCCTGAGGTCGATTCCTTCTCCTCTTGGCGGGGGTGGTGTCGAAGGACTCGGCATTAGGATGCTCGTGGTCTTCCCACGGATCCCCATCCGTTCTTGGAGGGCGAGGAACTCCTCCTCTGTTGGCAGCTCCCGCTCGTCCATCATTTGCCTGATGCTGCTGTAGGCCTGGATATCGGAGGTCGTTTCCCCTGTGTAGGTGTCGGCCTCCCTTACTTGAAGCGGAAAGTCCGAGGCTCCCCGGACGATGAAGTCATCCATGTCGGTCTGCCGCAGGTTGGTGGGAGCGGATAGTCCAACCCGAGCTCCTCTCCCCGCATTGGGAAGGTTCGGATGTCGCCGAGGAGTAGATACTCCTCTCCGTTGATGATGATGGGGGCTAGGCTTGTGATGCCTAGCCCGAAAGTGGGGAGCAATTCCGATGCCCCGCCGGGCCTCTGCTTTCGGGTTGATCGGGCTCACCGCTCGCTTGGTGCCGTTCTTCGTCCGAGTCGAGCTCCGTGTATCCTTCGTCGTCCGACTCCTCTTCATCCTCTCTTGCTTCCTGTTCCTGTTGATACTGCAACAACATCTGCTCTTCCTCTTGCACTGCTATAGGGTCTACCTCCATCGGAGGGATAGAGGTTGCCCCCATCGGGTTCTCGGCGCGGTGGGATAAGAAGATGGCTAGGGCTGCGGTGTAAGAGAAATACTTGGTCCTATTGGCTGTCAGGACCATGTAGTCCGGCAGCCTCTGCGCCTTGTTAGTTAAGTACTTGGCGATGTTGGGGACATCACCTAAGGCTGCTTGAAGGGATGGACGGGGAACGAAGTATCCTATGCAAGGGGGAACTTGAACAAGGGAGGGTCCTACCCTAGCCTGAAATTCCGCTAGCACCTGCCTATATGCTGGGGTTGCATTTAGCGTAGCTTGGATGTCGATTTCTTTCCCAAAGACTTGGAAGATGTCGTTGACATCCGCCTCGGCAAAAGATGGGCACCGGGGCCGTACCATCGCCCAAGTCGCAAAGTGGCCATTGATCTAGCAAAGAAGGGAGTATCAAACGGATGCAGAAGCGCCTCAGGGAGCTGAAAGATCGCCTAAGCAGTGGAGAGCAAATTTGCAGGGTGCTAAATGAGCAATGGGGAACTTATTTATAGAAAAGGGGGAAACCCTAATTTTTGGATAACCTAGATTTTACTGAGATTAGGCAATTCTGATCTATTAAGGGATGCAATTGCAAGTTTGAAGACTATTTCTAGGGTTTGAGCATGCTAAGAACAACTACTGAACCTATTGTACAACTTGGAGATCATTTGGTGAAGAAATGGTACGAGGTCTCACACGTTGCGCTCAGACCGATTTTGAGAATGTCGAAATCTGTCCTGGCGCGACGTGTGAGACACATGGGTCCTAATTGGGCTAAGCTTATTCAATTTAAGTGATCTAAGGCTGTAATTCCACTAAACTCATCGAGTTAGGCAGAATTGACCCCTTACTTAGTCGATTTGGAGCTGTTTTGGGCATTTTTGGGCATGGTCTCACACGTTGCGCCCAGCCCGATTTTGAGAATGTCAAAATCTGTCCTGGCGCGACGTGTGAGACATCGTCTCAATTTTGCTCAAAGCTCCAATTCAATTAAAACAAAAGCTAGGGATCGATATCTTAACCTATTTAAATAGGGTTTGACACTTTATTTACACAAAAATTTCTTTATATTAACAAAATTTTCCAGTTATTTACAAAATTCAAGGGCGTTCTCCCTTGATGTGCCTGGCAAGATACATATCCTGCCTCATGAGGGTGACCCTCTTTGCGTGTACTGTGCAAGCCGTTGAATCTTCAAAATGCTGCACTATTTTAAACCGACGCCTCTGTAAACCCAACAGCATCTCGTCGGTCACGCACATGTCTGTGTTATATTCTTGCATAACTTCGCGGACCAAGCGTTGGAACGGCGCCCGGGGAATCAAGAGTCCGTAACTCTTCTGGAAATGGCGGATCTCCTTGAGGGCTCTGTCTTCTAGCTTCTTCTTCTTGCTCCGCTTCTTCCCTGGTGCTCGGGGAGGCTTGGGCCTGGGTGGCGGTGGCTTCAGATTCTGCCTTGGGGGTACTCCACCTTCGACTGTTCTCACCCGATGCTCCTGGAAATAGGCATTGTACGCCTCCCACTTCTCCATATAGGAGTTGTGCTCTCTAATCCTCTTCTGATAGACCTTTACGGGGCTATCTGCTCCGGGACCTCTTCCTCTACGACCGGGGGCTTTGAAGAGCTTGCCCCGTCTGCGCCCGGCACGTAGTCTTCATCCGAGTCGTCGGTAGTGGGCGGGGTCTCCTCTCCCGACGGCTCGTTGATGACGGGATCCACTGCCCGCTTCCCAACCTTCACCACCTTCCTCTTGCCTGCCTTTATGGCTTTGGCCTTCCTCTTCTTGGACCTGCTGGCTGTGGTCGGGTCGTCTTCCCGACTCTTTGTCCTCTGCTCCCGGCGGCGCTCTTTGGCTTCATACTTGTAGACGAACCGTGCAAGGTCGGCCTCTTCATCCGGGGTGAGCTCCGGCGGCTGCTGCTCCTCTCTTCCTTGTTCTTCCTGCAGGTGGATCTCAGCCTGGGGTTGCTCCTGAGCTGTTGATTGGTCCGCCTGCTCCCTCTGCTCCTCCTGTGGGTTGTTGTCCTCCCGAGGTTGCTCCTGCTGCTGCCCGCTTCTTCCCTCCTCCTGTGCAATTTCCTCGAGGATCTGGTTCATGACATCCGGCCGGTCGTCCTCTAAGAGCTCTGTGTGGTCGCTCCTGTCCGATCCTGCTTCCTCGCTCGACGAAGATTCGCTTTCCCGGAGAAGGCGTTCTTGGAGGATTCTCCGAAAGATGCCGGAACCGCTGGCGCTGGAGGATTCGCTCCTACGAGGCTTCCGAGCAGTCTGTTTTGTACGTGCCATCATCTTACGGTTTGTCAATCGCAGCTAAGCGCCAGGAGATCGCCTTGGCACTCACGAGCGAAGTTCTAAAGGAGAACACGAAAATGGGGGGGTCTAGGTCTATTTATAGGGGTCAAATTTTAGGTCAACTTTTAAACTACCTTTTTGGGTTGTCTAAAGCATCTAAAACACCTAATTAAGCAAGGTCTCACACGTTGCGCCCAGCCCGATTTCGAGAATCTCAAAATCTGTCCTGGCGCGACGTGTGAGACATGGTGGGGTCCACTATTAAATTAACATGTAACATGCTAACTCTACTGATTCTTAGCTTAAATTTAGAATTATCAAGTTATTTTACTGTAATTTACAACTTTTTGGTGTCAAAGCTGAATGTCTCACACGTTGCGCCCAGCCCGATTTTGAGAATCTCGAAATCTGTCCTGGCGCGACGTGTGAGACCACCCTACTTTTTGGATGTTGGCTCATCAATTTTTAATCTTTTTACATTTCTATTCCTTTTAACTGTTACTAGCTTAGCATACTACAAAAATGAGAAAAAATTTTCCCCATTTTTCGAGGTTTGAGGATCCTATCAAGTTAGTGCTACTGGGAACATGGCCAGTGCTTTGCTCTTGGTCTCCAAGAACATAGCTCTGATACCACTGTGACATCCCCTACTCGTATACGGTGCCCTCACCGTATACAAACAGGAGTTCATCCCCCATACCAGCTCCATGCCAATACAGGGCCCTCCACATGACACTGCAACCGTGGCGGGTTCCAGTGGGAAGAGTGGAAGGGTCATTGCACCCCGTCTCCCTCAGGGCCTACCTAGCTGCGGAAGCGTAAACATACATGTCAGTAGCACATACATCAACATCACATGACCATCACGAAGGATGGTCCTCCACATATCTGCATAGACAAAGATCAGCACATCACATAGGGAATCCTACCCTAGGCTCAGACTCAAAGGAATGACTGACGGCTTGGGTCTCCAGAGTTCATTGCAGACAGAATTCATGGCAATGGATTTGGCTGGCATAAGAACATGGCTTAGGGTTGTCCACTCCATCCGCCCCTCCTGTGCACACTTTGCAGAGTGGTCTGAAAAGTGTCGGGACCCGACTGTAGCCCGCCGGATGCATAGCCAAAAGGGCTACTCCTGGGCTCATCTTCCCAGTTCCGATGGGGCAGGTAGGGATCACTCCCTCCAGAGATCTACATGCTGACTCAAGGTGACTAGAGGGCCACTGTCCGTATTCGACTGAACCCACTGGAAAGTGAACACCACTTCACGGGTGTCGAGCCCATGCCTTGCCCGCACGCAGTGGCAAGCCATTGGACCTAGTCACAATGATCCCCGGTAGGCCTTACACACCAGAGGGATCGTTCAAGAGTCAGAACATGAACCCCCTTCTCAGCCAGTCTGGCCCCTTCACCCACATCCCGGTGTGGCTCTTGTGCACAGGCCGAAACTACAGTGTGCTAGAGAGGCTACTCTAGGAGCATCAACTACAAAGCTTTAGGTCTCTACCCCCCTTCCCAATACAAGGAGTTCATAGAGATACATCATCCATATACTTCACAGAGAACTAAAGAACTAGATCTAATCTACAACATAGAGTTAGGTTCTTGATACGATTCATTGTTTATAGGGGAAATATTCAACTGATCAACAGCATCTTAGCTGTAGGTCATGATCCAATTATCATACATCACAGACAAATGCACTGATAAGCACGTTAACCACCCAACCGGGTCCACAGGGTTATGGCAAAGCATCTAGCTCAACAACAATCTCTAGCTACTCCGCGTAGCTCTCGAGCAAACTGATAATCCTTTTATCAGAAAAGAAGAATCCTCCTCCAAGTTACAAATCTTTATCTGAGCTGGTCTGCAACTTCCTTTTCCAGCATCAAATGCATAAGGTTCGCTAATCTCGGATATTCGGCTAGTTCCACAGACTTCGACCTCAAGCTAAGGGATGAACTCAAGCTAAGGGATGAAGGATTGATCACAGCTGCCCCTCAGCTTATGATCGCTCAACATAAGGCTTTGAATAGGCTAATAACCGCAACCAATAGTAGCTCGACCAATTCTCTGGTATTCAATCCGCAACCCACTGCCCGGAATCAGTCCAATCAGTTAGAAGATCTCAGAGTTGGAGCACGATGAGGATTTGGGCGATTGATGCCTGATTCAGCAGCAGGATTCGCCCATAATTTCCTGTTCCCCGATCACAGATCACTGTTCATGGCCCCACCCTTTCGCTCCATGTGCGCCTCCGTAGGTTCCCCCTTTCTGGTCGATCATCTCTGTGCTCCCGATGCCAGAATAATCACCCATCATCCTTCTTTGTTCCACAATTCCCTGTTCATTGTCTAAAACACACTATTCATGTCCACCCCATCTGTTTCTGTCACCCCTTTTTCCTATAACAGGTTCGTTCTCCTCCTTACATACCTTAATTGCCTTTTTGAAAAGGCAATTGCCCCTTCTTAATGCATGCATGGGATAATAATATCACCTTTTTTCCAAATAAAGGTCACTTCTTAAAGATATTTGCCATGCTCTTGATTTGAGCGTCTACCTTTTATAAAAAGTGCCCCTTGGCCTAATATTAGCCAACACCCCTTTATCGTTCTCAAACCAATGGTTCATAATTATGCTCATGTCTCATGATATTTCTTGCCCATATAACACTAGGCAACAACTAGAGATGTTTATTCAACTTTGCCATATTTTGCCATGCCCCCATAACCCTGGCGCCGTGGACCACTCCCCCGTGCCATACTTCGTATCAATTCCATCTTTCTTAAAGAAGATCGTCCGCGATCGTCCGAGTATACCCTAATTTGGGCTATCCCTTCTGAAGGTGTTCCTCAATCCTGCAAACTCAAGGATGGTTATATAAGTTATTGTACTTCCACAGTACCTTATACCCATTGGAACCTCCACGTCCCTATCTTTTTAAATCCCTACAAACTCTAGAAGTAGTTATGGATATTCGCGTACTTCCACAGTACGATATATCCTTGTACCTCCGCGGTACGTCATTATCTTTCGTACCTCCGCGGTACTACTTGATTGTATCTCCACGATACCAAATCCACCATGGGTATACACAAGGAATAAAATTTTTACTCTTTATTCCGCATAAAGGAAATCAACTTACGAACTTTACCCATAAGTCTGCCCAATAGGAAACAATTTGAGATTCCACATCCAAATTTTGCGTCAATATCCTTGGCAGCTTGTCCGTAAAGTTTCTTCCCAACACTTAACACTAAACAAACCTGCAAATAAAGTCAAGTGTTAATATAGTTGACTTCTCAAGTCGAATATTTATCTAAATGACCCCCACGATCAATCACTCTCTCAGATCACCACGATCTAACTCTGCAATCCCAAGCAAGATGCTTTTGCAGTTCCCCATACTCAGGCTTAAAGGTTGGAACCTACACAGGCTCAAATGACCAACATGAACTTCTGGAGATGGCAAGAGGTTATGGCGGGTAGTTTGGCTATTATGATAAAGCAGAGCTCGGTGTTTTGCAGCAGTGGTTTGTTTATCTCCGTGACAACTCGGTTTCAACAAGTCGGTCCCCATGCGCTTCAAGCATTCTCCACGAAAGTACCGAGCTTTTCTTTTCTCTGCTACTGATGCTCTAGCTTCACTTGCAGCAGTAGTCATCAAATCCTTCCTACTCTTAATACCAACATGTCAGAATAATATACTTATTCATCAGGTACAAAATCCTTGTCCCAGAATTACACAAATTCTTGGGGCTCAAGTTCCACTTTAGACGCTACGCTCCAAGGATTCGCCAAGGATTTGCCTTCACCCATATACTTGGCCCCCAATACACTTTTGACGAAGTTCAACCCAGCTGTACTTGTAGCACAAGCTTGCAAGATTCTTGGTGTTTTGCAGCCTTGATGTTCTCATAGCCCATAGATTCCAGAAGAATCGCAACCGCGCTCTGATACCACTTGATACGATTCATTGTTTATAGGGGAAATATTCAACTGATCAACAGCATCTTAGCTGTAGGTCATGATCCAATTATCATACATCACAGACAAATGCACTGATAAGCACGTTAACCACCCAACCGGGTCCACAGGGTTATGGCAAAGCATCTAGCTCAACAACAATCTCTAGCTACTCCGCGTAGCTCTCGAGCAAACTGATAATCCTTTTATCAGAAAAGAAGAATCCTCCTCCAAGTTACAAATCTTTATCTGAGCTGGTCTGCAACTTCCTTTTCCAGCATCAAATGCATAAGGTTCGCTAATCTCGGATATTCGGCTAGTTCCACAGACTTCGACCTCAAGCTAAGGGATGAACTCAAGCTAAGGGATGAAGGATTGATCACAGCTGCCCCTCAGCTTATGATCGCTCAACATAAGGCTTTGAATAGGCTAATAACCGCAACCAATAGTAGCTCGACCAATTCTCTGGTATTCAATCCGCAACCCACTGCCCGGAATCAGTCCAATCAGTTAGAAGATCTCAGAGTTAGAGCACGATGAGGATTTGGGCGATTGATGCCTGATTCAGCAGCAGGATTCGCCCATAATTTCCTGTTCCCCGATCACAGATCACTGTTCATGGGCCCAATCTACTGCTCCATGTCTGCCCTCCGTAGGTTCCCTGCTACAGGTCGATCATCTCTGTGCTCCCGATGCCAGAATAATCACCCATCATCCTTCTTTGTTCCACAATTCCCTGTTCATTGTCTAAAAGACACTATTCATGTCCACCCCATCTGTTTCTGTCACCCCTTTTTCCTATAACAGGTTCGTTCTCCTCCTTACATACCTTAATTGCCTTTTTGAAAAGGCAATTGCCCCTTCTTAATGCATGCATGGGATAATAATATCACCTTTTTTCCAAATAAAGGTCACTTCTTAAAGATATTTGCCATGCTCTTGATTTGAGCGTCTACCTTTATAAAAAGTGCCCCTTGGCCTAATATTAGCCAACACCCCTTTATCGTTCTCAAACCAATGGTTCATAATTATGCTCATGTCTCATGATATTTCTTGCCCATATAACACTAGGCAACAACTAGAGATGTTTACTCAACTTTGCCATATTTTGCCATGCCCCCATAACCTTGGCGCCGTGGACCACTCCCCCGTGCCATACTTCGTATCAGTTCTTTAGTTAGAATCTGCTATCTAGAGATCTAGAGGGCTGCTATGGGCAATCTAATAGGCTAAACCTACTGATTCAATGACTAAAATAGGGTTTAGACTATCTAATTGGCCAAATACCTGATCCTTGAGGGGCTCCTCCTGACCTGAGCTCGACCATCCTGCTGAGACGCTCGAATCAAGGAAAACTAAGGATGCAATTCTCCCAGGCAGAGTCTGGGAGGCGGTTTTGGCTGTTGAGGCAGCCAAAACAGAGTTCTAAAGCCCTAAAATCGAAAATTGGGCAAGTTAGGGTTTCCCACCCTATATAGACAAGGGGGTTGGTTAGGGTTTCCAATTATCCTCTTTTGGCATGTGGGATAATTGGAAATGGGCCCACTTGCCTTTAAGGGCTAGGTGGCCAAATGTGCACACATGGAAATGTGTGCCCACATTAATGTGTACATTGGAAAATGTGCACATTAATTGCACCTATGGGTGTGGCCCACTTGGCATGAAGTGTCCACTTGGAAATGTGTGCCCACATTAATGTGTACATTGGAAAATGTGCACATTAATAGTTGCACATATTTCTGGCGAGTTGCCCCCTAGGGCTACCCACCTGGCTACACGCTAGCGTACACGTCAGCTGGAGTGGCGTGTGCGCGTGACGAAGGCAAAGACGGTATCGCCCCGGGGCGATATCAGGCTTTGGAACGTCACAATGGCTTCCACAGTTCGCGAGGATTATGAGCACGATGAGGCGAGCAGCCAGGTGGCAGTGGAGTTTAAATGTGGACATCTTGATGTTGGAATTAATTTGGAAATTTTACCTTCACAATTGCAGTCTGCAGAGGCTTTGGAATGCCGGGGTTGCAACAAGGCTCCGAGTGGGGCAAATGAAAAAA
Source organism: Isoetes taiwanensis (assembly GCA_021234155.1). Lineage (NCBI taxonomy): Eukaryota > Viridiplantae > Streptophyta > Lycopodiopsida > Isoetales > Isoetaceae > Isoetes > Isoetes taiwanensis. Next base: position 4,723,012 of record JAJEKV010000003.1, on the reverse strand, counting down.
AAGGCAAAGGGAAGGTATTGAAGAAGAAAGGGGCCAGATGTCGGAATGCGGCAAGCTAAATGCACGAGCCGGTTAGTTGTAAAAGGCAATCTTCTGCATCGGGCTGTAGAGATGGTTCAGTTTGCTTTTCCTCGAGAGGAAAGCTCTGTTATGTCTCGTTTTCAAACAAGGCCAGACGATTCTGGTGCTAGATCTTCAGTTCAGTAATGCAAAATTTACTTGCCTTGAGCTACCTTCATAGTTATTTCTTTAAGGAATCGTTGCTTAGGGAAGGCCGGATTACCTCAGCACTGAGGAAATTCTTTCAAGAGGTTACTGATAAGGACCCCACATCTGTAGATGCTAACGTGAAGGGGCGAAACAAAGGAGGTAAAGATTACAATCCTAAATCCCTCTTTGATGCAATATGTGAAAGAGCATCCAGATTCATATATGAGTTTCTTATCGTTACAGATAGACATGGCAGTCATGTACAAGATCATGTCATCCTTCTAAGCAGATCTCTAGCAATCCATCTTATAATTCTACCTCCTCATATTTTCCACAAACTGCAGCCACATTATGTGGCAGTTTTTGGTCCATTTAAGCGATATTTCAGGACAAATAGAGGTGAATACATGAATGATCATGATACCTTGAAGCCAAATAAGACGCAAGTAGCAGGTATGTTGATGTAACTTTCGAGTTCTTTGCTTTGTCAGATTGACATTGTCATTCTTATGCACGTCTGATTTTTAAAGCATTGTCTACAGGTCCTACACCCGAGGATATTAACACCTATGCTGGATATGGAAGGTATTGCATGATCTTTATCTTGGTGGGAAGCTAACTTGGAATCAGCTATGTCTGTGATGTATATCATCTTGGTGGGAAGCTAACTTGGAATCAGCCATGTCTGTGATGTATATTAATATTCCAAATCATATCGGATCAACTGATCCATGGTGTCTTTAGTGCCAGGGTTTACAGCATTACTGGTTGCATACATATTATCCACTATTTTATTTATGCTAATACTGCTTCCTAGAAAGCAAATATAGTGAACAGAACTTCCATGCATCCATAAATACATATTTATGGCTTAACACCTATGCTGGATATGGAAGGTATTGCATGATCTTTATCTTGGTGGGAAGCTAACTTGGAATCAGCTATGTCTGTGATGTATATCATCTTGGTGGGAAGCTAACTTGGAATCAGCCATGTCTGTGATGTATATTAAAATTCCAAATCATATCGGATCAACTGATCCATGGTGTCTTTACTACCAGGGTTTACAGCATTATTGGTTGCATACATATACTGGGTAATTTAAATGGAATGCTTGCTTCTAGGTTCTATGTGATGTTTTTTTGTTTGCACATGCTTAGTATCAAATTTAATCATCGAGCTTTTGGCACAACTTAGCCATCTTATGCTGATGTTAAGGTCAAGGCTTTCCACATCCGACTCAAGTAGTTTATTTTCAACAAGGTTGTTTTTAAATAATAAACTGCTCCTGCATTTCCAAACAATGTTGATAGGGAATGTATCTCTGCAAGAAGACCCTCTTATGGCCTTGTATGTGAAAGTAACATTTTTGGCCTTGCATTTTTTACTCTTTTATTTCTGTTACCAACCCTTGCATGTTGCTATAAGCCAATATTAGATTGCTAATAAAGTAGTTGTTTATTTCCACCCACGGGGCCATCAGGCCTATTAAATGTTTCAGTAAAAATACGATATATTATTAATTACATAATATAACATAACTCATCCAAATGTGATCTAACATTGTTTGTTTTTGGCCCCGTAGGGGCAAAAAATTTTTTAACCTATAACAAACACCATTACATTACACGCCTTAAAATTAAATTCCCCCTTAAACCCCCTTTTGTTTGGGTGCATATTCACACGGGGGGTGACGCAGGGCAGCGAGAGCCCTTATAATTATGTTTTGCACGACACCATATAGTATATTGCCTGAAATCTTATAGTATTTTGCAAATTTTGTTATACAGTATAATAAATTTTGTACATCCATACCCCACAAACGAGGAACTTTGTGTACGGTGTAGATTAAGGAATAAGGGGTGAATATGCCTCTTTGCAGATGATTCTTGGTGTAAAGCTGGGAATGTCAGTTGAAGCAGTTAGGACAGTGTCAACCCTATCCGATGTTGAAGGAATGTGTGTTTCATATTCAGCTTCCCATGGGTCTATGGATCCAATAATTGCTGTAGAGACAGGCCACATAAACCAGAGTTTCTTTTGATGCAACAACATTCTATAGAGTTGTGGCTCAGTAATCTATATGGGCTTTACAGGAATTCTTATACAAGGAGCCATTTACAGTTTTAAAGAATGTCTGAAGGAAAAACTTGATATAGTACTAGGGAAAGTGCCAAGTTTCTTGGCAGTGCTATCTGTGGCTAAACATTACAAGTGCTCAAATGAGCTGAGCAGTAATGCGATGGCATTATAGGCACCAACGTCTTCATATATGAGGTTCTTCAGAGCCATAGAATGGCTACGAATTATATCGAGTATGATGTTATCCACTATTTTATTTATGCGGATACTGCTTCCTACAAAGCAAATATAATGAACAAAACTTCCATGCATCCATAAATGCATATTTATGGCTTAAGACGTATGCTGGATATGGAACCAGTGTATGTTTTCTCTAAATTTAGTTTAAATATTTATTCTAGTAGATAGACCATAATATTATTTGAACTATGAAGTTGCCCTAATGGCATGATAGCCAGATTATTTGTTAACCATTATTATTTGAACTATGAAGTTGCCCTGATGCATGAACTATTTAATGGCATGTCTGACGCAAGCTATGAAGTTCAAATGCACTATGGTTCTCTAAATATTCCAGGATTTCCTTTGTATTCTAATGTCATCCTCACAATGAGTTCAATTTTTTGATCTACTTGCTTATTATACATTGTATCATCTACGACATCATTACAATTCGGGCCCAAATATGTTTTTAATACAACAACACATATAACACATATGACACATATCATATAACTAAAAATATTTTCTACTTCGCTCATCAATTCTTAGGGCCCCGAAGGGGCCCAAAAATTTTTGGGTTGACACACAAACCATTACATCCAACACTCTAAAATTAAATCCCCCTTCAAACCCCCTTTGGTTTGGGTGCATATTCACATGGGGGGTGACTCCAGGCAACAAGAGCTGTTGGATAGGCATATTCACCCCTTATTCCTTAATCTACACCATTCCAAAGTGGTGTTGGATGTAATGGTTTGTGTTATATGTGTCGAACCTCTATACGGTTTTGTCTAAGATTTTAGAATATGAAATATGGGGGCTCGAACCTCTATCAAAATAATTCAATGTCTTAATCGAATCCACTCCATCAGGTTTAGGGCACGGTTCATGACACACGATATAACAGGCTAGAAATCACCCGAAATAACCTGGATTTGGTTGAAGTCATGCTAAAGAGGGTCATTTTTGATAGACCTTATCTATGTCGAAGATGTTGTTGAATAATTACAAGAAGCTGCTGAAGAATTATAGGAAGCAAACCTAAGGCCTTTTTTCCACATCACTCTTATTATATGGTTGTCATATTTTTTTAAGACACCCTTTTGGGCTCCAATGTCAGCGCCATGTCATAATAGGACACGTCTTAAACAAATCAGTTTTCCATTACTTCAGAATAAGGCATTTACTATTAAAAGAAGACATGTCTTATAATCTTGGTTTTCCACATGCGGATTGAAGCATCGAACAAGGAAAGCTGAAAATTTGCCAGATTTGCATCTCCTTCATACACTGACTCTCCTTGCAAATTGAAGAAGCACTCCAAAACTAAACCCCTTTTGTTTTTCTTGCAATACATAATCATCTTTTGCTGGCATTTTCTTAAGAATGCAAGAGAGTAGACAAGAATTTGAATAAAAAAAACTTGCCATTTCTCTTCTCTGGCTGATCCTACTTTTAATTCTTTCCGTTGAATCTTTTCGCCGGTAATGTAATTCCCAATATTTCTAGTATTGTTTTTCATTGTTGCATCAGGCATGGAACATCAGAGCAGTGCAGGCTAACATCAGGCATGCAACACAGAGCAGAGCACGGCTCAAACTGAAACACAGAGCAAAGCAGAAAACAAACTGTACACAGAGCAAAAAATATAGCTGAAACACAGAGCTTCAGAAAACAAACTGTACTCTTTGAGCCTGGGTTGTGCGCTTTGACCCATCGGCCAGATTTCATCTCCACGGCCTGCAGACAGCTAAAAACGGCCTGCAAATGCTTGATTCAGGGTGCTCAAGTCTGAGATGGAGGGCCAACCCACGATTTCGGCTCCAATTGGTATGTTTTGCAAATATCCATTGTGTTACAAAAGCCAAAAACTTTGAGCAGATCGAACTGACGGACCGCAAATCTGTGAATTTGATCTTGATCTTTGTCATCGGGTGCCAGAGACACAATTCCAGCAACTTATTTTTGGGTCGCCCTAAGATTGCGGCCAAGAAGGCCTGGGATTAGCCAAGTTTGGCTGTCGCATTTTGTGGCGAGGGGTTTCCCCCGGAAGAAAATGCGACACCATGCTTGTACAGACTTCAAATGAGACATGTCTGAAAAAATACCGTGGAAAAGCTTTGGTGTCTTATCTGATGATGTGGCCCAATCATAGTTCTATAATTATAAGACAGCAGGGTTGTGGAAAAAGGGCCTAAATCTTCGATAGGGCAATCAAATCCTCACCGTCCGCTTAAGTCAACCGAATCTACACCATCAGATTTAGGGCGTGGTTCACGACATACGATAAAACTTTATTATATAGAAGGATATAATGTTTAAATATTTTACTTTGTAAACATGTACACCATCTTCTTAGGAAAAAGAACACTTGTTAATAAAGGAGTGACCATTGTGCTCTATAAGGTTCACAATATAGACTAATGACTATGACAATAACACGTGTCATAACAATGTGCCCCTCTACTTTTATACATTACATGCTAAGGGTCGATAACAAACCACTACAACCAACAACAATATTCTGATCTAAAACTTGTGGGCCAAGTTGTTAAGGAAACAGTGACCATTGTTCATAATGTAATGTCTATGACAATAAATGACAATAACATGTGCCATAACAATATGCCCCTCTGCTTTGATACTTCACATGCCAAGGGTCGATAACAAACCACTATGGTGATAACAAACCACGATGTTGCTTCTTTTTTAAGGGCCCATGCCAATTTCTAGCAAGGAGCTTTATGCTAAGACAATACGATATGTTATGTTCCTTCAATATTCATATGCGTTTACCAAGTTAGAGGAAATGTTTTTGTGCGTGTATGTACTAACTTGGCAAATATTTTGTGTGTGTATAACCACCCGAAGGAGTAATCCCTCGTACTCTACAACACTTGACATATTATAAAATTAAGAAAGAGTGACATCGTGACAATTGTCAACGGGAAGGAACTCTTGTGTTGGATTCAAAAGCTATCAATAACACCCAAATGTGAAAAAATGGATTAGGGCCCATGCCCAAGGTTAGGGTCTGGTCACATGATGCTCTCAACAAGGTTCACAAGCCATCAATCATAGAAATGGAAGGGGTCACATGCCCAATTTTGACAGGGGAGAAGCCCTGTGATAGCAATCCATTCAACGGGCTTCTGCATCGGTTGGAAGCATTGCCCTCAGCAGGGATTTCAGAGGTGAGGACAACTGGAAGATTTTCTAGCACTTGGCAGCAATCCCTCTGTCACAGATAGGTGCGCCAAATTTTCTTGCTTCCGATCTTTCTTTGCAACATGGAACCTTTACTTTTACAGGATCATGTGACTCGAGCAAAAAAATTGGGTTCCAGTGAATGACAAAGGATCCCTGTTACCGACTTCATGTGACCTGACCCTCATAGCAAGAATGTTCGCTTTATTTGCCTCGTTACTGGAAGAGCTTTGGACGCGTACAATCTTATTAGGGGAGGGTGTCAATTGGCTGCGAAAATCTTTGGTCGGATTCTTCTTGCACCTCCATGGACAGCTTGAAATGCTTCAAAAACCCTTCCAATCGCTTTGTCTTTCTATTTAACACTAGTTTGATGAAGAGAGGAGGCGATTTGAACTCAAATAGGGTCGGATCGAGCAACAAATGACCCAAAACAGTTGATTCTGGGCTTGAAACTGCGAAGTGCGCAGTGACTGATAACGGGTGGCCAAAAACACCACAAAACAAGTTCGGAAATACCACATCCCGAACTCTAAATACGGCGTTCCGTTACAATCAGCAGCTTCGAAAAATTGATGGGTGCTGCAGGTTTTTGATCCTCGTTGAAGGACCATTGGGCTAACTTAACAGATCTACATATTGAATTTCAAACCCATCTGCTGTATTCTGCCCATATGCATGGTCCCCATCGGCTCATCAGCGACCCAAATATGAGCGTCTTTTGGAAATTCCAGCTGTAGAACCAGCCCAGTGTCAGATGGATGGATTTCTGGGAGAATTTTCTGTTCGTATTTGAAGGTCCGAACAACATGTTCTTTTCCGGGAAAAAAGAAAAAGTGGAAAGATTGAAACGAAAAATTGAGAGAAGATCCAAGTCCAAGAGCAAATGGGTTTCTCCCGCTGACATAGAGTACATATTTTTTGGGAACGGTTTGTGCTTGCATAAATCGATTGCCAAGATCGCATCTGAAGCGGTAAGAGCAGCTTTAAACATAGCAAGTTTATTTGCTCATGTTGCTTTTGAATAATTAAGCATCCCTCTACATTTGCAATGAATGATGAATAAAAAGACTTCTGTGCAGACCGGTGTTTCCATTAGAGGAAAAATGAGATCACATTTTGTCCCATTAAGGGATGCTTAAAATGCCATGTCAGTTTTTTAAACTGTCCAATAAGAGAAGAGCTCCAGTATATCTCATTCCAGTATTATGTGGCAGCCTGTAATTAATGCAGCTGCAACTAACTTCTGTAGTATCATTTTTTCATTATAACTTTTGATCCAGAACTCCGATTCAAAAACTTTTTGTAGCAATGGGTTCGTCTTCACAAGATCTATCTAGTGATAACCCATTCATATATCTTTTACGATATAAATATATAAGAAATAAGCAAAAAATCATATTTTTTTAAGGTTAACGCATATGACCATATTGAAATACATCATAATCATATATCATTGGAAAGATCTTTTCATTCCGCATCTAATGCAACAAACGCCGCAACATTTTGACAAGTGGATCAAAAGTTATGGGGGAAAAACGACAGCAATGAAGTTGGTGGTGTTGCATTAATTGCAGTTAATAGAGGGTAGCCATTCCATTGGAGGATTCTTATGGGGATGAAATGAGATCTCAAATTTCCTCTAATGACAATGCCCAAAAATAGAGCCATAAGGATAGGTATCATAGTGCACTAGAAACAACAATGTATTTATGACAAGTGTTCGAGTAATACTTGTATTGCACCTACAGTGTAGACTAAGCCCTTGATGGAGGAACTTGATAGATATCACATAACTCTGAAGGGCTACTGCACAATGCAGTCTCATAAATCATAAGGAACAAAAACATTGGCTCTTTCACGCTTCCAACTGTCCGCGGGAATGAGCACCGAAATTCAAGGCACATTGAAGCACAATTTCATTATAATGGGAAAAATTTTAGTAAACTGGAATTTTTTTATTATGGGGGTTGTATAGATCTTATGCAGGGGTTGTATACACGTGTACAGTACCATGTATCATAGACCTTATGCAGGGGTTCTATAACGTGTACAGTACCCTGTATCATAGACCTTATGCAGGGGTTGTATACACGTGCAGTACCCGTGTATCATACATACATGAATATTTAGAGAACATAATAACACGGTATCATATACCAACTTCCAAACACAATAGAGACCGAAGTATGAACTATGTATGTCCCTAGTAACCTTCCCCCAAGTTCCTAACCCCTTCCCCTTCCCCTTTCCCTTCCCCTGCGAGGTCTAACCCACGCAGCAAAAAGTAATTCCACAAGATGATACTCACGGAAGAAGAGCGGACCCAACTCCACAAAACCGTTGTACTCATTGTAGTACGTCCTAATAAGGCCATACATCTGTCCCTTACAAATTTCATGAATGAACTCTGATATGTATTGATCCAGAGAGTGTGCTAAATATCCAGCACGAAGAAGAGGCCTCAATTGTTGTAGCATCTCGTCCAGAAAAGGAGGGGGTTCAAGAATTCCCCTCATTGCAAGTCTCCTATAACATTCAGATGGATTAATTTCCATCAGTGGCTCATGACCACAATCAAATTGCTCCAGAATGAAGTTGATCAACTCCATTGCAAGCTCCTTGGTGGGACTGTAGCGCAACCTCCACTCCAAGAAATGGTCAAATAGCTCATCAGTTCCAGGCCGCACAGAATGCCTGGGGCATGCTTGCAGGCCTTCTGGAGTAGCCCAGGGAGGATTGGGTCCAATCATTTGCAAAAGCAAGTAAGAATCACCGACGGAGCAAGGAACACGGAGCAGAGCAAGTAGCAAGATCAAGAGCAAGGAATAAGATCAAGTAGCAAGGAGCACGGGAATGAAGTAGCAAGGAACAAGGATCAAGATCAAGTAGCAAGAAGCAATGAACAAGGAAGATCAAGTAGCAAGAAGATCAAGAAACAAGGAAGATCAAGTAGCAAGAAGATCAAGGAACAAGGAAGATGAAGGAGCAAGAAGCAAGGATCAAGATCAAGTAGCAAGGTGAAAAGTGAGAAGTGAAAGCAAGGTGAAAGAATTTATAGCTACGAATCCAATAATGTTGAAGTATAATACCAATAATGTTGAAGTATAATACCAATAATGCTGACGTATAATACCAATAATACTGACGTATAATACCAATAATGCTGAAGTATTATACTAATAATTCTACGACGACTATAAAAGCAGCTCCATTCGGTGGTAGAAGTCATTCATCTCCCACGACTTATAATATTTATGAAGATCGGTTTGAGACCATTATTTGCTCCATGAGCTACAATGATATTGTTCGGTGCATACATAAAAGTGTTAAGCTGGATCCTTACTTAGAATCCAAAGCTAGTGGTCGCGAGTGTCATTGCCCCGGCCTTACTCGTGTTGTGATCCATCTTCTTTGGCTTCCTGAGCGCCATGCCTACGAGCTGAATGGGATCACGTTAGCAGGGATTGAAGATGAGTGAATCATCGACTCTATAATGCCATCAATAATATGTGCATCTAAATTATATGTATGCCATCAATAATGTGTGCATCAGATGTAATGACGTGTATTAAACACCTATTATAAAAGATGTAAGAATGTAGTATAAGCATAATGAAAGCTAATTGATGTATCGACTGGGTATTAATTGTCCAAAATGCTTAAGTATTATAGCAAAAGAAATTACATACATGATTATCGAGAACATGACTGAGATTGAGAGCTTTTAGCTAATGCTATGCCCCCCCACATGTCAACAATGTATTTTGGAATCTGAACAGTCTTCGGTCTTTTGCCATTTGCATCCCATGCATAATGTATGGCATCTAACTTCTCATACCTTGATGGATCTGATGGATTGGGTCGCCAACGTTTAGTTAAGCAACCTGTATAGTCACGACCAACAGGCATCCACCATGATACATAAATGTGACCATAATTGGTAGACTCTGGATCTAGGATGACATCTTCTTCTGTAAAGCCCAACCACGTTGGAGTTTCATCGTCTCCAGGTCGGACTAAAACGAACATACCTTTTGTAACATGTGCATGAGGATCGAACTCATCCATAGGTAACACTGGACGCCCATCTGCTGGCCCACAATACGTAGGCAAAGGTCTTACGAGCACAGCGGCTTCATCGACCTCTGGAGTAAATGCAGACGCAACCAAAAGTTATCATTTTGAGGTCGTCCTGGAGATACATCTTCCAAACACAAAAGAATCTCGTTCCAGTAATCCATAGTTGACTGTCGTGCAAACACACTATCTTCTTGATTTTTGCAGAAGGAATTCCATAATGCTATGTACTTGCTGATGCTGTCTGCCAGGCCAGGGAGATCTTTCAATGTCTTCCTTGGAGGGATATTTTTAGGCACCCCTGTTGGTAACATTGGCTCACCATTTTCATCCTCCTTCCACATTCTTATTCCTTTTTATGGGTTGGCCGCATCTTATATTGCATAATGGGCCATTTCCCATCCATTTTAAATCGGAATAGCAATGGGTCGGTATGGCCTGTTAGACGTTGGCCCTTATCAGGGATATATCCCTTGACAAAGCCTTTCCAATCTGGAACTTCATCCACAAAATATGGAACAGGAGACTTTGCATTGCACTTGCTAAACAAGTAAAGCAACTCAGGCAAAGTTAGAGCATCCGATGAACTCATTAACATCGAAAAGTTCCCAAACAATGCATCAATATCGTCATGAGTGTGCCCAACCATCATGAAGCCAACCTGAATCTCATCGAATACCTTAAGCCATGTCAAATAAGAGAGGTAGGAGAACACATATCTATTTTTATTTTGACTCGATGCATTATCTAACTGTAAGTAGAGATTTCGAGGAAGAGGATTGAAGCCTTCTAAGTAGGCACTAGAAGATGAAGGCATCTTCTCTTGTATCTGCGCTTCTTTTAGGGCTTGCATCAATTTGCAATCTGTAGTTCTGCTTCCACACAGATCACCACACTTGTCTTCTTCCGGCAACTCAAGATAGTGTAGGATCCTAGAAAGTGATCCAACATGAAAGTTTGAGTCATCCTTCCAAAGATCAAGAGAGAAATGGCCATAAGCCCGTCCACCATGACCATGTGTCAATGCCCTGTCAAGCTGCTCTTCAAGCGATCTCCTCTCCAAACAGACTTTGCGAGATGGTGACCTCTTGATGTGAGTGTTTTGACCTGATCCATCTTATCATGTATTATGCAAAGGTGACTTTCTGGCGAACGATGTGATAATGCACGCCAATGCCAATATTGACTCCTACAGGAACGTTGTTCCAACATATGTGCCCGCCGTTGAATTGAAAGGTTGCGCCTCTCCCTTGTATCTTTTGTTCTTTCCAATTTCTGCTTGATGACTACACATATGTTACACTTGGAGAATGCTGTATTTTTGGCTATGCTGACGTCAAGAAACTCTTTCTTCCAAATATTGTAAAAAGAGGGCAAGGTTACACTCTTTCCTGTCAATTCTTCCACCACGGCACCCACTTCCTTATGTATGCTCTTCTTATTAAGGATGGAAGGAAGTTTGCGAATATTCTCCCTTATATCATCCTTTCCTTTTTTGCTTCTATGTGGAATGCTCTCCGCATTCTCACTAATGAAGGTATCAAGCACACTTTCTGTAGCTAGTGTCACAGATCTAGGCTTCTTAGAGCCTGTATTACCATGCTCCGCCCGTTTTCCACCTAACTCGAACCTCTTCCTCCAACTATAAAACGTAGACTGAGCAACTCCTAAAGCCACGTGCCATGCGAATTGACAGCACTCCACTCCAGAGACCACTGCTTTCGCCTCCGACTGCCCTGTATAAATTACACTCAACACATTAAAAACAAGCGTAATCCTGGCATTGCTTGATTGAGAATAAAATTCTTTTCTTAAGGCACATGCTTGCTCTCGGCTCAGTTTTTTGACACATTCATCCTTGCAGCATGTTGATTTTAGAGCACCCTCGATTGACTTGGAAGCGCACATCCTCTCCTCCTTGCTATCCCCCTTTGGTTCTCTCCTAACCCTCTTCACAAATGTATATTTCCTTTTCCTCTTGAATTGCTTCTCAACATCAGCTTCCAAGCACTCAACTTCTAAGTCATCCTGTTCGAGAGCAGCTCGAGCTTGTAAATGTTGTAAAACTGTCCTACCATCATGAAGCAAAACATTTTGGGCCTCCCAGGTTACTAGACTGTTAGCTAGAGGCCTCTCAGCACAAGCATGACATGACCGGATATTTTGGTTTCCCGTTGGATCTATTATGTTACCCACTGAAAGCCCGACCTTTGATACACCCAAGAACTCATCGTCTATAGCATCCTGAGGATTACTAAAGACTATATTCACCTCCGAATATTTAGATCCAATGCAGGAGTGAAGAATGTAGCATGGCAAACCTAGTAGATCTGTTCTGGAGTAGTAGACTATCTCATCTTCAGGCTCAAACAACCTGAGACCAAGACGGGCAGCTAGATTCTCATGACCTCCAATCTCCTCTACTATCTCGTCTTCTTCATTTGTTGCTGTGTTGCTTGGTGCACCACAGTGAGCAGTGAAACTGATGTCCGGTGGGCTACTGACAGATGGTGGACTACTAGATGAATCCTATTCTGAAGAGGGCAAATTGAGGGATGTCGAAGACGTGTCTTCACTTGAGGGGCACTCAACATGTTTTACATCCCTCTTAGGCCACTGAATGAATGTGCCTACTGCTTCACCAATGTTATCTGCCCCTCCGCAGGGGATTGGAAGCTCCGTCGATGGGATCACGGACTCCGTGACCTCAATTGCTACATTTTAAGGATCTATTTCCGTCCCATGAAGAGTGGTTCTATTCAAAATATGGCCCCGGGCAACAATTGTCCTTCCGATGAATAGGTTGTACAAGGGAAAATTGAACCTGTTTCAATCAAGCAAGGCGACACTTTTTAGAACATATGAATTAGACGAAAAATAAGCAATAAACAAGGAAAAATGGCGCCATTTAGTACAAAAGAATAAATTTTGGTGTAAATTTGGAGATAAATGGCGCCATGGCGCCATTTGGTCGAAATGGTAAACACTTGGAACAAATGGCGCCATGGCGCCATTTGTTCCAAATTCACACCTATGGCAAATTCATAGGTGTGAATTTGGAACAAATTTCGACCGTGCACCATTTCAACTGAATGGCGCTATGGCACCATTTAGACCAATACATCATTTTAGTGGTGTATTTGGAACAGAATGGCGCCCTGGCGCCATTTGATCCAAGTGGGTGCCATGGGGCGATTTGGCTTAGCTCCATCACAAAATCTACACGAGGTGCCTATGTTATGCATTCTTGCTTCCATTACTGTGCACCCTATGCCAACTTTGCAATTGAAACCAAGGTTCTTAGTGTCATAGCAGTATGAATATCAGCATTTGAACACGCCATACACATGGGAGCAATAGAACATAATTCCTACCAGAAATAGTGGACTTACTTGATATTAGATAGATTCATAGTGGTATGTACTGGAGCAGTAGATGGAACAGGAAAAACAAGCTGATCCCAGCAGATGAATTCGCAGAGAACTGAGCGCCAAGAAGAAAGCGCCAAGAATCACCTGGGATATCTGTGAGCGTCAAGAATCACCTGGGATTTCTGTGAGCGCCAAGAAGAAAGCGCTTGACAACACGCATGCGCCTTGCAAAGTTTCTGCCTAGGCGCCTGAGAAAAGAAGCGCGCCTTATGCGAGCGGCAGCTGAGACGAGCAGGCGGATTCGAAAGCGCCTGAACTGTGCACGAAAATGTCTGCGTCGTGCCATAGTCACTTTAAGAGGGAGAACGGTGACAAAGGGGGAGCTTTAAATGCAAAGTACAGTTTCAAAAGCGGACGATTCAAATTTGGACAGGTGGCAGTCAAATTTCAATTTAGGGGCGGGAATTTTGAATTTTATGTTAATTGCACAGGTGGCAAGTTTTCAAATTACGGGCGGGATTTTTGAATTTTATGTTCAAATTTGGGCGGAAGGGCGGGAAATATTCGAATTTGAAAGTTCAAATTTGGGCGGGCATGGGCGCCTGGACCGCCACGGGCCCTGGTTGGCCGCCTGTGGTACTGTTAACAGACAGCCAGCGGCCAAAGTTAGTTATGCCTCATTAGTTTTCTGGAGGACCTCATTTGTTTTTTTCGTTTTTGATTCCAGCTCTCAGCGCCTCGAGCTTAGCCGCCAGCGCCCAGCACCTCGAGCAACCCTTTTCCGGCCTCCGTTTTCAGTGTTTTCTAGCGCCATTTCCCTACAGTTCAGTGCCTCACCCCATCAAGCTACACACTAGTTTCCGGCCCAAATTCAAGGCGCTCGAACTAGAAATCGACAATTCTGGAGCTTCTCAGAATGTGGAGACAGCGACTAGCGCCCCGCAAGGCACAGGTATGTCATCTACTTGCATTGTTTCGTTTGTTCTAAATGGCGCCACCGCGCCATTTGGATATCTTAGCTTACTCTTCAGTCTTGTTGTTGGCAAATGGCGCCACCGCACCATTTAGATGCCTGGTAGCTTACTTTAGGAGTCTTGTTGTTGGCAAATGGCGCCATGGCGCCATTGGATGACTATTAGCTTACTTTAGGGTCTTGTTGTTGGCAAATGGCGCCATGGTGCCATTTGGATGCCTGAGCTTACTTTAGGAGTCTTGTTGTTCGCAAATGGCGCTATGGCGCCATTGGATGCCTATTAGCTTACTTTAGAGTCTTGTTGTTGGCAAATGGCGCCATGGCTCCATTTGGATGCCTGAGCTTACTTTAGGGGTCTTGTTGTTCGCAAATGGCGCTATAGCGCCATTGCTTACTTTAGAGTCTTATTGTTGGTAAATGGCGCCATGGCGCCATTTGTATCTGAGTCGTCCATAAACACTAATGGAAGCATTCGCATATGCATTAGTAGTAAGAAGCAATCTACCAAGTAAATGGCATGGAGCCATTTGCTTGGTAGATTGCTTCTTATTGTGTTGCGTTCTCTAGTGCATTCTCCTATTACGGGTCGCAGGTGCCTCCACCCAGTCCGAGCTACTCTCTTCGAACCATCTTCCTCAAATATTGCGAAGGGGAGAGGCTCGGACTGGGTGGAGGCCTCTGCGAACAAACGCAGGGAAATGCAATCGAACTGCTTCCATGTGTTTATGCACCGGACTCAGATGCAAATGGCGCCATGGCGCCATTTCATTAGTGCAGTGCATAAACACAGAGGCATTCCCTATGTATTAGCAATAAGAACCAATCTACCAACCAAATGGCGCCATCGCGCCATTTGCTTGGTAGATTGCTTCTCATTGTGTTACATTCTGTAGTGCACTACTACGAGCGCAGGTGCCTCGACCCAGTCAGAGCCACTCCCCTTCGAACCATTTTCCTCGAATATTGCGAAGAGGAGGGGCTCGGATTGGGTGGAGGCCTCTGCGACCAAACGCTTCCAAGTGCTTATGCACTGGACTCAAATGCAAATGGCGCCACCATTTGGTTGGTAGATTGGTATGACTGCTTGTTCAAACCAGAGTTAATGATGCCTCTGTTAACTGATGCCTCTTCGTTGCAGCTATATTACGTCCGAAAACACAATTTCAATCCGACCAGACTATCATGCTGACAGACAGGAACTGGTGCATGGAAATAATGCAGGTGAGCACCTCTGCTCCTACAGGCTCGAAAGGAGACTGCAGAAGAGAGCTCTGCCTCCTTATAAAGGAGACGGCCCCAGAATCAGCCGGAATTTACCAGCCGGGTATCTTGGTCAACATGAAGATGGTTACTAAGAACGGTCGCGAGGATTGGAACCGGGTGGTTTGCGAGGATACTATGCAGCAGAGAATAATTGTCTACTATGTGGACTGGAAGTTTTATGATCCCACTGTAATGTCTTCTAATATTGCAAATGTAGCTGGTTCGGCGAAGAAACAAGGCTGGACGCTGCCATCGTACAACAACTTTGAAGAAGCTGACATCAAGGGTCCACAAGAAATCTTGAGGGACTTTATGATTCTTCGCAATCGTATGAACGAGTCGAAAAACTCGCACTCATTCGTTGTCAAGGCATTAGCCCAGCAGAAACTACCCGTCATTGTGGACACGGCCTGGCTAAAAACAGTTAGCAGGAAGAAGACAAGACAAACTAAGGAGGCAGCTGCAGCTGCAACCGAAAAAGACTCCTCATCTGCTACTGAGGATGTTGGCCAGGAAAATGAGGAAGGAAAGGCTTCGGGCAAGGGGAAAGATAAGAGAAAGGACCACAAAGATCCTGAGAAGGAAAAGAAAGAAAAGAAGGAAAAAGAAAAGAAGGAAAAGCAGGAAAAGAAAGAGAGGAAGGAAAGGAAAGAAAAGGGAAGGGACGGAAAAGGGCAGAAGGAAGGAAAGGTGGGACAAGAAAAGGAGGGAAAGGAAGTGGAGACAGAGGAAATGGAAGGGAAAAAGAAGAAGAAGAAGCACAGACTAGAGACCTCTGAGAAGGATAGGACACCTAAAAAGCAAAGAAGACAGACTCAGAGTCCTAGTCCTGCTGGAAGTCCAAGACGGACGGAGAGGAGCGACGAGCAGGCCAGAAGTGGTGGTGAAGTTCTTCCAAGCCCATCACATATCCAGGAGATTGCGGGCACACTGGCCAAAAGGGTCACTATTCAGAAGCCAGAGCGTAAGCTTACATTAAGAATAGCTCAGCACTTGCTCGAGGTGCCTGCAAATCTTAAGGTGGAAAGGTCTGAAGAGGAAAAGACGGCAGAGAATACACTGCAAAAAATCTTTGACCACCGGCATCTGTTTCCTCTGGGTATCACATTTATAAAAAAGATAAACGTGTTCAGCCTATATCAAGGGCCTGCAAATCTGACATCTAGGCCAATAAATATGGAGCACGTTAAAACGTTAGTGGAATCCTTTCAAAGAGACCCACATCCAGTATTTACTCCCCCGGACGTGATTCCATTTAATCCCCTCACAAGGAAACTGCACCCTTGGAAAACCGAGGATGACCTCATGGGGATGCACTATTATATAGTGAATGGCAATCACTCAGTTATGGCTGCTCAGCTTGTATGTAAAAGGTTCGGCACAGCAAAGTCCCAAGAGAAAATGTCAAAGATTTATCTTGAACGGAATTGCTGAGTCTTATCTGGCACAGTCAACGAGCAAGAATGCCTGCAGCTCAGTTGTGAAGTCAATGATATCGCCGCGAAGACTATTTTCAAAGAGCCCTTCATTGATAACATAACCCACCTGCGGCGGCAATATGCTCTATGCGGAAAGCCTGATCCATCGGGACGCAGGCAATCACGCTCAGAACCATACAAGGTACATACTGTTGTAATTGTTGGCAAGATTAGCAAATGGCGTCGCGACACTATTTAGTGAGGAAATGGCGCCGTGGCGCCATTGAGAAATGGTGTTGTGGCACTATTTAGTGGGCCGCGACGCCATTTCCTCACTAAATGATGCCGCGGCGCCATTTGCTCATTAAATGTCATTCAAGTCTTAACTTCCTGTTGTTTCCAGCGTTATATGGCTTTGGCTGAAGTTACCATGCGTGGTAAGCATCCAAAAGATATCAACCAGTGGGTCTTCATGCCAGAGGATATTTTTCAGTTATTCATGTCCCTATGGAACTTGTGGAAATCTGGTAAGCTAAAAGATAACAAGGGACAACTATTACCTGTAACTGGGCAAAAGAATCTGACTACTCAGTCAGACCTACCTGAGGTGCATGAGGGGTCTCGACTATGAAGTGTCGGGTTCTGTTCCAGGAAGTGCTGGATGGGAAGACCTTCGTCAAGGTCACCAGTGATTATACAGGTAAGCAATTCTTCAAGACAAGGGCAAAGACACTAAGATCTATATCTTTCTTGAAGAGGGAGATTTTTGAATATGTGAAGGATAATTTTTCGAAGAAGTTCACATCCTTCATTGATCTCAGTACTGCCGTGGCGGGCTTCGAGGATACCGACCTGATTTCCATGGCCACCTTGCATAGTAAGTGGGTTGATGTTGGAGTGATCAAGGAAGGAGTTTTCGGTAACGTGCCACCTGCCTTGGCAAGATTTATACGCAATGCTATCTTGCAGAGAGAGGATACTGAAGACTTCCGTTGCGAAGTTGAACTAACAGACAGCAGGGGGCAAGTTGTTTGCACTCCTGTACCAGTATCCTTGATAGTCCTGGACACTAGAGGCATAACTCCAATGTGGGACACAACCACACTAACTAACTTTTTTAATACAGCTGTAAAGAACACCACAGCTGATTCTTTCTAGATAGTGTGCTTTGCAAGGCCAGAGCATAATTTTTTAATTTCATCTGTGTTGGATAATCTGGATTCCAGATCCAGAGTCTTTATTGGCATGTATGAGCACGAATACCAGAACCCGCCTACCAAAGGTGTTCAGGAGCCCCATGCACTAGTCTATACCACTAAAATTCAGGCCACTGCTGGTGACATTGACCTCAGGTTCTCGTTTGCCGATCATCCCCAAGAACTGCCACCAGTTCCGGTACCTAATGAAGAAGACGCAGACGGAGAGACCGAGGCTATGGCCGGGAAGCTCTGCAACAGCAGATTCATGTACAGTTGGCAAGGCTTGCCAGGGGACATAATCATGAGAAACCAGCTGGGGCCTGCCACATGCTCCTATCTCGTGCAGAAAATGGTACTGCCAGGAACAGGAGTGTTTGGTTACTTCTCCTGTGGTTCGTTTGGCCGGGCTTCATTGATGAATAAGAGATTTTGCATTGTGTTCGAAAGTGACCCGGTTAAGCAGGAGTGCCTAAAGGGGATTCTTGATAGGCTTGACCGCCTCCTAAATCCTATCATCGCAGTAGTTCCTGTCACAGAGAGACGAGCTGTTGTTGTTGAAGAAGCTGTAGATCCACCAAATCCAGTGATACCTGAAGCTCAACCCGATGTGGACTATGATGTGATCAGGAATACACAATTCAATCTGGACGTTCTTGATGATCCCAATTTCACCGCCACGGCGTTCGAGAGCTTTCAAGGAGATCCTATGGGTGCTTCTTCTAGCCATGGCACTGGCGATGCGGAATTTGATCCTGCTGTGGAACCTGATCCTGATGCGGAACCCTGAATTTTGTGTGATTATAATGTAAATTGTACAATAATACTTTTGTAAACAGACTTTCTCTTCCGAGTCCTTGCCTGTTGTGGCAAATTTTTTGATATGCAAATCTATGAATTTAGAAATTTTAACTAATTTTGTGATGTCATGTTTCTTTAGCTTCATTATATGCACTGTTAGTATTTTTAATGGCGCCAATAAATGGCACTTTTAGATGCATTTGTTTTCTAAACGGCGCCATAATTGCTCAAAAAATCGGCATAAAATGGACTAAAAAAGATTTTCGTTCCTAATTGGAATCACGAAATTTCTCATTTTAATGAAATTGTGCTTATTGGGGGAAATTGGCAATGGGAGAATGCTGATGCTTATGTAAATTGCACTTCTTTCGAATTGATGAAGGAGAGCTTTTTGAGTTGGCATGCTATTAGACATTCACAGGCAGATTTGAGCCTTCCTTTTGCAATTGACTAGAAAATGGAGTTATAATTAGATGATAATATGGAACAATAGAGGAAACACCTTTGCAGGGAAGAAAGAAACGAACAATTGATAGCCCAGGGGATTCACCTTTGATCAGCGTATAACCCATGAGAGTTCAACGGAGGGATGTTTTTTGGACCATTTGCATATGTATACTTAGGGGTTAGGGGTGTTTTTAGGCACTGATTTGGAGCAATATCTATACACAGAGGGGTCAAATTGCCTTTTAAAATTGCGTATACAAGGGGTTTTTTTTGCTACCCTCTGAACGCAGATGCCATACCCCCCTTATGTATAAGTGCATCCCCCGGGGTTGATAGCCCTTCAAGTTGAACTTTAATAGCACGTCATAGATTTTCATCACCTGTCAAAAAATGATGACCTTCAGATCTGAGTTTATCACTAACGATTTTCGGAGATGCAGCTATGTCATCATTCGATGATTTCTTACTGCTTCAATCTTGGTTCAAATTTCAAAATGCTCGTTGTTTGAACGTCATAATGCTCGTTTCGCCAGATCAGGTTGATCACTGACGAATTTTGGAAGTACGCCGATGTCAATGATCTGCGATTCTTGGTGCTTTGATCTTGCTTCAAATTTCAAAATGCTCATCGTTTGAATGTTATAATGCTCGTTTTGCCAGATCAGGTTGATCACTGACGAATTTTGGAAGTACGTTGATGTCAATGATCTGACGCCCATCACCGAAGCGTCATAATGGCCGTCACCAGCCTTCATTATTTCCGTTGAGCCCTTCAAACAAGCTTGCACAAAAAAAGTAAGGTGCTAAAGACGTGCTAAAATTTCACATTTTTTTACACCACTATTAAAAATAAACCCAAAAGCATATTTGAAGGCATATATTATAGAAAACTCTCCACAACCCAATTAGGATATGCACTTTGTAGAAAGGAAGGAAAGGCAGGTGCTATTCAGGTGATCGTGTTGTCAAACGGCATTCTGAAGTATTCATACTTGAGGAGAGTGATGTAGAAAAAATAAGAGCGAATTTTTCCCATATCTGACGAGGAATGATATAATTAATGGAAGCTATCCGGATCACATTAAGGTATCAAAGTTATTTTTGTTGCTTGTAATCTGCAAAATCTACAATTTGGTCTTTTAGCTATATATGCAACTCTCTATAGTTGTATCTGCAAGTTTTTGAATATGTATGCAAATTGTAGCTTCAGGATTGAGGTTGCAATCAGAGCATGCATCAAGACACACATCAATTTTTCATGCGCATCTGATTCACCTTCTTCATGATTTTCTACAGGTTAATAGTTGTGCTCAATAGAGTTGACAAATATGTTGAGCAGTTAACAAGAACTACAAGTTGATTCTGCTCAACAGATAATGAGTTAAATGGATTAGTATTTTTGTTCTTTGTTGACAAATGTCACAAGGACTAAAGGTGATACCTGTGTTCACAAGAGGGTGCCATCTGTACTGCTTAGGGATATAATAAAATTCTATAGAGAATGACGTTTGGCTAAAAAAATCTAGCATATTGTTTATTTATCTTCATAATGATGTCATATCGTGTACAATGCAGTAATTGGCACGCCTTTTTAGGAACCAGTCATAATGTGGTATTCTGCATGCTATATATATACAGAAAGCTCGATCAATTTGGAGATGGCGAGAACAAGGCAGATGACTAGGATGAAGTTTACTGCTTGCTGCTCTCGTGAAGAATCTGTCGATTCTAGTTGCCATGAAGCTGAAAAAATGAAAGAGAAGGATATTATATGCTCGCAGTGTGCTGCCCTGGATTGATCGGGCTCCTAATGCACATGACAGCCTTCTGGATATGAAATTTGAGATGGATGGTGATACTTATGTTCTGAAGGAGCTGAGGATGCCGACTTGAAGAAACTAATTGTCTTCAATTCACTATCTACTTTCCATTATGTACTTACAGCCACTAATGGTTCACTAAGAACCTCTTTTGTAAAAACTTTTATGTAAAAATGTCACTGAGACATGATTTCGATATAATATAAATCACAATTTTCTTTTATACAATGAAAATTAATTTGATCAATGTTTTTTTGGGAAAACTTAAGTTTGCTACAAATCTAGTCTTATAGTTCATGCAAGGAGGCTAAATAGACTTGCAAGGAGCTCTTTGAACAATGTTAATGGTTTTGTTCAAAGCTTTTTATTTTATGCATGAACAGTTCAAGTTGTAGAGAGAGACTAATACTTTCTAATCCAGACATAACTAGATGTTACCAATAAGAAACCATATTAAGTGTTTCACGAGCATGACAATAGTTAGTCCATAGTAGCAGCAAGCAAACAAACTCCTATTTGTCAAATATAATCCTTTGATCATAACTTTTAAAACAAGTTTAAATAACCTATATGATATAGTCAAAGGCCATTTACCCCTATTTGTGAGAGCACCTATATTTTTTGGCCCGTCAAAGAAAAAGGCATAGTGGTTTGGCTTTTTTGTTCATCCTCAGACGTGAAAAGAAAATCTTCAATTTCCCTTCCGATTTAGAAGTTCTTTGGGCCATGTCAGCGATCTGGACGTAGGAGATGCGTCTCTTGCTTATTTTTGGATTGTAGAAGCCTCAAATAGAATTTTGAAAATGGAACCCCTTGAAAATACAATTGCATGGACCTACTTGATATTTACGCTGCTGAATTTGAAGCCAGATTTGGAGGTCAAGGTCCTGAAAATTTAGCTTCTTCCCTGGGGATTAATATAGAACAATCCTTTGCAAAAGTTAAGGTGCTGCAGAAGGTTGTCAATGGAGGGGAGATTTCAGAATTCCAGAGGTATTCTAGAGATATTGCATCTCCTATTTCTGTTGATAAGATTCCAGAAACTTCTGAAGCGTTTAGGGCTAAGTGCAGTGATGAAACTTCTGAAGCATGTGTGGCCAAGTGTAGTAAGCTTTGCAATTGTATGTCCCCTAATACTGCATGTAGAAGAATCATCACTGCTAAAAAAGATTACAAAAGTCCAAGAAGAGGCTGAGGCAATCACAGTGGCAGCAAAAGCAAACAAAAATAAGGAGAATTCGAGTACCAGAAAGAAACAAAAATATGCTAAGCTCATAGTGGATTTCGTCAATAAGGTATAAAAGAATTATGATTCTAATGATAGACAGGAGGTGATATCTAGGGCTGATCAACAGCTTCCTGAGTTTGGATTAATTGGCAACAAGCATCTAAACGTATACAAACATGTGATTGATAATGTGAAGAACACTCTTGATACTAAGAAACATGGAAGGACACAAGACATCAACCAAGCAAGATCTTCCATATTGATGATGGCTGTAAACACATCTAGCAACCGAACATCAGTTGCAAAAGTTTTGAATTTAAGAAGGAAGGTTGTTTATGGTGCTATAGACAAAAGGAAAACTGCGGAGTACAGAGGACCTTGGTCCATGTTCAAAAAGTAGGCCAGATCAGACAGGTTAAGCAATGAAGGCCCGAATAAAAGGTCAGTCATTAAATTGAGATGAGATAATAATGACAAAAAATATCAAAGCCCTATAATCTGCAGCCAATTCATTACTTGGAAGAGACTCAGGTGCGTAAATGCTTATTGTTTCTTGAAAGAGCGAAATTTATTTGTATTCAAAATTGCTTATTGGATTGCAGGTCATTTTCTTTAAAAGATTCAAACAGCAACATCCGAATATGAAGATATGTCTCAGATTGTTTGGAAGTTTGAAGCCTAAATTTGTGAAGAGACATAAGGAGAGAGAGACGTGTTGTTGCATATACCATATGAAAATGGAATTTGTTAGGCAAGCACTCAATAAATTAAGACGAGATTCTAACCTTCATGGTGCAGATTGCAAGTGCAAATGTGTTGTTTGTGGTCTAGGTCCAATTTGTGAAGCAAGCAAGAATACCTTTAGTAGTGTTAGTGATATGTGGCGAACAATGGTGTGACCTAAGAATGATGGGTCTGATTGGAACAGGCCTAAGTGTTTGACACTTGAATGCTTAGGTTGTGGGCTGAATGCTTTCAAGAATGCCCTAAAGAAAAGAGTAAGAATATAAGATGTGATTGGAAGAACTTCGAGAAAGTGAGCTTATCTTTATTTTTTATTCTCCTTCTGTGTTTTTGAATCTGTTGGAATTGGTGCAGATTTGTAAAAGCATGCAGTTTGCTCACTAATGAAGTATATTATGTTGCAAGTCAAAGAGACTTTTGTAAAGGTCAAAGGATGTAAGCAAAGGTCGCAAACCAATTGTGAATACTAAGGACATTATGAGGTTGGTTTACAAAACTACATCATTAACAAAGTTTAAAATGAAACGCACTTATTTGCTGGAAACGCACTTCAAAAGGAATCTTTGAAAGATTCCCTAAAATTCCCTTAAAAAAGTCCATTTTTAAGATTTTTCTGTGACAGGTGTGACAATTTAAGTAATTTAGGTACCATTTTTGAGGGGTTGATTGAACATAACTTTCGTGCAAAAATTTTAAATAGCAATTTTCATCCTCCTAAACTAGAACAAAAAATAGTTACTTTTATAAAGTGTAGCAAAAAAGGGGCAATAAAAAAAATAGCAAGGGTAGTAGAGTGACAAAGAAGTGATATATTCAAGGTTGTGAAAATTGTACAAAATTATGAACAAAATTGTCAAAAATATAGGATATTTTGATGCATAATCATCACCTGCACTTTCTCGTTTTTTTACATGTTCGAGTCATCGGACAAACTTACATTTTGCAAACAAGATCGGGATGCATCTCATCCTCTCGACTCATTTATTCCCCTCGATCACTCGAGCCTTCATCCTCAGCTTCACTCTCAAAGACTTTGGATGTACTCGAACGATCTTCTTCCTCACCGTCTACAAGTGAGTCTTCATCATCATCTTTTTGGCCACCTTTTTGGCTTGTTTGTCTAATCCACATGTCGACCTTATTAAAGTTTGAGTGACCATACGTAACTTATTAGTTGAATGGAGCAAAGTCATATGCAAGAACCTTCACTTGGATAGATCTATGACAGCCAGCATTTGCTTTGGACTTTGCTCTCTTTCCCACCCTGCTTTTACCATCTCCAAAGTATAACTCCCCATCGAAAGCATTGGCGGCAGCCGATCGTTCTCATCCGGTGCACTTTTAATTGAGTGGGAATTCCATCCCTCTTGTTACCTCCGGTACTTTTAGCTAGCCGTAACGGCTTCCCGGACTCATCATTATCGGTGGGACAGCTATGAGCATTCCTTTCAATCTCGTAGATCGAACCTGATACTCGAAAGCAACTTGTTGTCTTTGTGCGCCTAGGGCGGTGTACATGACTGGTCATCTTCATCCGAGCTAGCCAATATCTCTACATGTTCCTCTTGATTCTCAACTTGCACAGGAGGGTTTGCCTAGATGGCCGGTTGAATGTAACCGGTCTTCGACCTTGTAATGAAGCTTGCAACATGTCACGCTGTCGAAAAAAATTGAGGCCACCATAAAGCATCGCCTCCCCAAAGTGGTTAGAGCAGATTGAATACTTGTCTCAATACAATCCAATGATTTATTTGAGTCAAATGCTCTTCCCTCCTTTTACTCTTTGTGATTTCTTTTCAAGCTTTTTAGAGGCATTTTATTCTGCAGAGAGCATGGAACTAGTATTGGGGATGTTGCGAATGAATTGAATACTGCTACCGGGTCGCCAATCGCAAGGATGTGGCATATTTCTTTCCTTGTAAGATGGCCTTGCCATCTACAAGTGAAATTTTGATCCGATCTTTGGAATGTAATGTTTCTCAAGGGCTCAATAGCACAGTGACCTAGTTGATCTCTTCGAAAAATCCATTCCTTGAAATCATAAGTTTCTTCCAATAACTCGATGTCTGGACGAGGATTGTAGGAATCTTGGATGACCTCAATCATGGCTGGCAGGCTTAGAGCTTTTTTCGAAAGCAAGACGTTTAGAGAACCCACATGAACATCTGATCAATTTGGTCGTGTGTATGACCAACAAGCAGGAAACCAATCTTCACCTTCTTGAAGATTTGTTTCTCTACTAGCATAGCACAGTAAGCAAACAACGCCTGATTCTTATTTTCCCTTGTCGTGTTATCTAGCTGAAGATACAGAACCGGCGGTATATGTTCTAGATTGGAAAGAAGCTTATTCAATATTGTGATAGTGAGATTTGGATCAGCATGAATGTTTGGATAATTCAAAAATGCCTTGCAAGATAGTTTTCCATTAAATACCATAGCACCAACAACATGCAGATGTATGAAATCTTCTTCAGCAGCATCCTTAGGCACATTGACAAAATGTGGTAGGGTGGTCTTCTTCTGGTCCATTCCATCAATAACAACTGATATGTAGTTGAGTGGTTGTTCCAGTGCTTTCTTCCTATGTTTTGTCAATTTTCTCCTTTCCAAAGATTGTTGTTCTCTGTGCTTGTTCAGTTTCTCCTTCAATGCATCTGAAAGGAAAACATGTTTAGGAAAGAACCTACTTTTAAGTAGAATCAGGCAAGAACGATCCCGGAAGCTTACTTTTAGTGTGAAGTGTCCTTGCATTTTGTCTCTGAGCTTTTAATTCAGAGCATGTAGCACAAACAGACATCCTATGCTTTCTAGGAATGGCCACACGAGAAAACTCTTTTTTCCAGAGCACAGTAAAGTAAGAGTAGCAGACAAAGCGTTCTCCAGCCTCAACACACATCTCCTTATAATTATCGTAGACTTCTTGTTTCGCGGAAATTGTCACTCAAGTGGTACATAGGGCTGTTAGGGAGTTTCTCACAAGACTCCTTAAAGAAACCTTCCATCCGGAAACACATTGAAGAGCATGAATTTCGGTTATGCCTCTGAATGGCGATGTAGTCATTGATGCCCGGATTCTTGTCAAGCCTTTTCTTCAGCGGTCAAGTCGTCTCACGCCTAAAGCATGAATCAATTTGAAGGCCGTTTGACAGACGGTGTGGCCACCAGCTGTGTAAGTAAACTTCTCACCATCATCTGGCCTAATATTGAAGGCTAAGTAGCCCCTTTGGTCTAGCAGAGTCATTGAACTGTAACTATCACGAAGCAACCTCAATTCCTTTAGTCCAATCTTAAGCAAACAACGTTGAGAACAACAGTGCTTTGTATGTGTTGCCCGCAAAGTGAGCCTCGTCCATGAGTTTCTTTCTTCTAACGGTTGTACATCTTTGTCTTGTGTAAGTTACGCTTAAGATTTTTACTTGCGTGGGCTTTGAATTCGAACATGGAGTCTTGTGGCTTTGGTAGGTCCTCGTCCCGAGACATCAACATGAGGTGTTTCTTAAATGCGAGAGATCAACATGAGGTGTACTTGTAGATCTTTGAGAGGTTTGATGTGGGCAAGGCCGGGGGAGGTGCTTTCCCCTCTCCGGGAAAAAAGTAATCGAGGCTGGTGGACGTAGTTGACCAGCTCCCGAAGTGTCGTGAGAAACACGGGGAGGCGCGTGTCGCCGACCGCTCCCACTTGTTGTAGTACCATTTAGCGAAATGGATGGAGTTGGTGTGATTTGCCTCCGTGGGAGGGAGCCTACGTGGACTATGGGCTTAATACTAAAATGAATTGGAGGAGGTAGTCCGACCCTCTAGCCCGAGGCGGGGTGAAACGCATTGGTGGGGGGGGCACGACGCTCGTGAGCGGGGCGTTGTGGTGGAGTAAATTGAACTGGTGGTGGAAGCCGAGGTGGTCTTGCTGGAGTAAACTCAACAGTGGGTGTTGGAATGTCGGATGTAGAATATTCGTGGCTACTTCACGGTGTCCGTTGAGGAGGTGTGAAAGCCATTGCAGGAGGAAGCCCTGCGAATCAGGAGTTGGAGGCTCGCAGTTCTTTTTCTCGAGCCATACCGTATAAATTTATACAGTGGGTATAAATTTATACTGAGGAAGAAAAACTTAAGGCGGCAGATCAGATAAATTTATATTGAGATGGTATAAATTTATACAGAGGAGGGCAAACATAGAACGTAGAGCGGTATAAATTTATACCTAAAACTCACGCATTAATTTGTATTGAAAACTTTATGGAGAAGCTATATGAAGCGGCACTTAGCAGAGGTACTACGCCGGCCACCCTATTTTCTATATACGAGTTTCGGAGTCGAAGGCGCCGGGTGCGGCTTATATACCCCCTTATTTATTTGCTCTCGAACGCGTCTATACGCGGGTCTATACCGTCATGGCCACGCAAGTCTACTACCCGCATTGTTCTAGTTTCTCTTTGTTTTAATCGCTAGGAGTGTAAGCGCCTTACGGTATAACTTTTAATCGATATGAGTTGATCGGTATAAATTTATACCGCTTCGCGTTCGAAAGCGGTATAAATTTATACCGGTTCGAACACGGTGTATATAAATACGATCGTGAAATTTGGAATCGGTATAAATTTATACCGCCGTTAACGAGCGGTATAAATTTATACCGCCTGTCGAACACGATGGGGTATAAATTTATACCGATATAGTTCTGGATCGGATAAATTTATATCATAGTGCTCGGCGGTATAAATTTATACCGCCTGTAATCACGCCGGTATAAATTTATACCGCTGAAAGCACCGCAGATAAATTTATACCCGATCGTGGTTCGAACGGTATAAATTTATACCGCTGAAAGCACCTGCGGTATAAATTTATACCGATCGGTTGAAGTTCGCAGATAAATTTATACCGCCAGGCTCGAAAGGTATAAATTTATACCGATCCGTAACCATTTTGGAATCTTGGTGTCTAGTGCTTAAAGAAGTGTCGCAAACCTTAAAATTTCAGAATATTCTTTTGCGTTTTAAGCTTAAATAACACAAATAAAGTGATAATTTAGTGTAGATTTTATGCTCTTTTCAGCCTCTATTTTCTTTTTTTTATGGTACAAAAGGTCGAAAAAAGTTTCTTTCTTGCATAAAATGGCCTTCTTTACGCTTTTTCCAGCCCCGGGATCAAGTTTGTAAACAAGGGCCAGTCATCAAAGGTCGCACCAATAGAGCCACGCATTAACACCTAACCGAAAGACCAGACGTGGTACGTCCACAGGGGTGCAAGAGAGAGCAAACCCACTGAGGCGTACCTTTACTTGTGTCATCAATCAGGGAAGGGCAAGTACAAGAGTGACGATTATTACCCCGGGCCGTGAAATTATCAACCTTATTGCTACAGAGGTCGATGATGAAATCTTAATGAAGTGCATGCATGACAAGGGGAAGTCTTCACGTTCTTGAAAGTAAAATGCTTGAATAAGCATGTGCAAACCCAAAGATGTGCAAGAGTACGTGGTGACAATTACAAGAGTGGCCATGTAAGTATTGTTTAGTGTCTTTACGTATAAATTTATACCGTCATCTTCCTAACTTAACCCTGCATTACAGGATATAGTGGACATTTTAATGTCAGTTGTGCTTTGCGAAGAAACAAAGTTGGTCAAAGGTCTCTGGTACCCGACTCCTATCGAAGAGTTTGAAGAGAAGGACGAGGAAGTAGAAGAAGAAGAGGAAGAGGAACCAGTGGTAACAAAGGGAAAGGGTAGAAAGCATTCCCTCGTAGTAGATACACAGGCTCCTACAAAAAAGAAATCTAGAGGCACAAAGGCTTTGACTATAGAGGAGTCAACAGAAGCTCTTCAGAAGGCCCCTGGAGCAGATATTGTTGTGAAGCCTGCAGATAAATCAAGTGCTATTCTCAAGCGGGTGAATGACACTAAACTGCTAAAGCAAACTATTTCTTTGACATTGAGCACCATTAAGAGGCCACCTAAAAATGAAGATGGGGTCAGAGTGCTACAGGTCCGGAAGCTGTATGCGGCACATGTGGCTATACTGAAACAAAGAATGAGAAGAAATCCTCATGCCCATGTGTCGCCACTAGTTGTTATGGTGGACAGGAGTCAGTGCAACCAACTAAAAGATTACAAGAAGGTGACTTGAAGATTACACATACTACGTTCTTGGAGGCACACATAGTTACAAGGCAAGGAAAGAACTAGCAAAAGAGGAAAGCCGTGAACGAAGTGTGGAAGAGCCGTAGAAGCACATATATACGTTGGTGTAACAGATGAAGAAGCAAAAAGTCATTGCCGTGAGTCATAATCTCGACAATGACTTCTTGATTAAAAATGAGTTTAATAGACAAGATCCGTTTCATGCACCGCGTGAGTGCGCGGGAATTTAAACAAATGTATGGAGAGGATTTTTAAAAGCAAAAGAACAAGCTGCGGAGCTTCGAGAAGCTGCGTGACGATCTTGCCTCGCCTATGACTATGATAAGAAGCCCATTATGGCGATAAAAGCAACACGATAACTACTTTCGGTGGCATTTAGGAGATGGTCAAGTAAGAAGTCTGCTCTTCTTTCTATGTTTTGTAGTGTTTAGCGTGTTTACAAGTGCCTTCAAGCGGTATAAATTTATATCTTGCGACCCACTGATATAAATTTATACGCGACTAGGCGGTATAAATTTATATCAGATAGGGCACGTATAAATTTATAATGCGTGCCTAGTGCAGTATAAATTTATACCAGTGGCCCGTACCATTATAAATTTATACCGTCTAGTCGCGGTATAAATTTATACTGGTGCCTAGTCATGATATAAATTTATACCGTGGCGGGGCACGGTTTAAATTTATCGTGATGGACGCGGTATAAATTTATCACGACTAGGCGCGGTATAAATTTATCTACGACTATCATGGTATAAATTTATCTGCGTGTCGAGACGGTATAAATTTATACTGCGACTACACACCATGCGTGTTTAGAAAGTAGGCGCAACATATTCTCTTACGCTAAGCAACACTAAACTAATGGCGTTTGTCCATTTACGGGTGTGGGATCTTCAAGAAAGAATTTTTGTATGTTCGAAGATGGTGAGCTCAAAGAGCAAGCCAGACTCCAGTGGAAAAAACCAAAAAAGGGTGGAGAATTAAAACAGAAAAATATGAGCATTGTACCCTGGACGCAGGGGATTAAAAAGCAAAGAAATTTTTGTTCGCCTTTTGGAAAAAGTCGTGGCCAAGGAATTTACATTAGACGAAATGGCCAAGGAAGCTAAGACGTAAGCCACATTTGCAATGCCGTCTTTCTTCTACATTTTCTGGTCTTACAACATGTTTCTCTTTGCAGTCAGAAAGACATTGTTACCGCCGGGCCGAAGTTAATGAAGCAGCTAAACCTTGAGGACTGGGAGGAGTGCAAGCTTCTCTACCCAAGTTGTACCACTGATAGTATTATTAGAGAGCACGCTGTTAACTTTAGTGGCTGGGTAAGTTTTGCTAAAAATATGTTCTGTGTTTGTGCCTTTTTCTCACAATATTCTTACAGAACAAGAAAAAGGGGCTTCCCGCTGGATTTTTAAACCTGGTTCGTAGGGCCAAGGAAGAGAGGCAGAGACTTAAGGCAATCGAACAGGGAAAGGAGGTCGCCACTAGCAGCTTTGACACTTCTTATGAAAGATTTACAACGTTTGGTCAGGACTGCATGTACAGAGTTGTTGAGGGTGACTGCACGAGGCTGGGGACACTTTTGGAGAAGCAGAACTTCACATTATGCATTGCAGATATTCCCTATGGTTTCAAAATTAAGGACAGCGCTTTTGACGAGGAGGCTTTCACGCACGTGCAAGTCCACTCTTTTTTGGAAGGCCTAAAGGAAGTCACCTTATCTGCTAACTGGAGGGTCATTATTTTCCATTCGGACCTACAAACAATGTCGGTGCTTAAACCTATGGGAGCTGTCTGTAATGCCGGCTTTGAAAACTGCATTTGGTAAGCTTAACATTTAACGCTTTTCTTTTTAGTAACTCCACGGTATAAATTTATACCACAACCGCCCTAAGGTTTAAATTTATATAGCAAGGCAATGTCTGTATAAATTTATACGGCTTGCAGCCGCGGTATAAATTTATACCGCAAGGCAACCCTGGTATAAATTTATACCGCAAGGCAACCCTGGTATAAATTTATACCGCCACACTACTGAGCTAACTTATTTTCCTTGTTTTTATTTTACTAATATTTCATTGTTGTGCTGTTTGGCAGGCTTAAAACAAACGTTAAGGGTCATGGTGGTGGTCCGCGCTTAGTAAGTTGTTTCGAGCACTTTCACATAGGGTTTTTGGTACAGACGCAAAAAAACCATGGTTCACTTTAATACGCAGAATGAAAAGACTCCTCCCTGCAATGCGTTTCAGTTCCCGGCGGTTTTGCAAAAATTAAGAGACCCACAGCGACAAGGCGCTGTGGTGTCCCATTATCAGAAGCCACAGCGACTTATAAATAATTTGATACAGTGGTTTTCTCGCCCTGGGGACTGGATCTTAGACGCATTTTCTGGCTCAGGCACCACAGCAGTTTGCGCCCTTAAGCAGGGGCGCAATGTTGTCTCCGTCGACATAGACCCGGACAAAATAAGTTTCATCAGGACCAGGATAAGCTCTTGTGAATCCTTTCCTGATGAAAACGAGGAATTGGGAGCAAAAATGGTCTTTGGCGATGTAAAGGCACATATACGTAAATCCAGCCTCCACTTACGGGAAGAAGAAATGAGGAGGTGGAGTTCGTCGATCCGAGCCCTGGTGGTGCCCGAGCGAGAAACTTGACTGCACTGCACCATTGGAATCGGGGGGGCGTCTCGCTATTATAACCTCGCAAGAGACCGATCCTAAGGGGGAGAGAGTCCCGTGGACTGGGAAGAGCCACCTCCGTATAAATTTATACGCATAAACATTTTAAACTATCTTTCATTGTAATCTATGTGTTCTTAATTTTAATATATTTTGATGAAGATTTCTCAACTGAAAACTTTGTCTCTTCAACAATGCTTAATTAGAACAATTCTTTTTTTGATTCATGATTTCAGACTCTTTCTCTTTTCTATGTTTGATTTTCTTAGTACTTATATTAAGCTTGCAAAAACACAAAACTATATTTCCTTCTATTTTCAACAACAAATACTTAATGAGTTCTTAAATGTAATGTCTTTCTCCTCAAAACAAGCTTTTTTTTTTTTTGCCCTTCTTAAAAAATGAAAAGGCTTCAAAAATGTTGCTTTTTTTGGGGTATTTCGAATGCTATTTGCTCAACAATCTATTTTGCTCCCTATTTTGTCCATTTTTTTCAAGTTTCCAATTTTTATAAAGGAATCTTTCAAACGCACTTCTTAAATAAGTGCGTTTCATTTTAAACCTTGTTCATTGCATGAGTTCATGGAACATGCTGACAAAGTCATCAAGCAATTCATTCCTCACAATTACACAGCGAGGTGGCAAGCAGACCTGTTTAAAGAATGCTTGCAAAATTTCCCAGAAGGTAGTGTGGTTTCTGTCATAGACTTTGCGGAGAATTATACATTTAAAATCCAGTAGGAGGTTCAATCAATGCATTGGAGGAACGATCAAGGTTCCATACTAGTGCACATCACTTACAGGCACACAAAGAAAGATGAACCTCCAAATCTTATTGTTGGCTATCGTAAGTTGGTGAAAGACATGCACTTCTATATTTCGGATGATCGAGAACATGGTACCTTATTTA
Organism: Isoetes taiwanensis; assembly: GCA_021234155.1. Taxonomy (NCBI): domain Eukaryota; kingdom Viridiplantae; phylum Streptophyta; class Lycopodiopsida; order Isoetales; family Isoetaceae; genus Isoetes; species Isoetes taiwanensis. Next base: position 4,690,218 of record JAJEKV010000003.1, on the reverse strand, counting down.
TACAACATTGCCTCCAGAGGCATGCTGATTTTTTAGGTAGTAAAGGTATAAGCTTCTCTGAACATTTTTGTTGGTCGGACGGTTGCGTCCCACAGTTTAAATCTTCCAGGTCCTTCTACTACTTAGATAGGTTCTTTCAATGCATTTTTTATTGTTAAAGTAGGTGAAGTATGTCGAAGAGTAAGATTTGACTATGATACTTTGAAGGGACAAAGAAAATACATACAATAAGACTTATCTGTCAGAACAAGCCCACTGTAGTTGCTCACAAATTCTTTCTTGCTTTTGTAGTAGTTGCTGGAAGGGTTTGTGGAATGGATGCAAACACATAAAGAGATTGGGATGCGATGCATATTCAGAGTTGAAGCCAGAGATAGTGGATAAAGAGACACCTATCACTCATTTGCAATACGAGGGAGATAATGAATGTAAGGCAGAGCTCGTACAGGTTGGTGATCATTTTGCCATTAATGCCGAAGCTAACAATGAAGAAAATGTTGAATTTTGGCTTGTCAAATGTTCAGAACCCAAGCACATTGTGGAGAATGCATTCAAAAAGTATTGGGGTTCAAAGTTTCAGCAGACAAGAGGTAATTTTGAAGGCAAATACGAGCTTCTAAACCTTATACCAAACATAAGTTGTTATTTACATCTTGTGGTATGTGCAAAGGAGAACCTGATTGCTGATGTAGATGACAACAATGTGTGCCATTTGCCTCTGGATGCACACGAATACATCATAGATTCATTGCCATTACTAGAGTCGGAGGCATTGGCCAGTGGCAATAAGCTGGCAAAGAAGAAAACCCTTCACAGTAAACAGAACATTTTAAAGGCCGTTAGGAAAAAAGTTGTGGCCAGGAGAAGGGCATCAAATGGCAGAAAGAAGATATCCAAAGGCAATGCAGTTGATAGGAGAAAGAGTGCAAGGAAGCTTGTTTGATACTGTAAACATTTGAACTTGAATTGATGTACCATTCTTTATCTGAAATTGAAATGTAATATTCTTCAAAAAGTTGTTGTTTTGATCATGCATATGTTTACATTGATTATTAACCTTGATCATGAAATGATATGCTGACATGAAGTGAGGAGTGCTGCCTTCACCTTACAGACTATAAGAGTCCTAATGAAAAAATAATATCCTGCAATTTAAGAGGTGTTACAATCGAGTTCCAAATACAAGTTCACTGTTAGCAGTATTGACCCAGTTTTGACTGGGTCAAAAACTCAGATTTTTGTAAGTTTGAGAAAATGTTTTGAGCTAGACCTTTAACCATAATTCAATTGGATATGCAGCTGTCTGTTGGCATAGATTTGAGTCCAAAACATTCAAATATTAATCTGTAGTGCATTGGAGAAGATAGACAGTTTTTTTTTTTATTTATTTAATTAATGGTCAAAAGAAGCTCATGATTTTAAACACATGTTCTAACATGCATGACATTTGTCTTAAACCTTATCTGCTTTAAGTTATGTTGGTAACTTTTCTTAGTTGCTAATGTGGTTTTTCAAAAAATAATAATTTTCTGCAGAAAATATGGTGGTAGGGCATGTCTAATGGTCCTAAAATCCGTTTTAGGGTTGGGCGGTCATGCAATGCAGAAACCTCAGACCTAATTCCATGCACTAATACTTCTCTGGCTGTCATCTACCTGGCAAAATTGGTGTGGTTTTTTGTGTTTATCTCGGACTGATTTCTGCATAAATAGCATTTTAGATTCCGATTGGGTGGAACAAACGTAAAGCTGAACCCCTTAGATAAGACTGTCGGTGCTAAGGACAGAACTCGGATATTACCTTATATTGGATTTTTTATGAAGAATTCGTGAATTTCTGCTTCTTTGTTCTAGCAATCTTCCTCTGTTGGCCAAGTTCCCCTTTGCTATGGTGAGAAAGAAAGGTGATCTCAATCTTGCTACAAGAAAGAAGACTGAGTATGAGAAAAGACAAAATGCTAAACGCAAGAAAATGTTTGATTTCCATGTTCCTGTGTGCTCTGCAAAGAATAAGGCTGATCCAGCTATAATATCTCCTGCTGTCAATGCTCTGGGGAATTTGGGGATTCCTGTGGGCAGTAAAGATGCTGATGTAACTCTCAATGACAATTCCACTATTCCAGAAGGATTTAAGGGTCCGTCTTCTGGCATCAACACCCTCCCTCTACATGATGACATTGTGCAAAATTCGGGTCGAATCTGACTAGGATATGGCCTCCGAAACGTAAGCCGTATGTGTTGCTATGTTATTGATGGGTTTACATTATAGAGGTCGAATTTTAGTCGATTGCACTTGGGACATGGTCGAGAAGCTGCAGTTGAAAACGTGAAGCAATAGGAACTGGCAGAATGCAGTTTGGATTTATCCTTCTCCCAGTGTGGCAATTGGAAGTCAAGAGCGCCTTTTGCAATAACAAAATTGTTTGGGGTCATTCGAGATGGCCAAGAGATCCAAATTCTGTTATTTCAGTTGCCATGGCTTCGCATGCATATTTAGAAAAGATGCACCTAGTTGTCCAAGAAAACGACAATGTTTTAACCTCCGAAACGTAAACCTTGTAGGTTATTGTAGGGTTTATGTTTCGGAGGCCAAAACGTGGTCGCTTTCTCGGATAACTAAGTGGACCTTTTCTAAACATGCATGCGGAGCTATGGCAACCAAAATAATAGAGTTTGGATCTATTGACCATCCCGAATGACCCCAAACAATTTTGCTACTGCAAAAGGCACTCTTGACTTCTAAATGCCACACTGAGGAAGACAAATCCAAACCACATTCCGTCAGTTCCTATTGCTTCATATTTTCAACTGCAGCTTCTTGACCATGTCCCAAGTGCAACCGACTAAAAGTCGACCTCCATAACGTAAACCCTTCAATAACCTAGCAACACACAGGGTTTACGTTTCAGAGGCTTTATCCTAGTCATATTCAACCAGGATTTTGCACAATGTCATTACGTAGAGGGAGGGTGTTGATTCCAGAAGACAGACCTTAAAACCTTCTGGAAGTAGTTTGCCCCAAAGGTCCTCTCCCAAAGGCCCCTGGCCACGGACGGGCAACTCTCCCACTCCGGAACTGTAAACTGACTCTGTCAATGGACTCAAAGCATCGACATTACCTTGGAGACCAAGTTTCGTGGGCAGAAGACTACCCGTTCTTCAAGAACCGTCAAAGTAGCTCATGCCCAACTCTTCGTAGTCAATTGGCCTAAGAGGTGGCTGCGAAATACTGCCATGTAGAGGGTTTGTGTTTTTTTCGTTGCCAAAAATCACCGTGTAACTTAGTCCCAAGGGTAATTTTGTCATTCTGGATGACCCGACAAAGTCGCATCTCCATTTTGGAGCCTTTGTACTGCATGAACGACAAAACACTTGGGTTTCTACACGGTCGACCGCAGGACGCTTTGCAGTTTGATAAGTTCTCCCGGACAGATCTTAGATTTTTTTGAACCCGCTCGAAGCAGGTTACTTGAACGGCAGATTCAACGGTCGGATAGGGAAACCGAGCTCCGGGAGGGGGGGCATTGGCATTTGCCCTCCCGGAGGAGCACTGGCAAGAAAGGCTACCTCGGCAACCATTCTGAGCTCCATATGCTGGGGTCTGGCCTCTCCCCTCTGTGAGGAAGCCGCGCAAAGTCCTCGCCTTGTTCGATTTGGGGAAAGGTGTCAACGCTTTAAGTTCTTCAAGATCCCTCTATTCTATTCCTTGCTAAACTCCTCTACCAAAAATTCAAAAGGTTATCATATTTCTTGCATAAAGTCCTAGTCATCATGTCCATGTCACCACTATCTAGCCATCTCACCCAAAATTTGCCAACATTACTCAATAAAAAGATTGAGCCTAGGTGGCATGCCTAAGCCACCTTGGCATGTTGGGGTCTAGGTGGCATGTTGGAGCCCGTGTGGCATGTTGGAGCCACCTTGGCATGTCTGAGCCTAGGTGGCATGCTTGAGCCACCTTGGCATGTTAGAGTCCACGTGGCATGTTTGAGCCACCTTGGCATGTTGGAGCCTAGGTGGCATGTTGGAGCCCACATGGCATGTTTGAGCGACCTTGGCATGTTGGAGCCTAGGTGGCATGTTTGAGCCACCTTGTCATGTTTGAGCCACCTTAGTTTTTTTTAGCCTAGGTGGCATGTTTGAGCCACCTTGGCATGTTGGAGCCTAGGTGGCATGTTGGAGCCCACATGGCATGTTTGAGCCTAGGTGGCATGTTGGAGCCCGTGTGGCATGTTTGATCCACCATGGCATGTTTGAACCTAGGTGGCATGTTGGATCCCATGTGGCATGCTTGAGCCACCTTGGCATGTTGGGGCCTAGGTGGCATGTTTGAGCCACCTTGGCATCTTGGAGCCTAGGTGGCATGTTGGAACCCACGTGGCATGTTTGAACCACCTTGGCATGTTAGAGCCTTGGCATGTTGGAGCCTAGGTGGCATGTTAGAGACTAGGTGCCATGTTGGAGCCCACGAGGCATGTTTGAGCCACCTTGGCATATTGGAGCCACCTTGGCATGTTAGAGCCTAGGTGGCATGTTGGAGCCACTGTGCCATGTTGGAGCCCATGTGGCATGTTTGAGCCACCTTGGCATGTTGGAGCCACCTTGGCATGTTAGAGCCTAGGTGGCACATTGGAGCCCACTTGGCATGTTTGAGCCACCTTGGCATGTTAGAGCCTATGTGGCATGTTGAGCCCATGTGGCATGTTTGAGCCACCTTGGCATGTTAAAGCCTAGGTGGCATGTTGGAGCCACCATGGCATGTTAGAGCCTAGGTGGCATGTTGGAGCCACCTTGGCATGTTAGAGCCTAGGTGGCATGTTAGAGCCCACGTGGCATGTTTGAGCCACCTTGGCATATTAAAGCCTAGGTGGCACATTGGAGCCCACGTGGCATGTTTGGGCCACCTTGGCATGTTTGAGCCACCTGGGCATGTTTGAGCCTAGATGGCATGTTGGAGCCCACATGGCATGATTGAGCCACCTTGGCATGTTTGAGCCTAGGTGGCATGTTGGAGCCTACATGGCAAGTTTGAGCCACCTTGGCACGTTTGAGCCTAGTGGCACGTTTGAGCCATCTTGGCATGTTGGAGCCTAGGTGGCATGTTTGGGAGCCCACATGGCATGTTTGAGCCACCTTGGCAAATCGGAGCCTAGATGGCATGTTTGAGCCACCTTGGCATGTTGGAGCCACCTTATTATGTTAAAGCCTAGGTGGCACGTTGGAGCCCACGTGGCATGTTCGAGCGACCTTGGCATGTTTGAGCCACGTTGGCATGTTTGAGCCTAGGTGGCATGTTGGTGCCTAGGTGGCATGTTTGAGCCACCTTGGCAGTTTGGAGCCTAGATGGCATGTTGGAACCCACGTGGCATGTTTGAGCCACCTTGGCATGTTGGAGCATAGGTGGCATGTTATAGACTAGGTGGCATGTTAGAGACTAGGTGGCATGTTAGAGACTAGGTGGCATGTTGGAGCCCACGAGGCATGTTTGAGCCACCTTGGCATGTTGGAGCCACCTTGGCATGTTAGAGCCTAGGTGGCATGTTGGAGCCACCTTGCCATGTTGGAGCCCCCTTGCCATGTTGGAGCCCATGTGGCATGTTTGAGCCACCTTGACATGTTAGAGCCTAGGTGGCACGTTGGAGCCCACTTGGCATGTTTGAGCCGCTTTGGCATGTTAGAGCCTAGGTGGCATGTTTGAGCCACCTTGGCATGTTGGAGCCCGCGTGGCATGTTTGAGCCACCTTGGCAAGTTGGAGCATAGGTGGCATGTTGGAGCCCGCGTGATATGTTTGAGCATGTTGGAGCCTAGGTGGCACGTTGGAGCCCACTTGGCATGTTTGAGCCGCTTTGGCATGTTAGAGCCTAGGTGGCATGTTTGAGCCACCTTGGCATGTTGGAGCCCGCGTGGCATGTTTGAGCCACCTTGGCAAGTTGGAGCATAGGTGGCATGTTGGAGCCCGCGTGATATGTTTGAGCCACCTTGGCATGTTGGAGCCTATGTGGCATGTTGGAGCCCACGTGGCATGTTTGAGCCACTGTGGCATGTTGGAGCCTAGGTGGCATGTTGGAGCCCATGTGGCGTGTTTGAGCAACCTTGGCATGTTAGAGCCTAGGTGGATTGTTAGAGCCTAGGTAGCATTTTTTTTTTTTTTTTTTTTTGAGAGAGTAAGAGGTGTTTTTTCCATTAATTAATTAAAGCCATACAAATATTGTGACTGATGGGAAAAATCCATAGTAGCAGCCACCAGAGTTAAATAAGTTTAAACAGGAAAATGATAATATGATAAAATGTATCTCCAAGTTTGTGAACAAAAAACTAGAAACTTCACACCAGCTGCACCAAGTTTGAGAGATAAAGTGAGAATATGAAGTGCCTTGCCCTTTGTGAGAGAGCAGAAATCACAACCCCCTGCTGTGACCAGAAGACCAAAACCTGCATGAACAAAAAGCCAAGCAAAATGCTAGAGCTTGTAGTTAGACAAGCAATAGATACAATATTGAGTATTAGCAGACGAGCTCTTGACAGGAAATTTGGTGCCAATGAGAAGGGAACTATAACTATTTGAAGCTTGGGATGAAAGTTTTGGCTAAGGAGTCTCATTCCTGCATTCTCTGATCAAATATGGCATTGTAGACCCAGTAGAAGCCCTTATCTGTACCAAATTGATAGCTGTTATATTCTGATCCATTCTTCATCAGCAATGAGTGAAGATCACCTTTTCCCATGAGGAGGAGCAATGTGCCATACAAATCTGCTAACATTTTATGAGAGTAGTATAACTCACTATATCTGCTGAGCTGTCTATCAGTCAAAGAGTAGTGGTACATGAACAAAAAGTTGAAGATGCAGTACATCTGTACGACTTCTCTGCAGTAAATTTTGGCCCAAGACTTTTCATTACTGTTTAATCTGACCTGGTAGAGTTTCAATTCATCTGCTGTTGCATTAGGCCCTGGAGGCTTCAAATCTGTAACACCTGTGTTGTTGCTGTATAGAGTAGCTTCATGATATGGTCCTGCCTTCTCCCTTGAGAAATTCCAGATACTCTATCAATGACATCAGAAAAAGGGGCATTAGAATTAATGACATCAAGCTTTGAAACAAAAATATTGAAGCCACCAACAAATTTACCAACTCCATCCCATTTCCTGTCATAAGAATCTGCAGCTTTACTTTTGTGAGCAGTACCAAAAGCTTCTAAATCTAATTGGAAATGCATTTTGGATATCCCCCTTGAAACCCCCTTTGGTTTGGGTGCATATTCACACAGGGGGTTACTCCGGGCATCGAGAGCTGTTGGATGGGCATATTTGCCCTTTATTCCTCGATCTGGACCGTATATAGCGATCCTCGTTTGTGGGGTATGCCTGTACATTTTTTCTTATATTGTATATTAAAGTTTGCAAAATACTATAAGGTTTGAAGGTATATACTTAATGGTGTTAATTTTGTACATGTATTGTAGGTTTTTAGGGGCTCTCGCTGCCCTACGTAACCCCCTGTGTGAATATGCACCCAAACCAAAGGGGGTTTCAAGGGGGATATCTAATTTAAATGCATTAGATGCAATGGTTTGTGTTAATTATCGTTAATAGTAGTTATTGTTGATTATTACATCAAAAAAAAATTTGGGCCCTTCGGGCCCTAACAAACAAACAAATAAGAAACCCACGAGGGAAAAACAAGCCAGTACAATTTCACCATATTGAGTATATTGCATTCCATGAAATGATATTCTGATCTAATATTTTTTCATATATTTCATGTGCGTCTTTAAGGCTACCACCATTTGCATACATATCAATTATGGCACTTCTAGTGGTGACATCCACGTTCAGAAATCTGTTTGTGATACCTTGCTCTATGGCCCCTACACTACCACATACTTTTAGGGCACTAAAAAATATAACATTGAATGCCTTCTTGCATGATCTTCTTGTAAAGAAACTGGCCTTGTTCAATATTTCCTTTGGCAACACAGGCCTTTAAAACAGATAAATATGTAACCTTATTTGGTTTTAAACCATCCTGGTGCATTCTCGTGAAGAACTCCAGTGCAAGACAGCCTTCTCCATATTGTGCATATCCTCCAATGATGGTATTCCATAATACCACATCTGGATATGGCAATGTGTTAAACACTATACATGCTTGTAACAAGCATCTGCATTTACAATATATATCAACAAGATTACTGCCAAGGATGATATCAAAGTTGACTCCACTTTTAACTATCTGCCCATGGATGAGCTTTCCCTTCCCTATAAATCCTACAGTGTTGCATGCTCCGAAAATGTTTAAAAATGTCACTTGATTTGCTTTTATTCCTTTCTTTTGCATACTCCAAAAACAATCAAAGGCTTGGTCACTCTTACCATGCTGAACATACGATGCGACCATCATACTCCAAGCATCTGTGTCACTCCCTTTTGTGTCAGTGGACCTTTCAGAAGCCATATCGTCATGCAGCACAAAGTCTGAGGCTTGCAACTCTGAAAACATCTTGCATGTGTCCTCCAAAGTCCCACATTGAGCATACATAAAGAACAGACTAATTCTAAGGACTTTTTATTATTTGATCATGGAAATTTTTTCCCTGCTCCAAATCCAATTTCACCCTGCAAGCTTTCAAGACAGTAAGATAGACAAATTTGTTGCTCTTTACACCTGACAGCTCCATCTCTCTGTACAATTCTAGTGCAACATCACAATATCCAAGGTCAGCATGAGCTGATATTATTGCTTTCCATGGATATACAGTTGGATGTTAACCGCTTTTAAAAGCCTTCTTTGCTTCGGGCAAATTTTTGAAGGAAGAATAGAGACGAATAAGGTGGTCACCCAAAATAGAAATTGAATTAAGTCTGTTTTGCTCCAAGCTACTGATCTCCAACCCTTGGCATTACCCAACTCCACAGTGCGCCATAATCTGCAAGCCACATAACCAGTAGCAATACCCAGGAAAAGATAGAGCAGAACAATTCCTGTGAGCAACATGCCCCTTGATGCATGGGACATGAACCCAAGGGCTGCAAACAAGATGGTGACAACTACCATACCCAAGATCTACACTCCATTGCCAATCATCATGCAGAGCAGCTGTGGATGTGAAGGTGCACGAAACACATCTCCCACTACTAGTTTCCACCCGGAAAGCTCCTCTGTGCCTGTGCTTCCTTGTCTAGCTCCTCATATTTAGTCAGATCTCTCCCGAAATGATCAAAGAATCCCTAAGAAGGCAAAATCGGGACGTGCCTTGATGATTTGGGCTGGATTCTATGGCCTGGAGGCCGGATTCGTGAGCTATCTGTAACCTGCACGTTAGGTTTAAAAGAAAATAAAAATAAACAGTTAGTTTGAAATAGTTAAATGGAGTTCACATGGTCATGTTAGTGGATGAAGATTACCTAAAAAAAACCCTAAAACCATAAAAAAACCCTAAAACTAATGGGAGGATATTCACCACAGGATTTGCCCCCTTTTCTAAAATCAACGGCCTACAAAAGGGTGCACTCTAGAAATACTATTTAGTACACCTGGATGAATACGGCCACCAAATCATATGAAAACCTTAGAGAAAACAGTACAAAAACACAAAAAGAAACCCCCTGTTATAATGCTACATATTGATCCAGAATATGGAGAAGTTTTTATGACCATGCACAATCCTATTCCTTGCTTTCCAGGTGTTCCATAAGGCAGTGAACATAATGGTGTTTTTAAAAGCATCATTATTCTGTATACACTTTAGCAAGTTAAATGGATTATGCATATTGAATAAATTACCAAATTTACTGTAAAACCATTTCCAAAAATGAGAAAGCTTGGGGCATTCAAAAATGTGTTGCATGGTTTCCTCACTCGAGCAATTGGATTGACACTCAGGTCTAATGGCAGAATTTCTCTTTGACAGGGAAACAAGATTTGGCAGACTTTTCTGAGCAACCAACCACACAAAGTAATTTACTTTGGGGGGACAGTAGGATTTCCAAGTATTGTTGAATAAGCTATTACATTCGTCCTCTCTCTGTTAGAGACCACTTTGACCTAGCTTTAACATGAGCAGTCTTGTGATTTAGTCAAGCATAAACTTTATTGACTTTATATTTGCTGATCCCATCAATTTTCCAGAGATAAGATAAGATAAGATAAGATAAGATAATCATTTTAACGTCCACGGAAGCCCATCCGGGCCTTTTTTTGTCTTTTTTTTTTTCCTTTTTGGGGGACCGAAGTCCTGGACCGAAGTCCAAACAAGAACATGGGGCCAAAGCCCTTAAGCAAAAGCACAACGTGAGCAAAAGCACAATCACCATGGCCCGGATTAAAAACCACCTGGGAAAAAACCGTTACCAGGATGATTATGGCTGCTCACAAATCCAAAAATCCATGCTGTTGCAAAAAGCAACAAGCATACCTCCAAAAAACAAACCTTCACCAAACGCCCCCAAACCGTAACCTCTTCACAGCTGATTCTAAGTACTGGCGCAGACGCATGCATGCGCTAAATCTCCATCTTCACGCTGATCCACATGCATCTACATGCCCCGCCACATGCATCCATAAGGCCGGCCGAACTCAATCGCGATGCAATAGATCCGAAAGCCAAAAACACCCGGAAGCTCGTGGAAGGTGGCTTCAAGGAAATCGTGGAAGTCGCCGAGGAGGTGCCTCCTCGTTTCCTCAAGCATGCTCTCAGCGCCATGCGCCGTGCATGCTCGTGCACGATGCCACCCTTCACCGCACCTCCTAGGGCGCTTCGTGCCGGGCCCGGCAGCGCCAACAACGCCACTCCTTCAAGCTGTAGCAGCCTGTGTAAGGCCAAAGAGAGCCTAAGAGAGAGAGAGAGAGAGAGAGAGAGAGAGAGAGAGAGAGAGAGAGAGAGAGAGAGAGAGAGAGAGAGAGAGAGAGAGAGAGAGAGAGAGAGAGAGAGAGAGAGAGAAGGAGAAGCAACTCCATCATCCAGTGAAAGAAGATTCCTATTGAGGATATTTCTGAGATGAGTATTGACAGATTTATCACTAGATGTGCCTTGAATTAATCTCCTAAGATTGGTCCAGGAGATGAGATGCCCATTGGAAAACAAATTTTTAACATGAGTGATATTATGATGCTGCCATTTTTTATATATTTTGGGATGTCTAATAGCCAAGGTATTCCCATAATTATCCTTGAATCCAGCAGACCAAAACAGAGATGAGTTCATGTGATGATCTTCCAAGTTTGGTTCATCAAAACAATTTTGCACCACATTCCAAGCTCTAATCATGTTTTGCATAAGGGGAGATGTGTTGCTGCCTGGATGTAAAATGCAGAAAGTAGACTCAGGTAGAGAATGATTAATGGTAGGATGTCCATCTGGATAAGAACATTTCAGCCAGTATCTGATGAAAATTGAAGCTAAAGAATTGTTCCCATTTAAAGTTCTCCAGATAAATTTGCCAGCCAAGGCACATGCTTGCAGGTATAAAGTTTTACAGCCAAGGCCTCCATATTTTTTCTCTCGAGTGACAGTGTCCCAATTGACTGAATGATTGCCTTTCCAAATGAAGTTTCTGATGGTCTTCTCAAGCTCTTTATAAATACACTTAGGTGCCACCAGAGCAGAGGAGTAGAAAATATGAGAAGCAGACAGAAGTTTGGAATAAATAGCTATAGGGTATTATGCTGTCTCAGAGTTCGATTAGTTGAATGAATGGATTCTACAAAAGGGACCCTCTGTTTTTTTGTTGTTCTGCAATACTTGGAGATAATATTTGCACTCTGTGAATATTTCCAGCTAGGGAAAAGATGCTAGCATGCTCACATCCCAGGCTTTGCCTCCGAATCTGAACAAAAAATCCTGCTGCATGTTTTCTTCGATGGAATCCATTGTTTTATCTAAGGACTAAAGAGTAATGGATGCTTAGGTTAATGGAGCTGAAAATGATTATGGGTCATTCATTAAAAGGCAGTTTTACATAGCTGGGATTATTGTAAATACTTTATATAAATCGATGCCTTTAAATACAGTTATGATGGTTATGATATATTTATCTGCCTAATAATTAGAGTACCTTATAGATTGTAAGGGCCTCTTGGATGTAATATATTCATTGTGAACATGAACACTCATGGATGGTGGTTGCTTCATGGCTATCTCTTAGCCATTATAATTACACTTTGGTATCCCACATATTCAAGATCGTCTTCCACGCCACTCAAAATTGAGAGATATACTCTACCATAAAATGTCAAACATTAATAATGGATTCAACCATGTATTTTTAGAACCAAACAAATGTCTGCACACTGGGGTGTCTCATTTTCGATGTCCCTTTTGTCCCCCAATTTAGTACTAAAATCAATAAAGGTGGTTAGAAATCTTGGAGGCAATTTCAAATTTAGAAAACAAAAATAGCAATAAAAATTCGAATTCCTTGAATCTTGGAGAACCGGGCTACAATGCATGCATGTGTTGAGCCAGTCTTTGCATGTCCTTAAGGGAAGGAAGGAAGGTTCTTTTATCGTCCACGGAGACCAATCGGTCTATGGGACCCAATACAAAAACGCAGCAAGTTTAATTATCGCCCGGATTAAAAACCCCCACCAAGGGTTTTCGAGGAAAAACCGCGGGCAAAGAATCACCGCCGACAAACCGCCCTAACATATAAAATGCGTAAACACCCAAACATATACTGCCATGCACCACACCCGTAGTGCCTAATCACGGGCAAAGCAAGCGGGGCAAAGGTGACCTCGCAGTCCAAGAGATTCCTCGAATGTAACGAAATCGTGGCACGACCGACGGCGGTGTTCATCAAGAAATGCAAGGGCAAGTCCGGCCGCACTAATGGAGCCGTGATCCGGCCCGGACCGACCAACCGGGCAACTCGAAAGTGTGAGACTCCATCCTCAATGGCACCCGCTTGACAAAGATCGACAGAGCTTTGTCTGGCGGGCCCGCCTCGATCGCGAAGATGGTGGGCACCCGCGCGCGAATGGAGGCAATGAGTCTCGCGCTTTTCGGGGGCAATTTGGGAACGCAGGTAGAGCTGTGGGCCCCGGCTAACACGGGGTTGATGTGCTCCTTGTAATGGGCCATTTTGACGTGCTTTTTAGAGCCGTAGGGGTCCCGTGAGCTTGCCAAGGAAACAAGCTGCCTAGGTACTCCCGCAGTCGCCACGACGGTCGCCGTGCCCACCGGCGACGCGATCTGTGTTCTCGCACATTCCATCTGGCGAACCACTCGATCTCTCTTACCCTCCAACAGCCCTAAGCCGCAAGGACCTATGGCGGCCCGGTGTAAGCCAGTGCGGAGGAGCCGAGCATCACCCATAGTAACCACTTTACGAAAATAGACGATGTGTCTATCAAGGGCTTGGGCTGAAGCGGCAAGAATCCATTTTCCGCAGCCGGTAACTCGATAGGGGATCAAGGTTTCACCCCAAGTGTCCGTGCCAAAAAATGCCTTCGCGACCTGCCCAAGTCATTCCAGTCGCCAAAGAAACAACCGGACCCCCAAACCTCGACCTTCGCATTTAAGGGCGGTGCCTCGACCCGGTGCGCTCTAATGATGTGACCGATGGCCCCAATCATAGAGCTCGGCCGGTGATCGTTGTTCCGTGATGGCATAAAGTGCTTTCCAGCCTCTTTGCCACCCAGAAGCGGATAGACGCCCCCCAGAGAGCGAGGAGGGGAACTCCACCCCTAGGTACTTGTAGGTGGGCGGACGCCCACTGGCCGCCCCCCGATATGTGAGTGCAGAGGAGGCATGGGGTGACGGAAGAGGATATGAGAACCACCCGGTCTTGGCCGATTGACGCAAGCATGTTCAGCCCGACAAAATGTGTCTAGGGCGCCCGGTGAGATCGAGATAGCTTCGGGTGTGGGCCGCCGGGCCAACATCGCCCGCGAGATAGATGAGCCGGGCGGATGACCCGGTGCAAAAGTTTATGCCATCCCCCCCCATGCTCGAGAAGCCGTGGCTCTAACCGATCAATGTAGAGGCCAAAAAGTGTTGGCGAGAGGGGGGCAACCCCGCCGGACTCGATACTACGTTGGTGAATGCTCGCCCGCCGGCCGATCATGCCAAAACAACTCTCATACAACCTCAGATATGGCATTCTCGCATGACAGCCGGAGCCCCTGGGCTGACGCTAGCCTAGCCTACGCCTTTTCCCCGGGAATCAGATCAAAAGCCTTTCGAAGTCCACAAAGCAGCAATACAAGTCCGCCGATGATTCCGGCCGTTTTCAATCGCCCGCAGTAGTAAAGATATGGTCAATCGCTGAGTGGCGGGGTCAAAGCCTCGCCGCGGTGAGGGCTCTCGCGACATCGGCCGCCGCCCAGCCGGGTCAATCGCCGCCGAGAATGCCGCCAACAGTTTGGCAAATACCGAATCGACCATGATCGTTTCGGGTAATTGGCCCGGAAAGGTGGGGTCGCCCGCCTTTGTGAATGGGAACAACCCCGCTTGTGGTCCATTGTCGGGAGACCTTCCCCGCAATGCTCATGAAGTGGTAGTGAGGATCGGCACAAGCGCCGCCTCGCCCATTTGAGTAACTCGCCCCAGATACCATCGAGGTCACCGCCTTCCCATTAGCCACCAAGGTGTGCCCTCCTCAACATCCTCGCCCACGGTGAACCAATGGGGGGCCATCCCCGTGGGGGTATGGGCGACGCTGCCCCTCGGGCGGTCATAGAGCCGCCGCAGCATCGCTCCCACCGCCCGTGTGATGTCCCCCCGTAGGTCGGGCCGGGCCTTCAAAGCACTCGCCAAAAGGTTCGAGGATGAGTGTCCAAAGCAGTCAACATCTCCCCGATGCCCCCCGCAAGGTACCGCGGCCTTTGTGTCCTTCGTGGGGATGGGCGCGGGTATCGTGGTGGTGGCCCGCAAGCCGGCACTGATCCGTGATGTGACGGAGCCGCCGCTATGCTTTACACTCCGCATCAAACCATCGGGTTACGCTGGAATGTTGCCGACCCCGAGCGGCACGGGCTCAAAGCACCCGGCCCGGCCGTGATCCCGTGAATAGCGGGTCACCTGGTCTGTCACGCTTCTAGTGTGGAGGTCTCTGAGAATTACCGGAGGGCCCATGAGCATCTCGGCCAGTAGTCCTCTCACTGCTCATAATCTAGTCTCAACCGAGGACGGCGAGGGGCTGGCATAGTGGGGTTTCGGCGGCTTGCCAAACCAGTCCAAATAAAGTGGGAGGTGATCTCGAGTCGACCTCCTCATCCCGACCGCCCTGTGCCCACCCGAAAACGACCGATGAGATGCATATCTTTGCGCAACTACGAGCACATAGTCCACCACACTAGACCCCCTCCCCCGATTGTCTTGTCTCGCATGTGCACTTGCGAGAATCGGCCCCTTTGGAAAGGCCATTGCAAATTATCAAGTCAAAAATGCCACATAGCAGAGCAAATCGTCACAAAGCGAAAGTGACCGGTCGTCATCCGACCCTCGCGTGGCCCAGGCCGCTTCAAGGGGCGTGAAGGCTGCAGGACATCGCCGCGAAGGGGGTCAAGTCGCATGGGCTGCTCTACTCCTGTCCGTGCATTGAAATCTCCAAGAAGGACGACCCTACCCAACTGCTGGTACTGCTGTATGTCATCATATAGATCGACATAAGGGTCCATTCTATCCGCATCGGGGTGGCTGCGATAGACGATGTTGTCTGCGTGAGGGAAATAACAGGCGGCCAGAAAAAGAGGGTTGCCACATCCATGTGGGTTTGTGGCATATTCCAAGTATATGTCAGTATATGCTCGAAAACATGACTTTGAAGTGTGATTTAAGCCATTTCACTCTCGGGTCACGGAGGGCAACCCTCCGTGCGCAGCACCTTGTTTAACATTTCTGGCTGATATTTGAAATGGCTATCAGGAAAACACATACGAACATGTGGAAAGAATTTTGGCTTGATTTAGAACTAAGGTGATGGAGAGAAATTGGATATATTTTTCTCTCAATGAACTGTAAGAAAGAACCAATGATTTCTATAAGGTTTTTGTTGTGTGTGGTTTCAACTCCTACAAGTCTGAATGGGACCTGAGATGATGTGCATATGCTCAAAAATGGATTCGAGGTCTCTCTCTCTCTCTCTCTCTCTCTCTCTCTCTCTCTCTCTCTCTCTCTCTCTCTCTCTCTCTCTCTCTCTCTCTCTCTCTCTCTCTCTCTCTCACTCTCTCTCACACACACACACACACACACACACACACACACACACACACACACACACACACACACACACACACACACACACACACACTCATTGGATATGATAGACTTCTTGGTCCCCATGGATGTTAAAGTTAAATTTAATTCAACTCAATTTTGGGATCTTCATATGTCTTTGCATTCTAGTTTTCTATAAGCAGGAGGGGTAGCGGGACATTAGATGAGATATTGCATTTTTACATATGGCATGTAATGACAACATGATACTTTATGGGGTGTCATATGGATGGGATTAGTGCAATGATTGTATAATGGTGCTTACAAAATTGTCTTTAAAGAACCTTAAAATAGCACACCCCTTTAGAGAACCATATATCCTTAAAAAAAAAACCTCCTTAAAAACTACACTTATAAACAATACCTCCAAAAATTACACCTCCTTAAAAATACCACCACATCAAAAGAAAAAACCATAGTTCCTTTAACAAAAAATATACCTTTTTAAAAAGCCATACATCCTAAAAAAAAAAACCCATAGCTCCTTCTGATTCTCATTCTTAAAAACAAAACTATACTTACTTATAAACCACACCTCCAAAATCTACACCTCCTTAAAAACACCACCACCTCCCAAAAAAAAAACCCACGGTTCTTTTAACAAAAAACATACCTTCTTAAAAAGCCACACGTTCTAAAAAAATAAAACCACAGCTCTTTAAAAAAATAACAGTAGTCGTTCCTTGTCCACTTAAAAAACAACACCGTTAGTTAGTAAAACCACACCTTCACAAATCTACATGTTGGTTTTTTTGAAATCTCCGAATAAATAACATGTGGACCTAAGAAAACTATAATTTTCAACAGTGGACCAAAATTTGGGGTCAGTGTGTGTAGGTGGGTGCAAGTCCCACCAACCTTGCCTTCAAACAAACAAATAAAAAAAGAAAAAAGAAAAAATAAGTCTCATAGGCCGATTGGTCTCCGTGGATGATAAAAATCATAGGACGATTGTTCTCTAATCTATGCAACAATAAAATAAAAATATCTTGCCTTCAAAAAAAAAATAAAAAAAATCTATGCAACAAATCACCTTCTGTCAAGGCTTGTGCCCTCCTGCCGGAATCTCAGCATACCCTCTGTTTACTGTAGTGCTCTCTAGCTACAACAGGCATTATTAGAAACTCAGCCTCTCCATCCAAGTCAACAGTTTGTGTTGTCAATATTAGAGCCACATGTTTATTCTCGATGTCTGCTTTAGCTTCCCTTTCGGCAGTTTAGATGCTTCTGGCCTATTAAACTGTGATTTGTCTGACGCATCTAGTACTTTGCATCTTGTTAGATATGTAGGATTGTTAGTTCAGAAGGATTGCCGCTTCTTTCCTCTTCTTCCCATCCCTAAGTTATTGGAGTTGTGCCAAAAAACCTCAGAAGCTTTTCGTTTTGTAATCATGGGGCTTTTGGAGCAGCCGCATTTTTTTTGTTGAATGTTTCTTACGATTAAGACTCCCACGGTCATAAATTTCATGGTAATTCCTCCCCACACACTGGATCACAGCACGACAACACAGAGACTGGGACACGCTATAGTTGACATCATACTGAGGTTATGACACATAATGATTATACTGCAATCTTTGTAATAAGTCCCCATAGATTCATTTGGTCTTTGTTGGCTACAAAGATTAATTCACTTCATTAAAATCACTCTCTTCCTTATAAATATAGCGTTTAAATATCTACTTTGTAGACATGTACACCACTTCTTAGAAAAAAGAACACTTGTTAAGGAAATAGTGACCATTGTGCTCCATAAGGAAGGAAGGAAGGTTCTTTTATCGTCCGCGACAATGCAGACTATGACAATAAAATGTGCCATAACAATATGCCCCTCTACTTTGATACCTCAAATGACAAGGGTCATAACAAACCACTATGGTGATAACAAACCACCATGCTGCCTCTTTTTTAGGGCCCATGCCCATTTCTAACAAGGAGCTTCATGTTATGGCAATACGATATGTTGTGTTCCATGAATGTTCACATTAGAGGACAATATTTTGTGCATGTATAATCACCCAAAGGAGTGATCCCTCGATATGTTGAGTTCCATGAATGTTCATATTAGAGAACAATATTTTGTGCGTGTATAACCACGGGAGGGAGTGATCCCTTATAGATACCACCAGGTGCTGTATAAATTTCACTTATTACAAATTAAGAAAACAATTGTCAAAAGAAAACACTTGGGCAAAACTTTTGCCTTACATGCACACTTTGTAGGCAGGATTTAATCCCGCCTTAGGAAGTCTAGGTCCTAGGGGCAACTCTAGGGGCATGGCTTTTTAGCCTCACCATCCTGTACCACCTACATTGGACACACAATTGACGTGTATATATATAATTCATGATGATGTATATTTGTACAATTTGACAACTTTCTTATTATTGCTATGGTTTTTCCCTCGTAAACCTTCGGGGCAAGGGGTTTTCAACACAGATAGTAATAAGTCTGTTGCGCTCCAAAATGGTCCAATCCCATCGCGATGGTGGTGTAATGATAAGGCCTTGGGTTGGGGTGACCCCCACTAGGGTTCAAAACCCACTAGCTACCATCGGGTGGGAGATGTAGATGGGTGCAAGTCCCACCAACCTTGCCTTCAAACAAACAAATAAAAAATAAAAAAGAAAAAGAAAAAATAAGTCTCATAGGCCGATTGGTCTCCGTGGATGATAAAAATCATAGGACGATTGGTCTCTAATCTATGCAACAAATCACCATTGGTCTCCGTGGATGATAAAAATCATAGGATGATTGGTCTCTAATCTATGCAACAAATCACCTTCTGTCAAGGCTTGTGCATGTTTATTCTCGATGTCTGCTTTAGCTTCCCTTTCGGCAGTTTAGATGCTTCTGGCCTATTAAACTGTGATTTGTCTGACGCATCTAGTACTTTGCATCTTGTTAGATATGTAGGATTGTTAGTTCAGAAGGATTGCCGCTTCTTTCCTCTTTTTCCCATTGCTAAGTTACTGGAGTTGTGCCAAAAAACCTCAGAAGCTTTTTATTTTGTAATCATGGGGCTTTTGGAGCAGCTGCATTTTTTTTGTTGAATGTTTCTTACTGTTAAGGCTCCCATGGTCATAAATTTCATGGTAATTCCTCCCCACACACTGGATCACAGCACGACAATACAGAGGCTGGGACACGCTATAGTTGAACATGCCATCTCTGAGCTCTAGTATATGGAGGAAGATTTTTCTAATTTTCGTGACCGCACAATTGAAATTAGAGGATCCAACAGTAAAGAATGAGTTAAGCTAACTTGTCCTGCCAAGTGGATAGGCTGAGAGTTCAGCAAACATTGTAGGGGGAAGGGGGAGGCAAGCCTACTAATAAATAAATGAGTTACGGTAAACAAAGTGTAGTATTTCTACCAGTGCGGTTGTATATATTTCTCAGCATGTTAAAAAACTTTGGAGGCGAGTGCTTTCAAAATGCTACATAATGATTATACTGCAAAAGTCCCCTTAGACTCATTTGGTCTTTGTTGGCTACAAAGATTAATTCAATTCATTAAAATCACTCTCTTCCTTATAAATATAGCGTTTAAATATCTACTTTGTAGACATGTACACCACTTCTTAGAACTTAACCATTGAATGCCAATAAAACATTTTTTTCATGCCATTCATCAAAGTCGCATTTTTCTTGCTATCCAGGTAATGACACGGAGTTGCCCTGAAGATCAACATGGTTGCTCAATTATGTTGGTTTATGTTGAGTGCAACTCGGCTCTAGAAGTGCGATTTATCTACATTTTGGAATGCAATGAGTAGAGCCTAAGAACAAGATCAATACATCAAGATCACCATCAAGTGCAAAACCATACCTCAAGACTCGAGAGCACTAGTCCACATATCCACGATCGGACTTTTAAGCTAGTAAAGCACAAATTAGGGGAGGTCTATTAACCTTGGAGTATCCATAGCCAAGAGCTTGGTAAATGAGCTATGGCCGCCAGAGTTGG
The DNA here is from genome assembly GCA_021234155.1 of Isoetes taiwanensis. NCBI lineage: Eukaryota > Viridiplantae > Streptophyta > Lycopodiopsida > Isoetales > Isoetaceae > Isoetes > Isoetes taiwanensis. The sequence continues at coordinate 4,670,025 of JAJEKV010000003.1, read as the reverse complement.
AGATGGAGGCACTAGGGTTGGTGCGAGGTCCAAGGTAGGAGAAGTGAAAGAGGTAGAGAGAATGAGTTGGGCAATAGGAAAATGGAAAAGCTCCTTATGTGCATCTAAGAAACATTCTAGCACAAAGAAAAACACGGAGGAAATTGATTGCAATGCAGGAAAATAGGTATATTAAAGAAGATCTAGAAGATGTGATGCTATCTCATATTCTATTGTTATGCTAGTATAAGGTTTCTGGATTTCAAACACAAGATTTTCTCCAAATACCAAGGATGTAAAATATAGAAGACTGGAAAGGAATGTTAGAGAGGAGCATGCTCCACATTATCTTTGAGCAAACACAGGTTAATATTTCTTTTTCCTCTAACCATAACTAAGATGGTTTTGTATGTCAAAAAATAGAGTAGTATGCATTCTAATTTGTATATCTAATTTCGGCTATAGAGCAGTGTCTCAGGTTTTGTTGCATATTTCCAAGCTACAGTTGTTGGTTTATAGAACAAGTGTAATGGTACACATTTTTACATCCTATTGTTTAAATTCGGTTTTTCCGTCAAGTGGAAAATTTTTTGGATTTTTTTTTCAGGTCGATTTACTAAGGTTGTAGAGGATTTTCTCGCTGTTAAATTTCCGGTTCTTCAAAAATCCACATAGGGACTGGAGTATGATTTTGAAATGCAAAAAAATGCAGGTGGTGCATGATGAATCGATTTATTAGGAGACGACTGGCATGCACCAAAAATGTTTGATCGAATTCCATGTTCGATTCCAAATTCGATATGGCAGGGGATCGGCAATTTTTGTGCTATATGCTTCTGGCTATGGTATTTGTGCAATATCCATTCGATCACTGTTTATGGTGCTATGTTTATGGATCATGCTCTGCAATGAGTGTCATAAATCTGGGAGAAAGCCACAATCGTTATACTATTCCACCTTCTTTCTTTCTAATCCGTCAGAACTGAGGGTAGCAGAAGGGATTGGTGGGCATCTCTATACCCACAGCAATCTAAATATCAACGTTGGCATGCCCAAGATGGATGCAGCTCCTGTTTGATTACGAGAACTACCCTCTAAACATTTAATATCAAGAAAACCTGGGTTGTGGAAGGCCGAACTGTATATGTGGGAATTTTTTATATCTTGGCATGGGGTATGTAACGGCTCCTTACAGGTTTTCTACTTCTTTGGCTAGCATCTGATTTGTACAGTTTTGAATTCTGAGCTATGCTTGAAGTTGGAATACTCCATCGAGATTCTGGTGAGCATTGACTTGTTTTTCATGTCATATCTCCACGATAGGGTTTTATTTTAGCACATGTCCCTGCTGAGATCATTGGCAGCTATCATTGGCTTTCAAAAGTGGCCTGCTCAGAAGCATCCCTTTTTCTCTTCTTTTGGACTGGACTGTTCTATATAGGCTTTACTATTTTAAGTTTATGCTTACTTGCTCAAAGGACTTGCCATTTCTTTGATCATCTTCTTGGTTGCCCTCTGCTACAGTGAGTCTCAAGCCAAGCTATTTCAAGACACCAATATTAGTTCGCAAAACAATATCTGAGCAAGGGAATGTCTTATATATGGCTGGCAACATGTTCACAAAACTTGCAAATCTTATTGTTGATCTGTAGGGCCTTCTTCTGGTATGGCAGTTACCTATTTATTTTCATGGTCTTATTCAACTGGAATCTATTCATTTTTTGCAATTATTAGAGAGCTTCTTATTAACTTTAAATAGCTCACTGTTTTGCAGTTTGTGTTGCCAATACGTGCTCTATATTTTCTTGAGAAGAACGCTCTTCATGCCTTATGTAGCATGCAAAAGATGGACAAGTTGAGCTGATTCTCATGAATCTGAAATCATATTATATAGCTCCTATGCCAAGTATTATTTGCTCTGTGCACAATGCATGTCCTATAGTCAAGCTTCTACATAGCAAGGAATCATCCAATTCTTATATATTTTATATCGTGGCATCTCTATTACGATGTTAATATTATATTGATTGTCATCATATAGACAAGCAGAGTTGATGTACATGGTCATAACCAGTTCATCCGAATGTCAACATTTCTCTATTTCATGAACTGGCGACCAAGATTCCATATACATTTATATGCCAGAGCAATATATCCTCACTGAATTATTATTTGAGTTTTCATCCACCTTATGCATTCTAACACATGTCTAATTGAAAGCCGGTTCTATATGAATGAATGGCATATTATGCTCGAGCTTGAGTACTATATAGCATTGAGCAAAGGGGTATAGAAGATAATGCTGTGTTATTGTGTTAGTGGGGAAGTAGTTCTGCATAACCTATAGGGACATATTTGTATCAGGTTTACTAAGCACATGCATTTGGAGATCAGATAAGGTAAGATGGACGATGGTGAATTCAATCTATATTGTTCACATATACTTCAAAGACGTATTTTACAAGTACTTCATTCCTATCTTTTTGTTGTTGTTGAAACATCTCTAGGCTAATTCATCTGCTGCTTAACAACAGGTTCTCCTATCCAAATTAGAGTCTCCGAGCCAGGCTAAAGCATTATTCAAAGGCTTGGATTAATGTTCTCAGTTTCTTTGCAGTGCAATCTTGCACCAGCACAACCTTGCACCATTATGTACCATTGTTATCAATACACACAAAGTAAGGGCTTGGTGCCCAAAGATCAATATTATCATAAAGATCTAGACGTTCTTTTGTTTGAATAGTCTTTAAATGCATGTCTCCAATCTCTTTTAAAATAATGTGTAGAGATCTAAATCATTCTTATTTGGCATGATTCTCTGAAATTGCATTGCTTTTGAATGATTACAGTAGCGTCATTGTACTAACTGATGCAAGGTGGGACAACATTTGTAGGATCCTTAAATCTCAGAAAATCACGAGGTTTCTTTTAATATTTCTTTCTTAGACGTGGATGGCTTCTTTTGGCTTTTAGCCAAAGAGGGCTTTTAGTCCAAAAGGGGGCCTATGGTCCAAAGAGGGCCTTTAGTCCAAAAGGGGGCCTATGGTCCAAAGAGGGCCTTTGGTCCAAAGAAGGACCAAAGGGGGCGTGCATGCTATATAGTAGCTCGGGGGAGAGCTCTGGGGCGGCTGTGTCTTAGCTGAGGGCTCGTGGTTGGGTGGTGAGATAGCGTGCCGCGCCACCTGCGCTCGCAGAGAATCCAACTCTTGCAGCTCAGCAATTCGAGCCTCGGCAGCTGCAAGCTTTTCTCTCATGAGCGAATTGTCATGCTCTAACTCAAAAACTTTTTTCTTGAGTTCCTCATCCTCAAAGTTAACATTGGCAGGCGAACCGGCCATCGAAACTTGTTACTCTGATACCACTAAAATGGACTCTTGACGTGGCACGCTATCTCACCACCCAACCACGAGCCCTCAGCTAAGACACCGCTGCCCCAGAGCTCTCCCCCGAGCTACTATATAGCGTGCACGCCCCTTTGGTCCATCTTTGGACCAAAGCCCTCCTTGGACCAAAGCCCCCAAAGAGCCACATGGCCTAAAAAGACCTAAAGCCTTTTTGCCCATCCACGTCCTTGGCATATAGCATTCCCCCCCTCAACACGATTGCAAATTAAACGGGAGTGTTGCATCACTCCCGTTTCAAAGATTCCCTTTAAAAAAATACCATGTTTCTAAAATAAGCCTTTTTTGATAGTTGTTGAGAATTTATGGAGGTTCGCATTTTTTTTCATGCCATTTTGGCCCATCATTAGACGAAAACTTTGTACTTATGAAATAGAAATCATAAAAATAGCGAAATTTAGGCATAGACTTGAAGAGACTGAAAGCATTACAAAAAAAAACACCAGAATAGAAAGGAAAAAAAAGTATTATGTTTTTAATAAATTGTTGTACATCAATATTGAAGATTCATTGTAATAAATAATGATACTTTTTATATGCGATGAGTCAAAGATCTACATCATAGTCCTCCTCATTCTTTTCTTTGCTCTCACGGCTCGTCCTACGTTTCTATCCGCTCCTTTCTTTGGAGACTTAAGTTTTGTATCCTCCTTGTTCTCCGGAATGGTAGCTAAAGCTACTTCTTTAAGCTCTGCAAAGGTTGCCTCGTCGTCTAGTGAGCTCGAGAATGGAGGCTGTATCTCTGAGGACGTTAGTTTAGCATAATCAGATGAAGACTTGGCCCCTAACTCTTGATTTTCATCCGGTAAAGTAGGTAAGGCAGCCCGGTCTCATCTTCACAAAATGCACGACCTCCTTATCAATATCCACGGCTACACGGTTGCGGCCCTTCTTAAGTGCACATGCGATAGTAGTACCGAGAACCGGAGAAAGCATCAAGCACCCAATCTCACGGGCGGCGAACGTGTCCGGGAGATGGTTGATGACCTTTGTGGTTTTCGGTAGTGATTCACAATCCCTGCCTTGTGCACTTGGGTCCTGCAATTTCTGGAAGACTGCTGGAAACTCTAGGACGTTTGAAAAGTTTTGACAGGCGGCAGTGTTAAAGTGTTCCATGGTCCTCTTCCCATCAAAACTCCAATAAGCTACATGAAGGTACTCTACCTTCTTTGAGCAACCTTGGTCCTCCACCGTGGTAGTTGATGTTCGTTTTTGTACCTAGTGAAGCATTTAAAGTGATGTTAGCAAAAACAAGAAAACTTGCCGAAAACCCGAAGCAGTGAAATACTATTCCGGAATACACACTACGTAATTAAAGAGAAAAGTAATTGTATTCTGGAATAAGACTTACCAGACAAGGTTTTCATATCCTGCCTGAACTGGAGAACCAAAGTGATTTTTGAAAGCTGATTCCACCAAGCCAGACTGCATGCTCGAATGGAACGTAACTAAACGCCAATGTTTGGCCGTTGAGATCTGCTTGATTCCTTCAATGAAAGCATTAAACTCTGAAAATTTGAAGGGCTGGTCGTCGTATCTGCTGTCTTTAAGCTTAAACCCGTAGGGAAGATCAGCAATAACCAAAGTAAAGTCCTGTGGCTTAACCGTTCCGACAAGGTTCGTGCAATCACCATGAATGATTGAATATAAATTGTTTTGATCAAACATGCAGAATCTCTCGTAGTCGGATGGTTCTGGCTCAACAGTTCTTCTTTCAGCTAACGACCTCTCTTCCCGTGCTGTTCTAACCAAATTCATAAAGCCCTCGGGTAGGTCTTTATTTTTCTTTTTGCTCTAAAGAAAAACAAAACAACAACTGTCAAGAAATCGTTTGTGCAGAGAAAAGGAATTCTAAGAGTAATTACCCAGCCCTCAAAATTTGGTGAATATTGCACAATGCGCTCGTCGGATGTGGCAATTGGGTAGAGTTCCTTGCACCTTTCCCATGTGTCGACGTTTAGCTGCTCCATCAAACATGTTTGACATGTTATGACGTTCTTTTGGCTGCAAGACGTTAAGGAAACAATGAGTTTAAACGAAAAGAATGAAGGCAACGTAAAAAAGAAAAACAAATAAAAGTCAAGCTATTTGTATTACGGAATACAAAACGGTTAACTTGTGATGCTACCTCGAAACAATGTGCGAGAAAATAGTTACGCTTCTGGGACAAACACATTGCTTGTCTCTAGAAAAGCAATGTGTATTCGGAATCTGATTGCTTCTCTAAAAAGGCGCGTATTCGAATACGAGCCAACATTGAGGAGGAGCAATGTGTATTCGGAATACACATGCCTTCCTTCACCACCAGGCAATGTGTATTCCGGAATACACAATGCCTTTCTAGAGACAAGCAATGTGTATTAGGAATACACATTGCCGGTAAAGGAAGGCATGTGTATTCGGAATACACTAGCTACTGCCGATGTTTTTGGGAATCTAACATGCAAAGACTAATGTTTGTGTCGGAGAACTTACTTGTGCAATTCCTTTGACATTTCTTCTAGGCTAAACTCCTTATCAACAACTTTTTGGAGAAGCTGCCGAGAAGCTCCGTGTCGAGAAGCCCCGTGCATTTCCGCCGTGACGGTAATGGTCATTTCTTTTTTTGGGTACGTCCCGAGTTTTTTTTTTTCTTATTTGTCTCCTTTCCCTTGCTCTTTAACCCTCGCTCGAACATTGTAAATATCTCGGTCCCGAGTTCCCAAATCTGTTCAAGAAGATTCACGTTAAATAGTTGATTTGCTATTTCGGAATACATTTTGTGCTTACCTTGCCATCTCTAAAAGCTAATGGAACCCGGTTGTCGTGGCCAATGAGAGACCGCCTTTTGTTGGCCTCGTCATATTTTAGGCAGCATTCAATGGCACACGCCTCCTTAAGCTCCAAGGAAAACGCTGGCTTCTTCAGGTCCTCACCGTACTTTTCCTTGAAAATTACGTACTCCCTGTGCATGAACCGGATCTTGTCGTGAAGCTCATCTTTAGTTTATATTCGTTGTCGGCATTGTGGGTGTTGGCAAGCGATTTTCGCTTCTTCATCGGTAAGACCACGATGAAGACCGGCCAGAGGGCGGAGAGGTACCTCGGGTTCTTCTTCTCTTTATAAAGTTGCCTTCTTGCCTTAAAGTCGTGATTGCCTCCCAAGGCGTAGTGAGTGTAGGTCTCTGCGTTTTCTCATCATAGTCTTGGGGTTTTGCACTCCTCCCCGTCAACAAGGACAACTATTGGGGCCACATGAGCATTTGGATTGCTCCTTATTACATCTTTCGGGTTCCTTAAGTGATCGGCATAAATTTTTGCGAACACGAAGTGGCCTTTCACCAGCTTCATTTTTCGATTGGAAGCTTCATTGAAGTGGATCGGCAAATAAATGACACCTTGCACAAACTTGTGCGGGTTAATCTCTTCCATCTTTTCAATTTGTTTTGTCAATTTTTTTTTCCTTAATAGCAACACCGGTGCTTTACCCTTCCCCTTCTTCTTCTTAGGTTCCTCGGAAATATCCTCTGCGCAATTAAAGCCGTCTTTTTTTTAGGCTCTTTAGCAGCAAGCTGTTTCCCTTTGCGCTTCTTTGGTGGTGGTGGCCGGTGGCCTTTTCACGGTTGTGATGGACTCCCAGATTGTGATGATCCTTTGCTTTCGGGCTCGGTTGGTCATCCTCTTCCCCTTGTGATGACTCATTTTTTGGGGAAGTCTTCGCTCGTTATTGCCCGAGCGTAGTTGATGATGGCCGCAGGCGACCTCTTCACGAGGTAGTGAGAAACATACTTATATAGAGGATGAGGATTTACTTTCACCACTCTAAAATAGGATTCATCAACATGAATAAAGCCTTGGGATGTCTGAAAAGACAGTCTCCCTCGCTGACCGGACTCCCCAGCTACTTCACTCACGGCCTGGATGGTGCCCATGCAGACAAATTCCCTCTCATCATACCTTTTTGCTCCAGCACTCCGACAGACATGTAGGAATGTAAGTGTGCTGTACTTTCCAGAAGTACTTCTTGTAAAAAACCATTGAGTTTGAAAGTTTTCGTAGATAGCTGGCGCAGATGTCTCCTCAACCCTTCTCTGTGGGTGCGGTTTCGTTGGGATTTTAACGGTCCTCTTGTGTTGTTTCTTGCTGCCTTCTTGTCCGTGCAAATTGTGTGTAAACACGATCTTGTTAGAGAAAGCAGTGGCAAAAAACTATTCCAGAATACAAAATGTCTTGCGAAAAGGAAAAAACAAGGGCAAAAAGAGGACAAAAATGCCAAAACAACACTGCAATCTTGACAAAAAAACAGGTCTAAACAAGTTTTAGAAGCAGAAAAAACACCTAAAGTTACTACAAAAATCACGGAAAAGTAACCTTACAAAACATAAGAACACGAAAGTGTATTCCGGAATACACTTTCGCCTTTCCTCGAAGGCGTAAGTGTATTCCGGAATACACTTTCGCCTTTTTCGCCTTCGAGGGAAGGCGTACGTGTATTCCGGAATAAGAAACAGACACACAAATGATTGTACCTTGTACTTTCTTACTCACCTCTCCATGTTTTCTCTATGAGTATCGGAATACAGCTCTGAATATTATATTCGAAGGCGCTGGCGCTGGCGACTTCAGCTCAGAGACTGGAATACGCAACTGAAGGCGCCAAAATTTCCTTTTAAAGGTGTCCATTCCGTCTTGCTCGTTTTCTATGTGAAGTGGAATACGTTTGGCCTTACTGTTCTGCTCTAGTGTATTCGGGAATAGCTTTTAGTTTGCCTTTCGCTTAATTGTTGCAGGAAGTTCTACTTGTAGTAGGCGGGCTTGTATTCTGGAATAAGAAAAGCTCTGCAGTAGAGAAACATTATCTAAACTCTACACTGTTTTGCAGTTCTTAAGATGACAAACCGCTTCGTCAACAAACTTCCACCACCTTTCGTTGTCTCAAGCTCGTCTAGTTCTGAGGACACACTCGGGACCAACGTCGTTTCTTCTGAAGACCGGTTTTCTCCGACTCCTACCTCTACTTCATCGTTCTTGCTTCTTGAAAAGTCACCGAGTCCAGCACGTAACAGACTTCCACCACCCTTCCAACCGTCACCAAGTCCTGTAGACAGCACACTGGCATCTCCTTCCAAAGAATCACCACCAGTTCGGAGCAGGTTGCCACCACCCTTTGTTCCATCCCCGGGACCTACAGAAGCTCCACAACAAAGGGTGCTCAAGAACAAGCTACCCCCGCCTTTTGTAGTTTCGCCTCCTTCGTGCAAACATACAAGGAACACAGAAAACACAGAAGACTGTGAGATTCACTACAATTTCTCTCACCAGGACTTCACTACAAATGAAGACGAAGCTCCAGCATGCACTCCTCTTCACACAACAACGGTTGTGACACATGGATTTGCAGAATTCCAGTCCGCTCTAAAGGAGATGTTTGCAAGAACTCCTTTTCAAGATGGTACAAGAACGGTGATGCCACAACCTCTTATGGGCCATCACCACCCTTTAACACTTGTACCCCGCCTATTAGGGAACAACTTCACGTGGTACTGTTTTCCTCTACAAGCACACCACTCGGGATGAGGAGGAAGTCACCCCGAGTAGAAGTTTCATCAGGAAGATGAAGACACCAACGAGGAACAAAGAGATTACATGTTCTCCGGCCAATCTTCAAAGAAATTCAAGGTGGATTTTGGTTTGAGGGCTTGCTCCTCTGTAAAGAAGAAGAAATCTTATGGATGAGCGAGAAAATGAGGAGACTTTTGAGAACTAAATGCTGCTCATTGGGTTGCATCAACAGATTTAACATGGCTAAATTACGGCGATTAGAGACAACTACAGTTCCATGACATTGGCGGACGAGAATGCCTACTTAGCTTATCATGTAAGACCAGACCGCAACACCTTCTTGCACTACATTAACCGTCCAAGAAGTTTGCGAAATGTTTTATGGTTGTCCACCGTTTAGGGTCCACAAGAATGTCTAGAATACACAAAGGCGGACAAAAATCCAGCAATCGATGATCATTGTGGACCAAGAAGAGTTGTAACCATGCATGCCCTTCTTCTTTGTGTCATGGATGGAGAAATATTTTAGAGAAACATGTGAGAAGCTACCTAACGACAACATGTATCATTTCTTGATAACATCACCAAAAAGATGTTTTTAATGAGTACAAAGAGACTTGCTTTCGGCTTCAAGACATCTCTTACTCACACTTCACCCGATGTGGAAAAGTGAATTCGGTCTTGTGAAAATTCCTAGAAAACATAGAATGTCTGTTTTTGCTCGAGGTGTGCGAATTAAAGAGTCAACGAAACCGCAAAGACAGAGGTCGAAAAGAAGTAAGTTCATGTTCTCCAATCTCTCACTTGTTTGAGAGAAAATGCTTTGACCTGATTTCTTCTCTGAGATATTGTGCAATGAGAACCTTGCCGGACATCGTGAACAACAAGCGTGCAGAGAGAAGAAAGCTTGCCAAGCATAGAAAAAAGCTCTTGAGCGTCCAATCGCAATACATGTGCATTTGTGATTGATGGAATGGACAAAAAAAAAACAACTCTACCACATTTCTTGAACATTCCTAAAGATGTGCCGGAGGAATGTTTTGTTAAGGTCCACCTTGTAGGAGCTATGGTCTTCCAAGGAAGTCTAAGGTGCAAAGTATTTTTGACGTATCCAAACTTGCATGGTGACCCGAACCTCACAATTACAATTCTTAACAAGGTCCTATGCGAGCAAGAGCAATTACCACGGTGCTTTATCGCAACTTGACAATACTACAAGGGAGAACAAGAATCAAACACTCTTTGCGTACTGTGCCATGTTAGTGGAGCTAGGGATCTTTAGAAAAGTGAAGCTCGGTTTCTTACTTGTAGGCCACACTCATGATCAGATTGACCAAATGTTCAAGCCAGATTTTACAGGCGCTTTAGAAGGAAGAAGGCTTTCTGTCTTCCTTCTTTAGTTGAATTATTGAAGATTCTTACACTCCTACTCCAATTGGTCAATCTTCTTAAAGAGACCTGCTGATTTGAGAGAGTTTGTTTTCTCTCAACGTTCAAAGAAGAGAACAAAGCGTGAACAAGTTGAATGATCTCACCTTTCAACATCATATCAAGTTCTACTTGAAGGATGGCCAAAGCTTCTTCTGAGGGGAAGAAGTATACCACAACTAAGAATTTGGAGTCCGCCCGGAGGGATTACGCTTCCTTAAATATATTCCAGACACTTCCTTCATAGAACGTGCTGAGCAACTTCCTCTCAAAAATCCTAAGGAGTCCAAGCAGAAGAAAAGTACCCCAGAGTCATCCTTAAAAGCCATTGAAAATGGAATTTCCTCAGGCTTTAAGTACTTCTTAGAAGAAGATCGGATGTGGTGGAGTAATTTCTTTCTCGAACAGAAAATTGTTGTACAAAATATAGCTCTAAGACAGTTGCAAGAACCATTTCAATGGCCTAACACCTTCCATCAACCCCAGCACCAAGCAGGTCCAAGCAGTGCTACATTTGCACCTGCAGTAGAAGACGAGGAGGACCGAGTCATGTACCTCGGACCAAGACGCAGGAATGAGCCCCAAGGTAATATCACAGAAATTACCAAAGGTATGCTAATTGCTCTTCCGACTGAGGAGGATGACAAAGGTCGACCGTTCTGGATAGCAAAAGTGCTTGACACAGTCAAGGAGGAAGGCTTAGTCACTAAACTCAAGATTCATTGGCTTGCAACACTCTCGGAAAATGCTTTTGAAGGTAGATATGAGTTAGAAATGAGAAGCCAAGGAAAAGGGAGAAAGTCCAAGAAGGTGGGTTGTAGGGACGAGCTGAACCTTAATGACGTGACTATATTGTGCTATGATTTTAAATTGAAATCGACAATAAATCTCACGGAAGACTATCAATTTGCTTAAAAAAGCTTGTAATTACGAAGAAGATGATGAAGAAGGTGGTGACAATGCTTCACCCGTCTGTTGATAGTGATGAGGAAGATAACTCAAGCACTTCCTCGAAAGTGACGATTGAAAGAAGTGAAGGTGATGACGATGGCATAAATGAACATGAAGACGCCCCGGATCCCTCTCTCATCACTCCTCACACTTTTGCACATAAGCGAAGTCTTAGAAAAAGATCAGAATTTTGATGTGAATATGAAGATTCTATCTTCAAATTTTGAGAATACTACGGTTTCAATTCTGGACTTACTTCAATTTTTTGTTAAATATTTTATCCTCTGAAATTAGAGTTTCTCTCTTAAAACATACTTTAAGAACATTCTTTTTGCTAAGAAAAGTGACACTTTAAAAAAGTCAATTCCTTCGTTGCAAAAAAAAATTAGTCATTTCGGGGGGGGGGGAGGTCAAAATAGAATTTCATGCATCTTTTTTTTTTTTTAACCTCATTTACCCCCTTTTTTGTAAAAAAAAAGGGAATCTTTGAGGAATATTCCTTTTGCTCTCGTTTCAATGATTTGCTCCCGTTTAATACGCAACTTTGTTCCTCTTGACATTGCAGCAGTCCTCTGCTGCAAAAGGGTGTCTAAATACCTTTAGCCATCCGAGCATAATCCTTCCTTGGCCCTCGCTTAGGTCGGCTAGTAGAAGCCTGTGCTTGGACTTCTTCTTGTCTCTCAGCTTCCTTTGCTTTCCGATCTTTATATTCCTTAAAAATATCCGGATAAGCTTCTAAAACATTGCCACGCACCCATGAAGCGTCCTCCAAAGGTTTGTGAGCGAACTTAACCAAATATTGTCTTGAATCACTAGTGGATTTATCCGCCAAAATTGTTTCTGGCTCTAAAACTTCGGAATCATCAATCAATTCTGGCTCAGTTAACCTCCCAAGTTGAGGTAACTCCTTACCATGATAAGCCTTTAGGAATGACACATTCACTACATCGTGCATTTTCCAACCTTGAGGCAATCGTAATTGATATGCATTCTCATTGACCACTTTAATAACTTGAAATGGTCCATGGAAACGGGGTGCCAACTTAAGATACTTCTTGCGCGCATCTTTCTTAAAGTGGCCTTTATGGATCCTCATCCATACCCAATCGCCTTCCTTAAAAACCATTGGTTGCCGCAACTTAGATGATTTATTTGCGAAGGATGCTTGAGCATCTCGAATACGAGCTTGTAGCAAGTCTATGAGATCCTTATGCTCAATAACCACATCATCAGCAGCTGGAACATCCTCACACACTCGAAAGAGTGGCTCCCGTACAGGCTGACCATAGACCGCCTGAAAAGGGGTCATCTTTATGGTAGATTGATAGGTATTATTATACACAAATTCAGCAATAAGCAAATACTCTTCCCAATGACCTTGATGCTCATTGACAAACCCCCTTAAGATGGCACAAATAACTTTATTCACCACCTCGGATTGTCCATCAGTTTCTGGATGAAAAGCAGTGGAGAACCTTAACTCTGTTCCCAATTGCATAAACAATGCCTTCCAGACAGGGAATAAATTACTAATCGCATATATATCTTATTAGCCAGAATGACTTTAGCTAAACTTGCTCGATATTAATCCCAAAACTTTCTGTGGTTTAGCTAAACTCTACATAGCGTTTAGCTAAACTAACCCAAATATCATCCCAAAAATTTCTATAGTGTGGCCAACAGAAAACATTAAGCCAAATTACGATACTTTTTTTTAATTGTTTCCACTTAATTTAGTCATTTTCTTTGTGAAAACAATCTAAAATAATGTTAACTACCAAGGCCTAGGACTCAAATTAAAACGTAATGCTAGAAACTAAACTACTAATCATATATTTCATATAAACTAGAATGATGTTAGCTAAACTATCCCGAAATTCATTCTAAAAGTTTCTATGGTTTAGCTAAACAATATCAAATTTTATCCTCTTACTTTCTAGCGTTTGGCTAAAGGGCTCCAGGGTTGGTGCAGTCCCGAAAAAAGTTAAGCTAAAATTATTATTTTTTTCCCAATTTTTTCCGTTTACTTTAGCCAATTTTTTTTTGAAAATGTGCTAAAAAATCGCCAAATAGCTAAGTTTAGCCCTTAAATTATTCCATGCTTCCAGAATTTACTGGTAAACTTTGTATCACGATCGGATACAATAATCTTTGGCAACCCATGTAGCCTAAATATCTCTTTGATAAAACGCGTAGCCGCACTATAAGCTGTCAATTTATCCGAACAAGGAATAAAATGAGCATGCTTAGTTAAACAATCAACAATTGTCCAAATAATAGTGTTCTTGTGAGAACTTGCAGGAAGACCAACAATAAAATCTATAGTGATCTGCTCCCACTTTGCCCACCGGAATAGGCAAGGATAAAGGAACACCATGAGGTTTCTTGTTCGCTTTCTTTATCCATTGACAAGTAACACAATGACGAATATGAACCAAGACATCTCTCCGCAATCCAGGCCAAATAAAGTATGGTTCAAGCTTTGCCAAAGTCGCCCCCATGCCCCGATGACCCGCAGTAGGTGCATCATGGACTTCCCTAAGAATAAGCGACCGAAAGTCTCGAACAATGCATAGCTTTGAACCTTTATATAAGAACCCATTAATGATCTTATACCCATATGCATTGCCACTTTGAGCCAACAACGAAATATCCTTATAATCATGGTCAGTGGCATACAACGGCCTCATTTCCTCCAAATGGTTGGATTGTGCTATAGAAAGAGAAAAAACTGCATAACGCCTACTTAAAGCATCAGCTACAACATTCTCTTTACCAGGACGATAATCCACTGAGAAATCATATTGCTGCATAAAAGCAACCCATTTCAACTACCTTTCCGATAATGTTTTCTGTGAAACAATGTGCCTAATGCTTTGGTGGTCAGTCAAAATATGAACCGTCGACCCTAAAAAATAGTGTTGCCACACTTTCAAAGCATGAATGACAGCAAAAAATTCCTTATCATAAACACTATATCTACTTTCCGTGTCAGAAAACTTCTGACTTTCATAAGCAATAGGATGACCATCCTGCATCCGCGCCCAAAGCCATACCACTTGCATCAACACACAACAAGAAAGGTAGACCAAACTTTGGCAAATACAGAACAGGAGGATTAACCATGGTATCCAGGGAATAAATTACTAATCGCATATTTCTTATTAGCCAGAATGACTTTAGCTAAACTTGTTCAATATTAATCCCAAAACTTTCTGTGGTTTAGCTAAACTCTACACATTTTTCCTCTCATACTTTCTAGCGTTTAGCTAAACTAACCCAAACATCATCCCAAAAATTTCTATGTTGTGGTCAACAGAAAATATTAAATCAAATTACTGTATCTTTTTTCAATATATTCCACTTATTTTAGTTATTTTCTTTGTGAAAACATTCTAAAATAATGCAAACTAGCAAAGTCTAGGACTCAAATTAATTCATAATGCTAAAAACTAAACTACTAATCATATATTTCATATAAACTAGAATGATGTTAGCTAAACTAGCCTGAAATTCATTCTAAAAGTTTCTATGGTTTAGCTAAACAATACAAAATTTCACTCTCTTACTTTCTAGCATTTGGCTAAAGAGCTTCAGGGTTGGTGCAGTCCCGAAAAAAGTTAAGCTAAAATTCATTATTTTTTTTCCCAATATTTTCCATTTACTTTAGCCAAAGTTTTTTGAAAATGTGCTAAAAAATCGCCAAATAGCTAAGTTTAGCCCTTAAATTATTCCTTGATGGTATCCTTTAAAACTTGGAAAGCAAATTGATAATTATGATTCCATTGAAAAGGAACATCTTTTCGTAGCAACAAATTTACAAACTTCCTATAATAACTGCATAAGCCCAAAAAGGAACGCAATGCAGCAACTGAAGTAGGTACTGGCCAATCCACAATTGCTTGTACCTTACTGGGATCAACTTTAAGACCCTCAGCGCAAACAATATGACCCAAATATTCAACTTCCGATTGGAAAAAGATACTTTTCTTAGGATTAAGAGTAATAGACTCCTCCCTTAACCGACGAAAAACCTCCCGCAAATGCAAGTAATGATCTTCCTCGGACTTACTAAAAACTAATATGTCGTCAAAGATCACGCGTTCTTGCTCATATCTGGAGATCCAGAAGTCTGTTTCAGCTGAAATTTGTTGCGATGGAGAGCCCTCTCAGCGATCTTTGAGTAGGTATGTGATTTGCCATTGATTGTGGCTTATATCTTTGTCAAAATCACAGATTTCCGGACTGCACATCCGGCCCCCAGAAACCCTAAAGCGCTCACGGTCCTGGTCGCACGTTTCTGATCATATCTGGAGATCCAGAGCTCCGTTTCAGCTGAAATTTGTTGCGTTGGAAAGCTCTCTCAGAGACCTTTCAGTAGGTATATGATTTGCATGTGGTTGAGTCATATTTCCAAAGCAAAATTGTAGATTTCCAAAAATTTGTTGCGTTGGAAAGCCCTCTCAGAGACCTTTCAGTAGGTATGTGATTTGCATGTGGTTGAGTCATATTTCCAAAGCAAAATTGTAGAGGATTCTTGAAATCCAAAAAGCATGCGTACATTGCAGACCATCAGCAGCGCACGTTTGATTTGTTGAAGGGTGTTGTACAAGAGGCATCAACCACCCGGCAATATTACCATAGACCAGTGGATGCATCGCTTGGAGGAGTTGTATGATCCTCCAGGAGCAGCTGCTGGAGTTCCAGATCAGGTACGAGAAATACTGCAGCTCACGGAGGAAGACATCCAACAGGGCCTTAGACACCTGGCTAATGGCAAAGCGAAGGACTTGCAGGGACTTCAAGCCGAGTTATTGAAATGGGGTGGGCCAGCTTTGCTAGGGCCTCTGACATCGATCATTAACCAGGCCATAAGGGAGGGCCTCCGGGGGAGTGGATGGTTAGCAAGGTCACCCCAATTCATAAGACAGGTAATAGGGATGATTCGGCGACCTGTTGTGGCAGCATTTGCAGGTGCTGCATGCCCCACAGGACTTACAAAATGTCATCTATAGACTCTATGATGGGATATATGCTACATTGCCTGCATCAGATCAGCGAGTTGCTAGCACCATAGGGATTAAACAGGGATGTCCGTTATCTCCAACGCTCTTTGGTCTCTACATTGACAAGTTGGAGACCTGGATGCAAGAACATGGGAGGCGGTGGCCCCAGCCTACCGGAGAGGCATCAAACATAAGGCAATTGCTCTATGCAGGCGATGTAGACTTGCTATTCCATCTGACCCGAGGAGTATCGCAAAGCATTTGGGCGCTCTTAGTGGGTTACGTGACACAACGAAAATGGCGGTGAACCTCTGAGAAAACTAAGCTCCGACAGTCCTCTCCTCGCTGACATGATATCCCGGATCTCTATTACGAGGAGGACGAAGGTGGATGTTGTAAGGACCTTCAAGTATCGGGAATCGACTTTTGGCGCTAGCATATGGGATGACTGTGTGGAAAGATGGGTGTGTGGGATGGAAAGCCATGTATGCTATGCGAGAATAGCTGCTACATAATAGACCTATGTGATTTGGGCGCGTAGAGCACACTTGAGCACTCATTGAACCGGTATTGTTGTATGGGGTAGAGGTCGGGATCAAACAATTAGCTAGAACACCGGGATAAGCTAGAGGGGTGCAAAAGGCCTTCTTAACATCTGACCTAGGTATCAAGGACCACGGTGCCTTATCAGATTTTGCTATATGAGGCGGGTTCGGCCCCTACAACATTCCGCTATCTTGAGACATCTTGCATATTTCCACAAGGTCACCCGGCATGGATGCACAATGTCTTCCCCCGAGGGCTTTGTTATTGGCACAAGAGCCACAACGGTGAAGAGGGTATGGCAGAGCATTGTCGGGGGTGGTTATAGCGTGGTCTATAGACTACCAGCAGATTGTGGCTATGCGATGCCGGGGACGGTGCACACTGAATGGCTTTGCCACCACTTTGTGGGATGCGACCACTTGTGCAAAGCCTAAAAGCGAGCACTACCACAGCGCAAAGTTAATCCAACTTTGGAACATGGCCCACACCCGGTGCTTGAAAGCGCCATATATCTATGAAGAAAGCGGAGAGCTATTGCCTCCCGTGAGGACGGGTCCCATCATCTCCTTTAATTGAAACAGGTCGTTGGACTACAGATGGAGGGCAGAGAATCCCCCGGCATGAGAGAATATGCCAGTGTTGCCACATGCGGACAGTAGAGGATGAGCACCATGCTCTACAAGAGTGTCCGGCATATACGCATATCCGAGCAACACATGCTGATCTTAGATGCTCTGTGGCACCGCTGCATCAATTGCTGGCATCGCCAATGGTTGCACGTCTTGCATCCTACATTTTGCAAGTCTCTACCGTCAAAGAATCCCTTACAGGACAAGGGATCTGAGAGCCTACTACCAGGGTTTTTCCTCCCATGTGGGGGCTTTTTCATCCCAGTAGTAGGGACACATTGTATAGTAGTATTTGTCTTTTTGGTGTGGTTTTATCTGCTTTGTGTACTGCATGTACCATCTCATAGGTCAAGTTTGGCCTCCGCGGACGTTAAAATATACTTCCTTCCTTCCTTCTAAAGAGATTCTATTGAGGTTGTTCTTACAATTCTTCATTTCAATTACCCTCTCCCTGTTTCAAAAATTGCTCCTGCACTTTATTTGAAGCATGGTTTAATTTTCTGTTGCTGCTGCAGAACAGGGCCATAACATAGTTCATACTGCCCATAGTAGGATTACCTAGAATCCTACTTAGCTGCAACACAATCAAGAGCTCTGAACCTGCATATATTCTTCAACCTTGGAGCAGACAAAGGATTTGCAGCCTATTTAGGATTACATTATGTGTTTTTTTCTCATCCTTCACTTGCAAGTTCAAAAGCTGACCTGTGGAGGAAGAGGCAATATGGGTTGTGAAGGGCCCCGGGATTACTTAAGAAATGATTTATTAAAGCCATTTGTGATGGTTTTTAGGCTCAAACTGCTGGACTTACCTCTTTCTGTCATACCGCTTTGTGTTCAACCAATTTCAAGTCTAAGGTGTAATACTTAGATGTTCCTGCAGTTTAACCCTTTTTTGAATTTCTATATGCTATTAGTCCTTTCATTTTCCTGCAGTTACGTATTTATGTTGAGTGATGTTTCTCCAGAAAATGGATCAAAACAACTTGGGTGCATCTACAATATGTAAGTTGGTAGTTCCATTGCTGCTATTACATTTAGATAGAAATACATTAGCTTTGTTGAAAACGTAATCCAGTGGATTTTGCATCCTGGCAAAGTGAGAATTAAAATTACATAATGCTAGGTGTGCTTAACTTCGTTAAATAATGCTGGATGCACTGAGCTTCCTTTCTGAAGCTACTGAGTTGAGGCATAGGCTGATCCCTTTTTCTTAGTTCTTTTGATCATTACTGTCGGGTTATTAAAAGATTTCTCTAAGCAGGCACCATTCTATTCTTTTTAAAGAACTTCGAGTTGCTCATCCTTCAGTGATTACGATGTGCTATTCTTTTTTATAGAACTTGGAGTTTCATCCTTCAACGATTAGAGGCACATCTGGTAGAAATGACACCACAAATACTTTCGAATGAGAGCATGGGCACTACAGTTGCTGATCATGTAAAACCAGTAAGTAGTTGAAGAGTCTATTGTCATTGCATTATGTATTGTCTATTGTTTTAATGTTTGTCCCCATAAAAATTTGCCCATAGTCTAACCACAGACTTTGTGCAGGGTAATCTGGAATCAGTGAGCTGTGAGGGCCAGCATCAAACTCATGTTGTATATTCGTTATATTTTCTATCCAGAAATAACAAATCCTTCAAGTCTTCATATTCATGCATTGCAAACATCATGTTTGCAGTTACTTCCCAATTTTTGAGTTGTTACAGCTTGGTAAACATAGTGTCCCTATTCCAACAATAAATGCCTTCATATCTAATAATTCAAAGCAAACATCTAGGAATAAGACGTTCGCTCCCAAAAGATCAACCAAACCATTAATGGGCATTGTTACCATTGTGGAGATGGCGAGGACAAGGCAGATGACTAGGATGAAGTTCACTGCTTGCTGCTCTCGTAAAGAATCTATCGATTCCAGTTGTTGTGAAGCTGGAAAAATGAAAGAGACGGGTATTATATGCTCTTACAGTGTGTTGGTTTGGATTGATCGGGCTCCTAATGCACATGACAACCTTCTGGATATGAGATTTGAGATGGATGGTGATACTTATATTCTGAAGGAGCTGAGGATGCTGACTCGAAGAAGCTAATTGTCTTCTAATATATTTTCACTATCTACGTTCTATTATGTACTTACAGCCACTAATGATTCACTAAGAACCTCTTTTCTGGAAACTTTTATGTAAAAATGTCGTTGAGACATGATTTTGATATAATATAAATCACAATTTTCTTTTATACAATGAAAGTTCGTTTGATCAATGTTTTTTTTGGGAAAACTTAAGTTTGCTACAAATTTGGTCTTATTTCGTTCATGTAAGGAGGCTAAATAGACTTGCAAGGAGCTCTTTGAACAGTCTTAATGGTTCCGTTCAAAGCTTTTTGTTTTATGCATGGATAGTTCAAGTTGTATAGAGAGACTAATACTTTCTAATCTAGACATAACTAGATGTTACCGATAAGAAACTATATTAAAGCCTAAAGTCGGTTGGTGTTTCACGAGCATGGCAATAGTCAGTCCATAGTAGCAACAAGCAAACAAACTCCTATTTGTCAAATATAATCCTTTGATCATAACTTTTGAGACAAGTTTAAATAACCTATATAATACAATCAAAGGCCATTTACCCCTATTTGCCTGTTACTATAGTCTTATCATTCCTTGGCCCAAATTAAAAGCACCAGAAGCATATAGGTGGGGGGCATTTCCTTTGTCCTGGACACATAGTGCTTTGGGGGTGCTTTATCTGAGAGCACATATATTTTTTGGCCCGTCAAAGAAGAAGGCATGACGATTCGGCTTTTTTGTTCATCCTCGTGCGCCAAAAGAAAATCTTCAATTTCCCTTCTGGGCTTGTTGGAAAGCTGGTTCAGAGATCTTTCCAACGGTGTATGGTACTTGCATGCTTGTCTTTGTTTCAGTGCTCAAATCTGCTGTTTTCCGGGCTGTGTGCTAGGGTTTCTGTGGCAGCCCGTAGACACTTTGACGGACTGTATCTCTCACATCCGGTGTCAGATTTTCATGTGCTTGGGCTTGTTGGAAAGCTGGTTCAGAGAGCTTTCCAAAGATGTATGATACCTGCATGCTTGTCTTTGTTTCAGTGCTCAAATCTGCTGTTTTCCGGGCTGTGTGCTAGGGTTTTTTTGTGGCAGCCCTTCTTCTTCCTTCTTTGAGAAAGTATAGCCCTCGCCTGATGCCGTTGTTGGCCTTGGCCACGCGGTGTTGAAAGGTGTGTGTTGTACTCTTATTGAAGGTTACGAGAATATTTTACTAATTCATACCCTAGTTCCTGATGGTGTTGTTGATGAAAGTCTGACACCAATATAGGGATTGGCGTATGTTTTAGTAAGTATTCGATTCGTCTCGTCTTGTGGCAGAATTTTGATCGGTCATATCTCTCGCATCCGGTGTCAGATTTTCATGTGCTTGGGCTTGTTGGAAAGCTGGTTCAGAGATCTTTCCAAGGTATATGGTACCTGCATGCCTGGCTTTGTTTCTATGCTCAAATTGGCACTTTTCCAGGCTGTGTGCTAGGGTTTCTGTGGCAATTGGTAGACACTTCAACGGCTGTATCTCTCTCATCCGGTGTCAGATTTTCATGTGCTTGGGCTTGTTGGAAAGCTGGTTCAGAGAGCTTTCCAACGGTGTATGATACCTGTATGCTTGTCTTTGTTTCAGTGCTCAAATCTGCACTTTTCGGGCTGTGTGCTGGGGTTTTGTGGCAGCCGGTACACACGGATATCCGTGAGTCGTAGCCCAAGTCATACCCCAAGTCATGGCCACATGCCACGCCCCCGTGTGTGGACCCACACTTGGTTGGTGAGCTACCTCAGACCACACCAACCCATCACGGGAAGGCCCAAACACACCAACCACCCGGTTGACCCCACGCAGCAGAGCCCTCCTCGGGAAGACCATGAAGCGGGGCCACCAAGGAAGAGGCCTCGCAGGCGGGAGAGACGTCTTCCATGAAGAGGGAGGCCCGAGCCAAGGCCCGGTCGACCCCGACAGCGGGCCATACAGGCAATCCGCCCGGTCGAACCTTGGAGCCGCGATCCAGGCGAGGGTTGAGGCCAGCGATTGCGCGCCCTTGCGTGCCTCCCCGACGAGGTGGAGAACATAACATCTCCGGATGTTGCGTGAGGCGATTGGTGCAGAAAAATGACTTAATCACGTAATTGGAGGATCGCGTGCACGACAAAAGGCGGATGATAGCATCCACTTGCTGCAATTTGACGACGGCAATGCAATGAGGACCTTGCGGATATGAGGGGGCGGTAGACACCGTGTTGGCAGCTATGGAAGCTGGGGACGCAGGACAGAACCGGTAGAGCCAGAGACACTTCGAACCCGTCACCGGATCCAGCCCAGGTTGAGGAGGCTAAGGCCACGCGACGAGAGCACAGCCGCCCTCCGCCGAGGTTGCGGAGGCCGCCACCGCGGAGACAAGGATTTCGTGCCGCTCGAAGCTAGCCAGCAGAACTGGCTCTTCGGAGTATGGGATTTAGCACGAGATCGGGAGCTACAGGAGCCGGGGGCCGCCGTTGCCCCACAAGGCAAGGGCCTCCATGCCGAGGCACATGAGCAACTCCGCCATTGCATGCGGAGATGGCAAGGCATGACAACGCCCCCGCAAGAGCCGAGCTCCGACTCGGAGAACGTAAACCACAAAGAAAGAACATACCAACCCCGCTGAACCCACCAACCTACGGACGCCAACCGGAACACATGCCGCGGACACATCGGGATCACGCCGGGGCCGCCACCACCCCGGGCGCCGCCACGGCCTATGCCTCACCCACCTCAACTAACACTGTGCGGCCCCGCGAACTCGAACAGAGACGCAGGAGCCGCAATGTGGTAGTGCGAGTCCCGAGGCGGGAGTCGGGAGAACATCTCACTTCCGACTCGGCATACCGAATCTTGGACGGATGATGTTCCCAAAGACTGTGACCATTGGAAAGGCGAAGTCGTCATGGAATTCAGTGTCGCCCGGGTGGTCATCTTCACGATTGAGAGGCGTGCAGGCGGGTGGCCATCCCGTCCGGGGCGAAAGTTGAAGGGGACAGCTCAGACGTTGGCCAGGGACTTGACCCCAGCCACGGCAAAGAGACCCGGCGTGAGCTGGCCAAAGTCGGAGGGCCCGCAGACATGGAGGGGCAGCGGGCTGGTCGGGGAAGGATGCGGAATTCAGGCGACCAAACGGGGATGCAGGCACTCCTCGCCCCTCGAGTCCCCTCAGGGGCCCCCCGGCACGTGCATCCACATCTTCCGCTCCCCCGGGACCACTACTACCACGGACCTGAAGTGGCGATGCATGCCACTAAATAGGGATCGTGCCGCGTGGTATCCCAGGAATTGCCGTGGCTTTCCATGGCGAAGGGGACGATCTCAATTCCGCCGCCATGGACATGGACCTTATCTTCCTCATGGAAACATGGGAACATGTCGGGTCACAAAGCTACCCGATTTGCCGGGATACCGCTACTCCGTCTTCAATGAGTGCAGGAAACGAGGACCGGAGGAATTGCGTGTTACTACCGGACGACCTTGGCCCAATCGGTCTCCCGTGCAAAGGCGGGCGGGCATGAAGATAATTGTGGTACGAAAGTGCGAAACGGCGATGATGGCCCTCTCTTTGTGGCGGCTTGCTACTTCCCACATGCCGAGAGCAACTTTACCACACGCACTTGGATGTGGACGGCGGGAGCCCTATGTCGATCTATATGATGACATACGCCATCTGAACAATTGGGCAAGGTCATGTTGCTTGGAGACTTCGGGCGTGTGACGGGATAGAGCAGATCCCAAAATTCGCACCTCTAGGCGAGGATGTGTTGCAAATGGACCCTTGAGAGGCGGTTTGGCCAAAGGCGTCGGATATGACCCGGGTTACGGTATGGCGGCGGAATCTTTATTCTTTGGGCGGTATCTTTGACCTAGTCATTTGCAATGGGGCGGCACGCTGGCCTTCCTCCGGCCGCTTCACTTGTAGACGGGGAGAACCAGGGGGCTGCACCCGGTGTGGTGGATTACGTGCTAGCGGGCGAGCAATGCCTACACTTGATCACTTCGTTTGATTCGGGACGGTGGTGGGGACGAGGAAGTAGACTCGACCATCAGCCCCTGTTCTTGCGGATAGATTGGCAGCCAACCCGAGCACCCATTGCCCCAATACCCCATGTACCACGGTTACGTCCGGACTATGATCGTCGCGGCGGTCTATGCGAGGATGCTTGAGCATGAGTCGCGGGAGTGTCGCAACTCCCACACTTCAACGGCCCAGACGCCCGGTGAACCCGGCTCGCCTCTCGAGGGTAGGGGGATGATGCTTTGGGAGAAGCCGCCTCGACGATCCACGGGGGGCTGCAATCACCTTCCCCGCAATCACCGGTTCGATGGCCTAATGTCGAGGGAGTGAAAACGATGGCTCGCCAAGTCTTTGGACCCCACCATTCGCCCATGAGCCGTCCGTCAATACCGCTCCTTCCTCAAGACCAAGAAAGCCGGTACTTTTGCAGAGCACCGGCAAATGATGTTTGGTCTTCTAGACCGCCATCCTAGGGCCTTACGGAGAAAGGTCTTGAGTAAGCCCTCGCATGACCCACGGGAAATATTACCCCGGAACAATGGGTGAGATACTTGCAGCGGTATTTGTATGACCCAATGGGAAGCCGGGCACCGCACCTCCTCCATGAGCCTAGGCCTAGCGGTCATTCTTGAAGGGGATGTCATAATGGGCCTGCAACGCGCTAACGGGGAAGGCGGCAGATTTGGATGGTATGCAGGCGAGCTTCTCAAGTGGGCGGGCCCCCAATGGTGCCCGGTTCTCACAAAGACTCTTCAAGGGGGGCATTGCAAGAAGGCTTCCCCCCCTTGGACTACTAGTAGAGTTGTGCCCATATACAAAGCGAGGGGACCCCCACGGCCCAGCCAACTATCGTACCATTATGGTCGGATTACGTCTTTGCCAAGTTGCTTAGGGATTCTTGAGCGGCGATTGACACTTTGGGCAGAGGATGGAGAAGTGCGGGCTCTCACGCAGGCAGGCTTCCGCCCCCGGCATTCTACTATTGACCATATCTTCACTCTGCGAACACTCATAGAGGATAGCCGGAATCGACGCCAGAATCTGTACTGTTGCTTTGTGGATTTCGCAAAGGCTTTTGACACAGTGCCTCGGGATAAGTTGTGGGACAGATTGAGACAGCTAGGGACCCCGTCGACTTGCAGAATGCTATATACAGACTATACGAGGCTTGCTCCGGTCGTCTCACACTGTCGGGGGAGCCCGTTGTTAGTAGCATTGGGGTGCGCCAGGGCTGCCCTCTATCCCCGACGCTCTTCGGCTTGTACATTGACCAGCTAGAAGAATGGCTAGCTGAGCACGGGGAGGCGCTCAGTTGATGCACCACATAATCCGGCAACTCATATATGCTGATGATGTTGACCTGCTCTCGCATATACCCCTGGAGGACATGCAACGCCACCGGATGCTTTGGACACTTTACGCCAATTCATCGACATGAGAGTTAACTTGGCCAAGACAAGGGTGCTGCTGGTCCCATCATCCCGGCACCCACGCCTTCCCTCATTCACTTACCAGGGGCAGGTAGTGGAGGTGGCTCAGTCTTATAAGTATTTGGGCATTGAGTTTTCTACTACCACCTTTGGGATGCATCCATCGTTACTGGTCACTTTGCAGGCCGGAAAGCCCCAGTATGCAATGCAAAACAACAATCACAAGGCGTAGCAGATGCATGGGGTCACCAGCACACTTGTTCGAGGGGCCTTGGTTGAACCCGGTCCTCCTCTATGGGGCAGAAGTGTGGGGGGCGGTGATATCCCTCACCACTTGGAACGATCTAGAGCAGTGCATGAGAAGGCCTTCTTGGGCAACGCTGGGAGTGAAATCCACGGTCCCATATCAGATCTTTGCTCCGGGAGGCAGGCTTCCTTCCATTCTGAGGGTGCTTATTTGGAGCGTCACATTATTTACTTCGGAAGGTGGGGCTATGGATGAAGCCCGGCTGCCCAACCTTGCTTTGGCGGTGGCGATGGGCCCTTGGCGACTCAAAGCCGGGCTGGAAAGACAAGCAAGCCCGTGGTTTCGCTATGGAATGTGCAGCACGCGAGATGTGGACCGGTGCATACACCAGAAGGAACGCAGCTGCCTTGAAACAAGACTTGGATGCTTGCTTCATGGCCAAGCTTTGGGATCGAGAGGCCCCTGTCACATGTCAAGGTGGCAAATTATCGACGGCCAGGTTAATCCCATGCTCACGAGGGGGCCCACACCACTACACGTGCACCCATCTACCCATGAAAAAAACGGGGTGATTGCTTCCATTCGCGACAGTGCACACCACCTCCGCATTGAGGCGGGGAGATGGATTCGAGCCGCAGCGTGAGGGCAAGAGTCGGTCAATGCCGCCAACAGGAGCCATTGAGGAGGAAAGTCACGCCCTCCGTGCCTGTCGTGATGCACTGAGCATATCGGGGCTCGGTATGCTCGGTTAGTTGTGCCCCATCGGGCCTTGCATGAGCTACCGAGCACGGCCTCTGTAGGCTTGTTGGGATCGTACCTCCGGGAGGTAATGGATCGTGGACTCGGTTATGCCCCCGTCCCAGGCATTAACCTCAATTTGTACTTGTGATTATGTATATAAGCAGGCGGTATGTCGGCATCCTTATTGCTACTAAGGTTTTCCCGAAAACCCTTGGGCGGGGTTTTTAATCCGGTAGTGTCGCTGCTTTGCTCTCTCTTTGTACTTGGGTCCCATAGGCCAGTTGGTCTCCGTGGACGATAAAAGCATATTCTATTCTATTCTATTCTGATTTAGAAGTTCCTTGGGCCATGTCAGCGATCGAGAAGTAGGAGATGCGTCTCGCGCTTTTTTTTTAGATTGTAGAAGCCTCAAATAGAATTTTGAAAATGGAACCGAGCATTGCAATTCTTTTGCAATTTTATTTTTCATGCAATTCACAATTGCATGGACCTGCTTGATATTTACGCTGCTGAATTTGCAGCCAGATTTGGATGTCAAGATCCTGAAAACCTAGCTTCTTCCCTGGGGATTAACATAAAACAAACCTTTGCAAAAGTTAAGGTGCTGTAGGAGGCTATCAATGGAGGGGAGATTTCAGAATTCCAGAGGTATTGCATCTCCTGTTTCTGTAGATAAGATTCCAGAAACTTCTGAGGCGTTTAGGGCTAAGGGCAGTGATGAAACTTCTGAAGCATGTGTGGCTAAGTGTAGTAAGCTTTGCAATTGTGTGTCTTCATACTACATATAGAAGAATCATAGCCGCTAAAAAAAGATTACAGAGGTCCAAGAGGCTGAGGCAATCATAAAAAGTGGCAGCCGAAGCAAACAAAGATAAGAAGAATTTGATTACCAGAAAGAAATAGTAAGATGATAAGCTCATAGTGAATTTCGTCAATAAGGTATGAAAGACTTATGATTCTAATGATAGACAGGAGGTGATATCTAGGGCTGGTCAATAGCTTCCTGAGTTTGGATTAATTGGCAACAAGCATCTAGATGTATACAAACACTCTTGATACTAAGAAACATGGAAGGACACAAGGCATCAACCAAGCAAGATCTTCCACATTGATGATGGTTGTAACCACATCTAGCAACCGAACATCAGTTGCAAAAGTTTTGAATTTGAGGAGGAAGGTTGTTTATGCTGCTAAAGACAAAAGGAAAACTGCGGAGTACGGAGGACCTTGATCCATGTTCAAAACATAGGCCAGATCAGACAGATTAAATGACAAAGACCGTGAAAAGGTTCTGAATTTCTGGACTACTGAAGCCAGGGTATCTCCAAATAAAAGGCAAGTCATTAAATTGAGATGAGATAATAATGACAATAAAATATCAAAGCCCTATAATCTGCAGCCAATTCATTACTTGGAAGAGACCAGGTTTATTGTTTCTTGAAAAAGTGAAATTTATTTGTATTCAAAATTGCTTATTGGATTGCAGGTCATGTTCTTTAAAAGATTCAAACAACAACATCTGAATATGAAGATAGGTCTCAAATTGTTTGGAAGTTTGAAGCCTAAATTGTGAAGAGACTTAAGGAGAGAGAGACGTGTTGTTGCATATATCACATGAAAATGGAATTTCTTAGGCAAGCACTCAATAAATTAAGACGAGATTCGAACTTTTATGGTGCAAATTGCAAGTGCAAATGTGTTGTTTGTGGTCCAGGTTCAATTTGTGAAGCAAGCAATAATACTTTTAGTAGTGATAGTGATATGTGGCAAACAATGGTGTGATCTAAAAATGATGGGTCTGATTGGTACAGGCCTATGTGTTTGACACTTGAATGCTTGGGTTGTGGGCTGAATGCTTTCAAGAAATGCCCTAAAGAAAAGAGTAAGAATATGAGATGTGATTGGAAGAACTTCGAGAAAGTGAGCTTATCTTTATTTTTTATTCTCCTTTTGTGTTTTTGAATCTGTTGGAATTGGTGCAGATTTGTAAAAGCATGCAGTTTGCGCACTAATGAAGTATGTCATGTTGCAGGTCAAAGAGACTTTCGTAAAGGATGTAAGTAAACGTGGCAAACCAATTGTGAATACTAAGGACATTATGAGGTTGGTTTACAAAACCACATCATTCCATGAGTTCATGGAACATGCTGACAAAGTCATCAAACAATTCATTCCTCACAATTACACAGCTAGGTGGCAAGCAGACCAGTTTAAAGAATGCTTCCAAACCTTCCCAAAAGCTAGTGTGGTTTCTGTCATAGGCTTTGTCGAGAATTATACATTTAAAATCCAGTAGGAGGTTCAATCAATGCATTGGAGGAACGATCAATGTTCCATACTAGTGCACATCACTTACAGGCACACAAAGAAAGATGAACCTCCAAATCTTATTATTGGCAATCGTAAGTTGGTGAAGGACACGCACTTCTATATCTCAGATGATCGAGAACATGATACCTTATTTATACAACATTGCCTCCAGAAGCATGCTGATTTTTTAAGTAGTAAAGATATAAGCTTCTCTAAACATTTTTGCTGGTCGGACGGTTGCGCCACACAGTTTAAATCTTTCAGGTCCTTCTACTACTTAGGCAGGTTCTTTTAATGCATTTTTTATTGTTAAAGTAGGTGAAATATGTCAAAGAGTAAGATGTGACTGTGATACTTTGAAGGGGACAAAGAAAATACATACAATAAGACCTATTTGTCAGAACAGGCCCACTGTAGTTGCTCACAAACTCTTGTCTTGCTTTTGTAGTAGTTGCTGGAAGGGTTTGTGGAATGGATGCAAACACATAAAGAGATTGGGATGCTATGCATATTCAGAGTTGAAGCCTGAGATAGTGGATAAAGAGACACCTATCACTCATTTGCAATACGAGGAAGATAATGAATGGAAGGCAGAGCTTGTATAGGTTGGTGATAATTTTTCCATTAATGTCGAAGATAACAATGAAGAAAATGTTGACTTATGCCTCGTCAAATGTTCAGAACCTAAGCACACTACGGAGAATGCATTCAAAGACTATTGGGGTTCAAAGTTAAGCAGGCAAGAGGTAATTTTGACAGGTAAGTACTACAAATACAATTGGTGAAGACAAAATACGAGCTTCTAAACCATATGCCAAATGTAAGTTGTTATTCACATCTTGTGGTATGTGCAAAGGTGAACCTGATTGCCAATGTAGATGACAACAATGTGTATCATTTACCTCTGGATGCACACGAACACATCATAGATTCATTGCCACTGCTAGAGTCCGAGACATTGGCAAGTGGCAATAAGCTGGCAAAGAAGAAAACCCTTCACAGTAAACAAAATATTTTAAAGGCCGTTAGGAAAAAAGTTGTGGCCAAGAGAAGGGCATCAAATGGCAGAAAGAAGATATCCAAAGGCAATATAGTTGATAGGAGAAAGAGAGCAAGGAAGCTTGTTTGATACTATAAGCATTTGAACTTGAATTGTTGTACCATTCTTTATCTGAAATTGAAATATAATATTCTTCAAAAAATTTGTTGTTTTGATCATGCATATGTTTATATTATTAATCTTGATCATGAAGTGATATGCTGACATGAAGTGGGGAATGCTACCTTCATTTTATAGACTATAAGAGTCCTAATGAAAAAATAATATCCTGCAATTTAAGAGGTGTTAAATCGAGTTCCAAATACAAGTTCATTGTTAGTAGTATTGACCCAGTTTTGACTGGGTAAAAAACTCAAACTTTTGTAAGTTTGAGAAAAAAATTTGAGCTAGACATTTAACCATCGTTCAATTGGATGTGTAGCTGTCTGTTGGTAAAGATTTGAGTCCAAAACATTCAAATATTAATCTGTAGTGCATTGGAGAATATAGACAATTTTTCTTTTTTTTGAATTGGGAAATCGATGAAATAACTCTTCAAAATAGTTTAAACATGAAAACTTCAAAATAACATGGATGTTACAGTTGTAAGTTGTCATATTATATTGAAACTTGAAATTTCACTCCGCATACAATAGTCACTTGGTTTTGTCATCACTTAGTTTTGCAAATACGGTATTCACAGTAGCCTTTTTTTGTTCACCTTGTTGCTGGGTGAACTGCTCCTGAGTTATATCATCATCTGTATCATAATCTTCCTTGTTGCAAGCTGCTTGCTTGCTAGATTTCTTCAAAGGGATTGAACTTCATCAGCTTTTGCAATAGGAGGGCTACCGTATGAGGTTGACTATGGAAACTAAGTTGTGAGGCAAATTCAGAACTGAGGGTGCTGGATTTTGGCACGTTGGAGTGAAGCTCAAGTTTGAAATTATAAATTCTTTACCTAGCTAGAATTTCATGATTCTGCCTGGAGGTTAGATGCAACTGCAAATAACAAAATAACATGAACCATGAGCATCAAAATAACAATTTAGTTAAAGATATGAACTTACCTATATCAGAATTAGCATGAATTGATTTGTCTTCATCTCGAGCTGGAGGGTCAAATGGAATTGGTCTGATTCATCCTGAGCTGGAGGTCCTTCTAGAATTGACTAACCTTCAGGTGCCACCTCCTTCTCATTATCAGTCTGCTATGCTATAGGTTCTTCATTCAATTGTTTATTTGCAGGCTTCTTTAGTTTCTGCAGTTTCTTACCTTTGCCCTTAAATTTGGATTCGGCAATTTTGATAGGACTTGTAGGAGGTTTGAAACAAGTAGGCTTGGGGTATTACATGGAAGTCTTGGCCTGCTTGGTGGATCTGCAACTGTCACTTCGTGTGCAATTTGCTCGACTTACTGCTTTGCCTATAATCTGGGGATTATGCTCTTCAGAACCTTGTGTATTAACTGCAATGTACCCGAGTTTGTCAATTGACAACTCATAATGAAGGTAACTAAATGATCGCTCAAAAAAAATAGCCCATCGCGGTGGTGGTTCAAAACCCACTAGCTACCATCGGGTGGGAGATGTGGGTGGGTGCAAGTCCCATTAACCTTACCTTAAAAAAAAAAAAAAATTTATTACCAAATGAAGAGGCCTGATTTATATCTTCCCCAGCATCTTCATGTGTTGCATCTTGCTTAGGGAGCTTCTTTGCTTGATCTTTAGAATTGAGCAAATGAAATACAAGTGAAACAATAATATAAAACATGAAAATTAGAAGTCACTTACCTATTTTTTGAGCAACCATTGATCGAGTAAGAGGCTGCCTTTTCACTTATAATTTAGCAGGTACATTATACCTCAAATCTTTATCTTCATTATCTATAGAAGTTTCCTTGCTAGCTTTATCACATTCTTCATCCACGTTCTTCTGAGGCACGCAATTAAGGTTCCTAACTCCAAGCATAAATTTTCTGGTATCTCTGCCTTGCAGACATGGCACTACAACTCTTCCATGCATATCTAGAAGCAGAAAAGGTGAAACTTGTGGCCACAAAGCAGCTGCATATGCAAGTCATACTCTGAGCAAAAAGCCATTCCACAAACCAGACAACCACTAACTCCATCTGCAAAAGGCCAAGCACCTGCACATGAATTGATAAAACTAGTATCAACATAACCATCTCGAAGATGTTTCAAATTTCTTATTTTTCTTTGCAGATCTAACTCTGCCTCTTTCTTTATGCTGATCAACATGTTGAACCTATCAAAATCTTATTCAATTTGCACCATATCATCTGTTTGATCCTTCCTTTTCAAAAGAGTTAGCAAAGACAAACCTAATATCTTTTCCTCCTCTCCTAATTGTTGTAAAGCAGTATCTTCTTCTGGACAAATTGCAGCAAGGTCTTCCATCTTGTCTTTGACTTCTTTAATATCCTTCACTAGACATGCTGCAGAGAGATCTAGTTCCAAAAGATCCCCATTATTTGTTATTCTGTATGTTTTCTTCTGCTTCAACTGCTGCTCTAAGCTTACTAGCTCATCATTGAAGGATTTCAGGTCTGCCTCTTAGCAGCTTATAGCACGGACAATTTCTGCTAAACTCCTCTCTGCCATATTGTTTCTCCTTTGGTTTGACCTCTTAGATATTTGCAATGAGCTAGCAGCAAAGCGTGCCCAATCAATTCTGTAACCACCTGCCATTTGCAAGTGCTCTTTTGATATTCTGCCAAGCAAAAGCTTTGGCAAATTGGGTTCTATCTTCCTTGTTTTTCAGACCATACTGATAAACTTTATTTACCAAATCATGAAGCTCTTGTGCAAACTGAGGACGGATTTGGTGCAACTTTATCGTCCCCTCCTTCAAATCTGTTTGCCATACACTCAAAAATGAAGGATCTCTTCCTTCATTAGGCAAATCTCTGTAGACTGCAAACTCTTCTACATAATTGGCAAATTGCATGTTCTGATACATTAAAAAAAAAAAAAAAAAAAAAAAAAAAAAGATGAGACCCAAGCATAAAAATAACAAAGCAACTATGCCTGGGCATAAAAATGGCAATGCATCCTATTTCTAGCTTAAATATCATGCATGAATTCGGTGTAAGCTAAATCGGGCAACAAAAATAAACCTCACCTTTTCGGCCATGGTGTTGATTTATGGATTTTCGAAAAACAGAGTATTGGACATGGGGTTTTCATTTGCAGTCATGTTCGATGCTGCAATCATACCTATGATCACCAATATCTAGCATTATAACAAGGGTTTTTTTTTTTGTGATTCGATACGCTTTTTGGCTTGGTTTTCCCATGATTTTAGTGTTGTATTCATTGGGTCATATTAAATAGTATTTCTAGAGTGCGGCTTTTTTGGAGCGTTGATCTGGATTACCTTCAACAATCTAATGGTTGTTATTCTGACCTCTTCATTCATATGCATGAAATGAGAAAAGTTCTCTTCTCTGAAAAGTTTTGGTGGTGTTGTTGTTGATCCGTCTTGTCGATCTGTCTTGTTCTGTCTTCATTCAACAGATTTGGTATGCTAGATATTGCTTTTTTGTTTGATAACAATGTTTCTTATTTTGATCGTATTTGCATGTAGCATGAGCATGGTGAAGAAGCATGAGTATAGCGAAGAAGCATTCATAAAAACATTCATTTTTTATTCTGTTTTACAGTGTTAGAGGTTCACAAGACCAAGAAGATAATACTAGATATTCATTTCTCATTTTGTTTAGCGTTGTACAAGGCTCATGCAAGGCTTATTATCTTTCCCTGGATTTTGTGATGTTTGATGGCAGATATTCATTTTATTGGAAAGAAATCGTATTGGTAGATTTCAGATTTTGTGTTGCTGAAGTTTATCTCTGAAAATCATGCTTCATCTTTGCCAAAGTGGCGAATCTTTTAGCTTTTGGAATTCCAGAACCTGCTTGCAATATCTAGCATGCAAAATTGGAGTTAGATTCGCCTTTGAGTTTGCCCTTCCAGGCCATGACATCAAGGTTTATCTTGTCAAAAGATAAAAGCATCAAGGTTTAGGGAGCCTGGGGAATTGCAACCTATAGTAATTCCATCTTCTAAGTGGGAGAGTATTTCCATGGACTTCATTGTTGAACTTCCTCGGACACGTTCATGTTATGATGCAATTTATGTTGTGGTTGATCGGCTAACTTAGGAAGCTCATACTATGCCTACAAAGACTACTGCTACAGCGACGGATATTTGTAATTTATTTGTCAACGAGGTCTTTAGGTTGCATGGAATGCCAGCCACTTTTACATTGGATCGGGATACAAAGTTTATGAGCCAATTTTGGCAAGGGTTGTTCCAAAGACTAAGTTATATGCCAGTACATCTTATCGTCCTCAGGCAGATGGCCAAGTGGAGCGAGTTAATCAAGTCTTGGAAGATATGCTTAGGATGTATGTGCCTAGTCAACCAAAGGTATGGGATTCTTATTTGTACTTGGCCGAGTTTGCGTACAACAACACTTACCAAGATTCCATCAAAATGAGTCCCTTTGAGGCAATGTATGGTAAAGAGTGCCTTTGTCCTCCTAATTGGAGAGATCCTCAATGCAATGTTGAAGCAGCTAATGAGGTAGCGGAGGACAAGGATACTCGACTAAGGAGACTTCGTTAGAACTTGGCTGTGACACAAAATAGACAAAAAACAATATGCAGACAAGAGGCGTAAGCCACTTGAATTTCAAAAGGGGGATTATGTGTTCTTAAGAATGAATCCAAGCAGAGCTCACTAGCATTAAAAAGTGCAGGTAAATGGGCCCCTAGCGGGTCCGTATGAGATTTTGGAACGCATTGGAAAGGTGGCTTACAGGTTGGAGTTACAGGTTGGAGTTACCTCAATGCTGGGTTTTGGGGCTTGAAGAAATGATCATGATGGCTCTACTCAATATCATGACAATATGAAGAATTTTATGGACTGCATCTCTAAATTTAGTGCTGCCTCTGGGATCCACCTGAATTTTGCCAAATGTTCCATCCTAGCTGATGGCTCGTATCCAGACCTTAATATACATGGCATCAAATTTGTTCCTAATGGCCAATACCTGACTCTTTTAGGCCTCCCCCTTGCAGTTCACATGTCCCATAAGATTGCTTGGCAGCCTCTGATTAATAGGATCAGGAAAAAGCTTATCCTCCTTAAAGGTTCTTTGTCTCTGGCTGGGAGGATTTTGATTGCCAACTCTGTCCTTGCTAGTAGCCATGTCTATTTCTCTTACGCTTTGATTTTGCGACAAGGCTTCCTATAACAAAATTGAGCAATGTATTAAAGAGTATATTTGGCAAGGTACACATCTTTTCGCTTGGGATCAGGTGACTCATAGTAAAAAGTCGGGGTTTGGGATGTAAATCCTTATTTCTCGAGCCCAAGTGCTTGGGGCCAAAAATGTGTGGAAAGCCATCTCGGTTTCCAATCTCCCGCTATGGATTTTATTAGGTTACGGATTAATAAAAGTAAACCCTTAGGAAGTCCCTCCCTTAAGCACCAGCTCCCAGTTACGCTTTCTATGAGTTCAAATGTGCAGCTAATACTTCTCCTCTCCTTAGAAGTATCTTTAAAGCATGGGAGAAAGTGGTCGCTAACTTTACTCATGACAAATTGTCCAATTAGGTGAGAGATACTTCCATATTACGGTCTCTGTGATGGCCCCCCTCCCTCCTACTGCTATGGCTATCTGTCACCCTACATGTTACAAAAAATGGCACTCTGCTAATATTTTGCATGTCAAAGACCTCATTGATGATGAGGAAAATTGGATTCCTTGGGAAATGATTAAGAAGAAAGTTGGAGGGGGTGCTACTCACAGATCGATTTATAAGAAAGTGGTGCTCACCTACTCCCCTTTCTTAGGCAAAGATGGCAAGGGGGAGAGTCACTCCCCACAATTGGTTTTTCAAGGTTAAAAGGAGCTACAAAGTATCTAAGATTTACCATGCATGCCTCCCCCAGAAAAGCAGAAAGCATGCCTCTCTCCAGGGCTTATCTTCCAAGAATTTCAAGAAAATTCTCCAGTCTAGCTGGAAATCCTATGCTTGCCCTAAGATAAAAGTGTTCTCTTGGCTCATCCTGCACAGTGCTATCCTGAGTAACACTAACATGATCAAGAGAAACTTTAAGACTGTCCATAGTGCCCTCTGCCAGCTCTGTAACAATCATGATGAATCTGTGCTACACATTTTCACTTGCCAAAGGATCCAGGACTTTTGGAGATGGTTGACTTCGGTCGGGCCCTGAAAATCCACGATTTCGATTCCATAACCCGGTATTTCTCAATTCTTTCAGCTCGAATTCGGTGTCAATTATGCGGTCCTACAACTAGCCCTCTGGATTGTTTGGAAACATAGGAATAATGTGGCTCTGGCAAACAGGAAGTGTGACCTTAATTGGATGAAGCTCAATTTCCAATTTGAACTTATTAGATGTGCTATGGCTCATAAAGCCCTTAAATTGGAGAAGTTTGATACGGATTGGTTGAATTGGGGCTCCTTCAAGTCTACTTTCTTTACTATTCATTCTGACTCTCTGATTGACTTGAATGCCTTTGTGGATTGCAGCCTTTTTGAACAGTGTGGTTCAGGTATTCAGGGGATCAATCCTACCGGATGATGTTCCTATCCACCATTCAGGGACGCCTCGTCAAGCTGTCAGAGCTACGTTTCGGCTTAAATTCTTGCTGAAGGAAGCATACAATGCACACATTCTCCACAAGTTCATTGGAGCCAACAACCGGCTTCTTCTTGAAAAGGCGAGTTCTCTTGCTTGCGGTCTATGTATTACTACCATAAAGGCGGATGTGAGGGCTGCAGCTGGTGTGTTATTGGATATTATCCAGGTACCCATTGAAGAGTTACTGCTGCTGACCCCCTCCTGGGCTGAGATTAATTGGATGGCCCCCCCTTGCTTTTCAATGCCCCTTAATGCTACACACTCTTTCCCTGATCTTCCCACTATCCCGGATTCTCTACTGAACTTATCCCCTACCCCAGGTTCTGCTGCTCCCCTACCAGTTTCCCAAAACTCTGTCTCCCCCATCCCTGGCATATGGCTGTGAAGATGATCCTGTTTTGACAGACTTTTCTCGTTGCCAATGGACAATTGGTTATTTTGTTTATATTTAATTTTCTCTGATATGGGCTTTGAGCCTTATTTTGTATGTACTTAAGTTATGATTAATATAATCCTTCCTTTCCCTCAAAAAAAAAAAAAAAAAAAAAAAAAAAAATATCATGTTTTACTATTAACTGGTTCCATTCTCTAAGGGAATATAAGAAGTGTATTATTTAAATGTGACAGTTCAAGAATATAGCTGAGAATACAAGAAAGGGTGTATTATATACATGTCATAGTTCTTTGCATCTCCTATGCATAAGTTTCTAACCTCAGAATTTTCTAACTAACTACCCTTCTTATATATTACTTTATGATTAATATTCCCGTTGATAGGAATTGATTAGAGTGTAACTTTCTTTGTTGTAACACTCTATATTTCCAATTGTGTTACTTCTTC
Organism: Isoetes taiwanensis; assembly: GCA_021234155.1. Classification (NCBI taxonomy): domain Eukaryota; kingdom Viridiplantae; phylum Streptophyta; class Lycopodiopsida; order Isoetales; family Isoetaceae; genus Isoetes; species Isoetes taiwanensis. Next base: position 4,633,141 of record JAJEKV010000003.1, on the reverse strand, counting down.
ATAGAGTCTACTGTGTTATGCAACTATGGTCTATTATACATGAAGGCATTCTAGAGCATGATCTATTTCTCCTAAAACCAAGCTCCTATTGCATGAAGCAAGGGTTTAAAGATTTTTTTTGTTCACATTCATCATGCGTAGAGTGGGGAATGTAAAGAAGGAGAATGCCTCTTTGTTGCCTGCACAAGGTGTAGTAAGTTGTTTGGCTGTAGGAGCGTGACTTTCTTCATGTGGTTCCAAAATGAATATCACTTAACATTGCCATCTTCCATTCAATAAACCTAATAATAACCTCTTCCACATATGTTCAATAAAACACTTTCCTAATATATTTATATGTTAATAAATAAACCTACTAATCTCTTTCACATTCTTATATATACATTCTCTACATCGTATGTTGCAACTAAAGCTCGGCAATGTTGGGCACCGTCAGTTTGTCACTTCTTTCCAAAGATTATTTTGGTTGCAATATGTAGCATAATAACAGGGGGTTTTCTTTGTGTTTTTATACGCTTTTCACAAAGGTTTTTCTAAGATTTCATGGCGTATTTGAATGGATGTACTAATGGGTACATCTAGAGTGCACTCGTTGATTTAGCTTTTTTTTTCAATGGTCCAACATTCAAGGGCTCACAACAAAAGCCCTCTTTTTATTTTAGTTGCCATTTTAAGTTTTGCATGCAAGCAAAGAAGATACAATGCTGCGCTTCAAGATTCAGCATTCGACTTTCGTACTTGGCTGCACGTCGAATCCGCCATAACCATCAGCATCGAAGGTTTATCCCCGCAACCGCGTAAGGCTGGGTTCGGCCCTCTTTCCTTCTGCCATAGCCATAGCCACTAGTTTTCTAAATTGGGTTCTATCCTTTCTTGTTTTCTGCCATGGCCATATCCGCCAATGATCTGTTTTGGCTTAAAAGAAAAAAAATTGTACCATTGTTACCATTGCCTCCGTTTCTTCTGCCATAGCTAGCCACAGCCATAAACTCTGGTTCTCTTTCTGTTTTTTCTGTTGGGTTCCTACCATATCCTTTTCTTATTTTCTGCCATGGCCATGTCAGCCAATGCTCTGTTTTTGGAATTTTCTTATTTTCTGCCATGGCCATGTCAGCCAATGCTCTGTTTTTGGAATTTTCTTTCACTTTTGTATCATTGTTACCATTGCTCCTGCCGATGGCCATAGCCAATGCTCTGTTTTTTCTCGGATCTGACAAACTGAGATGGGGTTTTGACGTATTCCATTGGACTATTCTTCTTGGCGCGTCCTTCCTTCCATATCTGAGATTACTGGTACTTTTCTCGCCGGAGTTGGAATTCCAAAATTTGTACCTTGAAATTGTGGTATTAGGGGATACGAGGATGGATTGTCTAAGGTAGAATCTTGTTTTTGGACACGATGAATAGAAGGTTGTGATTAATATATTAGTTGTAGTGATATGCAGAGCAGATTCATGAGTGCGTCGTCAGAACTGAGCTTGGGTCATAAATCTCAAGTTCAGACGGCTTTCTATAAAACTTACCCGTTTGTTAATAATCCTGATAACTTGAAGGAGCGCTTGGAAGAAGAGAGGTGAAAGATTGAAAAAGATGGATCTTCCCTTGTGCAAGCAATTAGTTAAGGATGATAAGTACCTTTACAGTAAATGCGTCTTTTCTTGGCAATATTTGGAACTACATTGAGGTTGCTATTAATCCACCATCTCAAATAAGGCCACTGTTCTTCAGGTTAGCAATTCTAGTTGATTCTGGTGGTTAGTTGTTATATATTTTGATTCTGGCTGCTGGTGCTTTGAACAGGGAACTTGAAATAACCTATTGCTGGATTGCATGTGCCCATTCCCATTAGCACCATCATTGCTTACTGGCAGAATGATTACATAGGGCCGATGCCCAATTTGCTGCGGCTGGAAGGATATCTATATAGAGCAGAATGGGGACGCATATCTGTGCTAGCTCATCAATGCAGAAACCAACAGGGCATTCATCCTTCTGCTGCTCATTACATCTTTTTCTATTGATTCTCCCCAGAAAAACGGCCATCAGGTAAGTCTTAATGTCTCTAATTCTTTTGCTTTCTGCCAAAGTATGCAATTTGTGGTAAGCGGCCCTTGGTATGCAATGCAGGGAACTGACACGGAAAGGAAATGTGTTTGTGAGAATGTCCAGTTGTGCAATCTTATATGTTTTCAAAGATATATATGCACGGATATAATGAGTTGAAATCCCATATTATAAGGTCGCTATTAAGCTACTAATTATATGTTCATTTCGAAATTTCTTTTATAATATCATTATAATTCAAATGACATGTTTATGTGCAATAATTTTTCTAATGACATTGGCTGCACATTTCTTTCTTCCTGTTATCGATTGTGGTTGCTTAGTTGGTATGGTTGTGACTTGACTTGGTTCAGTTTAGTGATTTAAGCAAATGTGAGATTCTTCATGGGTCCATTTCCTAAACAGATGTTTAGCATATATGCTACTATATAGGGACGTTATATTTTTTTAATACAACAACACCATATAATATCATTATGAATGTTTTCTAAATCGTTCGACAATTCTTAAGGCCCCGAAGGGGCCAAAATTTTTTTGGGTTAACACACAAACTATTACATCCAACACTCTAAAATTAAATCCCCCTTGAAACCCCCTTTGGTTTGGGTGCATATTCACACGGGGGGTGACGTAGGGCAGCGAGAGCCCCTAAAATTATGTTTCGCATGTACAAAATTAACACCATGTAGTATATTACCTCAAATCTTAGTGTATTTTGCAAATCTTGTTATACAGTATAGCAAATTGTGTACATGCATACCCCACAAATGAGGAATTTTATGTGCGGTGTAGATTAAGGAATAAGAGGAGAGTTGGAAGTCATTAGATTTCCTTTTTCTATTAATATGTCTTTTGAGTCATTGTATGATTTTTCAAGTGGGACAATCTTATATTATTAGCCTTTTTCTACATCTTGGTGCACGTACTACATGTATATGATATGCATAACACCCTAGAACAAGGGTCTTATGTTCTATTATAACAATCGAGGGCCGAAGGCCTAAGATGGGCATAACACAAGTTCTAGGGTGTTATCTGCTTAACTGAGGCTGAGAGTTTTATAGTGGTTGTGTTTATGGCCATTTGGCATACAAACTAGGTGTTTATGCATGCTCAATGTGTTACTGGTGGGTAACATCACTACAACCAACGGTTGGGGTTTGACCTCAACTATAAAACTTTAGGGCCAGGTTGTTAACGACAGCCAACCAAAGCATATTGCCAACATGTGATTCAATATTTGTGCTACACTAAAATCATCTTAGACATTTATTAAAACATTGGTCGTAATTACTTAAATGAACAAGGTACTTATGATAAACAATAGTTCTGCTCCATGTTAGGAATGGTACCCCAATCAAGAGATGGAGTATGCAAGAATTATCTCCTTCACATTTCTATCTATTTTATACATTTCAGTATCTGTGTCTCCTTTGGCATTTGTATTATATAGTGATCAATACAAAACATGTGGTAATGCCCCTCACACCTAATTCACACCTCCCTTCCTTTAGCATCATGTCAAAATACAAAAATTGCCACTTTTGTTTTTTTTTTTTGGTTAAAAAAACTATTCTATTATATTCTATTCTATTCTATTCTATTCTATCCAACAATCAAACAACCACCCCTTCATATTGTGTAAAGCCCGACAACGCCGGGCACCTTAACTAGTTCATTATTAAGAAAGAAATTATGCATATTACAAGGTTTACACACATCACATAGCTTAAATTTATGAGCATATTATGTAGATAACATGTTTTCATGGTCTAGGAGTTAGAAAAATCAAAGCAGCCATCAAATTTTTTAGCCAAGCCAAATCTTTTGGCTAATTTCTTTTTGCTGGTTGGCAAAGGAATTGAAAGGAAATGACTAGTGATAAGTCTCTACCTTGAATGCAACAACAATGCAAAGAAACTGTGAAAAAGAGAGAAAACTTACCTGCTGATCACATGCATGCAGGTCGAAATCTATGCATGCAGGTCGAAATCCAGAAAAGAAGTTGAGGCAGCATGATCTGCGAAGAATTGAAGCAGAAGAAGAAAGATTTGCCGCTTGAAGCAATCGGTTGTTTGTGGAAGCCCGCTTGAAGAAATTGGCCGCCTCTGGAAGCCCGCGAAAATTTGCCGTTGGTAGAAAGGGTACATTATGAAATACAAAAAGTTTTAATGGTATTTAGACAATTGTGGATTTCTACATAACTATATACGCTGCTGAAGGGCATTCCGTGAAAAAAGAAAAACTTAAGGGCATGTTAGGAAATAGTAAAAAACATAAGGGCCTTAGGAGTTTTTCCCTAGATTATTTAGAGAAGTCTAAAGGGGTATTCTTCAAAATGTCTACGATGTTGCCAACTAAGTATTGATGAATAATGTATACTAAGTCAAATAAATTGATTTGATTTGAATTGAATTGAATGGTTTTTTATCGTCCACAAAGACCAATAGAGCTATAGGATCCAAACAAAAGGAGCATTGTATACCTGTTACTCTCAAGGATTAAAAAACCCCGCTCCAAATAGTTTCTAAAGGAAAAACCTTAGCAGTATTAAGCACGCTGATAAACTATACACATGCCAATGGAGTGTCGGAGGACAAATTTGAATGCGCATATCCACTATGCTCCCAGTATCTCCATTGAAGTCGTGTGCAATATAACATGGAGCGGCTGCTTAGGGAGGACCAACTCAGCATAACATGCCTTGGTAGGTCCAAATGCCAGGCAATGCTGAAGAGTGTGGCACTCGTCTTCAATAACTTCCAGTTGGCAACACTAACAGAGCATGTCTTCTCGCACTTCTTGTCTATTTGCATGTTTTAACTTAAAAGCAATGAGCACATGCGCGATGGACGTAATGCCTCTGCACTTCTTCTGAGGTAATGTATTCGTAGGTACGATTGTGGACACCGCTCAAGCGTGGGATTGATCTGGCTTTTATAATGTGTCTAGAAAATTACAACCCTCTAAAACAATTGTCATGTCTTTTGTTACGTAGGTGCTCCGCTACCTGCAAACTTTACAAACTCAGTTACATAAAAACAATTATGATATCTGGGAACTGGATCTCTTAGTGCAAATTTACCACCCAACTGGCCTCAAACTTGCAAACACTGCAAATGGATCTATCTAACTCTTTCCAATCTAAGAATATGACAGAGCAATCATTCTATTTCCTTTCCTCAGAATCTTAATTTAACAAGATATTATAGTTGTGTTCCCTGTTTCCCAATCCTGAATGCATCACATATTGTAGGCTGAAAATCTCTCAAAAATGTCTCCACAACTCCCTAAGTGTTCTTCGCCTCCTCCTCGTCAATGCCAACAATACGCAAATTATTCCTCCATTCATGCCATTCAAGGATGAAGGAAATTTTCTCATCCAATGTCTTGTCTGTATGCATTTCTACATCACAACCTCCTGTGGGTTGTTCATCTTGTAGCCATTCTGAGAAACTGTTAAGCCAACTAGAATAACTTCTCGTTCAGAATTTCTGGCATATGGTTTAACAAAAAATTGGTTTTAATCTGCAATGGAACTAAGGCAACAAACTTCTATCCAACTTCTATCCATTGCTTCAAAGATTCTAAGGTTTATATTCTATTCACTACCTTTTAAAGAAAGATCTTCCTTTCACTTAAAGGGTTTGTGTTCTAGACTAAGTTGGCATAATCTGCCCAAATTGGCTTGTGGCCTGGCTTATAGGCCAGTTTTTGAGCCATTCCAAATTCCTTATATGGATTCTGAAATGGGTTGCTACATTAGTAGCGATCAACTTTTAAATGCTTAGTCTATTTTAAAGTTTGCATAGCTTACTCAATCTAATTATTAAATTCAATTCTTAGGGGCTTTGCATCTGTGTTCACCTCTACAAGTCTCCTGAGCCACACCTCTAAGTTTGTGCCATATGTAACATCTTCTGCTGAGGCAGAATCTGCTGCTACTACCCTAGTTGCTAAGGAAATAATTTAGAGCAGGAGGCTGCTTGCAGAATTCTGAAATGTGGTCGTATGAGTTGTATTTCTATGACTGAAAATCTAATTCTACATAAAAGAACAAAGTACGTTGAATTGAAGTTGCGTTTTATAAGAAGTGTTCTTGGCAAAAATTTGATCCATTTGCAATATGGTAACACAGTTGAACAACTCGTTGATATCTTCACCAAATCATTATCGGAGCAAGAGCTGTAAAGAAGATGAAAATTTAAAAGAGGGATTTGTATTATTGGATGAACTCAATGGGATAGAAGTTAACTTGACCATTAACCTATGGTTAAGTTTCAATTGAATTAAAATGGCAATGAAGTAACAAAATAAAATTTTGCTATTTTATAAATTTGGTGACAAATTAAATTATACCACTGAGAGTGTTATACAAAAAATGGAACTAGTCGTCGGCAACTCAGTGGTGATCGTCCATAAATCATACAAGATAATATTAAATGATAAGCCGGAGATGTAGAAGCCTGATTGAGATTGCCGGCGAATGCTTATGCTCTCAAGAAATAAAACCTAAGTATATAATAAATTGATAAACTCTAGTCAACGCATGAACAGTGCCAAGTCAATCCCTTTTGAATAATGCCAAGGCGAATATCATTGAAATTTCTTAAGACATTTGATGCTTAAAAATTTGTAATAGTTCAAATTGCATTGATTCATTTGCTAAGGGAATTTCATTTCGTGATCTAGTGCTCGGGAAAGCAGTTCAATCAATGTGGCCTAAAAGATTTGGGTGTGAAATGAGAATTTTATGAACAAGAAATAAATACAAGATTGCTTCTGTGGAACAAGATTATCTTACAATAGGTATTACCATGAAGAAACGAAAGCTAAATTCATAGTTAAAATTCTGGGAAAATTCACAGTCCATTCTTCCCCTTCCCTCTTTGTTCTTACAAAATCGTATTTCAGCAGACCAGAAACCTCGATCTGTTTCATTCTCTTATTTGTTTGTCCTCAGGGTTTTGTCATATATAAAACTCGACCATCGTTATTTAGATCCTTTTGGTTGTTTTGTAATGCTTACGTTGTTACTCATAATAAAATCTCTTATATCATTACATAATTTGTACTTAAGTTATCATAGAGTTCATTTGTATCTAGAAGCTTTACTTGTATGCACATCAATGTTTCTAGGCCCCGAAGGAGCCAAATTTGTTTTTAGCAATATAACAATTACATATTACACTTTCAAATTAAAACCCCCATTAAACCCCCTTTGGTTTGGGTGCATAATATTCACAGGGGGGTGACTTTGGGCATCAAGAGCTGTTGGATAGGTATATGCACCTTTTATTCTTTGACCTACACCATACATAAAGTTCTTCGTTTGTGGGGTATGCATATACAAAAAATGCTATAATGTATAAGAACATTTGCAAAATACTATAATGCACCCAAACCAAAAGGGGTTTAAGGGGGATTTTAATTTGAAAGTGTAAAATATAATGGTTATATTGCTAAATGTAAGGGGGCCTAGAAACATTGATGTGCATACAAGTAAATCTTCTAGATACAAATGAACTCTATGATAACTTAAATACAAATTATGTACGAATATGTAGCATAATAACAGGGGGTTTTCTTTGTGTTTTTGTACGCTTTTCACAAAGGTTTTCCTAAGATTTCATGGCGTATTCGAATGGATGTACTAATGCGTACATCTAGAGTGCACCATTTCTTAGTCGTTGATTTAACTTTTTTTTTCCAATGGTCCAACATCCAAGGGCTCACAACAAAAGCCCTCTTTTTATTTTAGGGGCTGAACATGCAAGCCTCGTGGATAGCATTCTAGGGCATTCTTGCAAAAAATTAATGTTCTTGTGATCAGAGTGGAAACAAATTTGGAGTGGAAGCTTTAGTGCAGGGGATGATGCGGCCGGATGCATGCTTCAACAGAGTTTCCATGGCATTCTGCCGCCAAAGCATTTCTTAAGGTATGGAAATTATTGTGGCCCTAATTGGTCCAGTGGCAGAGATGGTGGCTCTCCTCTCTGGAATAAGCCTCCCCTTGTTTTCAGACATCTGTTATTTCGTCTGCCATGTTCTTGACTGCTTGTAATGCAGTTCAAGGCGTTGCCCTGCAACAGCCCCGTGCATTTTTTCGCCTCTGTTTTCCCCTACTTCTCCGTTGCCTTTTCGGTTTCCAGGATTCTTCTCCTGGGGCCCCTTCTTCTACCCCTTTGGCCCAATCCGGTGGTTGGTTATCTCTCCTTGTTTCTCATTCCGAAAATGATTCTGCCATACGCGCCATTCATGGCTTGCTTGCCCCAGACGGTGCTTTGTTTCATCTGCTTCTTATTGCCGAACGTGAAGGATTTGTTAGGTATGTTTTCCCTCTTGAAAGGCTACGGGATTGGGTCCGCCGTTTCTTGCTTCTTGAAAATGGTGCATCAATATTGAGCCAGGTCTCATTTCTTTTCAAGAACAAAATCAAGACCGATACAATGGGTGCAGTGCAGGTTGAGCTTGATGCATTTCAGTATTATGTATTCTGGTTTGCATATTATGTGGTTTGCAAAGATGTTGGGGGCTTTCAAAGTGGACCACCTAGAAAGGCTCGGATGACGCCTTCTAGATCATTGCAGCTGAGGATCCAAATTGGGAATTGGGCATCTTCTATTCCTGGTTTGAATTCATTGCCTCAACTACCAGTACTTAGCGCATTAAGTTACTAGCCTTAGCTAACATATATAACCATCTAAGATGGATGCACATATTATGTTATCATTTATTTCAATATAGTTATGGGTTACCTACTTAGTTAGAACAATTCTAAACCACAAGGTTTTGTCATGACGACAATTCCTTTGGTCTCAAAAGACTATTTGATTACTATATTCTTATTTTAGATGTACCTTACATGTATTATTCTTTTATATTCTAGAGATTCCCCCTTTCTTGGTTATTTAAACACTTGGAATATTCCTACCAATCGAATTGATGCCATCGTAACAAGTTGGCCGGACTTGTTAGATTACTTCTTTTCTTTCGGTTGGATTATTCTTTTGGAGGTGCTAGATTTATACATGATCAACAATTATCCTAGTAATGATTCCTTCTTAGCGAGGTGATCAGTCTCACCAAGTGGTTTCAATATGTTGGATGTCTGTTAACAATCGTGTATAATTTTAGTTACTCCTATGCGTTTCCTTCCCAATACTTGACGCTTAGCTCAATATTGGGGCAATCCTTTCGGCGAGAATATCTACAAATGCCTTCTAATCCCAATATGGATGTTACCATCCCTACATTTAACCTACTAGGCCCCATGGCCTTAGATTGCTAGAAGCTCATCCACTCGTTGCCTGCTTGAAGTAGCAAGGTAACGTTCTCCCGAGTCGCTCGATACTTCAGTCTCCTTGACGGTGGATCCCCTTTGATGTAGAGGTTGACTTTGTTCGTTAGAAGCCTCTCATTGCTGGTGGCTTGATGGTGTAGTTGATCACTTGAAATCTTCCATGCCGCTTTTCAAAAGCCTGAAGGTGGCGCCATTGAAAGAGATCTTTCATCTTGAACTCTTTGTCTTGGCAGCTAACGACTCTGTATCCGATATTGTTTCTTCGACTCCATCGATGTCTCATACGTCGAGTCCTCTTGTCGTTATCGTGTTGCCCGAAGAGTGTTGAGGATGTTGATTGCTTCACCCCTGCAAATTGCCTGACATCTCTTCCTTTGATCTGTTACGCTATGGGAGGGAAGGAATAACAAGGGAACTATACATGCAAAACATATATCTTACATAATTACAATTACTACTAGAGCTATTAGGTCCCCCTTGTGCCTCCCTTCGAGTTGCACACCTACTCCTTGGCAATGTCATCGGTGTTCCTCCCGGTGCAATGGTGTTGACGATCTATATCCTCCTATTTGTACGTCAGCTCGTACTCCGGGGTAACTTGTTGATATACTTGGGCCCTCCGATGTTTGTCGGCTATGGCACAACACGCTTTGCATCACATTCTAACTAAAGGTGTGCTGGTCATTGATGCTTCGACATTTCGGTCTGCTATTTGAAGGCGTCTCTTGAGGCTGTGCGCGATTTCTTTGGCTATACTCCTCTGGAGTTGTTCTCTTCTGCAGTTGTTCTTTGAATCGTCCATCCTTGGGTTCACCAAGTTGCATGCAAGTCCGCGTGCAAGTCATCGGTTCGCCTTGCCTAGTTGGTTCTCCATCGAGCTTCCAAACTTCCTTGTTTGATCCCCTCGATCACATGGCTTGGACGTTGTCACGTTCCACAGTGCTATGCCGTCTTCTTGTCTTGAGGTACCTTGCGGTGGCTTTGATTGTGCTCGTCAGTTTTGATCCTCCTGTTGCCTCTAGAGAGCTCGTGGAAGAAGTCGGTTGCTAGCACTTCTCCAGCTTTCAGTTCCTGACCTTTGTCCCCCTACGCATGTTGGTCTCTCTGGCAAGTAAAGCATCATGGCTCTCCTCCCTGCTGGCTATGTTGTCCGGGTGATGGATCCTTATATCTGCGCAGCTTGACCCTTGAGTTGAAGAAGTACCTACCTTAGATATACTCTTGTCGTTGAATAGCCTGGCTATTATCTTGAACTCTCTTTTTACCGAAGGTGCTTCAGTTGCTATCCTTGTCGTTAAGGTGTCGAATACTTCTACCTTGGGCGTTTGATGTGCCACATGTCGGAGATATGATCGGCTTCTTCTCTTCTAATTACTGGTAGGAGTACCTGACGAAGCCATCACCTGGTTGTTGAAGGCATATCTCCTCGTCACAGTGCCTTTCGTAAGTGCATCTCCATTTAATACACGTGTCATAGTGCATCACCCTATCTTACCACAAGGTGGAATTATGGTCGTCGAGATGTTGCCTTCTTAGTTGGCTCGTTGATGTCGGGGCGTTCCTCCTTCTATTGTTGAGGCCACTCGTGTCATAAGTTCGTCAAGTGTTGCCGCTGCCACAAGAGGTAGTGTTGCGCCCTGACGATGTCCTGGTGCAGCGCTGATGATCTTGACATGACCGGTGTTGTCTCTTATTCTGACATTGGGTGGACGAGTGGTCTTCTACTTGAGGGCACTTCCCGAAGTATTTGGAGTCGAAGGTTTGCTTGGGCTCTGGTCGTTTCTCCCTCGTACTTACTCTTCCATTTTGATCTTGGGCTATAGTTGTGCTTCCTTGCTTCCTCATTTGGTAGTCGAAGTGAAGGAGCTTCCTGATCTAAGCGCTAAATCCATAAAACATGACTTTAAACTCATGTTTCTCCACTATATCTGTGAGCATCCGAGATATACAATAGACATACACGCATTTATAGTGGGATTTTAATTCATCCACTTTTTCAAAACAACTACGAAGATCTACTTAAATGTTTATACTCCTTTAGGGTTTCCCCTCCTCCTATCGCATTTGATCCTTCGGTTTTGCAGCGTCTTCTTCATTCTGGTTGACTCCGGGATTCCTTGAGATGCTGCTACTATTGTTGAGCTTCATGTCTGATCCGAGCTCGTCACCCCAAGTTGCGAAGAGTGTTCGTCGATGTGATCCCTTGAAAAAGATGCTCCTCCTTAATGTGTATGTTCGTCGTGAGGAATGCGGTGACCGCTCAACGTCCCTACGTGCAGTGTGTCGTTGCAAGGTTGCCGATGTGCGGTGCCGTTGATCGCTTGAGTAGGATCACCTGGCTGTTACAGTCGGGCGTTCTTGAATGTCTTCGAAGCTCTGAGATCGTGGTCGGTAGGCAGGCAATGGCATTTCTCCGCAGGTTGAATTTCTGAGTGCGACTCCTGTTGCTTGGGCTTTGCTTCATTCCAAGGTGCTTCTCCTGTGCCTGGAAGTGTGGCCATCTCCATTGCACCTACCATAGCTCCTTCTAGTCGCCTTTGCGTGATTTTTACCTGCTGGCTAAGTCGTCTCCTCCGTCCCTTGGGTCCTATCCATTCGCGTCTCGCCCTCCTTGGCTGACGTAGTAAGGTCGTCCTTCTTTTGGTTTCTAGGTGTTTCTGGGTCCCGAATTCTTGTTCGAGCGGAATATTCTCCTCCTTGATCTTGCCCCTAATGCTGATATAGGCCTTCAAGTCGGAGATGTTCCTTCCCTGATATGCGTCTCCTCCCTCTCATGTTCTCTTACTTTTTGGAACCGATGAAAGTTCTCCTTCTGGTGCAAGGGAGCTGGAAGCTCGTCCTGGTCATCCTTAGGTGCGTTGTGGTTGCTTAGCTTGGTTGCTCCTTTTGTTGACGTAGCATGACATTCGCTTGAGCTGCTGGGCTGCAATGTCGTGGTTGTCTTCCCTCCGGTTTCTATACGCTCCTGTGTCGCCATGACTTCTCTCCTCGATGAAAGATTATGCCCTCTGACCTTAGCTCGTGATGCCAACGTGGCATCGATGTCTAACGTCTTCCTGCACCTGTATTTTGCTGCCTTGCGTTCTTCCATTTGAAACTCATGTACGTCGAGTTGGTGAAGGCGTCGAGATCCTCTTTCTGGTGTGAGCTCCTGGACGTGGTAGCTGGGAGGTTGACATCTAGAAAAATTCTTGATGCCGTTGGTTACCAATATTCTTCCCATTTGATGAAGATTGATGATAGGCCGGTGGTGTCCTGTTTTACTCGTTTGTCAGTTGAGGTGTTTGTCGTTGTGCTTCCCTCTCTTGATAGAGGTTATTGGATATATTATAAACCTTATGCATACTATGTTGCAGTATTATTCAGTGATTTCTCTTGCTGAAGGGGACTTTTGGGTACATAAGCAAAAGTCATGCACGGCATGGAGTGCATTATATGTAAAGACATGTCTTAGATTGTTTGGGCATTCAGTGCATTCCATGTAAAGACATGTCTTATATCACAGAGATGGCATGGCGTTGCTTGCAAGACTTGCTTGCTAGCCTATGACAAGTCTTCAAATGCAACAGTTGCTTGCTCCAAATAATCTGCAGATCTGCAAACAATTATCAGATTATTTGGAGACAAATCGGAAACAATAATTGCTTGCTCCAAGTCTTAATGCTCTTATACATCAAAAGTACCAAATGAAAATATAGTAAAATGGTCGTCCAAACGTGTTTTCTACATGCACCTTACAACAAAAATAGTTATAGTGTCAAAACAGAGGTGCGATACCTAAGCCAGAAATTTTAGTAGAAGACCCCACATTCCTTGAAAAGAATAGAACAAAGCCAATTGTTGTTTACAACTCTGTGAATCAAATTCCTGAAATTAGACAAACAAATTACTCGTTTTGTGTTAGCTCTATAAATTAAACCTCTAACAATGCAAAGCAACGGATTAGAAAGCACCAATATTAGAAAACCATAGACATAAATCGCCTGACTGGCGTCATCTACTTCAAAAGTGGTCCAAAGCTCAAAGTTAACACATCCGTCCATCTTCAGGTTTACTGGTTTAATCAGCAGGTAAACAATCCCAGACAAAACAATCTAACAAAATCGCAAACAGCTTAGCATCTAAAATGAAGCAATCCATAAGAACGACTATTCCATTTCTAAAATAATCATTCATTGCCAAGAAAATAAAAGGCAAACTGCGTTTATCCACCACGCAAAGCATAACCAAAGAACATGCTTGTTTTAATATACATAATTTAGTGCACAGATTTTTTAACAATACATCAAATATCTTTTATCCACAGCTTTATGTAGAATGACAAAATCAGAGATGCAAAGGGGCTAAGAACACCAAATAGCAAAGGGTAATTTTTTGTTAGTGGTACACAAAAAAGCATGTCGCGACATTGGTGCTGGCGTGGTGCTTTTTGCCCTTCATCGAATTTCTTCATGCCCGTCACCTATTTTTCAAGGCCCGTCACGGTTGCTGATCACCCGCCAATTTCCTTCCCATCATCCGGAACGGTTGATCAGCAGGCCATCTCAGCAATCCGGAATCCTCAAGCCATCTCATCAATCCATCTCATCGATCCCGAATTTGATGCTGGAGAATCATGGCTTCAATTTTGAGTCAGTTGAAAGATTGGCGGGCAATTGAGATAGAATGGCGGGCTTCCACAGTTTATACTGTTTCAGAATTGATGTGCTTTCTTTTACTGAATTTACCATGAATTGGGAGGAAAGATTTCTCCAATCGCCCGAAGCATAGTGTCACTTTTGATGCTAAAGATTTCATAAGCGATTATCCGGAATTTGGAACAACAATCGGAGGAAATTTTATGCTTATACTCCCTTTGGCGAGATAATTTTTTCCGGTCGGTTCAAAATTGCCCTGTTGTGGAGAATGCGAGATAATTTTTTTCTTCTATTTGGCGAAAAAAGCTGCGCAAATAGTGAGGGGAATTTATTTTCAGTTCTTATAATGGTAATATCTTGAATTCTTGATCAATTGCTTGCAAATTATGATAGCTAACAAGTTAACCTCATTTTTTTCAGGATGAAGGTGAGGCCAATAGTCAATTCGGACCAACAAACAATTGGAATCTTGTTTTTGGTGAAAGTCTTGGAAATTGTGAAGAGGATTTTCGATTGAACACTCGTCTCATGTTTGTGATGCTACCAGCGATGCGAGCCACCAAAGACATCCATTTTGAAACAAACGTGATGGTTTTGAAGCATTTTGTGATCTACCTACAAATTACGGTAAGTGCTTGGCGCTTTTAAATGTTAAACAGATCTTGAAATACTAGTTTGCTAATTGTTTTCAAGGTGGTGTTGAGGTCCAAAGATGAACATGGGTTTGAAGATCAGGAATCACTCTATAGAAAATTGCATGCAATGAAAAGGAGAGAACAAAGAGCAAAGAAAAGAGCAAGAGAAGCGGACTTCTGAGAAAGATGTCTCAAAGAAGTGGACTAAGCAAGAGAAGAAAACAACAAATTAAAAAAAAAAAAATAGCATTGTATAATAATAAGGTATGTGCAAATGCTTCACAACAAGACAGTGGAAGACATTCTTGAAGGTCTTTGCTAAAAAGGCGCGAGAATACTGTGTATTGAAATTGAAAGAAGTGAAAACAATGTCAACAATAGTGGAAAATTTGAGAAAATCTTTGGCTCAACATAAGTATGATAGGAAAACTGATGTGGTCAGAGCTCGAACCTCAAAGAATGGTTTATGATGTTGCCTCGAGAGAAAACCAAGCTGTAGAAGGCTATCGAATGTTTGAATTTGAGCGTAAAAATATACAACAAAGAAGATTACATAGAAGAGCAGCAGCAGAAATTGGTGAAGGTCCCTGGTCAATGTTTAAGAGACAAACCAGATGTGACAAACTCACTAATCAACAGCAAAAGCTTGTGGTTGAGTTCTGGACCAATAATTCAAGAGTGTCTCCATGCAAGAAGCATGTGATTAAAATTAGGATTGCCAAAGGCAATAAAATATTGCATCCTCTACATTTTTTGGAAGAGACTGAGGTTGGTTTATCTAATTTCCCTTTCTTTTCTTTTTTTTTTTAAATTTACCATGCCTACAATGCTTATGGTTTTAATGCAGGTTTCATTTTATGAAAGATTTCGAAGAGAGTTTCCAAAATTCGAGGTGTCTTTCTCAGCTTTTCATGCACTGAAACCTAGCTTTGTAAGGAAAGTAAAGGACAGGGAGACATGCTGCTGTGTATATCACATGAGGTTGGATTATGTTAGACAAGCAATTAACAAAATGAGGTTGGACACAAAGATTCATGGAAGTGAATGTAATTGTACATGTGTTGTTTGTGGTCCTGGCCTTAAATGTGAAGCCAACTTGAAGACATACAAGTCATCAAGTGACATGTGGAGGTCATTGGTTTGTGTCAAAGATATAGCAGATGAGTGGTATCAACATAATTGCATGCTATTGAAATGCAATTCTTGTGGTCCTTC
Source organism: Isoetes taiwanensis (assembly GCA_021234155.1). NCBI lineage: Eukaryota > Viridiplantae > Streptophyta > Lycopodiopsida > Isoetales > Isoetaceae > Isoetes > Isoetes taiwanensis. The sequence continues at coordinate 4,617,287 of JAJEKV010000003.1, read as the reverse complement.
CAAATTGCCTATGTGTCCAAAGGAGTTGAATAGAGGTGCTGGTCCTGGGGCTTACCTCCTTAACTTCGTTTGCCATGGCCTTACAAACAAAGTAATTTAAGAAATCGGGTGTACTGAGAAGATGAAATAGCGCTTGCCGGAAGAGGAACAGAGATATCAGTTTTTTCAGCAATACACCAAAAGGGGTCGAATTTGAGATCAAACGGCTCGTCTACTTAATGAATTCTCGGATTGTGGGATGAATTATATGCTGACGGCAGGATCATACTCATTTCTTTGATAATTGGCATGATGGGATCTGTACGGCCTTTTCGCGCCCAGCACTTCATTACCTGTCATCCCGACTTCATAGCCCATCATGAACCCTTCAACTTGCACGGCACCCTTCATTTCTTTTCGCCCGCGACGTAAAAAAAAGCGCTAAAAAAAGGTGCTGGAGACGTGCTAAAATTTCGTTTTTTTGTATACCACTAATATAAACATACCCCAAAATACAAACGACAACGAACTTACAAAAAGAGAAGGTTCCTAAAGGGCAAGAACCCGATTTGCTGCCCTGGAAAAGCCGATTTTACTCCTCTGATAAGCCCATTTTGCCCCCTATCGAAATGCACAAGGTAAACAGACAGCTCAGAGCCAGAAATCAAGTCATTAATTGTTACAGACGCTTTCCATGTCTGTTAGAAAAAAGACACACAAAAAGTGAATCGATTGTGCATAAAATGGAGCCCAAATCCAACACAAATATCCTGGATTTTGTACAAGCAAAGGAACCTTCTGGAAAACCAGTTAGAAACCGTCTGGAAAACCAGAAAATCCTGTGAAAGACACAAAGAAAAGGAAGGAGGAGTTTCGTTCTACCTGTTAGGACTCCCAAGGCAATTGCTCAAGCATGACCATGATAGCTAAATCAGCTCTTCATCCATTCATCTGCCTAGTCGTGGATGAAATCCTTCGCCAAAAATGACACCTCCAGCATAAATGAGATCAAATCATGAAGTGCCTCACCTCCAGTAGAACGATTCTAAAGCAACCCTTGGAAGCCAAGAACGACCTGTTCCTCTTGTTTATCTGCATTAAGAAACAAACCAACAAATATTAGGCATCTTCATGAGTGATAGAGCATTCAATTTAAAACTAAACTTTACAAAAAGCGCATGTTGATGCTCTTCGCCAAAGAGGCAAAAAAAAAGTCAGCTATTTTTGCGTTTTAAACATAAAAAAACATATCTTTTTTTTCGTGCATATGAGATCAAATAACGATAAGATCGTACCCTCTTCCTAGATGTTGTTGCTGCAAAGATGCCACCAAGGAGTACGAAATCCACCAGGATATGAGCAGAAATATGTGCACAAAATGGTAGAAGAAAGAAGAGGAAAGAATGATCGTTGAAAAAAACACATGTTGCCACTTAAACCTGCTGTTTAAGACTCTATACCCAACCGGCATGCAAGTGAGATCCACCGCCCCTCGGGCGTTTCAAAAAATACTATGATCATAACGCAAGAGGGAAGGGGAAAGATAGCCGGAAAAAGAAGTTTGGCCGGAAGAAGCAGCCCGGGCTTATGATGCCGCTGCTACAAGATTTAACAGGAAGTACCTCTGTCGGAGTAAAAAGAGCTCGGATTCTGGATTCTTCTTCCTTCTTATTCAATCTTTCTTCCTCTTCTTCTCTGTGGCATACTGTAAGAATGATGCAGCTGCAAAAAAAATTCGAAAATGGTGAATCCAAAGCTTCTGGTTTCTGCCAAGGGACTCCATCAGGAGGTGTTCTTAGAAGCTGCCAGTTATCCGGTTGGAATATCGGTTGAACCAGAACGCACCTGACCGCCAGTTTACTGGTGATAATGAGTTTTTAGCAGTCACCAGCATATTTTGAGGATATTCCAGCATATACCCAAGATATGCCATAAACCCCACACAAACGAGGGTTTGCCCCTCTAGGGGCAACCCAAAAATAACCACATTATGAAACGGTAACTGCCACACTATGAAGCTGTACTCTCGCATCAATGCAATTTCAAACTTTTCTAGGATCTATATAACCTGCCAAAAATCTGGATGTTTATCAGGATTAGTTGACCAACAATGCTCCACACAAAAAAAAAAATGTTTTAAAATCTAGAGTGGAATGCTCTTTCTTGATTGTTCATCATAGTTGGTATGGTGAATTAACTTTAGCATTACATATTAATTACATTGATATAGAATTGAAGAATCAACACATATTCTTTTCTGCTATTGACAGCTAGGTAAGCAACATTCTACTCAAAAGGCAGAAGTTGTATGAATGAACAGCTTTTACATGGCTAGAGTTTCTGACTGGAAGCTACTAAGTTGCACTGACTGGGCTAGGTGCAAAATTCATGCTTACAAAAACCTTCACGTCATATCTGAATTAAGCAGGGAGACAGGCAATGCGATACACAAGCACATCTCATCCTTTCTATATAAAGCAGTATCCAATTTCTATTCGCACCTAATTTCTTTCTTCAAAATTACCATCGCACGACACGTTGCATCCATTGCATTTATGGCAGACACATGCATTTATTGTGGCCATTAATACACTTTGCATTTATTGCGGCCATTATTCCGACGTCCGCCATAGCCAGACCTGGGCTGCTCCAAACAGAGAGGAACAAGTGAGGAAATCGCGAAAAAACTGAAACATAATCTGAAAAATATTTGAAGGCCCTTTGGCGCATTCTAAATCTTGACCCCTTGCAAATCAGAATCAAGAGACTTGATGGTAACCTGCAAAAGGAAAAAATGAATGTTGAATAGCCATTGCAGGCAGAGCCACCATACTCGAACCAAAAAAGGGCCCTAAGAGTTGCTTCATACCATCTTAAATTTCTGCTTCTAGTGCACCTTGAGGTGTGTTTCATAGCGACAACACAGAAGAAAAGAAGCCACTGCTAAGCTCAAATCAATGATTTTATTAAGCTACCTATGGCAGAGCGCCTCTGTGGTCGTATTTCGCATAGCTACAGTGGCTCCAAGCATTCAACATTCGGTCATTCCCCTCTTCTTTCCTCACCTGGGCAACTCCTGAAAGCTCAATCCAGAGCTCCAGAGGTGTAAATAGAGCAGAATGCACATAATAAAAGAGCCGATTATGTGCCCGCCTTTGTGCTCCCAGGCATTTTCTCAAGATTGCATCCACAACTGGCGTGATCCAAACCGACTAGAGTGCCATCCATTTTTTCTTTTTTTGAAACATCCAAGATTTGGCCAAAACAAAGCAGCCCCTACTTAAGAAGATGAAAAGGCTGAACGAACCACTTAAATATTCAAAGGGATGCACATCAGCCTCATTCCAGAGCAGAGTAGAAAAAGATGTGGAACATTTAAGATTTAGACTTGTCGTCTGCCTATTCAGCTCAGAAATCTAAACCTGGCCCTTTAGAATCCGCATTTGGAGCTGGCCCCTTGTTAGCAAAATGGGTTATGGCAGGCAAAAGATCGCATGAAGAAACCAAGCAGAAAGCTAAGAAATGCGGGAAAAAAATGAGGCAAATTTGAGAAGCTTAGAAGCAGATATAGATCCGGTCGAACCAAGCAGTCGCTCCATTCTCTGCTTCGAAACAATAAAAGGGGCTTTTGTTGTAGACCGTCGGTGGGTCACGCACCAACAACCACGATTAAAACCTGCATCCAATAGGTAGGTGACATTAAAATTTGTGCTACGAATGTCCATGCCACACCACGTTACAGAAAGCTATTAATGTTGGTCCATCTCTAGCCATTTATCGATGGCTCAGATGAAGCTCCGAGATCTAAAAATCCAATGGTTTTTAAAAAAAAACAAAGGAATCTAATCATTATTGCAACCTTATGTCAAAAAATAAAATCTGAACCATTCACATTAAAACCTTCGAGCATTTATAGCAGACACGTGCATTTATTGCGGCCATTAATACACTTTGCATTTATTGCGGTCATTATTCTGACACTGTGCTTGCCCCTGCATATAAAACTCCGGCACATACAAAACCCCTGCATACAAAACGATCTGTTGCATCCATTCTTGACGCCTGGCAGGGGCCTCGTCCTGACAAGAAGTGAAATGCAAGAAGAATGAACTTTGCGGGGCAAACTAGACCCAGAACTTGATCTGGAGCTTCTTTCATGATCAAAGGACATACTCTGTAACAATTGGGTTTTTTTGGAAGCTGCATCCGGCTCATTTCTTCTGAAAAATCTTAACGGAGATAATGAAGCGCTGCGATGCCTGTGGTAACCAATGCTATTGCCATTTTTTGCTTTTCTAATCTTAGCTAAAGGACCCAGAGATGCATTTGGGCCTGTTATCTACATTCTGGTCTTCTGCATATGCCAATAGAAACCTCTACCACCATCAATAGAACCAGAGGAGGTAAATAGAAACCTCTGCGCTTGCATGCCGCATCAAAGATGTCTTGAAACGATACCTGATACCTGGAAGAGGGCCTGGATTAAACGACATAGAAGAATCGAATAATTCCTCAGACACTTACCTTTTGCCGAATCTAATATAAACTGACTGTATTATCTTCTGTGGAATCATATGGCTTCGAATCTACAACTGAGTTAGAGAGCCAACGAACCCATAGCCAGGAAAAAACTACTTCCATAGCGCACGGGCTGAAGCTTGGCATTTTTCTGTGCAAAAAAAGACAGACATAAGATGTCTGAGTGTAGGTTTGGTGGCAGTGCGCTGCTGGAACTGGCTGGAGCAAAATACCGCTGGCCACGACATCGGTAGTTCTGGCGCTTCTACTGTGCTTTAAAAGTCATTAAATTTTTACCTGAGGATAAATGATGCCCACCTTCAACTAAATTTCCCTTCGTTAAATTTTTTTTTTCTTAAGTATCATAATCATTAATCACTTAGCAAAGTGGAATCCTGCATTAGAAATTGCCTTCTCAAATTAGTGGCATGCATCCAACCATGTTGGTCTAGATTCTTCACGATTCTTAGTTTTAGCTATTTCTGTTGTCTTTCTGTTGTTTTTGTCCTGCCACAGTCCCTCTGCTTTCATGTCCCTCCCCTTTTACACCTGTTGTTCTATTAAAAACCACTTTTACGATAAAGTGGTATGGTTTGTATGGCATTAACATTAATTCCCAATACCAATGCAAGGCTATAATCTTAGAAAACAAATTCCATGACATTGTGCCATGCAAAACAACAGTCACCAGGCATAGCTCTATGATTGGGGCCATCAGTCACATCTGTTTCGGGCGCTGGTCGAGCCTGTCCTTCTGTACGGGGTCGGGCTTTGGGGCCCGGTCGTCTCCTTGGCGATCTGGAATGACTTGGAGCAGGTGCAGAAGGCATTTTTGGCACGGGCACTTGGGGTGAAACCTTCAGTCCCCTATCAGATTCTGCTGCAGAAAACTGGATTCTTGCCGCTTCAGCGGGCAGCCCTTGATAGACACATCGTCTATTTTCAGAAAGTGGTTAATATGGGTGATGCTCGGCTCCCGCACCTGGCTTACGCTGTGGCAATGGGCCCGCAGCGGCTCAGGGCCTGTTGGAGGGGTAAGAGAGATTAGTGGTTTGCCAGATGGAACGTGCAGGAGCACAGATGCGTGCAGGTGGACACAGAGGCCGATCGTGACAGCCTGCGGGAGTACCTGAACGCTTACTTCCTTGGCAAGCTCTGGGATCCGGCGCTCTAGAGCAGGTCAAGATGGCCCATTACAAGGAGCACATCAACCCCGCGTTGGCCCGGGGCCCACAGCTCTACCTGCATTCCCAGCTGCCCCTGAAAAAGCGCAGACTCATTGCCTCCATTCGCACAGGTGCCCACCATCTTCGCATCGAGACGGGCAGGTGGATTGGGGAGCCCCACCAGGACAGGCTCTGTCAGTGCTGTCAGACGGGTGCCATTGAGGATGAGTCTCACACTTTCCAGAGTTGCCCAGCATTCAGTCAGATCCGGACCAGATACGGTCCCTTAGTACGGCCGGATTTGCCCCTACATTTGCTGATGAACACACCGTCAGTACGTGCTCTAGGGTCATACATTCAGGAGGTACTGGATCTGCGAGCCCACCTTTGCCCCCGCCTGGCTGCCCGCTGATAAGGCACTACGGGTACGGTACATGACTGTATATATTTGTGTGTTTTTGCATTTCGTATATTGGAACAGTTTGTCAGCAGGCTGATTGCTGTCACGGTTTTTCCCTCGAAAACCCTTCGGGGAAGGCGTTTTTTAATCCGGGTAGCAATCCGCTTGCTGCGCTTTTGTATTGGGTCCCATAGACCGATTGGTCTCCGTGGACGATAAAAATACCTTTCTTCCTTCCTTCCTTCCTTAATCTCGCGATCAGGGTAGATCAACAATTTGATGCAAGAAACCATTTTGGAAACTGAGAAAGAGAATGCATCACTAATAGCAAGAGTAATGGAAAATCCAAAGCCGAGAAAATCCGAGACCGAGAAGACGGAATGCAAAATGAAGCGTTGGTATAAAAGGATGCCGCATGGCAAGAACTCCCAAATCATAGAACAACTTAATTATGGAACCGAAGGAAGAAGCGAGGTCTTTCGTGCTATATAACAAATGGTTGCGGCGGCCAAAAGCGTGGCTTTTAAGTTTTTTGGGAAATAATTTGGAGATTACAGTTGTCCAAGTTAGACACATTTAGTTCAATTTCGCAAGCCCATAACTGAGATCCTTTTTTACTTGATACAAAAATCTACTTTGCCGCGAGTTGGGCAAGATCTTGTATGATAAATCTATTTCCCCTTTGCACGATCAAGAAACTGCATATCAAGAACATAGGATTCATTTAAGCATATCACATATAATAATATGATTGGCCACAACTTAAGATCTAAATATGTAGCACAATAACCAAAGGGGTTTCAGGGGGATTTTAATTTAAATGCATTGGATACAATGGTTTGTGCTAATTAATATTAATAGTAGTTATAGTTAATGTTAAAAGTAGTTATGTGCTGGTTGTTATATGGGGCAGAGTTTTGAAGTATAAACTTGAAATATATTAATCTTTGTTATAAAAAATTTATGAGATTGGGGAATTGTAGATAATATAACCTTGAAGTATGTTGGTAACGGAGCTCACATACCACGTCACATCACGTAAAATAGTCCGGGATCTATGTTACTTATTATTTATTTGCGTACTTAGTTAACACCATATAATATATTCTACTACCTACACCATTATATAAGTATTGGAATAGAAGCAAGTCAGTGCATTTGTCAGGTTTGACAATATCCTTCATCAATGTCAAGTTTGCAAGATAAAATTAAGTTCACTTGAAGATGAAAAGGTATTTGGATAGTTGGAGTTGGACCTATGGTAATACTTATAACCTATGCTTTATTTAGGGACTTTGCCAAATGCTTGACTTGATTTGTACCTACATTCCCAAATCCAACTTGCTTTCATCCTCCTCTTCGTCTACCATTTTCCCATTTGCTAAGTATTTCTACAACCATCAAAAACTTGAAGGGATATCACGAATGAGCTCTCTATTCTATTCTAAGATGTTTTATTTAATCTCATTTAACTGTAAAAAGTTCCCATTTTTTCCTCTCTATGCCCCTGTATTTAACACACAATGGTATATTCCCAATGAAATCCCAGTAACGCTAGGCAATTTTTTCTAGTAGTGGTAATAATAAAAAAATAGAAAACCAGGGTATTTTAACCATGTGCCATGGCCGGGGTTTTGAGGGTCGAATCCCACCCAATTTCGAACCCCTGCCACGCCATTAGCTTAGAGGAAGAAAATGATGCGAGTGGCCTATAGATTAGAATCAGTGGTATCATAAACTGATGGAAATAGAATACAAATATTAAGATTGCAGTACCTCAATGAGTCGGCTGCAGTAACCCAACCCCGACAGCCCAAGCTTATCCAGGTAAAAACCGCCAGCCAAATCTTCTTCCAGGAACCACGATCTCCTCGCTCTCTCCTGCCGGACCAGCGATGCACCTTCGGATCCAATCCGTACGCTACCGTCACGCTTCTTCCCCGTTTGTTTCTCCCCGCACCCCTTAAAACCTTTTTCGACCTTTCCTTTTTCTCGCAATTAGCCCATCTCGATCGCACATCCCGGACCTTCACTTGTCATTGCCCTTCACCGCCACGTGTGTACAGGTGAACATTTTATTTTGTGCCAAGTGTATTCAACATCTCCCCCTCGGCTGTACATTCCGAATGCCAACTTGCTCCTTTGCTAATTTCAACTTTGTCTCCGTCAATGCCTTTGTGAGCATGTCTGCCTGCTGCTCATGTGTCGAGATATGCCTTACTTCTATTTCCCCTTTTTCTACTTCATCCCTTATGAAATGATGATGTATCTGAATATGTTTGGTTCTAGAATGGCATGTGGGATTCTTGCACATCGCCACTCCACTTTTATTGTCACAGTAAAGCACAGTTGGCTCCTTTTCTGTATGACCTATTTCGCTGAGCATTCTTCTTAGCCATACAATTTTCGGAAGTCGCTAAGGAGATCGCCACATATTCTCGCTTCAAAGACTTGATTTGGCCACGCATTTACGCTTTTTACATGCCCATGATATTCTTTGTGTTTCGATTTTGCACACGCATTCTCGATGTGGATTTTTACGTCGTCTATGTCTCCTCCCCAATCAGCATCTGCATAACCTGTTAGTTCATGTCCATCACTTTGTGTAAAATGGATGCCATGACTGATCGTCCCCTTCAAATACCTCAAAACTCGTTTGGCAGCTATCCAATGTTGTATACCTGGATTATTATTATATCTGCTCAGCAAGTTGACTGCATATGCAATATCCGGCCTAGTGCAATTTGCAGCATAAAGCAGGCTTCCGACTAGCTCGCGATAAGGCCTTTTCTTCATTTCTTTCATCTCTAATGCAGTCTTGGGGCTCATCTCACTACTGATCCTTGTACCTGGCGCAATGGGGGTTTTAGCAGGATTGCAATCTTGCATCCTAAATTTATTTAACATCTTTCTGATATACTGCTCCTGTGTCAGGTACAGCTCCCCCTTAAGCCGACTCCTTCGGACTTCCATCCCTAGCAGCTTTTTTAGTTCTCCGACATCTGTCATTTGGAAGCGTTTCTTTAATAGCATTTTGCATCTGGCCATCCACTCTCTGTCATTGCTTGCAATGACGCAGTCATCTACATACAATGCCATAATCAGGCATTTGTCTCCTTCTTTCCACATGTATAGATTGCCTTCAGTCTTCAGCTTTATAAAGCCAACTGATATCAAGAACTTGTTCATACACAAGTACCACCGCCTTCTTTCGCGCCTTTAATCCATAAATGGCCTTTTTTAGCCTGCAAACCATATTAGTGCCTTTTTCATACCCTTCTGGCTGCTCCATGTATATTTCCTCTTCCAAGTCGCCATTTAGGAATGCAGTCTTGACGTCCATGTGTTCTATGTCCATGTTTCTCTGAACTGCAAGTGCCAGCAGCATCCTTACACTTGTGAGCTTCACAATAGGTGAAAAGGTGTCTTTGTAATCGATACCAGCTTCCTGTGTGTAACCCTTTGCAACTAGCCGAGCCTTGTACCTTTCCACCGACCCATCAGCATTTCTTTTGATCTTAAACAACCATTTGCTTCCTACTACATTCTTGTCTTTTGGTCTAGTCACCAATTCATATGTTCCTGTTTGCTTAAAAGAGTCCAATTCACCTTCCATTGCTTCCTTCCATCTTGCTGCGTCAGACCCTGTTTGCTCAACTGTTTTTGGCTCTACAACACACGACATCAGCTTTGGCTTTGGCTCTCTCTTTGTTCTGCCATATAGTTCTGTATCAAAGGGGAGTTCTGCTCTGAGGCGCTCGACCTCTTTACGACGTGTGTACCTCCCCCTTACTCCTCTTCCTTCCTCTTCCTGCGTCTCCTGACGCACCTCACCTTGCACGCTCCTCGGTGCACTATCGGCCTCAAAGGCCTCATGCACCTCCTCGTGCTCCATCTCCGGTGTATGCGGTGCACTATCGACCTCTACGATCTCATGCACCTCATCCGGTTCAACATCTGAGTCATCCAGCGCCAGATTTGGCTGCTCCGCTGCTTCCTCCTTTTCCTTTTCCTTTTCTGTATCCTCTTCAAAGAATTCTATTGGCACCCATTCTGCTGCTTCTTGCTTCGTTAGGCACTTCCTATCCTTATACAATATTGTTTCATCAAATACAACGTCTCTGCTAACGTGTATTTTGTGTGTTACTGGGTCATAAAGCCTATAGCCATTAGTTTCCTCATCATACCCTACTAAGAAGGTCGGAATACTTCTGTCATCCAGCTTCCTCACGCAGCTCTTAGGAACTAACATATAGGCGGACACCCATACATCTTCAATCGTTCAACGATTGTCTTTTCCGGACCATATTTCCTCGGGAACACCTCCCTTCAAAGCGGTTGTTGGCAACCTCGTTTCAGTATATAGCGGGCCAAGCATCGCTTCTCCCCTACGTAATTGGGTAATCCAAAGATGCTTCAACATACATCCTGGGCCGCATCCATAATGGTGCGATTTTTACGCTCTGAAACACCATTCTGGCGAGGGTGTATAGCGACATGTATGTATGCCTCTTAATTCCACGATCCGACAAAATCTTATAAATTCACTTGACCTGTATTCACCACCAAGATCCGACCTCAATGATTTTACACGTGAAGATGTCTCACGTTCCACCTCTGCGACATAAAGCTGGAAAGCATTGAATACTTGATCTTTCGAACGCAGATAATAACACTTTGTGCGTCTACTGAAGTCATCTATAAATGTAGCAAAATAAACCTTGCCTCCAAGACTCTGTACTTGCATAGGTCCACATACATCAGAATGCACCAACTCAAGCAAAATTTTTAGATGCTCGCCGTCCTTTATTTTTGAAGGGAAGTCTAGCCTGCTTGCCTAGCATGCAAGATTCACATATTCCATGCTCTTCTTTACCAAATGTCAATCCATCTAACAAATTATGCTTTCTTGCAATTTTAATACTGTTATAATTTACATGCGCCATTCTCAAATGCCAAGTATGTATATCGTCTACTACTGAAACTTTGTTAATAGCATTTACGTTCAACTCAAATAAATTTCCGTTTCTTTGAGCCTCAAATGTTTTCACACCCTCTTTTATAAATTTGCAACCAGTCTTGTGAAATCTCAACTCAAAACCATCGTCTACTAGATTTGCTACTGATAATAAATTAAAGAACATACCTGGTACATACAATGCATTTGGCACATTGACAACAGGTTTACCTTCCCTTAATAATTCAAGATTTCCTCGTCCAGAGACTTCCTCAAGTATTCCATTCCCCATTTGAACTACTCCAGGCCTCTCACCTTTCTGAAAACCCCGTAACATCTCGCATGAATTCACAACAGTAACCTCGGCTCCACAATCTAGGGTCAATACATTCTTACTCCTTTGTGTAAGACCAACTGCTCCAACAGTTGTTAATTTCTCGCTTTCAAGTGCTATCTCCCTTTTCTTGTATTTAAACATCTGACCTTCACAGTCACGTCTCCACCTATTTTCCCTCCGGCACTGCAACAATATACCTTGTCTGCTTGCCATGATGAAAAGCTGCTTGTGCACTGTGTCTATAAGCCACCTCCTAGAATGCACACAACAAACTCCCAGCTCTGCCGGTTCACAGCAGATATTCTTCCCCTGTGCAAAACTCCGGCAAATCTTCTGTGCCGAATCATGCAGCAGATGCTAGATGATAAATCCTCCCTGCACAGACGCAGACTTAGGCAAATCTTACTGTGTCAAAACTCACAGCAGATCCTCTATGCTCCCTTGCTCACTCCGAATCAAGACACCAGAGACGCTTCCCAATGACTGGAGCAGCGTGTGCGAATCACCAGTAAATCTTTCCAATGGCCAAAGAAAGACGCCTCCAATTTATTCTCCAGGCCTGACGGCTGTTTATCTGTGATTTCTCCCTTTTGACAACCCAAAACAAGTCGGTCTATATATAGCTACCTCCTGATTAACTCATCGAGCAATTCCGACCTCGGCCAATTCGCATCAGACAGTTCTTTCCCTTGCATAAGTGCTTTCAAAACTTCGACTTACAGAGGCCCAGGGATCGATTGCGCGCTCTGATACCACTGATGGAAATAGAATACAAATATTAAGATTGCAGTACCTCAATGAGTCGGCTGCAGTAACCCAACCCCGACAGCCCAAGCTTATCCAGGTAAAAACCGCCAGCCAAATCTTCTTCCAGGAACCACGATCTCCTGCTCTCCTGCAGACCAGCGATGCACCTTCAGATCCAATCCGTCTGCTACCGTCACGCTTCTTCCCCCGTTTGTTTCTCCTGCACCCCTTAAAACCTTTTCGACCTTTCCTTTTTCTGCAATTAGCCCATCTCGATCTGCACATCCAGACCTTCACTTGTCATTGCCCTTCACTGCCACGTGTGTACAGGCTGAACATTTTATTTTGTGCCAAGTGTATTCAACATAAACCTGTATGATGTGGTTCTGTGGGCATGTAAAATTGGGATTGGGGAGCTGCGGAGTAAAATTTTCTGCGTTTCCTGAAATGGCGAGGTCACTGGATTGGGTAGCTCCTGAATTGGAGTTCTGATTTGCTTCTGGATATTGTACATTTGTTGAAACGGCGAGCTGCTGACTGCTGAACTGAGAATTGGAGTCGTTATTTGCTCCTAGATTTTCTGAGAAAGCCAGAGTGATCATCAATTTCTAAAGAAGTACATTGAAGAAAGAAAAGTAAAACCTGTTAAGCGCTGTAACGCAACCATAATTGCAACGAGGAACGCCACAGGAAAAATGAATAAGATCGGAAGATTAATAGTGATATTTGCACAGGGGATATCGAGCTTAATACTCGTCTTGATGCAGGGAATGATGAAGAGCACCAACAGTAGCAGAATATATGGGTGGCTTGTGCCGAACTCACTGGCATCTGCATCAATGGAATCGAACTCTGAGCAACAAAGAGAGAATTTGACTAGCAAATTGGGACATTAGTACTTTGTTGGCAACGTCGTAACCAAGCTCCCATTGATTACGCTTAGAATTTTAAGTCACCTTTTATCAGTGCAAAACAGAATGGCAACTCAAGCTCCCATTGATTACGCTTACCTGCTAAATCATTAATGCAGTTTGTAAATGGGAATAGGCACTGAAACTAAAAGAGAAAAGGAAAAACGAATAATGAGCTAATGTAGTGAGGGCGGCCAAAAATCTTTCTACCTTGGGAGAATTAGCTCCAGTAATTTCTATGTATTTGCTGGTTGTAGAAGATAGCCTTTGACATATGCCAAATAGGATCCCGGAGCCTGCCAGATATGCAACTAATAAGATTCAATAGCTCAAGAATTTTCCGTACTGTTCACACTGGAAAATCGTGTTGAAGGAGGCTTAACTAGAGCCATCAAAGTGAGGAAACATCCAGAGGGATATCTTCGTCTTCTAAAGCAAAATCATCAATGTTCGTGCAATGATTCAGATGCATTACAAGCCCAGTTTGGGCCAAAATAAAGTGCCTAATCTCTGATGGTGTTGCAGTCTTTCAAACACAAACGTGGCTAGGAAACACAAATTCAAGGGTTGAGCTTTACCCTGAGCGTTTATATGGAGAATATGATCAATTTGAGATGGAAAAAGAACTGCCGAAAGAACTACAGAAAAGCAAAACACATATACAGTTGCTACAGAGAAAAAAAATGGCAGCCTTTCTGGATCTGCAATGAGGCTTACGAAGGGCATTCTTGCAGGCTTCAAGTCTGACAGCCATATCACTACCCTTGCAGGTCCCATGCCCATCGAGAGTTATGCTCAATACTGCAAGTCATGTTCCTGTATTACTGGAGATAAACCCCGGGGGGTGCACACAGAAAAAACCGTACAAAACATGTGCGTGTACGGTAGGGGGTTTTTTTTGGCCAAAACCGTACCGTACCGTACCGTATAAGTATGGGAGGGGATTTTTTTGGATTTAATTCCGTATATATTTGTAAGAAAATATGGTAGGGGTATATGAAATATAAGGGATATTTTTGTAGGAAAATCCCGTATAAGGGATAATTTCTCTTGACCCTATGCACGCACATGCCATATAGACTTCACATTGTGTGCACCCCCCGGGAGATAAACAAGGCACAAAACTTCTAATCCTATTAGTATACTGACCTGGTTCAGGGAACTCCAGATGTGGTTAACGTGGCCAAAAAAATCAGGCTTCAATCAGGCTTCAAACTGCGTGGCGGGGGCAAAAAATTTCAATCGGCTGGCAAAAATTTCTTTCTGCTCAGTTTGATTCGATCTAAAAACCATGCCAATCGCTTTGTCTGCTCCTTTTATGCTAGATTGGTGAAGAGAGGAAGAGAATTGAGGAAAAATGGAGCCGGATCGACCAAAAAACTCCAAAAATAGTTGGTTCTTGGGCTTCAAACCGCGTTGTTCTTCATGGATGATACAGGTGGCCACATTAACCACATCTCGCTTGAGATATACGGCATTCCCCTGGTTCAGAGTGAAAAAGGGGTGGAAAATAATGGTGCAAAAGAATATCTAGAGTCCCAAAGCACCATACTCCTCAGAATTACCACAGTCTTCCTGCTCCAACATTGCAAGGGCCTCTGCTTCTTTGGTGAAGTCCTGGCCTTACCAAGATGAATGCAAGTGATATGGCAAGACAAGACTAGTACTAGAGCTCAACTAGCATGTGCCCTCTCCTTCAATGAGCATTGCTCTCCTTTGCCGCATGTAAATATCCATTCTTCTTACAGCCACAATACTCATCGCATGGAATTTCTACTCGAGTATAACTTCATGACTTCATGTAGTAACCATGTCATACAATCATTGGCTGCCTTTCACTCTGTTTGCTTAATAAGATTTTGAAGCTATTATAATATAGCTTGTCAACTTCATCTACATTACCATATGTTAGGCTTTGAGCAGAAGAGTAGAATTAGTTTGTAAGGAAAGTCTTTGAATTTGAAAAACCTAACCCGCCAACCATGTCATTACCTGGACGACTTGAAAATGCTTTATAAACTGAGTATATGTGCTTGAACACCAAATGGATAACTATGTACACTCAGAACCAAGAGAACAGGTCCTCTTATAGCATATTCTCTCTTGCCTTAACATGTTTGAACGTGCAGGTATAGGTCCAGTTGTAGCCGGACGTCTTGGAGGCAATTTGTGTTGTAAGCAAATCCAAGATTTGGTAATTGACAGCTGAAATTATTGCACGAAATACATTGTTATGGAAAGTTGGAGGAAGCTCACAAAGTCTGTTATCAGATAGAGATGCAGCTTCATAGAACGAGCATGATTACATGCTATGCCCAGCATAGGGAAGTTGATTTAGCTTGCGGTATTTTATCTTTCTCAAGGCACTAGCTAGATGACGTAACATTTATCAGCATAATTGTTGCATAGTTAAAAGCATATTTGGGTCAAAGCATGGAGCTGGGGGGCATTTTTGCGCCAGCCAAGCACCCCCTAAGCACCTAATGCGGGAAATTTTACTTATTTTTATCTTTTTTTCTACAACTCCGATAAAGCTGAAATCTTGTATTCCAAGGCGTAATAAGAATGCGTTTCAGGAAAAAATATCAAAAAAATAAAAGGAAAATATTTTTTAAAAATACAAAGAAAAAAGCTCCGGAAAGCACCCCCTAAGCACCATGTGTCGCTGACACAAAAAGTGTCCCCCACCTCCATGCTTTGACCCATTTGCTGCATATGGCCGTGTCGATCTCGTAGATGAAAGCTGGCATTGTTTCACAATCTTGAAAAATTATTATGGCATAGAACCAAATACTAGACAAAAAAAATTGGACCGAGAATATAAGGTGCAAATGATTTGTTTGCTTATCTTAAGAAGCAAATGATTTGTTTGCTTACTTTTCCAAACTAACACTCATAGAATTCCTATAGAGCCTGCAAGAACATTGGTGTAAAAGCACTGACTTATTTTGAACATTTGGATTAGTTTTGATAGAGAACAAGAAAACGGTACGCATTTCTGAAATACCTAGTGTAGGTACTTTGGCAGGTTCCAAAAGTGGACACCTGTAGCATGCATATGCCCTATAAACATCATATACATTCTCTCTAAATAACAAATTATGTTTTTTTGTGCCGTAAGAGAGAAGAGCCGAAGGCATTTTTTGCTTCTAGCTTCTTAGAAACAATAGATGAGAACTATGCGTTAACAGATAGAGGTTCCGTGTCTAAAGAGCTTGAACCTAATAAAACAACCCACACATAACTACTTTATTAAAGAAACCCTAGGCGCCATGTAGTGCAGCTTTTCGCCGACAACACAGTTTATAGCATAACGTTTGATCCAGGACTCCGTTTCAGGTGAGGCTTATTGCGTTGGAAAGCTCTTTCCAGGATCTTTCCGATGGTGTATGGTATGCCCATCTTTGGTTACGTTTTCTGTGTCAGAACAGTCCTGTTCCGGCCGGCTTTGATAGGGTTTGCAGTATTGGATACTGTGTTCCAGATCTTTTAGATTCAGGCTTCTGCTTTGATTTAAATTTTGTATATAGCCGCTTTGATTTCATTTAGAGAGCTTCATCATGACAGAAAGGGCCAGTAATAAGGAGAGATTTGGTGTAAGGATGGCCAGGGAAAAGAAAAAGCCTCCTACTCAGGAATCATTGTTTGCACAGGAGGTCCCTCGTCCCACAAGTGCTCGGTCTAGCATATAGCTCCATGGTCAGGGGCAAGCTAATTCCAGTGTAATAATGGATTTGCCATCTTCTCTTTTTGGTCCCCAGCGGCCTCTTCATATCGGCACAAGCAGGCCTGGTACATTTACCTTCCAAGATCGGGAGGATCTCCAAAGTGCTCTAGACCTGCAAGTTCAGTGTTTGCCGCCTACACTTCGTGACCAGGTACGACTCATTCATTCTGAGGGAGGAATGACGGCCACATCTATGATCGTGTCTATTGAGAGATGGACGCACTTATTACAGTTAATACATGCCTTTCTTCCAGACCCTAAAGCCCAGTATGTGGGCACAAGTGATGCCTCAGTACAGACACTAGATACAGAATTACAGCCACAGAAGAAACATTATGTTGAAGCGGAAGTGCAGACATTGGAAAGGAAACATGTTGAGGTGGGCGTACAGACATCTCCACAATCCCAAGGGGACCAGGAGGCGCAGTGCCGCGCTAGCAGACAGGAGCAGGCTCCCTCAGTATCTTCTGTTACTAGGAGCCTGAACTTGCGTATTATAGGGGTTACAGAGGCAGAAGATGATGCCCTTTCTGATATGGATGCTGCTTTGCATTTTTTCACTGATGTCATGCATGTGAAGGCTGATGGTGTTGTTTCCGCTACTAGGGTGGGAGCGGCAAGACCTGATCGTCCTCGCCATCTTTTGGTTCGGTTTCAAGACACTCTTAGCCGCTTACATGTTCTTCAGCATGGAAACCATCTCAGAGGGACTAGTTTCTCAGTACAGGAGGACCTCTCCCCTCTTCAATTGTGTAACCGTAAGGAGGAGCTTTGCAAGGTGAGGGCAGCCCGCCTGCAAAAGAAATGGGCAGTGTACAGGGGAGGCGCAGCAATTATTCTAGATCAATGGCCTTCCAATCCTTGGACTGGCTATGTCTAGATAATTTTAGAAGCATAAATTTACTACTAGCATTAGCATTATCTTATCTTATTCTTGGTAGCCTTTTAATATTTGGTTATTGTGTTTGGTGATGGGGCCTAGTCCCCAAGTTTTAGATGGGTTGTTGCCCTTGCATGTGCCGTCCCATAACCCGTTGGGTTCCCGTGGACGTAAAAAATTATCTTATCTTATCTTATCTTATTATTCTGCATTTATTATACTAATGATGTTTCTCAAGAAAACAATATAGCATAGAACAAAAGAAGCATGTTATAACATTAGAATTCTTTGCATTATCCAAAACTAAGGTGATACGTGTCGGAACTAATAAGTAGATGGTAGAATTTTGCAATGTCTAAATTATCAAGAAAACCTGCCTAAGTGTTGTGATAGAGTAATTGCATACCAATGTTAAATATAAGTCACTAGAACTCCTTCAATCTCTATGAGAAAGATAACTGGGATGCTTCATGAAAAATGCCAAATGAATAATTTCATCCATAACACCATTAACATAGAAGAAATACTGACCTTGGGCAGGCCGCTGCTAAACTTGTGAAGTACTCTGGAGAACCCAACCATTCACAACAAGCACCATTTTTGCTACAAGACTCTATCTCAATGTACAAACTTGGATTTGTATTTTTGTCCAACAAAGCTGCTTGATTTGCACAACCTCAAGGATGCCACTATTGCAAAACCACCAAATAGGGCAGAGCTTTTACCTGGCTTCTACGAGAAAAATTCATTTACATATAAAGGAAGCTGCCAAGATATGCCTCCGATGGAATTTTCGGTTCCTAAGTTTTACCTTTTGAAATTTCATATGGTTGCTCGAGTATGAAGATCCATGGGTAGTGATCAAGCAACAAACATGCAAGTAATATCTTGCATAATAACAGGGATTTTCTTTTGAATTTTTGTATGCTTTTTAATATGGTTTTACTATGATTTGGTCATGATATTCCTTTGCATGTACTAAATAGTATTTGTAGAGTGCAATCTTTCTTAACCATTGATCTTAAAGAAAGGAAAAAAAAAATGTGGCACAGCTTTTTTTGTTTGCATGTTGCTTGGTTATCAGAAAAAAGAATGCCAATCTAACCTCCACGATTTAGGGCAATGATTTAGGGCAAAGGAGAAAGAGCAAATTTGCCTTTTTATGGGCAATGGGAAAACACGAAGGGAACGAAAAAAAGCTCGAAAATGAATTTTTGCCAAGAGTCTGTTGTAGAGGTCAAATGTCGAACATACTAAGAAAGCATCGTAGGGAACGAAAAAAAGCTCGAAAGTCTTTTTTCAGCGGTGTTCGAATTCCAATTCATTCAAATGTAATTTGCAGATCTTTCTTGAGCGGTTAGCCTTAGGTCTAGCAGGTTGGCATCTGGGATTTATGCTACGTATGCCTTCTCAATCTATGCAGGAAAGCTGATTTATTCTTTTCCTAATAGACCTATTAATGTCTATATTCTGTAGCAGACTGAATTCTAGTGATGCTGGAGCATAACGAATCTTCATTTTTTCTCCTGCGATGTTAATTTCTTGAAGTGCTGAGGTATTTACTCTGGTGTGTATGCTCATGGCTATTTAAGCCTCCTCTATCCATCTCAGTTGGGCACCACATGTAGAATGGGCAATGCCTGAATGCTGGGCTTCTGCCCATAAATTTTTCTAAGGATGCATGTGATTAAGCCGTCCACATCCTTCAAGATGCAGCGGCATATGTCATCTTTGGTCTGCAAGAAAATGCTCACACTGGTTGCAACTTGCCTCCAAGTATTTCTACTCGAACTCTCCAGTACACTTCACAATGTACAGTGTGCCATTCTGCAACATAGATGGTCAGAAGGAGCTTGTGTATGTGTTCCATTCTTCATTTACCATCTACTCTTTGTTAAGCCAGTTTGCACTGAATGAACTCACAACTTTGAAACTTTATTATTGCAAGTCCTAACTTGGCTTTGTGTAGCATTTTAATGCTCAAGAGTCCTTAAAGACAGTTATTGGAATTAACAATTTAGAACTTTCAGGCATTGCACATTGATAAAGTTGCAGTCTAAATGATTAAAACAGTTCCTGGAATTCAAATATTATACATTTTGCGCATTTATAAAGTTGGAATTGCTTGGATGATAGGCAACATTGCAATTTATGAGAATATAATATATTACTTCTTTGTTGTTATTTTACTACTTGTTGGAGAGATGTAATGTAAAACTTGTCAACTTTGGATATTGCATTGCAAAGGGCAATAAAGGTTTTACAAGTCTACACAACATATGATGCTATACATCTTTTCGTTTTCCATTTTTCTTACCTCTTTGCATCTACATGTCTTGTAGGAATTTTCAGAGGAACATGCTAAGTTCTATGGGTTGCAAACATTGTGCCTTTACATACATGGCCCTTGTAGAAATGCAAGCATAGTCACAAGCAAACGAGCAAAGGCAAAATGGGAGCTTAGCTGGAGTTCAAACTCTTGCAGGTTAATATCATTTTCATGTTTCAATAGTTAATTGCCTCCTCTAAAACATGCATTTACTAGCAGACATAAAGCATGGCAAAGCTTTTACATCTATGAATGATCACCTTCCCAGTCTTACAATCCAGGTTTGCAACTTATGATAAATAATTCTCCTCTTCAACAACTACAATCAACCCATATCTATGCAAATAGGATGGGCACATTTTGTTGAAGATGCATACGCTTTTTCAACAAACTCTTTTCTCGCTCTACTTACTTGTTGGATATGATAGTCTGATGTATATCTCACTTTGTTGGATGTGATGCTAGTATGTTGTATTCCTGATTCTCAAAGCTAGATGGGGACTACATACAGGTTGGAAAAAGCTTTTATTTAGAATAGCGCGGCGATATTATTAGTTGGACGCGTTACATTCAAGTGCCATACTTTATTTTCAGAAAACGCATTATATGACATCAATATGTATGTTGTATTTTCACAAAACATACTATATGACATCAATGTGTATGTGGGTCCAATTCTCACCTGGCTTAATTTTCTTAACATGTATAAACATTACGGGCAAGATGCTTTTGGAATATTCAGAGTTGATGCTTTGTTCTAAAACTGCCACGTTTTCTGGAAGGAGAAAATAGGGGCTTTAAGAAAAAGTTGAAAAATGGAAAAAAGGGGCTTTGACGGCCATGTTGTGCGCCATGTTCCGAGCATTCGGAAAAATCTTCTTCTTTGTCTATGGCGGCTACTATCTGGCAACGGCTTCCATTCCATCTTCTGGTTCTCATTCCTATCTGCCATAGCGAGGTATTTAGAGTTTATAATAGCAAGGTATTTACATGAATGGCTTTGAATAGCCTTACCAAGAAGAGCTCAGAGATAAAAGGTCGGTGAAGAGGGATTCAATGCATGTGCAACCTTCTTAGATAATTTTGCCTTCATTTCTATGGCAGCATACAGGCGGAGTTCTGACCTACAGAAGCGATTGTGATTGAGCTATAATGCACAAAATCAAAAACTTGAAAACAGAAAAGGAGGAGCAAAAACCCACTCATAGATGTCGTTTTGATAGTTCGAGATCTGCCCGAGGTACAACCTCAAGCTGACTAGCATCGCCGACGTATCTGGCAGATGCAAACGCTATGTTGCTTGCAGATGAAGAAATCCTGGTTTGGAATCATGGGACTTAGTATCAGAGCTTTGAATACCTGACGAACAGGTGAATCTAGTGAATCTTGAGATCTGCTGGCCCTTTGAACATATAACATCCATTCTGTTCAAATCGAATCTGCGTCCAAATCACCCATGCTTTTCTGTCTCTTCAAAACAGACACATAGACACACATGTCCAACAAATTTCTGTGGATCATTACTGAAGAAGTCACTCCCAGCTTTCACAGCAATTGGACAGAGGCTCCTTACATAACGCCAAAGACACATTCTTTGTTCTTTTGGGATGGATCAATTCGACAGAAAATGGACAGGGTCTTATCTCTGCTTCTCTACATGCAACTCTGAAAGAAGATCCATTCACCATTTGGGTCGGCCCAACTATGGTACAGTAACTAGTATATACTAAATAATGGTTTTGGTTATACATCCTTTTGGTTGTTTTGGCTGTTGGATAGGCATGTTCACCCCTTATTCCTTAATCTACACCGTACACAAAGTTCCTCATTTGTGGGGTATAGATGTACAGAATTTGCTATATTGTATAACAAGATTCGCAAAATACTATAAGATTTGAGGTAATATACTATATGGTGTTGATTTTGTACATGCAAAACATAATTATAGGGGCTCTCGCTGCCCTATGTCACCCCCCGTGTGAATATGCACCCAAACCAAAGGGGGTTTTAGGGGGATTTTAATTTAAACATGTTGAATGTAATGGTTTGTGTTAATTAATGTTAATAATAGTTATGTTGGTTGTCACATTCAAAAAAATTTTTGGGCCCTTCGGGCCCCAAAAGAAGCAAAGATAGATAAACTTTGAGGTAAACAAGAAAATAAAAATACAAAATGAATGATGTGTTATTGCAAACCATACATTTTAAATTGCCACATGTGATGAGAAGTGTCAACTGAGTTAGCCAATAGCTACAAAAGCTTTGACATCATAATTTGCCTCACCCTAGTATATTGCATTCCAAACTGATGATAATAATAAAGATCATTTGCAGCCCTTGCTTGTGCACTTGTATACTCTTCTTGAGAATAATTTTAGGTGGGACCATTCGACCTTTCCATCGGTATCATGACCAGTATAGAAAGTCACAGCTTTTAAAGAAAATCTTTCTGAAACAATGTTATCAGGCTGTTTCTCATGCCCGTAAACTCTTCCAACATCTCCAACTGCCTCATTTTCATCTACATCGCCAAACTTGAGAGAGGAATCAGCCCTTGAATCCAAATATATTTAACCATGGCACTTTGCAATGCAACAAGGAGCACATCTACCGTAAATTCTGTGACCTTGCAGGCCGACCCTTCCAGCAATCTAAAAAAATAAAAAGGAGCTCTGGCTGCAGATGAAACCAAATAAGCACTAAAATAAAACCTGGAACAAAGGCAGCAACAGCCCAATCTGTCCAAGATATTGGCCTATTGCTCCTGCAGCAAGGTTAACACTCATTGGATTGGCAGCCATTGCAGTCAAGAACATGGCAGAGGAAATAATGGATGTCTGAAAACAAGTGAGCATAAGCCATGCCCCCATTTTCCTTTCTATGCCATCCCCAGGGCAAGGCAAGCCCTTTGGATCTGGATCTGGGTTTTCCCTTGCTAATTTTGAAGCATCTGGACTGCTTTTACATATTCACTGAAGGAGGATAGGCAATAGAGAACAGCCGAGGTATCACGTCCTTGGGAATATATCCAACAAATGATCAAGATATAGCTGCAAGAGTTGCAAATATGGGTGCATTGGTCCAGAGTAGATAACCTCTTAAGGGGAGAGAATAGATATGACGTTGTGTACAACGTCATTGAAGGGGTGCAGGACCATTTTCTTTTCGAAGAAAGTGGGAGGGCTCAATCTTATGATTGAACGTACTTGCATCGAATTGACTGACCCGTAGAATAGAGTTCACTCCGGCAATGGCCGAAGCGAATAGAGAGTAAGATAGATAGATAGATAGCTCAGGAGGCCTTCAACGTGCGAGACTGACGTAGTAGCTAACTACACCAATGAAGTGGAGCAAAACTATGGGAGCAATGCAACGACCAAGTCATCTCCAAAATTACTCGACACCGGCTCAATGGGCGGATGCGTTCTAGCCTTAGGTAAGGTGTGCGCATGTATTATAAGCTTTAATGTGTCTTATAGATAAGTTAAATATAGATCCTAATAACTGCATAGAATTTGCTGTACGTATATAAGTTAAATAACAACGGTAATGTGAGGTAGCATGTTAATTAATCCTTCGCAAGGATGCAATTCCTTCCAAGGATAGCTATATGACCTCGGGGTCCTTATAAATATAAGTAGAAAATAGAATTCGGATATACTTAAGTGCATCTTAGGGATATACTTCCAAGGGTAATGCAGGACCCAAGGAAGAGAATAAGAAGCACATCTCCTTCCTTGGTTATTCCAATTCTCGACTCACTAGTAATTCTGTACAATCTGGTTCTTTAATCGAGCAATTTGAATTGGTTATTCCAATTCTCGACTGGGATTTATGTTTTCCAATTCTCGACTCACTAGTCGAGAAGAGGAGAATGATTTATATTTTTTTATTAGTTATTTATTTAATTAAATTAATTAAATTATTTAATAATTAATTAAATTATGGATACGTTCCCTTGCCCCTTTTTCTCCCTTGCCCCTTGCCCCTTCCCCCATCCATCCCCTTGCCCCTTCTTCTCCCTTGCCCCTTGCCCCCCTCCCCCCTTCCCTTGCCTCTTGCCCTTCTTCTCCCTTGCCCCTTGCCCCCTTCCCCTTGCCCCTTCTTCTCCCTTGCCCCCTTCCCTTGCCCCTCTTCCCTTGCCCTTTTCCCCCCCTTTCTCCCCCGTCTCTTCCCCTTCCCTCCTCCTTTCGATCTCACCTCGCTCAACTTTCTCAACTATTTATTTGGAAATTCTATAAGAAAATATTATGAACCAGTCCTTGTTATATGATGTGAAATTTTGATGTCAATATGAGTCTCATTTTCAGTCCGAGTCCCAAAATTCAAGATTTGTCCCACTTTAATTAAATACGACTTTTGTGTATGATAATTAAAACCTTGTCTATGATACAATAGGTCTAAATCAGGGCTATTGCTTAAATAATCGCGATCTAAAAGTCGTTAAATATTGCAAAGCTTAGAGTAAATATAATTGTACTATCGGAAGTAATGTATCCGATACTATGATAATGTTAACTCATAAATATTACCTTAGGGTAATTATGTTAATCACATGCATTAAAGGAGCCAGCAAAAATCGGCTCAGGCATGTCGATTTGTGTTTAGATTAGTTTCATGTGTAGTTAAGATTAATCTACGCATGCAACCTATGCTAGGTATGGGTTGCATGCGTATTTACCGATGATGGGACCACTACGGTGATCTCTAGGACGTGGTGTAATGTCAATGTAGGCATGACCGCGGTTCCGCTTGGAAAGTCTACTTCTGTCCCACGGAAGTAGACGACCTCGAGAGATAAGAGGTCATTCAGGAATGCATTGATAGGAAAAGCACCTCTAGCCCCATATATGCATTGATAGGAGGAATCTGTCCTTCACGCCCCATATACGGGAAGGACCTATCCTCCACGTTGGGCAACTAAAGGTGTAGGCATGAGCAGCATATAGGCATTATAGGGCGCTGTCTCCACGGCCACGATGGAAGAAGCATCCTCTTCCTACGCCGGGAGATTAGCCATGCATTCATGTAGATAGGTGGGGTGGTCACCATATAACCAAAATTTTATTAATAATTAATAATAGGTAGTGTCGACCTGCAGGCCAATAGAGCGCTCCGGAGGGCAAGGAGGTCGAACTACGAAGACTTGCAACACAAATTTTGTTATAATGTGTTGCAAGGGATGAAGACTACCTTAAATAATAATTGTATATGAAAGTGTTAAATTGTGATAAACTAAATGTTGTGATAAAGGAGACTAATAAGTACCTTGTTTTAATAGAAGTTACGAATTGACAAGTTATTTGATAATGTAATGGCGTAATAATGATTTAAAAATATTACCTTAAGGTAATCTTAATAAATGTGTAAGTATTATAGTAGTATATCGTATGCATCAGGTTGATTGCAGATTAGGAAGACTCCAAGGTGGGGAGATCCACGATGCTGCGAACATCATCATTTCAAGGTGGGGAGAATGTGACGTTCCAGCACAGTATACGGTCCCAGGACGTATACTGTACTGCCTCATCACGCGTACACGCCACTCCGACTGACGTGTACGCCGATGTGTAGCCAAGCGGGTAGCCCCTAGGGGGCAACTTGCAAAGTGTGTGCATTTATTAATGTGCACATTTACCAATGTGCACATTTATTAAGGTGCACACCTTTCCATGTGGATACATTTATGCCACCTAGCCATTAAAGGCAAGTGGGTCATTCCTAATTATCCCACATGCCTAAAGGGATAATTGGAAACCCTAGCCCTAACCGCTTGTCTATTTAGGTAGGAGAAACCCTAACTTGCCCATTTTCGTTCCTAGGATTTTAGAGCTCTGTTTTGGCTGCTCCAGGAGTCAAAACCGCCTCCCAAACTCTGTCTGAGCGAATTGCACCATTAGTTTCCCTTGATTCGAGCAGTTCAGCAGGTTGGCCGACTTCAGAGCAGTAGGAGCAAGCTAAGGATCAGGTATTTCGTCAATTTAATAGCTTAAACCATCCTCCAGGCTTTGAATCAGTAGGTTTAGCCTATTAAATTGCCCATAGCAGCCATCTAGATCTCTAGATACCAAGCTCTAACTAAAGAACCGAACTCTATGATATAGATTAGATCTTGTTCTTTAGTTCTTCTGTGATGTGTATGATGATGTATCTCTGTGAACTCATTGTATTGGGAAGGGGGGTAGAGACCCTAAAGCCTGGTAGTTGATGCTCCTAGCTAGCCTCTTTAGCACACTGTAAATTCGGCCTGTGTACAAGAACCACACCTGGTTGTGGGTGAAGGGGCCAGACTGGCTTAGAAGGAGGTTCGTGTTCTGACTCTTGAACGATCCCTCTGGTGTGTAAGGCCTACCGGGGATCATTGTGACTAGGTCTAATGGCTTGCCACTGAGTGCGGGCAAGGCATGGGCTCGACACCCGTGGAGTGGTGTTCACTTTCCAGTGGGTTCAGTCGAATAAGGGCGGTGGCCCTCTAGTCACCTTGAGTCAGCATGTAGATCTCTGAAGGGAGTGATCCCTACCTGCCCCATCGGAACTGGGGAGATGCAACCCAGGAATAGCCCCCTTGGCTATGCATCCGGCGGGCTACAGTCAGGTCCCAACACTTTTCAGCCTACTCTGCAAAGTGTGCACAGGAGGGGCGGATGGAGTGGACAATCCTAAGCCATGTTCTTATGCCAGCCAAATCCATTGCCATGAATTCTGTCTGCAATGATGAACTCTGGAGACCCAAGCCGTCAATCGTCCCCTTTGAGTCTGAGCCTTGGGTAGGATCCCATATGTGATGTACTGATCTTTGTCTATGCAGATATGTGATGAGCCATCCTTCGAGATGGTTATGTGATGTTGATGTTGTATACTGACATGTATGTTTATGCTTCCGCAGCTAGGTAGGCCCTGAGGAAGACAGGGTAAATGACCCCTTCATTCTTCCCACTGGAACTCATCAAGGTTGCAGTGATACGTAAAGGGCCCTGTATCAGTATGGAGCTGGTATGGGGGATGAACTCCTGTTTGTATACGGTGCGGGCAACGTATATGAGTAGGGGACGTCACAGGTTTCAGGGGGATTTTAATTTAAATGCATTGGATACAATGGTTTGTGCTAATTAATATTAATAGTAGTTATAGTTAATGTTAAAAGTAGTTATATGCTGGTTGTTATATGGGGCAGAGTTTTGAAGTATAAACTTGAAATATATTAATCTTTGTTATAAAAAATTTATGAGATTGGGGAATTGTAGATAATATAACCTTGAAGTATGTTGGTAACGGAGCTCACATACCAGGTCACGTCACGTAAAATAGTCTGGGATCTATGGTTACTTATTATTTATTTGCGTACTTGATTAACACCATATAATATATTCTACTACCTACACCATTATATAAGTATTGGAATAGAAGCTCGATTCTTTGCCTGCTTAGAACACCCTGGGTGCTGTGCTATAAATGAAGCTCGATTTCATTTGCCGTGAGAGATCATATGTTGCTTAAATCTTGGTAAGGAAGGATTTAGAAACCATTGATGTGCTTTTGCACCGATTGGGCTCCTGTGCCATGTTGTATAAGCACAATATAGATTGAAACTGCCATGTCAAGCAGATAGCAGATGATGGGCGAAAGAATGGAAACTTAGCCAAGTTTTACGTCCATGTATCAGGGACTCTTTTTGTGGTAAGCCTGGATTGAAGTCATTTTGTTTTTGAAAGCAAGTTAATTAGTTTAACTTACAAAAATTACAGAGTATTTAACGAGATGAGTTTGTGGTGCAGGAAATTGATGGGCAGTTTAGAACCCAGGATGGGAGGCAAAGTTTTACAGAACATCTTACGTCACTTTACTTGTCTATGCAATGCAAATGACCTGACACACAGTTCAACAATTTTGAGCACAGAACTAACAGAGACAGAACGGCTATTATTCCATTGAAATATGGCTGAAACAGAAGTGTCCATACTACATTATTAGCGGGGTCAGTTTAGAACCCATAAAGGTGCACCTCCATATTCCTTAAGGCAATGCTTGTAACGACCAAATTCATCAATTTCTCCACCGTCAACGAAGCAGAGGCACTCATTGCACACGAACACATTATCACAGCCAAACATGTACGGCAGCATTCCAATATCAGGACGCCCTTCTACAATGTCAGTCAGGTTAAAGGATTCCACCTGTTCGGGCAACTCAAAATCTAGCTCATCTACAATATCAGCAAGCTGGAAGGATTCAACCTGTTTGAGCAGTTCAAAGTCTGTGTCGTTTACAATATCAGCCGGCTGAAACGATTCTGCCTGCTTGGGCAGCTCAAATTCTATATCAGGTAGCTCACCATTCAGGTCATCTCTTATTGCAGGATTACAACCATCAAAATTGAGCCAGCCATCAATGGCAACTAGCAGGCGAATTGTGGACCTAGTTGTCTCTGGAAATACATCTGTTCTTGCCCCCTTTGGTTCCGGAGCAAATTCATGCATACAATTACCAAAGACATAAGCATGGTTTCATTAGTTAGAGAAATTTGGAATTCTCGTTTGACTTGAAATAGGTTGTAGTGCCCATATAAATCGCTAAATACCGTCCATGCGGACCTTGTTGGTCAAGTAAAAACATGCAAAAAAGGTTGGACAAATCGCCATTGCGATCTTCCTTATCATAAAAGACCATTATATGAACTTTTTAAGGCATTTTTATACAACACAGTGTAACAATTGTCACAAATTTTAGGCATAGTGGGCTCGCAAAGATCGCCATTGCGATTTATTGGAATAGAAATGTGTGCATATTGGACACTCACAAATAAAATAACTTGTTTATTTTTGCATTTAAAGAATCTATATAATATTATAAACCTTGCCCGTTAACATAAATTATTAATATACAAACATACATTTAATAAAAAGAAACCAAAATTTCTACTCAACAAAATCGCTGTGGCGATTATTCTGAGCCAACCCATACCTCTCTATGCTTTTTTTCTGCTCAACTAAATCGCCATGGCGATTTGATGAAGCCAAAGTCCACCTTCGAAGCAGTCCTAAACGAAATCGTACGGCCCTTAATGTTTGCCCACACTCTTTTTATATGGCAAAATTTTATTATTGTTGTTGTTGATGCCAAATACGAAGTTTCCAGAAGAGGCAACAAGACATATTAGATAGTCATCCACTGGAATTTTGTAACTGTAATCGTCTCCCATATGCCAATTGATAAGCATGGTTGTTGATGCTGTTACAAATTACTTCTTACTTTGAAATTTCTGAGGGCTCACGACTAATGAGAAAAAGCCCGCGCTATTTCTCCACAAAAATAGGATAGAAGCAACTCCTCTAGATTCGCATATGTCCGAAATAGCATGGGGAGCAAAATAAAAGTACGTAAACTACCTACAAGTTAGAAATCAGTGCCTTTTTTCACGTGAAGCCCATTTCATTACTCAGCAAGAATGAGAATAGATGAGCATAAAAGGACTTGAAGCATTCAGAATTTAAGCCTCTCTGATATCCAAATAACGTGAAGCCCATTCCATTACTCCAGCATGCAGAATAGATGAGCATAAAAGGACTTGAAGCATTCAGAATTTAAGCCAAATAAGGAGAGGTTGGTTCAGAAAATCCGACGGACTCACAATGCCTGGACAAACCGTTTCCCTTACATGTGAAGGAAATTTCCTGTAAAGAATACCTGCTTGCAGCCTGCTGAAAACACCGGCTCTGTCCATGGCTATGGATCTTCCTCAAAACGCCCGCTCTGCCCATGTCCGCCTCTGCCTGCTCCACAAAATGCTGCACCCAACAAACTCCACGATCCAGGCCGAAACTGGTGCTATGGCGACCTCTGGCTATGGCGACCTTTTATTCCAGGTCGGAACTGGAGCTATGGCGACCCTGGCTGGCTATGGCGACCTTTTATTCCAGGTCGGAACTGGAGCTATGGCGACCCCAGCTATGGCTGATTCGCGTTTGAGCTTCGAGCTTGGAGCTTGAAACTCCTTGTCGCTAAGTAGCGTGGCCGCTGCTGGAGGATTAGGTATTTAAGTAATGATTTTGACCTTTTTTATTCAAATTTTAAATTGTCCCGCACATATTGGGCGGGACAAGTTTGAATTAAAGCTGAACCACTTTTTGCTTGTGGTGGGCCTGGATGAGGTTATTCAACATTCTCAAAATCCCGTTTTTTTTTATCAAAATAATGAAACCCAGCTTACATCATGGGACTTCCTTTTTCTTGAACCCATGAGTTCTTCTGCAGTAGAGCATCCAGCAGAGAACTCTAAATTTATAGTGACACAAAGATTCCTCCATAAATGTCACGGTATCCTTCATTAAATTCATGGAATTCAATGAGATTCAGCCAAGATTTCCCTTTTACTCAACCAGGCAAGGCCATGTACGAAAAGTCAGGAGCCCAATCATTGAAGTGTCCAATCATTGAAGATTCGCAACAATGGATTGCGGCGGCCTCTATCTGGAGTTTCTTTTCTGGATCAGCAAGAGGCTTGGATGCGGCACGTTTGGAAGTTTGGGAATTTGATGACACGTGTGGCAGCAACAATTTTTTCTCTTCTTATTTTAGAAAGGCCTAAATTAATAGACGTGTCAACCTGTGGGCTCTTCTCAGCGTCAGTGGGTTTGTTGGGGTCATACCTCCAGGAGGTTATGGATGCACAGACTCGTTTGTGTCCTACAGGACGGTCTTGAACTGTCCTATGCAATTGTACAGTGTGTCAGCATGCTTATTACTGCTAAGGTTTTTCCCTCGAAAACCCTTCGGGGCGGGGTTTTTTTAATCTTGTGAGTAATACGCTTGCTGCTCTCTTTTTGTTTGGGTCCCATAGGCCAATTGGTCTCCGTGGATGCTAAAAACCTATTCTATTCTATTCTATTCTATTCTCAGCCCAGGAATATTAGCTATCGATTTTTCTGAGAACAAATTATACTGCATTACATAAGTAGTGATGTTGTGAAAAGTAGTTATGTGTTGGTTGTTATATGGGGTAGAGTTTTGAAGTATAAACTTGAAATATATTAATCTTTGTTATAAAAAATTTATGAGATTGGGGAATTGTAGATAATATAACCTTGAAGTATGTTGGTAACGGAGCTCACATACCAGGTCACGTCACGCAAAATTGTCCGGGATCTATGGTTACTTATTATTTATTTGCGTTCTTAGTTAACACCATATAATATATTCTACTACCTACACCATTATATAAGTATTCGAATAGAAGCAAGTCAGTGCATGTTGTCAGTATCAGCCTCATGAAAACCTTGTACTCCCCGAGGAGAGATGCATCAATAACATCAATATATGAAAGATTAAGATTTGAAAATATTATTCTTCAAGGTCTTCCTAAGATCGAGCAACTTTTAGAATCTCGGAATTCTACAATGGCACCATATCAAAGGAGAAAAAACTGTTGAATTATGATTGTCCTCTGTTTGTTGCATCTAAAACAAGGTGCTGTGCACGGAGGGTTGCCCTCCATGGCCGAAGGTTGAAGTGGCTTAAAGTACTAGGGAAACTACGGTTCGAGAAGATTCAACGAGGGAATTTCCCGAGGCGGCCCCGCCAGACGAGGCGGCGCCCAAGCGGCGAAAAAAAGAAAAATAAATGAAGAAACAAAGAAAAATAAATGAAGAAACAAAGAAAGTTTATTTAAGACGGTGCCAGACCTTCAAAAACACAGGGAAAATAATGTCGGAGCTTTCAGATCTTTGCAAAAACTTCAAGTAGCAGAGCAATATTAGAAGAAATACAGCCCTTCTTAAGAAAACTCCAACTAATAGACCCCTGCTTATGAAATCTTCAAGTAACAAAGCCCTGCTTCAAGTAACAGAGCAATTTTTGCAATGTGGGCTCTCGAATTTGAAGCTTGCTCACTTTTTGGAGGTTTTTAACTCCATTTGCCATCTGCAAATCATAGTTTCCATGACGCCTCCGACATGGCCTTATACTGCTCTGGCAAGACCTCAGACGGTTCCGGCAAGACCTTCAGCATTGCCTTTTATACTGCTCAGCGGCAAGAATGCTTCAACGGCAGAATGTTTTGAACGACATTTGAATGTTTTAATGCTTCAACCCATGCAAGCCATGAGGCAGCAAGAAATAGAGCTGCAAGCATTTGTTCTATGCAAGCATGAGCCGGCAAGAAACAAAGCTGCAAGAAAATGAGGCGGCGGTAACTAGCGGCGCCGCTTTGAAAAAAGAAACGAATTTTATGCCTTATAAAAATAACGTAATAAGACAGTAATTCGCCCCAAACGTTTATTACTCATACCTGAAAGTCATATTTTTACGATCAACGAAAATTCCTATTTTAAAACATTGACATTTTGTGTTGGTGATGACACCTATTTGCATCAGTAACTCCTCTTTAGATGATGAGGTCCTCTTGGACTAGGATCCGGTAGGACACATGGATTTTGGGGTTTGAGTGTAACGTATTGGTCTTTGGTGCTCGATATGGAACAAGGATGGCAGAAGCATAAGGAGAAGTCTAATAGAGGAGAGGATGGAAAGGATAGTTATGTACCTCAATTCAAGCCTCAATGAAGGTGACTTTTGGGCAAAGAATAATCACGTTACACATGCCATCTCGTGTCAGGAATTCAAGTAGCTTGTTTGAGCATAACAATAACATAAATATGCTCACCTGCAGACTCTCGTAGACATGGGAACCTTTTATTTCTATTGGAGAGGGGGAATATGCTAAATGGCATGTTATAAAAAGGGGCCAACTTGACAACCTCGTTGGTGCAAAATATTTCTTTCACATTTGCAATGAGCTTCTTCATTTCTACACTTGGTATCCCATGCACATGAGCATGGCATTTTTGTTCCCAATGATACCATATACCAAGAGTAACATTGGAGACGTGATAATTCTTGTCACGCTTTAGGCATTTGGCGACATGGTGATCAAAGGCATATGACCGGATCAAAATATGCACCATCTACATGGATGAAGAAGTAAACGTGTGCCTGGCATTGCCGCACTTGATCAAATTGTGTATCATGTTATGGTAGCATCATAGCAATGTGAGACATTGGCAAATGATGATAATACTATTGCTTCTTTGGTATTACCTATGTATGTACATTTCAATTATTATCTATGTGGGAGTTAAAAACCAATTCAATTCGATTCAATTCTCAAAGCTCTACATGAATGGGATAAATCATCTCTATAGTAAATAAAATATTATATGGCTTAACAAAGACTTATATGGTATGGCATGGGTGAAAAATAATGTTCTACCAAAGTGTGATGGAGTTATATATTTTGAGGAGGCACTCATAATGCCGTTGGAAATTGGTGTATATTGTTAACACCCAACATTTTGGTATAAAGTTGTGTGAGGCTATAGCAAGTCTATAATCACTTGCAGATATGATGTCCTGCTTTGTTGCGCATTTTATGACGTTGTATAATGGTCGGCGTTGTCGTGCATAAGTAGAGGTTGTGTGTTTATAGGCCGTGCAAATTTGATAAAATTGTTGTCTCTTCTGGATTCATCCCCAATTATGTTCAGGTTTAACAACATTGTACCTTGGGGTTGCGATGTTGAACTCCGAGAACAATGTATTATGTTGGGCTCAGCGTAGAAGTTTGACTAATTACGTGTTCTTTTTCTATGCGAAAGTATAATGACCTTGTAAAAAATTGAGTAGGAAAATGTAGCCATTAGCTCCAAAAGGATAAACCTAAATTGTCACGGTGTGCAAGACGAACATCCTAGGAAAATGTTTCAAGGCAAGAGGCGAGCGTCTATTAGATGCCCTCATGCCCTTTAGTAACATCTAAGAGGAAAGCATCCCAGTAATGGATGTAAAATGTTGCCTCGCTTCAGCAAATATTTCTCATCTTCTTCATGGTAGTTGTTTTATTTCTTAAGGGATGGACATTTATCATAACACAACACATGTAACTACTCCTTTATCATTCCATATCTCATACATTTAGCTTATAAACAGCCTTGATAAACATTCAAGAATTCTGCAAAGTCTTTCATGGCTTGTTGCTTGATTTAGAGTAACATTTTAACAAACATTCCAAGATGCATTTAAGAATTCCCAGCATGAAACATTCTAATGTTTACATATCTTTATCAACCCTAGCCTTAAAACATAATTTAGCATATTAAAATGTTGATATTCAAAGGAACATCCGATATTAAATGAAGATCTGTCTGTACATCGGCTGGGACCTTGATGTCTTCAAGAAGTTGCGCCTCTAGCTCGTCTGTGGCTCTGGCCTTGTACTTCGAAAGCAACGCTCGTATATCCTAGAGTCTAAGGGTCTACTTGAAGGGCTCTCCTACAACATTTTGGGCTCTTTAAGCAAGCAAGATGGCTCGAGCAGCATTACTGGAGACATATCTATAATCTCCAAATCTATGGACATTAGGACGTGTGGTATGGCATGAAATGAGGGTTGTTTTGCAAAACCTTCATGATGTTTGAGGCATACTCTAAGGTCCTAGCAAAGTTGGTTTGAAAGGGGGAGGGGGGTCCAATCTCTACACATGGAGTGGCTTGGGCAGCTCTAAACTCCAGCTCCTTTCTAGGTATCCTGGCAATAGGGAGTGTCAATGTGGCGGCTATATAAGTCAAACTCTATTAGAAGGACACAGAATTAGGTCAAGGTTTATGCTTTTGGCATGAGCAGAGGTGATGTACCAACAGTTGGACTTGGGTTGCTATGCTGAGGTCTAGATGACTATAACAAAGGGGTGTTCTTGAGCATATCTATCTAGGAGTAAGGCATCAGCTTCGAGCCGACAGCAATACTTGCGAGGTACTAATGGGATATGCTTCTATTTACAAACAAACCACAGTTTGGAAAGAAAATTCAAGGGTTTGAGAAATTTTGATCATTTTGAGCTGAGGTTTGACATTTCTAGCCTAATTTGAGGTCATAAATGGATTCTGGGCTGTCTAACGGTCCTATTGCAACAAATTTCAGGCGATTTGGAGCTCTGTAGCTCAAGTTATGGAGGTTCAAAGTTTGGAGGTCTCACACATTGCAATAATGAACTTTTCATTTTCTGTCATGGCGCGACGTGTGAGACATTAGCTCTAAATGGGTTAAACTTGTCCAATTTGGGTGATATAAGGATCTAATTCTGCTAGATTCGTCGAGTTAGGCAGAATTGACCCCTTATTTGGTCGATTTGGAGCAGTTTTGGGGCATGGTCTCACATCATGGTCTCAGACCAATAATGAACTTTTCATTTTCGGTCCTGGCGGGACGTGTGAGACATCCTCTCGAATTGGCCTAGGATGTCTGTTTTGACTAAAACAAAAGCTAAAACTTACTAACTCAATTTAATTAAGTAACTTTATACACTTATAATTTACTCTAAAACACTTTGTATTAAACAAAATTTTATCATTTACGAAATTAATAAGGCTCATCTTTGATGTAGCTGGCAAGCTGCATGTCCTTCTTCATTAGTGTTACTCTCTTGGCGTGTTCTTGTGAGGCTGTTGAGTCTTCAAAATGTTGGACCAGCTTACGCTTTCACGCTTCTTGACCCTTGGCCTCCCGCTCTCGTTCGCCCTCTCCTCTTCTTGTTTCCTTTGGCCTCCTTGGCCTCCGGTCATTTTGCCTTGTCGAGGAAGTCGAGCGGGTCTGTTTGGTGCGCGTCATGTCGATCGGAGTCTTGGTGTCTATCAAGATGCTGTCTCTATCTAGCTTAAGGGTCTTGGTTCTAAGTCTAAGGCTTGGCCATTAATATTATCTAACATTATTAAAGCTTAAATGTAATTAAGAATCATATTTTAAACATAAACGATGCCTGCCTTCAGTGGTTGGCACGGGGGGGTTTGGGGGGGGGGTTCAACCATATGGGTGGGAGGTTCGATTCTCGCTACTGTGGGAATTCTTTTAAGATGAGGTTCAAATAGATGAGGACAAATAATGAACGTTGCGCCAGGACAAATAATGAACCTTGAGAAATAATGAACCTTTTCACTACACGTTGCGCCCAGGCTGAAAATGAGATTTTCATTATCTGTCTGTGTTCACTACACGTTGCGCCAGAACCTTGACATTATCTGTCTGTGTTCACTACACGTTGCGCCAGAACCTTGACATTATCCATGCGTGTTCACTACACGCGCGCCCGTAACCTTGACAAATAATGAACCTTTTCACTGTGTTTTGAAAGCAATGTCTCACACGTTGCGCCAGGACAAATAATGAACCTCACACGTTGCGCCCAAGCTGAAAATGAGATTTTCATTATCTGTCTGTGTTCACTACACGTTGCGCCAGGATGGCGCACAAATAATGAACCTTGACAAATAATGAACCTTTTCACTGTGTTTTGAAAGCAATGTCTCACACGTTGCGCCAG
This sequence comes from Isoetes taiwanensis, assembly GCA_021234155.1. Lineage (NCBI taxonomy): Eukaryota > Viridiplantae > Streptophyta > Lycopodiopsida > Isoetales > Isoetaceae > Isoetes > Isoetes taiwanensis. The sequence continues at coordinate 4,580,969 of JAJEKV010000003.1, read as the reverse complement.
GACAAATAATGAACCTCACACGTTGCGCCTAGGCTAAAAATGAGATTTTCATTATCTGTCTGTGTTTTGAAAGCAATGTCTCAGTGAAAGCAATGCGCCAGGACAAATAATGAACCTCACACGTTAGCCGGGTGAAAATGAGATTTTCATTATGCATGCGTGTTTTGAAAGCAATGTCTCAGTGAAAGCAATGTCTCACACGTTGCGCCAGGACAAATAATGAACCTTTTCACTACACGTTGCGCCAGGACAAATAATGAACCTTGACAAATAATGAACCTTTTCACTGTGTTTTGAAAGCAATGTCTCACACGTTGCGCCAGAACAAATAATGAACCTCACACGTTGCGCCCAGGCTGAAAATGAGATTTTCATTATCTGTCACACGTTGCGTCAGGACAAATAATGAACCTCACACGTTGTGCCCAGGCTGAAAATGAGATTTTCATCATCTGTCCTGGCGCGACGTGTGAGACCATCCTATTCGGCTCACTAATTTTCGTCTTTTTATGTTCTCATCTTATATTATAATGTTATACCGTAAGTGTGTAGTGCATCGAGCCCTAATTTGAATGGCCGAGATCATCTGGATGCATCCGAAGGCCCAGATTTATTGCATGACTTACCAACACTGTGATTGGTCATGCTTCGATCTCTTAAGGGGAAAGGGTAAATGAAAAGGGGGAAAAGAAAAAGGGAAGTGGAAAGAGAGAATGTGAAGTGCAAAAAGGCACGGGGAAAAGGGTAAAAGGAAAAGGGAAAAGGGTGGGGATAAGAGAAGAGAAAAAGGCATGGAAAACGAAAAAGGGAAAGGGAACCTGGGAAAAGGGCATGAGGGAAGGAGGAAGAGATAAAGTGGAAAAGGTAAATGGAAAGGGCATGAAAAAAAAAGGAAAGAGGAAAAGGTTGAAAAAAGGAGAAAATGAAGGAGAAAAAAAGCATGGAAAAGGGGAGGAGAAAAAAAGCATGGGAAAAGGAAGGAGCATGGGAAAAGGGGGAAAAAGAGAAGCGTTGAGGAAAGAGGAAAAAGGAAGGGACAAATGGCATAGGAAAAGGGAAAAAAAAAAGAGAGGGAAAGGGAAGGGAAAAAACGCATCAAGAAAAGGGGAATAGTGAAAGGTTGGAAAAATGAGGAAAAGGGAAGGGACAAGGGGGAACAAGAAAAGGATGGGGAGAGGGGAAAAGAAAAGGGGCATAGAAAAAGGAAAAGTGAGAAGAAAGAAAAAGGAAAGGGAAAAGGGGGAAAGGGAACCTAGGTAAAGGTCACAAGGAAAAAGAAAGAGGGAAACGAGAAAAGGGAAGGGGGGAAGGGTATGAGAGAAAAGGGAAGAGGAAAATGGTGAAGAAAGGGAAAAAGGAAAAAAGGGAAAAGAAAAGGGGCAAGAGGGAAAAAGAGGAAAATGGGTATAGGAAATAAGAGAATAAAACAAATGTGCAAAAGGCATGGAAAAAGGGAAAAGGAAAAGGAAAGGAAGGGAAAAAGTGCACAGGAAAAGAATCGGCAAAGGAGGAAAACGGAAAGAAAAAAATCCATCAAGAAAAGGAAATGGGAAAAAAGGGAAAGGGAAGCAGGGAAGTGATGGAGGGGAGGGAAAGGGAAAAAGGACATGAGGAAAGGAAAAGAGAAAAGAAAAAGGAAGGGTTGAAAGAAGGGAAAATTGCACGGGAAGAGGGAAATGGTGGGAAAAGGAGGAAAAGGAAGCACGGGAAAAATAGAAAGAAGAAAAGGGTGGGAAAAAGGGCATGGGAAAAGGGAAATAGAAAAGAAAAAAGAATGGAAAAGGGGGAAAAGAGAGAGAGGCACGGGAAAAAGAAAATGAGGAAAATGGAAAAGGGGAAGAGAAAAGGGGAACATGGAAAAGGGAAAGAGGGAAAGGGTGAGGAGATGGAAAAAGGGAAGGTAAAAAGGGCATGGAAAACAGAAGGGAGGAAAGAAAAATGGAAAGGAAAAGGGCACACAAAAAAAGGAGGAAAAGAGTGGGAAAAGGAGGAAAAGAGAAGGGAAAATAGGCATGGAAAAGGGCGAAAGAGTAAAAGGTTGAGAAAAAGGGAAGACATGGAAAAAGGGTGGGGAAAAGAGAAGGCATAAAAAAAGAGAAAGGGGAAGGGAAAAGGGCAAAGAAAAAAGAGAAGAGGGAAAAGGTGGAGAAAGGAGCAAAAGGGAAGGGAAAAAGGTTATCGGGAACAGGGAAGGGGGAAGGAAAGGGATGGGAAAACAAGGAAACATGTGAGAAAGGCGAGAAAAAAAGGAAAAGAAAAACAAAAGTAGAGAAAATAAGAAAAAATGAAATGCGAAAGGGAAAGGGAAAGGAATAGGGCTTTTCTCACTGCATCCCAAAGCATTTACAGGCTCTCAACTTATGCCCAGCAACGCTGGGCACCATTACTAGTTCACTTTAATTGTTAATAACTTAGCATATACTACAAAAAAGAGAAAAAATATACTACAAAAAAGAGAAAAAATATTCCCATTTTTCGAGGTTTGAGAATCCCATCAAGTTAGTACTACTGGGAGCATGGTCAGTGCTTTGCTCTCGGTCTCCAAGAACATTGCTCTGATACCACTGTGACGTCCCCTACTCATATACGGTGCCCGCACCATATACAAACAGGAGTTCATCCCCCATACCAGCTCCATACTGATACAGGGCCCTCCACGTATCACTGCAACCTTGATGAGTTCCAGTGGGAAGAATGAAGGGGTCATTTACCCTGTCTTCCTCAGGGCCTACCTAGCTGCGGAAGCGTAAACATACATGTCAGTATACAACATCAACATCACATAACCATCTCGAAGGATGGCTCATCACATATCTGCATAGACAAAGATCAGTACATCACATATGGGATCCTACCCAAGGCTCAGACTCAAAGGGGACGACTGACGGCTTGGGTCTCCAGAGTTCATTGCAGACAGAATTCATGGCAATGGATTTGGCTGGCATAAGAACATGGCTTAGGGTTGTCCACTCCATCCGCCCCTCCTGTGCACACTTTGCAGAGTAGGCTGAAAAGTGTTGGGGGACCTTAGCCCCTCACGGATGCATAGCCAAGGGGGCTATTCCTGGGTTGCATCTCCCCAGTTCCGATGGGGCAGGTAGGGATCACTCCCTCCAGAGATCTGCATGCTGACTCAAGGTGACTAGAGGGCCACCGCCCTTATTCGACTGAACCCACTGGAAAGTGAACACCACTCCACGGGTGTCGAGCCCATGCCTTGCCCGCACTCAGTGGCAAGCCATTAGACCTAGTCACAATGATCCCCGGTGAGGCCTTTACACGAGGAGGGATCGCTCAAGAGTCGAGAACACCGAACCTCCTTCTAATGTGGCCCGCCCCTTCACCCACAACAGGTGTAGTTCTTGTACACAGGCGAATTTACAGTGTGCTAAAGAGGCTAGCTAGGAGCATCAACTATCAGGCTTTAGGGTCTCTACCCCCCTTCCCAATACAATGAGTTCACAGAGATACATCATCATACACATCACAGAAGAACTAAAGAACAAGATCTAATCTATATCATAGAGTTAGGTTCTTTAGTTAGAGCTTGGTATCTAACCTAGATGGCTGCTATGGGCAATTTAATAGGCTAAACCTACTGATTCAAAGCCTGGAGGATGGTTTAAGCTATTAAATTGACGAAATACCTGATCCTTGGCTTGCTCCCATCGCTACAAGTCGACCAACCCGGCTGAACCGCTTTCGAACAAAGGGAAACTAATGGTGCAATTCGCTCAGACAGAGTCTGGGAGGCGGTTTTGACTCCTGGAGCAGCCAAAACAGAGCTCTAAAACCCTAGGAACGAAAATGGGCAAGTTAGGGTTTCTCCTACCTAAATAGACAAGGGGTTAGGGCTAGGGTTTCCAATTATCCCTTTAGGCATGTGGGATAATTAGGAATGACCCACTTGCCTTTAATGGCTAGGTGGCATAAATGTATCCACATGGAAAGGTGTGCACCTTAATAAATGCGCACATTGGTAAATGTGCACATTAATAAATGCACACACTTTGCAAGTTGCCCCCTAGGGGCTACCCGCTTGGCTACACATCGGGCGCATTACCGCGTCGGTCGAGTGGCGGTAATACGGCGTGATTTAAGGAAGACATGATACGCCTGGGACCATTGTATATCATTTGTCTTTGGGAACGTCACAAAATCCCTTTGGTTATTGTGCTACATATTTAGATCTTAAGTTGTGGCCAATCATGTTATTATATGTGATATGCTTAAATGAATCCTATGTTTTTGATATGCAGTTTCTTGATCGTGCAAAGGGGAAATAGATTTATCATATGAGATGTGCTTGTGTTAATGTGTAATCGCATTGCCTGTCTCCCTGCTTAATTCAGATATGACATGAAGGTTGTTGTAGGCATGAATTTTGCACCTACCCCAGTCAATGCAACTTAGTAGCTTCCAGTCAGAAACTCTATCCATGTAAAAGCTGTTCATTTATACAACTTCTGCCTTTTGAGTAGAATGTTCCTTACCTAGCTGTCAATAGCAGAAAAGAATATGTGTTGATTCTTCAATTCTATATCAATGTAGTTAATATGTATTGCTAAAGTTAATTCACCATACCAACTATGATGAACAATCAAGGAAGGAAGGAATGAAGTATATTTTAACATCCACGGAGGCCAACTGACCTATGAGACGGAACATAAAATATATCGGAAAGTATCTAAACACAAAAGAAAACCACAGAAACCCTGTACAATGTGTCTACCATTGGGACGAAAGAACCCCCCATGTGGGAGGAAAACCCTTGTAGTAGGCGTTCAGAGGCCCTATCTGAGCGCTCAAATTTCCTGTGCTGTGAGGGACTCCCTGACGGTGAAGACTTGCAGAATGTAGGACGCGAGACGTGTAACCATAGTTGATGAATTGCTATCTCAGAGCATCTGAGATCGGCATGAGCTGCTCGGATGTGTGCATATGCCGGACATTCCTGTAGAGCATGGTGTTCATCTTCTACTATCTGCATGTGACAGCACTGACATAATCTCTCATGCCGGGGGAGTCCCTGCCCTTCATCCGTACCCTAGCGGCCTGTCTCAATTCTGAGATGGTGGGACCCTGTCCTTATTGCAGCCATTTTTCTCCGTTTCTTGGTAGAGATGTGTGCCTTCAAATACTAGTGGGGGCCATGTTCAAGCGACAGATTAACCTGCGCGTGGTAGTGCTCTGTTTTGGGTTTTGCAAGAGTGGGCGCATCCCACAGAGAGGTAGCAAAGCGCTCATTCAAATGCAGCTCCTGCTCCGCGATATCCGACATACCATCCCCTACAATGCTCCTGCCACACTCTCTTCAGACGTTGTGGCCCTTGTGCCAGTAACAGAGCCCGGGGAGGAAGACGTTGTGCATCCATTCTGTCAACCTTATGGAAATACGCAAGGTGCCTGCGTATTACCATAGGTCCAACTCCAACTATCCAAATACCTTTTCATCTTCAAGTGAACTTAATTTTATCTTGCAAAGTTGACATTGATGAAGGATATTGTCAATCCTGACAACATGCACTGACATGCTTCTATTCCAATACTTATATAATGGTGTAGGTAGTAGAATATATTATATGGTGTTAACTAAGTACGCAAATAAATAATAAAACCATAGATCCCGGACTATTTTGCGTGACGTGACCTGGTATATGAGCTCCTTTACCAACATACTTCAAGGTTATATTATCTACAACAATTCCCAATCTCATAAATTTTTTATAACAAAGATTAATATATTTCAAGTTTATACTTCAAAACTCTGCCCCATATAACAACCAGCACATAACTACTTTTAACATTAACTATAACTACTATTAATATTAATTAGCACAAACCATTGTATCCAATGCATTTAAATTAAAATCCCCCTGAAACCCCTTGGGTTATTGTGCTACATATTTAGATCTTAAGTTGTGGCCAATCATGTTATTATATATGTGATATGCTTAAATGAATCCTATGTTCTTGATATGCAGTTTCTTGATCGTGCAAAGGGGAAATAGATTTATCATATGAGATGTGCTTGTGTTAATGTGTAATCGCATTGCTTGTCTCCCTGCTTAATTCAGATACGACGTGAAGGTTGTTGTAAGCATGAATTTTGCACCTAGCCCAGTCAGTGCAACTTAGTAGCTTCCAGTCAGAAACTCTATCCATGTAAAAGCTGTTCATTTATACAACTTCTGCCTTTTGAGTAGAATGTTGCTTACCTAGTTGTCAATAGCAGAAAAGAATATGTGTTGATTCTTCAATTCTATATCAATGTAGTTAATATGTAATGCTAAAGTTAATTCACCATACCAACTATGATGAACAATCAAGAAAGAGCATTCCACTCTAGATTTTAAAACATTTTTTTTTTTTTTGTGTGGAGCATTGTTGGTCAACTAATCCTGATAAACATGCAGATTTTTGGCAGGTTATATAGATCCTAGAAAAGTTTGAAATTGCATTGATGCGACAGTACAGCTTCATAGTGTGGCAGTTACCGTTTCATAATGTGGCTATTGTTTTAGATGCAACAAACAGAGGATAATCATAATTCAGCAGTTTTTTCTCCATTGATATGGTGCCATTGTAGAAAACGTCATTCTGCTTCTGATACTAATGCGAGATTCTAAAATTTGCTCAATCTTAGGAAGACCCTGAAGAATAATATTTTTAAATATTAATCTTTCATACATTGATGTTATTGATGCATCTCTCCTCGGGGAGTACAAGGTTTTCATGAGGCTGATCCTCAGCCGCCATCCGAGCACGAATACCCTCGTTCAAAAGAATACTTTTGGTGCAGAAAGTTTCAAACTCAGGATCTTCTGCTGCACGGATCTCCTGAGAGACAAAGTCATATGCCCGCAGATTCAAGGCTAGACCAACTACTCCGATAGCACTCATCCATAAACCAGTTACGGGTACGAATAACATGAAGAAATGTAACCAACGTTTGTTGGAGAAAGCAACACCGAAAATTTGGGACCAGAAACGATTAGATGTAACCATGGAATAAGTCCCTTCAGATTGAGTTGGGTTAAAAGCACGGAATGTATTTGTACCATACCATCCTGGAATAGAGTATTTTCCACAGTAGCACCGTGAATAGAACATAGAAGAGTAGCCCCCAATACTTCAGCGACTCTTATCATATGAGATGGTTTTAAAGTTCAATTGTGGAAACCTTGGAAAAAAAAGGATAAATCGGTGAAAAAAATTCCCTTGTTTTATTTTCACTTCGAGAATTATTTGCGATAAAGAAACGATAAAAGAACTTTATATTATTTACGAAGAAAAATTTAAAGTTTTAAAGGTGAGAAGAGATTTCAGAGACTTTTCTATTTATTATAAAGAGGAGGAAGACGAGGAAGATGAAGAAAATTTAAAAGACGAAAATGAAGATGAAGAAAATTTAAAAGGTTGATGTACTTCATAGTTGGATTGTACCTTCCTTAGGTGTAAAATGTGATGTTGTACCCGGTCGTTTAAATCAGACTTGCATCTTTATTAAACGAGAAGGAGTTTACTATGGTTAGACCTCGGTGGGGGAAGGCTAACCTAGGTGGGGATTTTTTGCTAACATACCAACTTATTATCCCAAAACTCAAATTCTTATTTTCTTGCAGATAACACATAAACAACCTCTAATACATCTTTAAACAATCATCTCCAATACATCTTTAACACTAGACCTGTCTACTGATGGACCATTAAAGGGCATTTTGAAGATTCAAAAAAAAAAAATCATATAAAATTGAGGGCACAAAAACTAGCCAAACCCTTTGTAGGAGTGGTATGGTAGTCATGCTTCACATGAAAAATACACAAAAATGTATCAGCTCCCATTCTTGTGAGTTATGCTCTAGCAAACACAAGGGGTTCAAATACCAAAAGCTTGATGTTCACACGAAGTAAAACTGACTTGACGAAAAGATGTTTTTTGATTTTTTTATTATAATGTTCTTTTTCATGTCAGGATAAAAATTGTCTTCTGCCTAGAACCAGCACTGCTTCCCAGAAAGCAGTTATGATGTAAAAACAACAACTTTCGAAAGGATGGTTCCCCCGCGTCCCCGGGCTCCTCCTGCTCCTGTCCGTCCTCCTCCTCCTCCTCCTCCTCCTCCTCCTCCTCGGTGGGATCCCGACGAGGTTCTTCAATGTGGATCGTCCCCCTTGGACGGTCCTGGTCCCTCTTGGATCTCTTCTCCCTCCTTCTTGCCTCCTTCTCTCGCTCCCTCTTCTTCCTCGCGACCCTCTCCTCGGGCCATTCAGCCACCTTCTCCTTGCCCTTCTTCTTGGTTGACGTGCCAACCTCCTGCGCTTCTGCTGGCACCGCTGCTGCTGCTCTTGTTGTTGTTGTTGTTGTTGCTGCTGCTGCTACTCCTCCTGGTGCTGGTGCTGCTACTGCTGCTCCTCCTCTTGGTCAGACAGCGGACCGAAGTGGACGGTCTTGTCCGTCCGCTGCGGCTGCTGCCGCCATGGAGGGTGTGCGCCTTGGGCTATACTTCCAGGAAGTGCATTTAGTGTGCGCCATATCTTACGGTCAGGAAAATGGATTAGCTGATTATCAAGGGGGAGCTTTAGGCAAGGTTAGGGAGAAAATGGGGTGGCAAGAAGATAAAATGGAAGATGCTCTAGGGAATATTCTCCTACCATCAATAGCCCTATTAATTAGCCCCCCCTATTAATTATCTCAATATACCTATTTATTAGTGTATGATTAATGCTGTATTATACCATGAATTTCGAATTTTTCCTAATGGTTTGAAGTGTCAATTATGAATTTGCGCCATTTTTCACCCGGGTCTCGGATTGGGATGATTCTTCGACCCATTTTGGGTGAAATCTGATGTTGATGCATAATTTCCATTTCAACTTTACTAGAATGTTAATTTAGCTCATTCTTCTTTTCCCATCTAACAACTTAGCCTATTCTTACAGACCCACTAAACTATCATTCAATTAAATTGGGATTATGTCTTGATTTTGGGACAAATTTCATATTGCAATTTTTTTATAACTTGATAAAAGAAACTACACGTTAACATATAATCATATACCTTAATATAAATTCACACCTTAACTTCAAATTACAAAATCATATATCACACTGCTCAAGTAGTACACAACTTTTATTAACTGTGATTGATACATAGTAATGTAGAAAACATATTTACATAGTTTTTCATTTTTCCACCAGCATCCCCAAGGATATGATAGCCTTATTCCTTACATCCTGAGGTATTGTAACTCTCGCTGTTTTACTTGGAATAGTTTTTGGAGTCCACGAGTACAATACGGTTTCAATGTCTAGCCAAAGATCAGGATCACTAGGATTTCTCCTCCACCTCTTTGTCCAACAATCTGAATATCTTTCTTTATCGGTGACATTACTCAACTGATGTACTGGACACCACCATTCCATGCGCACCTTATTGAAGTTAACATCACCTTCTTCTTTGCAAATATCCGAGATAGTGTATCCCAACCACATTGGATAGGTCTCTAGATTTGCTGGTTTTACTACTACAAATTGGTGGCACTCCACGTCAGTAGAAGGTTCATAACAATCCATGCCTAGATATTTTGGCCTATCCTTAGGACCAACATAGTGTTTATCAGGTTGAGGAGGAGCATATGCCTTAACAATGCTACTAATGGTACCATCATCTTCGTCAGCACCAACTAATGTTTTCCACCTACTTTTAGGGAACCACCCTTCTTTCAGCTCTTCTGAGGATGTGTCTACCTCATCCAACAAGTTGATCACCTTCTTCCAATAATTTATCAATGCACGATTAGTCTCATCCGAATTAGTTTGCCAATGCTTGATGTAGTCATTGATGCCATCCTTAGTCAATCCCAATTGCTTCACTTCTTCAGTTGGTTTTAGAGCTTTTGGTTGACCAATAGGTATCATACGCTTGCCATTTGCATCCCTGTGCCAAATTTCTGCCCCACCTCTCCACTTCTCCTCTGAATGTCTCATTTTCCATTGCATGATTGGAATCCCTTCTCTCACCCAAAAAGTGAATTGAAGAGGTCTAGAATGACCTTCATATGCTTTTAACTATGCAACAATTATGCTGATAAATGTTACGTCATCTAGCTAGTGCCTTGAGAAAGATAAAATACTGCAAGCTAAATCAACTTCCCTATGCTAGGCATAGCATATAATCATGCTCGTTCTATAAAGCTGCATCTCTATCTGATAACACAACAAAGATTTTGTGAGCTTCCTCCAACTTTCTATAACAATGTACTTCGTGCAATAATTTCAGCTGTCAATTACCAAATCTTGGATTTGCTTACAACACAAATTGCCTCCAAGACGTCCGGCTACAACTGGACCTATACCTGCACAATTTCTTAACCCCCAACAATTTCTCAAATTCTAGCCCATCCACATTGCAGTCCACCTCAACAAGTTTCACCCCTCAATAATTTCTCAAATTTTAGCCCATCCACATTGCAGTCCACCTCAACAAATTTCACCCCTCAACAATTTCTCAAATTTTAGCCCATCCACATTGCAGTCCACCTCAACAAGTTTCAATGTACACTGTTAGATCTTTAAATTTTATAATCTACCGTCCAGGAAATTACAAAATATAAAGCATTTGGCCTATTCTCGATGTCCATTCTTTCCCTTCCCTCTTTGTTCTTACAAAATCATATTTCAGCAGACCAGAAACCTCGATCTGTTTCATTCTCTTATTTGTTTATCCTCAGGGTTTTGTCATATATAAAACTCGACCATCATTATTTAGATCCTTTTGGTTGTTTTGTAATGCTTATGTTGTTACTCATAATAAAATCTCTTATATCATACATAATTTGTACTTAAGTTATCATAGAGTTCATTTGTATCTAGAAGATTTACTTGTATGCACATCAATGTTTCTAGGCCCCGAAGGGGCCAAATTTTTTTTTTAGCAATATAACAATTACATTTTACACTTTCAAATTAAAACCCCCATTAAACCCCCTTTGGTTTGGGTGCATATTCACAGGGGGTGACTTTGGACAAGAGCTGTTGGATAGGTATATGCACCTTTTATTCTTTGATCTACACCATACATAAAGTTCTTCGTTTGTGGGGTATGCATGTACAAAAAATGCTATACTGTATAAGAACATTTGCAAAATACTATAAGATTTGAGGTAATGTACTACATGGTGTTGATTTTGTACATGCAAAACATAATTATGGGGGCTCTCGCTGCCCTACGTCACCCCCCGTGTGAATATGCACCCAAACCAAAAAGGGTTTAAGGGGGATTTTAATTTGAAAGTGTAAAATATAATGGTTATATTGCTAAATGTAAGGGGGGCCTAGAAACATTGATGTGCATACAAGTAAATCTTCTAGATACAAATGAACTCTATGATAATTAAATACAAATTATGTACGATATAAGTGATTTTAGTATGAATTACAACATAATCATTACAAAACAACCAATTAAAGGATGTATAACCAAAACCATTATTTAGTATATACTAGTTACTGTACCATAGTTGGGCCGACCCAAATGGTGAATGGATCTTCTTTCAGAGTTGCATGCAGAGAAGCAGAGATAAGACCCTGACCCTGTCCATTTTCTGTCGAATTGATCCATCCCAAAAGAACAAAGAATGTGTCTTTGGCCTTATGTAAGGAGCCTCTGTCTAATTGCTGTGAAAGCTGGGAGTGACTTCTTCAGTAATGATCCACATAAATTTGTTGGACATGTGTGTCTATGTGTCTGTTTTGAAGAGACAGAAAAGCACGGGTGATTTGGACGCAGATTCGATTTGAACAGAATGGATGTTATATGTTCTAAGGGCCAGCAGATCTCAAGATTCACTAGATTCACCTGTTCGTCAGGTATTCAAAGCTCTGATACTAAGTCCCATGATTCCAAACCAGGATTTCTTCATCTGCAAGCAACATAGCGTTTGCATCTGCCAGACACGTCGGCGATGCTAATCAGCTTGAGGTCGTACCTCGGGCAGATCTAGAACTATCAAAACGACATCTATGAGTGGGTTTTTGCTCCTCCTTTTCTGTTTTCAAGTTTTTGATTTTGTGCATTATAGCTCAATCACAATCGCTTCTGTAGGTCAGAACTCCGCCTGTATGCTGCCATAGAAATGAAGGCAAAATTATCTAAGAAGGTTGCACATGCATTGAATCCCTCTTCACCGACCTTTTATCTCTGAGCTCTTCTTGGTAAGGCTATTCAAAGCCATTCATGTAAATACCTCGCTATTATAAAGTCTAAATACCTCGCTATAGCAGATAGGAATGAGAACCAGAAGATGGAATGGAAGCCGTTGCCAGACAGTAGCCGCCATAGACGAAGAAGAAGATTTTTCCAACATGGCCGTCAAAGCCCCTTTTTTTCCATTTTTCATCTTTTTCTTAAAGCCCCTATTTTCTCCTTCCAGAAAACGTGGCAGTTTTAGAACAAAGCATCAACTCTGAATATTCCAAAATCATCTTGCACGTAATGTTTATACATGTTAAGAAAATTAAGCCAGGTGAGAATTGGACCCATATACACATTGATGTCATATAGTTATGTTTTGTGAAAATACAACATACATATTGATGTCATATAATGCGTTTTCTGAAAATAAAATATGGCACTTGAATGTAACGCATCCAACTAATAATATCGCCGCACTATTCTAAATAAAAGCTTTTTCCAACCTGTATGTAGTCCCCATCTAGATTTGAGAATCAGGAATACAACATACTAGCATCACATCCAACAAAGTGAGAAATACATCAGACTATTATATCCAACAAGTAAGTAGAGCGAGAAAAGAGTTTGTTGAAAAAGCGTATGCATCTTCAACAAAATGTGCCCATCCTATTTGCATAGATATGGGTTGATTGTAGTTGTTGAAGAGGAGAATTATTTATCATAAGTTGCAAACCTGGATTGTAAGGCTGGGAAGGTGATCATTCATAGCTGTAAAAGCTTTGCCATGCTTTATGTCTGCTAGCAAATGCATTTTTTAGAGGAGGCAATTAACTATTGAAACATGAAAATGATATTAACCTGCAAGAGTTTGAACTCCAGCTAAGCTCCCATTTTGCCTTTGCTCGTTTGCTTGTGACTATGCTTGCATTTCTACAAGGGCCATGTATGTAAAGGCACAATGTTTGCAACCCATAGAACTTAGCATGTTCCTCTGAAAATTCCTACAAGACATGTAGATGCAAAGAGGTAAGAAAAATGGAAAACGAAAAGATGTATAGCATCATATGTTGTGTAGAACTGTAAAACCTTTACTGCCCTTTGCAATGCAATATCCAAAGTTGACAAGTTTTACATTACATCTCTCCAACAAGTAGTAAAATAACAACAAAGAAGTAATATATTATATTCTCATAAATTGCAATGTTGCCTATCATCCAAGCAATTCCAACTTTATAAATGCGCAAAATGTATATTGTCTAAAACTCTTATTTCTACATCCAGGAACTGTTTTAATCATTTAGACTGCAACTTTATCAATGTGCAATGCCTGAAAGTTCTAAATTGTTAATTCCAATAACTGTCTTTAAGGACCCTTGAGCATTAAAATGATACACAAAGCCAAGTTAGGACTTGCAATAATAAAGTTTCAAAGTTGTGAGTTCATTCAGTGCAACTTGGCTTAACAAAGAGTAGATGGCAAATGAAGAATGGAACACATACACAAGCTCCTTCTGACCATCTATGTTGCAGAATGGCACAATGTACATTGTGAAGTGTACTGGAGAGTTCGAGTAGAAATACTTGGAGGCAAGTTGCAACCAGTGTGAGCATTTTCTTGCAGACCAAAGATGACATATGCTTCTGCATCTTGAACGATGTGGACGGCTTAATCACATGCATCCTTAGAAAAATTTATGGGCAGAAGCCCAGCATTCAGGCATTGCCCATTCTACATGTGGTGCCCAACTGAGATGGATAGAGGAGGCTTAAATAGCCATGAGCATACACACTAGAGTAAATACCTCAGCACTTCAAGAAATTAACATCGCAGGAGAAAAAATGAAGATTCGTTATGCTCCAGCATCACTAGAATTCAGTCTGCTACAGAAGATAGACATTAATAGGTCTATTAGGAAAAGAATAAATCAGCTTTCCTGCATGGATTGAGCAGGCATACGTAGCATAAATGCCAGATGCCAACCTGCTAGACCTAAGGCTAACCGCTCAAGAAAGATCTGCAAATTACATTTGAATGAATTGGAATTCGAACACCGCTGAAAAAAAGACTTTCGAGCTTTTTTTCGTTCCCTACGATGCTTTCTTAGTATGTTCGACATTTGACCTCTACAACAGACTCTTGGAAAAAAATTCATGGATTTGTCAGAAAACAATTTTGGCAGCTACCTACAAGATTATTGGAGTTACATAAAGGAGGCAATTGAATTCGCAATTGTGTGATTGATGATTTAAAGGCAAATATGACGCCATGAACCTTGTTTTTGGGTTGCCACTAGAGGGGCAATCCCTTGCTTGTATGGGGTTTCAGCATATTCTTGATAGATACCAGTATATTCCTAGAATACGCAGAAAACTGCTACAAACTTACCACTGGCAATAAACTGGCGGTCACGCCTATTGCTGGGGGCCGATGTTCGAACCGCCTAACCGGCTGTGTGTTTTCCCAGTGGTTTTGTTTTTTTGGCTGATGGTAAATCCAAGTGTTTTGGATTTGTCATTAATGATAACACTGATGATGCTGCAAAGGTGCTGCTGATGTTTGAATTGCCAGAAGTTTGAAGCCAAGAAATGGTATTTGGCCGTGCACAAAGGAAATCCAAAAGAGAAGGTGAACTAAAGACAAATTTGAGCAGGAGAGGAAGGAAAGAATTGAAAGGTTTTAGGGAGCCAATATGTGTGTGAAGAACTTAGATGATTCTGTTGATGATGATAATTTGCGGGAAATCAAGCTATGGCTATATTACATTTTGCAACAAATTACAATTTCGTAAAAGTGTCATCTTTGTAAATATTAGTTTTTTATTTATTGCGTATTCATCTTTGTATGCTCTTGTTTAGGTAATGAGGGACTTTCAGGGTCAGAGTAGAGGCTCAGGCTTCACGGCATTCTCCTCCCCAGATCCAACTACATGTGCGGTATGCTGAATACAGTTACCCCTTTTTTCTTGTGCAAGGGAATGCTCTATTGTTAGTATCTCATTTGTATATTGTTGGTAACGAATCAGGTAGCTGAAATGAATGGACAGATGGTTGTGAGTAAACCAATATATGTTGCAATGGCATAGCATAAGGAAACGAAAGCCAAGTTACAAGTGAGATTACTTTTTTTCTACGTTACTTAGGATGCAGGATTCAATATGCTGACTGTTATATATCAGGCTCAATTTGCTCATCTGGTCGCAGTTACATCTACACTCCCAAATGCAACGCAGCCATATCATTCTAGAGCATCTGATCTAAGCCAGCAGATATTTACAGCCAGCCACCACCAGGGCTCATGCTAAAACAGGTAGTATTCTCAGAAGAGTCTTAATTATGTTAATATTTGCATTTTAAAGCCTACCAATTGGGACTGTTTTAATGTCCTAGTCTCTTAATATATGTTACCTATTTTGGCAATTTGATGAACTGCTTTTTTCTCTTGTGGTAGGATCTTGGCGTTTTCTTTTGTTGCCTTGAAGAGCTTATACATGCCTTGGTGAGTATTTCTTCACCACTTATGTAGGCGAAGTCCATTATGATAAAGCTCCTTTGATATGTTATTGCTAATAGTCCAAAAAGGCTGCTAAAACAAGAGACATCTCCAGCATCAAATGCTTCATCTCTGGATCACATCAACAGCTTTCCTTCACAATATGGAACTCATTTCTTGCAGGATTTGTTTCTTAGAGAGTAAAGAGGTACATCTCTAGATAATATCTGTGTACCGGCATTTACAACAAATCTCCATCATGCAAGGCATCGCATCGTTGCCATCAAAATGTTTCATTCGATAGATAGGCTTCTCATTTTTCTCAGCAGATTTTCTACAATGGTGGATAGTGGGTAGCCGCATACATGCGAACTACCCACGAAAAATAAAGGGAATGTCCAATTATATAATTTGGACCCCATAGAATACAATGCTAATAGATGTTTGGCTTGTGTACCTGCCGAAAGCTTATCACCGGGATTAAAAAACCCCGCCCTTTCGGGTTTTCGAGGAAAAACCCTAGTGATAAGCCTTCGGCAAGGGGCTTGGACAAACGTAAGGCTGAGAATTCGCTCCCAAAACCCACGAATGGAGAAGTCGAAGCTGCTGCCGCTCGCCAACCTGTACCTGCACATCACCAACACTAGAAAAAATGTGACAAAACAAACCTCCCAAAGTGGAGGGGCTGATCACGCGTGCCACGCGACAATAAAACAAAACCTCTTTAAATAGAGGAGCTGGTCACGTGTGCCAGGCGACAAATACATTAAACAAAGAAGGGGGGGGAGGGTGGGTTCAAAGAAAAGAGAATAAGGTACTGCTGAGAGAGAAGAGGAAGCGCCGATGAGACGTTGATAAAGAACCTCGCCTAATATAGCGATCTCCCAACCAAAGAAGGCATGCGCCGCATGCATGCATGCAAGACATGCATGCTCGCCCCATTCTAGAATTTCGATCCGATGGCTCGGATCGATGGGATTCTAGAATGGGGCTCGCATGAAAACAACAAAAACCTCCCGAATAGAAGAGAATATCAAACGGGATCGAGGATGAAGGTCAAAGGATTATGGCTAAAGAAGAGGCAAGGCCGAGAAAGGACATGCCACAGTATGAAAGAAATGCCAAATTGGTCAATCCAAGCAGGGAGAAGCCCCTCCCCTGCATGGTTTCAAAGAAAAGAGAATAAGGTACTGCTGAGAGAGAAGAGGAAGCGCCGATGAGACGTTGATGAAGAACCTCGCCTATGTTGCCCATTTTTGGCAACATGGACCAGCATCTATGTTTCAAAACCTTTGTTCCACTTATATTTCCTTTAAGGAAAAGTTCCAGGCTATTGTGATCCCATCAGAGTTTGGAAGACATTTGACCAAGATTGGAAGACATAGGGGATCTCCTATTATGGCCTAGTCTTTTCCTTGAGGTAAAACACCTTTCTAGACACATTCCCATTTGTTTAACATTTTCCTTTGATTTGAAGACCAGGCAAAGGCTATAGCAAGTTTATCAAGGAGGCACAAGACATTTTACCAAAGCTCAACCTTATGAAGCTTGCTTGAGTAGATTGAAGTCACACACATGAGGATGCTACCCTAGAAGTGAAATTTGCTGCTCTTGTTCTAGCCTTGAAGTTTGGAAGACCCTTATAGAAGTTTGGAAGACCTTAGGCTTTGAGCAAACCTATCTTCACTAGGAGGTATAAATTGAGCCCTAGAAACAATTTGAGATAAGATCAAGTGCTACAGAGGTACCCATCTCTTCTTCATTCCATTCATCTTACATTCCCCTTTCTATATCCCAAGAGCCTTCAAAACATTTCCTTCACCATTGTTTCCACTTTTGAGACCTTTTCTCATCATTCTACTACTTATTTTTTATTGATCCCACCTCCATTTGAGAATTGTCCCCTAGTGATCTTGAAAACCTTCAAAGGCAAGAAAGTTTTTTTTTCATTTTCATTTCATCTTCCTGAACCCTAGTATAGCCTATTTACACCCTTTTCCCATCTTTTTCCCACGACTTTTTCACCATCCCTATGTTGCAATATTCATTGACCATGGGTCAAAAGGGACCAAAATTCAAATGTTTCAGTTTGACCTAAAAACCCTCTAGATAGAAAGCTTGGGAAAAAAGAGCTAACTTGGTCTTTTAAAATTCGAAAAAAACCCTTGGGAAGGCCTTCAAAATTGGATTCTTGGGATGCGTGCCAAAAAAATAAAAAACCTATTCTAGCCTATCTACCCTATCTATTTCTGCATAGTTCCAGGTCACCCCCCACGTGGCAGCAGGGCGTGGGGGCCAGACACGGGCTGGTTGTCCCCTCTGCGTGGCACGCAAAGTTAATAGTGGGGTCAACACTATTCCTTATATACAGGAGCTTCCAGACTCGTTTTTGCCTGTGGGATATATCACATTTGAAAATTTTCGACGAACCCTAGAAAATAAGGGAAGCTGCTAAATCCGGCCAATTCGTGCCTAAATCCGATTGAAGCCCGCCAATTTTTGCCCGAAATTAGCTCCTAAACCTTTTCCGAAACCTTGGGGATCCTTTGTGGCACTTGATTCGATGGAAATTGCTCAATTTGGGCCTCAAATCACTCAACCGAGCTAGCTTTTGGGAAGAACAGTTCTTAAGCCAAGAAAACAGATCAAATCAGAACGTCCCCTCAGAGATAGACCTCTGTGATCTTGGCGCATTTTGATATTCTGATATTATCTTGCTCTGCTCTATTCGAATTTTGCTCTGCTCTGCTTGGGATTGAAGATCTGTCCCGGTGTGACTTGTTCGACAGTTGAGGCACTTCAACTACAACTCAAAAAATCATTTCATTCGGCTTCCTTGGTAGTTCTGAGATTCTCTAGAGGCTCAGACAGACCTGAATTCTATTTTCAAACAGTATTATATGTTTGAATTTGGTAATGCCTTGCTGACACTATCAAATTTCTTGTGTTACATTTCTATAATGCATAGTCTTTGCCTGGAAAATTGTTGTCACCATTGTATATTCATCTTTTGTAATCCTGCATTGTGCTTTTAAAGCTAAAAACTAAAAACAAAACCCAAAATATTTGTTCCAAGCTATATTCTTTTCAGATAGTTGCATTTCATCTTCATAAAAACCTTAGAGACCTACACACTCAGAGAAAACACATAAAAAGACCTTTTTCCATAACTGTACAGAGTTTGTTCTTTTCCTGAGGCCTCGGCTACTTACAGAGAAACTAAAACTCTTTTTTGCTATTTAAACCCTATGCACATGATCTAGGGGCTATTTTGAAGTTGCCTGCACAGATCCCAACTCAAGATTCCTTATCAAGCTCCACCTGCAAATTTTGGCTCTCTGTTTTGGCACTGGCCAACTTTTTGACCCGACTTTGATCTAGATTTTCTCAACCTTCCCCTATTCAAATCAAGTCAAATCTTCACCATCAGTTTCCTCTGCTTGTTGATCATTTATATCACCAATCACATCTCAAAAATCTCACAAGGAGTGTCTGCAAGGCCACTTTTTGCTCTGACAGCTTTTTCAGTTTCAGGGACTCTAGTGATTTTGGAAAAACCAGTATTTCAAAATGACTTTTCTCGCTTCCTATGTTAAGGATTGATCACCCTAAGTGATCTGGAGGTCCTAACCATTTTGTTTGAGCTTCCTTGAGGTTAGACTAAAATTCCAGGTTTTAGGCTAACAGCCTAATATAGCGATCTCCCAACCAGAGAAGGCATGCGCCGCATACATGCATGCAAGACATGCATGCTCGCCCCATTCTAGAATTTCGATCCGATGGCTCGGATCGATGGGATTTGTGGACTTAAACATTTGCTTTTAACTTTTCTTACTCAGTTCTGCTGGTTATTGAATTTTGTTATCTTTTTTTGCAGTTTAGTGTTGGAGCTTAAAATGGTCAAGAAAATATGTGTCCATCATATTACGGCAACCGATTGTGCATCGGCTTTGGATCCGGCATGAGTTGATCCTTGATCTACATAGTTGTGCATCCTCATCAAATCTCTTTGGGTAAGCAAAATTGCATAAGATCTATCATGATGCAAGAGGTAACTAGAATTTGATTAAGGTTGTGCTTGCCTATAGAATAAATAATGTGCAGAATAGGTATTGCGTCTATTGGTGAGGAAAGTGTAATTGTTGCCATTTCCTCTGCTCATAAAAAAGTTGCTGTAGAGGCTTGTCAGTTTGCCATTGATGAGATCAAGGCTATTGTGCCATCTAGAAGAAAGAGGTGCTGGTGAAGTATGGAAGAAAAATGTGGAATCTCTATGTCCTTTGTCAACAGGTGCAACCTCTTCTCAAATGCACAGAAAGCATGATTCTTGCAAGAAAGAAGAAGAAGAAGAAGAAGAAGAAGAAGATCGGTTGCTTTTGCCTGATAAAGAATACTCTTGCAGACATTTATTTTAGTGGATTCCTAGTGCTCAGCAATAAAGTGCTCACTTAGGGAGCAACTAGGTTATGAACTGTATGTACAAGGCACTAAAATAAACAACAAACAGAACACCTCTAGTTTCATGAGTTCCTACAACATTGTACAAAGTTGAAAAGCCTCCTTGTAACCACTACGTGGGTAAATTTTGAACCCATTTGTCGGAACAACATGGAGGTCTTGCACTTCCATATATATTTACTAGAGAGTTAGTTGTCATAGTTGCTTCGGATCTCAATTCAATGATAGGGGAATATTTTAACTTTACCTATTGCAAGCATGGCAGGACTTGCACATGCATATATCAGGAACAAGACTTTTCCTTGGTTATTCTAGCTTGTGTAATCAAGGTTGGATATGAACAATGCATGCATGAATCCATTTGTCACTATAATCTGGCAAGGGTTCACTTAAGGGGAGATCTACAATCTCAGTTGCAATTGGTGAAGCCCAACATAAAGTAAGTAACTTAATGCCTGCTGACCAAACTACTTTCTGAATCTTAGTCCCTCTGTAGCCTGTACGACACTTGCTTGTGCTCTAATAGATTGGCTATCTTGTGCCCTAGGTATAGCTACATACAGGAAGCCTACTCATAGGACAACGCACCTGCTATGTCTTGCTAATAGTTTTATTTGCATCGACACTTATGCAACAGAATATAAATCTAGGAGAAATAAGGAATTTTAACTGCCTAACCGGCTGTGTGTTTTCCCCAGTGGTTTTGTTTTTTTGGCTGATGGTAAATCCAAGTGTTTTGGATTTGTCATTTATGATAACACTGATGATGCTGCAAAGGTGCTGCTGCTGATGTTTGAATCGCCAGAAGTTTGAATCCAAGAAATGGTATTTGGCCGTGCACAAAGGAAATCCAAAAGAGAAGGTGAACTAAAGACAAATTTGAGCAGGAGAGGAAGGAAAGAATTGAAAGGTTTTAGGGAGCCAATATGTGTGTGAAGAACTTAGATGATTATGTTGATGATGATAATTTGCGGGAAATCAAGCTATGGCTATATTACATTTTGCAACAAATTACAATTTCATAAAAGTGTCATCTTTGTAAATATTAGTTTTTTATTTATTGCGTACTCATCTTTGTATGCTCTTGTTTAGGTAATGAGGGACTTTCAGGGTCAGAGCAGAGGCTCGGCTTCACAGCATTCTCCTCCCCAGATCCAACTACGTGTGCGGTATGCTGAATACAGTTACCCTTTTTTTTGTGCAAAGGAATGCTCTATTGTTAGTATTTCATTTGTATGGTTGTTGGTAACGAATCAGGTAGCTGAAATGAATGGACAGATGGTTGTGAGTAAACCAATATATGTTGCAATGGCATAGCATAAGGAGGAGCGGAAGCCAAGTTATAAGTGAGATTACTTTTTTTCCACATTACTTGAGATGCAGGATTCAATATGCTGACTGTTATATATCAGGCTCAATTTGCTTAGATGCGACCTCTGGTCGCAGTTACATATACACTCCCAAATGCAACGTAGCCATATCATTCTGGAGCATCTGATCTAAGCCAGCAGATATTTACAGCCAGCCACCACCAGGACTCATGTTACAACAAGTAGTATTCTCAGAAGAGTCTTAAATATGTTAATATTTGCATTTTAAAGCCTCTTATGACCAATTGGGACTGTTTTAATGTCCTAGTCAGTTAATATATGTTACCTATTTTGGCAAATTGATGAACTGCTTTTTTCTCTTGTGATAGGATCTTGGCGTTTTCTTTTGTTGCCTTGAAGAGCTTATACATGCCTTGGTGAATATTTCTTCACCACTTATGTAGGCGAAGTCCATTATGATAAAGCTCCTTTGATATGTTATTGCTAATAGTCCAAAAAGGCTGCTAAAACAAGAGACATCTCCAGCATCAAATGCTTCATCTATGGAGCATATCAACAGCTTTCCTGCACAATATGGAACTCATTTCCTGCAGGATTTGTTTCTTAGAGAGTAAAGAGGTACATCTCTAGATAATATCTGTGTACCGGCAGATACAACAAATCTCCATCATGCAAGGAATCCTTTTGACTGGGAATGCATGGTTGCGAACAAAATGTTTCATTTGTGGACTTAAACATTTGCTTTTAACTTTTCTTACTCAGTTATGCTGGTTATTGAATTTTGTTATCTTTTTTTGCAGTTTAGTGTTGGAGCCTAAAATGGTCAAGAAAATATGTGTCCATCATATTACGGCAACCGATTGTGCATCGGCTTTGGATCCGGCCTGAGTTGATCCTTGATCTACATAGTTGTGCATCCTCATCAAATTTCTTTGGGTAAGCAAAATTGCATAAGATCTATCATGATGCAAAAGGTAACTAGAATTTGATTAAGGTTGTGCTTGCCTACAGAATAAATAATGTGCAGAATAGGTATTGCGTCTATTGGTGAGGAAAGTGTAATTGTTGCCATTTCCTCTGCTCATAAAAAAGATGCTGTAGAGGCTTGTCAGTTCGCCATTGATGAGATCAAGGCTATTGTGCCCTTTAGAAGAAAAACGTACTGGTGAAGTATGGAAGAAAAATGTGGAATCTCTATGTCCTTTGTCAACAGGTGCAACCTCTTCTCAAATGCACAGAAAGCATGATTCTTGCAAGAAAGAAAGATCGGTTGCTTTTGCCTGACCAAGCACTAAAATAAACAACAAACAGAACATCTCTAGTTTCATGAGTTCCTGCAGCATTGTACAAAGTTGAAAAGCCTCCTTGTAACCACTACGTGAGTAAATTTTGAACCCATTCGTCGGAACAACATGGAGGTCTTGCACTTCCATATATATTTACTAGAGAGTTAGTTGTCATAGCTGCTTCCAAGCATGGCAGGACTTGCACATGCATATATCAGGAACAAGACTTTTCCTTTGTTATTCTAGCTTGTGTAATCAAGGTTGGATATGAACAATGCATGCACGAATCCATTTGTGACTATAATCTGGCAAGGGTTCACTTTAGGGGGGATCTACAATCTCAGTTGCAATTGGTGAAGCCCAACATAAAGTAAGTAACTTAATGCATGTTGGCCAAACTACTTTCTGAATCTTAGTCCCTCTGTAGCCTATACGACACTTGCTTGTGCTATAATAGATTGGCTATCTTGTGCCCTAGGTATAGCTACATACAGGAAGCCTACTCATAGGACAACACACCTCCTATGTCTTGCTAATAATTTTATTTGCATCGACACTTATGCAACACAATATAAATCTAGGAGAAATAAGGAATTTTAAATCTAGGAAAAATAAGAAAGTATTTTGATTGTATTATTCTACCATTTTTTGCGAATCAACAAATCTTTCTTTGATATGACATGGTTGTTTTGATCCTTCATGGTGCGAATGCAATACATAAGTGACATCATGTTGGCATCTTGCAAGCATATTTATGAAATAAATCACTTTGCATATCTAATATTATCCTTGTGCCTCATTTTAGTGTTGTTGGTTTCTGCATGTGGCATTTCCGAACCACCAACATGCCAAAATGAGAATTCCCTTTATGGTTTCCAGTTCTTACACCATATCCATGAAATTCTAGATTAGCACTCTTGTCTTGGCCATCCACCAGTCCAAACTTAAAATGTAGAAACTGCATCGCCCCGCTGCATCAATGCTCATATATGGCTATGATTCCTAAAGGTGCCATATCTAAGTCTTGGAACTGTTGTGGATGCTTTAGAAGATGAAAAAAAAAAAAAAAAAAAACAAACACACACTCAGGCCACCAGAGGGCAACCCTCCGTGCGCAACACCTTGTTTTGTTGTATTGTTTCGCTTACGAGCCTTGGGCCTATACGCCGTGATTTATAAATATATAAATAAATATATTAGAACGTTGCAAGGGGCTTGCTTTCTTGGCGGGAATGTCTAATTTCTAAAGAATGTGAAAGCATCTAATATTTTCTTAGCTAGCTAAAGCTCACTTGGTGATTTTGGAACTTGTGTTGGATCAGGATATGCCTAGATTGTATGCCAATCTGTGTTGGATTTGCTATATATTTGGGTCTTGTAGGAGGATCTACTGTATGCCAATCTGTGTTGGATTTGCTATATATTTGGGTCTTGTAGGAGGATTTGGTGAAAAGAAAAAAGGGGTTGAATAGTATTTGACTTGAATTTGCAACTTTTGTTAGTGCCTCCAGATTTGGTTGGCACATTTACATACTCTATTTTGTCATGTCATGTCATGTCATTTTTGGCTGGTATGGAAGAATGTGTGGATTGGTTGAATTGCAGGGGAAGGTGGTACATACATGGTAATGTAGAATGTGTGGATTGGTTGAATTGCAGGGGAAGGTGGTACATACATGGTAATGTAACAAAGGCACTTGAATGGAACATACTTGTCATACTCTTAAATCTGCCTAATTAAACCGACATGAGTGGCCATTTTCTATGTGATGATGTACTGAGTTTGTAGTAGCGAAGAATGGTGACCCCATGACTAGCACTACGAAAAAGGTGCTCACATCCCCTGGAGAATCCCCCATTGAGGAACTGGGGGACTTGAGAGAAATGGGTTATTTTCTTTGCAATGGAGAATTCTTGAACAAAAGGGTATATCTTATGGGGGGAGATTAGTAGAAAGGGGGGATTCTTGAATAAAAAGAGTATATTCTAATGGGGGAAGGGGATTGCAAATGCACATCGGGGTATTTTCAAGGAAGGGGGATTGGGTCAGAGGGGAATTTGCAAATAGATTGGGGTAATTTCAAGGAAAGGGGACTAGTTCAACAAGGGAATTTGCTATTTTCAAGAAAGGGGGACTAGTTCAGAAGGGAATTTGCAAATGGATTGGAGTATTTTCAAATAAAAGGGTATTGAATGAAAGGGAAATTACCAAAAAAATAGAGGATTGCAATAAATACCAGGGTATTTTCTAGCAAAAGGGTAGTTTCAAGGAAAAGGGTATTTCAATTAAAAGTGAATTTATGGCTGTATACTGGCTAAATATTTACTCAAGTCAGTTTGCATTTTCAAAATACTATCTACTTTCAATATATTAAATGGTCATATGTAGGTGGTCGGATTAGCTCAAAGCCAGAACCGTACCTTCACGATGTGAAATAAGAATGATTTTTTGGACTAAACAACTGATAAACTACGCCTTCAAAGAGGTCTCATCCAAAGAAAGAACCCATGTTGTTCCTACAGATGGATCCCAAATAATTCCTTTTCCGTTGTCTCTACAACCAACTGCTAACCAAAGATGCTCATGTATCTGCTTGAGTGCGTACTCACTAGGATTACCTTTCTCAGCCTCAAGGAAAGTTGTAATAAAAAAGCACTCTTGTATGGTATCTTGGCGCTTGATCTTGGCTCTCACCTTAAAAAAAGCATATTTCTCCATGATGACATGGCATGTCACACGATGACTAAGCATCTTATGCACTCCATTGGGACATGGCAAATTAACAGATGGGTTTGGCTCAGTACAAAGTTAAAAGTTAAGTTAAAAATGGTCAAATGATCGTCTCCTTGATCATTGTTGTATCTTTTCCGTGTAAAGTGGTTGCACTCGTGCATGAAGCATTCTTGGACCTGGTAACGGTGTTGTTACATGTACAACTTAATAGCAAAAGGGCATGTTGTTAAAACCTTAAGACCCATGCAGGATGGTTTCTCATGGGATAATGATAAAGTGGCAGATATGGGACCTAATGCTGCAGGCTACATTTGTTGTAAAGGCCTGCTCAAGTTGAATACAATGGTGAGCTCGCACCTGAAAGGGCATGAACCATATCTGGACAAAGCAATGGTAAAGCACACGACAAATTTCTAGAACAGTACTAAATGGTCCAAGACACGACCTTATCATTTGTACACATATATGCATCCTTGTACATGTTTACTCTAACCATGGTAGAGTCCCTGTTCTAACAGAGCTGTTAACCATAAGAGTTTGACCAGTATAGATTGCACAAGTAGCAATCAATGACCTGCAACATGGTATTTTTTTCCAACCATTGGAAACTTGGAAATCCAGTTTTATCAAAAACGTCCACGATTATGGTCTGATCTGGCTTTTTTAGGGCACAAAGCACAGCTAATCGAATCTGCACCACTCCGGCTCATGATGGCTCTGGTAGCGGGATTGGGCATTGCCGGATTTGGCAACGATCAGGTCTGCTTGCATTAGAGCATGTACACATGCTAATCTGAGAAAGTAATCAAGAACGAAAAGCCTCAAGGCAGATGGCCGACATGCTGCAGCAGACCATTTGGAAATAGGCTGAGCATTTGGGAACACATATGTTGAGCATTTGGGAACAAGAAATCAGTGTCGCTTTGTTCTGCTGGGTCGGCAATCTGGCGCCACAGAGGACGAAGAACAAGGAAGCATAACATATGTATTCGAGCTTTCTCTAGCGGCATACAGGGATACAAAAAATGCTGGGTTTCTTGCTTTGCTTGACAATATGGCTCTGCTCGACAGGGGTTTTGGCGCTTCACATGGCTAAATTTAAGCAAACAAGGCAGGATCTGATGGATTTAATTGAGAATGCAAGCCTTGATCTGGCTGCAATGTTCAAAACATCCTGATATTCCCCATCGGTTTGGGATCTGGTAAGATCATTTGAATCTGAACAGGCTTGCATGCATTGATCTTAATGCACTATGCAAGCAGGAGGAAAAAGGAGTGGCACATCCTGCGGCCAAATGAAGATGGCACGAGCAGTGCTGCTGCTCCAGAAGCTGTGGACGCTGTTCCATTGGATGCTGACGATTTTGAGGAAGTAGAGGAGCTTCAACTCAACCAGGTTTCTCTTAGTAGTAGTTTCCATTTTACATTGCTTTTTGCATTGAGCAATCCACTCTTAAAGTGCCAGACGAAATTTCCCCAATACTCTGAAGGGCATATGCAGATCTGCCTAGTTTATCTGCCTTAATTTGTTGTAGGAAATTCGTGCACACTGCGTGTAGAGTAATCTCTTGTACGACATGTTTCTATGCTTAGGTACAGAAGGATATGATTAATTTGTATAGAATAATGATCACAGAGCCATAGATTTACTCTATCGTGTTCTGCATGCCACTTGAGAAGGCTAAGTACAATACCTTGCTGTTTGAGACTCATATGCCACAGTTTTTCTTGAGAATAAATTGAAGCAAAATATGGCGTGTATAACTGATATGCAGCTACAGGAAATGCAAGGTGGTATAAAATCATAAACAGACCCACCACCATTTTAATATTGTAGAACATGAATGGATTCGTTTCTGATAATTTAATAAATACTGACTTTTCCACAAGCACGTTGACATGCAGAACATAATTAGATGTCTATATGAATCTGTTATGTGGGGCTTAAAATCAAGCATGAACCTATCTTCTAAGCCATACTGCATTAAATCTTGATACACTTTCACTCAAATACAACGACATGCAAATGAACTTGCCATTGGCTTGGGTACATCAAATACTGGTGGATTTGCAGAAATGGAGGGATCTTGCATTCCTTGAACTGGTTATGGTTGGTATTTACTACTTTGTAGTATATGTAGAGATGTAAATTGATCATGGTAACTGTTTTAAATTGAATTATGGTTGGTGAAGGGCGATGAGCCATGCCAAGACCACTGCTTACCTGTTAACCCTTGCCTCATTACCATTTCTTTGCTAATGTTGGTCTGTTTGGTTACAGGTAACCAGTCTTGCATCTCCAATCTCTTTGTATTTTGGATGTTTGGATGCATATTTTACATGACGAGTACAAGCTAGCTGTATGCTGGATGGAAGATTTGGCACATGTAGACAACAACCTAAGCTCTCTATTGGAGGCTCAACGTATATTTCTGAATTTTGCTAAACTGTATCATTTTACACTTTACAAAACAGAAGTACCTATTTCAATTCTCTCTCTTTACAAAACAGAGGTACCTATTTCTATTCTCTCTTTATCGGGACATGGCATCTTATGTATATCAGATTTGTTTCTTGAAATCTGATCAGTTTATTACACTTTGTCAATTTGTTACTGATTAACTCTGCTCAAGTTGTTACTTATCAACTTATTTTTGAAATATATTAACTTACAAATGATAACAGGGTATTTTCTTAAGGGTATTTTCTTATGGTGTCATAGGGTATTATCCTACGAATGATAACAGGGTATGTTATTTGAAACAGGGTATGTTATTTGGAATGGGGTATTATTTGAAACAGGGAATTATTATAGGGAATTATTTGGAATGGGGTATTATTTGAAACGGGGTATTATTTTGCAAATGATAATAGGGTATGATTTGAAATAAGGTATTACCTGAATAGGGTATTATCTTATGGATTATAACAGGGTATGAATTCATATTCTTTGACTGGGGGATTGCGACACCAACATAACGGGGTATTTATCATACAAATGAGGAAAAGGGGGATTGTGGCCAAATACCCCGATTCGAAAAATACATTTTATCCCCTGTTCTTCGACGGAAAAGGGGGATTTTATAGGCATTTTTGCGGGGTATTTTATAGGGTATTGGAGCACCTTTTTCGTTGTGTATAGCTTGATGAATGGTTATCAATCTATTATAATAGATTGATATATAATAGATTGATAACCATTCATCAAGCTAGTCATGGGGTCACCATTCTTCGCATGACTAGCTTGATGAATGATAATTATTCTAGTAGTCCTAGTTACCAAGCTTGTTGGGCAACCTCCAATTCTGTAATCAGTGCAAGACAGAGCAGGTCCATGCATGTATCATTGATATTTATTGCCTTTCTAGAGGAAAAAGGATAGTAAAGGGGAACACTTGGCTTTAACAAACTAAATGGCTCGCAAGCTAAACTAGTGTTTCTAAAGCATTGATTTACCATTGATTTACCATTGTATAAAAAAAAAAAAGGAATAGGGGTTAATCAGGGCATTTTCACATGCGCGGAACTCCACGGAACTCAAACTGCTAATTCAAAACGGAACTAAGCAGTAAGCCCACGCCATTAGCTTAGAGGAAGAAAATGATGCGAGTGGCCTATAGATTAGAATCAGTGGTATCATAAACCTGTATGATGTGGTTATGTGGGCATGTAAAATTGGGATTTTCTGCATTTCCTGAAATGGCGAGGTCACTGAATTGGGTCGCTTCTGAATTGGAGTTGTGATTTGCTTCTGGATATTGTGCATTTGCTGAACCGGCGAGCTGCTGACTGCTGAACTGAGAATTGGAGTCGTTATTTGCTCCTAGATTTCCTGATAAAGCCAGAGTAATCATCAATTTCTGAAGAAGCGCATTGGATGGGTGTTAAGAAAGAAAAATAAAACCTGTTGAGCGCTGAAATGCAACCATAATTGCAACGAGGAACGCCACAGGAAAAATGAATAAGATCGGAAGATTGATAGTGATATTAGCGCAGGGGATGTCGAGCTTAATACTCGTTTTGATGCAGGGAATGATCAAGAAGAGCACCAACAGCATCAGAATATAAGGGTGACTTGTGCCGATCTCAATGGCATCTGCATCAATTGAATCAAACTCTGAGCAACGAATAGAGAATTTAAGTAGCAAATTGAGAGAAATATGGTTGGATAAAAACCTGAAAGAGGCGTAGCAGTTACAGGAACACAACTAGCCAAGGCTAGGACGAATAGAGTGAAGAATCTCATGGTGAAATAGAATTTTATTCCGAAGCTATTGGGTGGGCGAATCGAATTTTATTCCGAAACCAGCGTTGGGACTTTGGGCGAAGCTAACTTAGTGTTGGGTTAAATAAAAGCAAGGCTTTTTGTCCTTATTCGTGTTTTTCCATCACCATCAAAGACATGCTTCAGACATGTCTTTAGACATTACATCATGCTTCAGACATCATGCTTCAGACATTACAGTCAAATGTCTGAACGTACATTATGTAAGAAGACAACCTCTTGTGCTCCGTAGGTTCTTCAAGGGGCCATGTTCCTAAGGGTTGAACATCATCTTCATTCTCATTTGTATTACTATTGACTAGTATTTCTCATTTGTATTACTTATTGACTAGTATTTGTATTACTTATTGACTAATTAGGGTGCCCCGCGTTTGTGTTATAGTTATGCTGGACATTAACTTTCATTTTTGTGGAGCCCTCCTTTTCATCGTTGCCTTATCAGCAAAACACCCCTCATATTTGCACAATTCATTCCTGCAACTCCCCACGTATTTGTTACATCTGTGTTGGCCTACCATCTAAGAAATGAAGTAGCCCATGACAGGAGTTGCATAAGTAGCCAACTACTAGAAAACGATTGAAGTTGTTTTCCACATTTTTTCATTTGTAATATGTTTTTCCTCTCCAATTGATCAACAAAGCAATATTTTCAAATGTTTTTCCTCCCCAATTGATTAACTAAGGAACATTATCAAATTTCTCCTATTGTCCAAAGAAAGGGGACATTTTGGATCCGTTGTTGATGAGAATATGTGGTCCAAATAGACATGGATATAAAATTTATATTCACAAATATAGCAAATAACAAAAATGTTCATGCTTATAACCTCATGGCATATGAAACATACCCTTGCGGACACTACAAAACTGATGCATTTCATATGTTTGAAAACAAAATTTGAAGATTTGTTCATGAGGAATGATGCATTTTGGGAATTAGATTTAGGTTGTTAAAGTGCCCAACGCTACTGCTCGGCATGTATTGAGGTGTATTATTATATATAGTGTGTCTATATTGGAGTTTGTTTTATATAGTGTGTCTGAAAAGAGTTTATGGGCCTTTATTGCATGGCATGGCATTGAAATGATGTGTGGCATTTGAATGAGATATCTATTTGGCTTAGTAGTTGTTTGTGTTAAAACCCAATAAAAATTTCACCCTATGATCTCAATTGATGCTCAATATTGCTCTTTCACATTCTAACATTCTCAATATTGATCTATTACATTCTAACATTCTATTAGAATAGTTTGAACTTTGTGATTCTTCAGTAATCGAGTTACACATGCCCACCTAAGCTGCCTTTGTTTTGTCCCACCTGGACCAAAGAAAAAAGCATTAATAATATGGGCCTTCCATTTTAAAAAACAAATAGAGGCTATTCTACAATGGGATGGGATAGCAATTACTACCATTTTGGAGTCTGCAAGTTTCCTTAAGACTACAAATCCATTTGCATCATGCTTTTCTATATTTGCTCTTGCAGCTAACAAACAACCGTGTCCTTATGGATACCTTAATAGAAACAAATGTGATACTTCACATGCCTACATTCACTTGTCTCGTCACAGCAAAGGACATCCATTTCTGCAAATGAACCCCTGCAAAATGGCTTCCTGCAATAGATAGCACAGTTAATTCTTTAGACTGCAAGGAAGATGTCAAGTATGCAGTAGAACCAGTTTATCACTATATGGTGTCTAGAAGTGTGCTTAGAATGCCCCTCCTGTGCTCTGAAAACAATACCCAAATTCCCTTGAAAACATGATCAGTTTGTTGTTGATGCCTAAGCTAATCTCCCCATACATTTTGCTCTATTATCCATGCATATTTCCTTTGCTCGCTTTTATAAAGACATCTTCAACTTATGTGCTCTTGATCTCTAAATCTTGTAGACCTGATAGACACAACTCTTCAGCTTCTTGGGATCTTTGGCTGCTTTGTTGTACTTCCAATTGTAGAGCTTAATGTCAGCTTCAAACTTCGCATAGCTCAACCACATCTTCAAGTGATTCGTCCTGTCAAGAAGCCTCTTATACAATTGTCTTGTTCGTTCATGAAATTAAAGGAAGGAAAATCGGATTGTGGGCCTATACCTACAAAGAAGAGAATGAGTATTGCTGGAAGATGGTTGACAAAAGAAGGGGCAGGGGTAAGAAAAAACTTTATATGGGTCCCAGCCGTGCTAGCCCCAGGAAACAATCCATCCTTGCCCGAGAGGATGTAGGTAAGTACAAAATCTAATGGATAGAGACCTTAGCTGTATCACCTGGAATCTCCAGGGGTTGAATAGTACTATCAAAAGGGAAAGGCTTAAGGTATGTCTTCATTCCCTCAAACCTGATTTTCTGTTTATACAGGAGCATAAGATTCATGACCTTGACCACAGTAATATTATCAGTAGGACTCTCCCTTATGGTTTCAGCTTATGGTCAATCCCAGCCAATGACTCCTCAGGTGGGATTGCTATTGCTTGGAATAATCACTTGGATATTTCCAATACTTATATGGTGAATGGGAGAAATGGTAGATGGCAGATTCTTTTATGTACTTTATTTAAAATTAGAATAGCTCTTGTAAACATTTATGCATATAATGATCCAGGGGAGAGAGTGGAAATCTGGAACAGGGTCAAGAATAGCTTAGATAATTTAGAGTTTGATGAATGTATTTTAGGTGGTGATATTAATATGGTTACTAACAGTTTTATGAAAAATAAGAATTACAGACCTTTAGGTAAGAAGGAAAAAGAGGCGTGGTCGAAACTGATTGAGGGGAACAATCTTACGCTTGCTAGAACCAAGGCAGATTCCTACAGCTGGACGGATAAAAGGGTGGATCCCACTCTGTGTTTGCATGACAGATTTTATCTCTCTGAGAACTTATGGAATAACAGTAATAGAGTGAACAACCTAGAGGGGTACACCCTGTCTGACCACTATCCCCAGCAGCTCAGGATCATGGCTAAGGACTCTATCAAAAGAAGGAAGACCTACTTCAAGCTCAACACTAGCCTTCTGGATCATGAGGAGTTTAGCACAAGATTTCAGCAGATCCTGGCTAAATATCCCAGACCCTTGGGAGGAATTGGCTGGATGCACTGGTGGGTCAAGGTGGCCAAAGCCACCAAAAATTGGCTTAAGGTCTGGGGTAGGATAGTGCACCTTGAGAAAACTATCCACCTTCAGAACCTGAGAGAGAGTCTTACAAACGCCTCGGAAGAAGATAAGGAAGATATTAGTGCAGAAATTGAGAAGGAAGAGATTAGAATTGCAGAGGGTTGGAGACTTAAGGCAAAAGTTAAGGAAATTAAAGAAGATGAAAGGGGTAGCTCCAAGTTCTTTTTTGCCAAAGCCAAGGGGAGGGTGAAAAGAAACCATATTTTCGAAATTAGAGCTGGAGAGGAGGACATCGAGGAGAATCGATTAAACCGCAGACAAAGGATCACTTCAAAAACATCATGGGAACTAATGAGAGATGGTCAGCCCGGGGGATATGGACAGGTTCATTAATATGCAAAGAAAGGTTTTCCAAGAGGAGAATTTGAGCATTGAGAAGCCTTTCTCCAGTGAAGAACTCTACTCTTTTGCAAAGGAAATGGAAAAAGGCAAGAGCCCGGGACCTGATGGGCTTCCTGTGGAATTTTTTATTAAGGTGTGGCCTATGATTGGGGAAGATATCACATGCCTGGCCAATGAATTTAGGGTCTCTAAATGCCTGGATGCAAGAATAAACACCAGTCTTATTACCCTCATTCCTAAAACAGATGTTCCTGCAACCTTTTCGGACTATAGACCAATCTCTTTGTCAAATGTGATTTACAAGCTAATATCAGGTACTATAGCCAGGAGACTGAAGACAATCCTGAAAAGGATTATCAGTACGTCCCAAGCAGCTTACCTGAAGGACAGATTCATTCTAGATAATGTTGTCACTGCTATATTGGGTCTTCATTGGGCCAAAGAATCTCACCAAGATGTCGCCCTTATCAAATTGGATATAACCAAGGCTTTCGACTCGGTTAGCTGGAATTTTCTTTTCAAATGTTGCTATGCCTTAGGTGATACGCTTTAAGGGGAAAGCTTAAAGACGTAACTTCTTTAAACCACAATTGTACAGTCAAAGTATAGAAGAAACAATCTTTGCTTAAGAGCATTAGCTTTGGTTTCCACAACCGATCATCTTGGTCTCCACAACCAATGGATTTGGGCATCCAGTTCACCACCCAACCGGATCCAGATAAGATCTAAGGCAATTTTTAAGGGATGAAAGGAATTGATCACAGCTTATTTCCCCTTCGGCTTGTGAGCAATCCAATCTTACAATCACAATGGGTTAAGTTAGGCTCAATCCAGCCACCAAGGATTAGAGCTCGATTCATTCTCAGGCTTATCAGGAAAGCCTGCAACCACCGCAGATCCAGAACAGAGCAGACCCAGAAGCTCTGCTGTAAGATCTTCGGATCAATCGGGGAATAACAGATCGGAATTGAGCAGAGGCAGCCAACGTCCAAGTTACTGCTGCCGGATTTTAGAACCAGGTATATCAGAGAGTCCGATCTGTTGGCAGAAGCCGGAAAACCAGGTCTGTAACTCCGCTGTTTTTCCTTAACTGGCCGTGAACTCCCTGTTATAGCCCAGTTCGCCTTTTTGTTGGAGGAAAAGGTCGTTGCCATGCTATTTTAATCATCCTCCCGCTCCATGCCTTTTACAGTAAACAAAATAGTTGCTCAAGACCTATTATTGACGTTTCCCTTGCTTCACCATAAGATATTTCCTTTTCTTAACAATATCTTCCTTATCCTTAGCAATAGAATATTTTCCCTATTCTCTTGCTTTAATGGTCATACAAAATATCTTGCTCCCATGCTCATGATATCTTATAACCATTTACCCCATTGCCTTAACCATTGTTTTCCAAATACCCCATTGCCTTAGTTCATTTCTTCTCTGGACCACTCCCCCTAGCATGCCCCCGTATCATTAGGGTTCTCAAACGAGGTCATCCTTCTCTTCAAAGCCATTCTGTCTAACTCCAGGTCCTCGGTTTTGATTAATGGGGAGTGTGGCCTATTCTTTCCCCTTGAAAGAGGGGTAAAGCAAGGATGCCCCCTAGCCCCTTTTCTTTTTCTCATTATCATGGAAAGCCTCCATAGCAAATTGGAGGAAGCCAAGACTACTAACCTGATTCAAGGGCTTACCCTGCCAGGAAGTGGGCAATTGGATCAGATTTTGAATGGACATTTTGCAGATGACACATTCTTGCTGGTTTCGATGGATAATAGATCTCTGATTAACACTCAAGCAATCCTGGAGGAGTTTGGGGAAGTATCGGGCTGCAAGATAAATCCTATGAAGTCGAAAATTGTAGCTAAGGATCAGGTAAAAGGGGAGCAAACGACTGCTCTCATGGGCTGTAAGTACATTTTACCAACCAATTCATCTAAAATCTTGGGTATTCCGATGGTTATGAAGGGCAGCCCATCAGATATTTGGAATGATATAATTGAGAAGTTTCAGAGGAAGGTGGACAGTCTTAATTCCAAGTATATTTCCAAGCGAGGGGACGGGCAATTATAGCCAACTTTGTGATCTCCTCTTCTCATGTTTACCGGTCCTCTGTTATTTTAGCTCCAAAAAAGTTTCCTCCAAGCTTCTTGAGTATTATAGGCGATTTATCTCCTCCGCCAAAACAAGAGATCTTTGGATTCCTGTTGCTATGAAGGAATGCTTTGCAAGACCAAGAAAAATGGGGGTTAGGTGTGATCAATATAGAGAAACAGGGTATAGCTCTTGCAGCCAAATATTTCTACAAGGCTGCCTACAACCAGATTAACCATCCTGTATCTACTATTATCAGGCATTATCTGGGTAAGTGCACCTCTTATGGATGGAGGAATCTCAGAATTAATCTACCCCATTCTATCTATTTTCCCTTCTTGGTCCCCAAATCCACCCCCGGCCCCGCTTAAGAAGTGGATCAAGGCCTGGGATCAGATTAAAGGGATGTACACTTGGAAAGAAGGGTTGTCTATGGATCAATCCATATTTTGGAACCCAGCCCTCCTTACTAACAATTCCTCTTTATGCCTTGCCTGCCACTTCCCTGAACAAGCCAGATTCTGGACTTCCAAAGGCATCTGTACGATCAGGAACATGTTCAATGATCAAGGAATTATCCCCTATGCGGGACTCAAAGCTCTCAGGAGAAGGGGATTCCGAAATGCTGTACAATAATATATGCTCAATGCTTACCCAAGGCATCTGGATAGAAGAGGCTAATAACTAGCAACATAAGGGGAAAGCTGACTTCAAAGTAAAAAATGCATACAGATTTCTTATGAAGGATCAGGCCATGACTTTGCATTTTAAATGGCAAATTGGGAAGGAAAGGTGTGCTAGGAATCTAAAGTTCTTGTGGTCCAGCCCTATCCCCCCCAAGATTAAATCATTCATGTGGCAGTTGTGGCATAGGGCTCTAGCTACAAACAGCAAAAGATATAGGATTCAGATGACAGACTCAGACATTTGTCCCAGATGTTTGTCTCATAAGGAAGATGAGGACCATCTCTTTAGAAACTGCCTGTGGTCAGAATGGATCTTGGAGCTTGCTTCAAATTTGATAGGCACTGACCTTATCTCCCTAAGCTCTACAGATTTCTTTATGCCCGAGCAACCCTGAATTTGGAGGGTTTATATTATCCTTTGGAGAATATGGAAAGGAAGGAATGAGTTCATCTTCAACGATGACATCATCCACCCGGAAGCTGTTATTAAACAGATTGAATATGACATTAGATGGATAAATGCAGCAGGTTAACTTTTCATGTAATGATCCTTATTAAGTTTTGGTGCTGTGCAGGGATTATATTCATGTTGCTGCGTAAACTTAAGTGGAAAAGGATGGACGAGCAAGCGAATAATGAATGGGTGAAGGTTTTTGGGCCTCCGAACCCGGAAGAGCACAATATACTATGCTTCTGTGGATGTTGTTGTGATCAAAATTATGATGCCCGCAGAGGCATGATCTGTGAAGCCAAGGATAGCAAGTGGCGTTTTAACATGGCGATGGCGGAATCCTGCATCTGTATTTTCTGTACTCTCTCAATGATGGTTAGAGGCAGAGGTCGTAAAAGGGGGAATCTGAATCTTAAATCCCACTTCTAGCTTCATTTATCTCATCCCTGGACAATCTCCTATCAGCTGTTGTGAACCTAATGTATTTGGCTCGGCTTTTTTCTATGATTATCCTTTTAAGCCGAATAACTATACGGGTTATACTTCCCTGTAAAAAGTAGTTTTGTAATTATACTTCTATAAATATACTTATAAGCCTTCAATTAAAAAAAAGAGTATTGATGTTCAGTTGGTCAATAAAAATCCCCACAAAGCTCTGCTTCATCTTCTTTTGTCAAATCAACACTGCAATCGGATGATTATATCAGGCAAAGGAAGAATCTCTTTATTAAGGCCATCTTCTTTTGTCAAATCAACACTGCAATCGGATGATTATATCAGGCAAAGGAAGAATCTCTTTATTAAGGCCATTGCCAAGAGCTCGGCTGACCATTCATAGCCATAGTGCCAGACATTCCAGCTAGCCAGGTCCTGTAAGATCTGTATCTGCATCTCTCTAGTTTTAGGGATTGAGCTTATGGTCTGATATCATGGCCTTGTTTGCATCAGGACCAACCATTCACGGAGGCAGCCATCTAAAAGATATCTAAGAAAAAGCACCATATAGATCCAAGGATTTCTTCACCAGCCTGAAGCCCAAGAGCCGGCCCGGTTTGCTCATTGAGGCACTATTCAAAAATCAGTTACTAGATCAGAGGCTAAAATAATCTGCAAAAACGAACTCTGATTGAGCCATTTATGATCTAGAAACTTTGGCATCAACCGGTTTATGTGTGAATACTGGAGGAGGCGCCCGCCGTGCTCGAAGACTGCATAGCTCCCCTCGCAAACCCTGGAGCCATCTCCAGTTCTCTGCTCTGCTACCGTTCATTGCCCTCCTTTTGTGTTGAATCCCCACCGTCCCTTCAGAAAATCGAATCCTCACCATCGGATCTAGGGCGTGGTCCATTACTTGCACTAAAACATTATAATATAAGATAAGATTGCTCATTCTCATTATCACCCTGTATAGTTGCATTATGCTCATAGTTATTACTCGTGTGATTTTCTTCCTCCTGATCATTATGTGAAACCTCTCGTACTTTATTCTTTGCTGCCTTTGCAAAATATTCTACGGAATCAAAGTATTTCTGGCAGCACTCTTCCATAAAAGTAGATCTAACAATGGAGACTAACTTTTTTCCAAAGCACAATGCACCTTGTCCAAATGTCCCATGCATGTACCACTCGCAAACCATAGAATTCTCTTCAATGCAAAATGAACTAATCAAATATTTGACAACTCTAGATCTTATATGTTTCTTTGAAACTGCCCTTGTCCAAGACACACGTTATCTA
Organism: Isoetes taiwanensis; assembly: GCA_021234155.1. Classification (NCBI taxonomy): domain Eukaryota; kingdom Viridiplantae; phylum Streptophyta; class Lycopodiopsida; order Isoetales; family Isoetaceae; genus Isoetes; species Isoetes taiwanensis. Next base: position 4,542,716 of record JAJEKV010000003.1, on the reverse strand, counting down.
GCGTGGGATTCTCTTCCATAAACGGTACATCTTTCCAATCTGGCAGATTATCCTGAACTCTCATAAGTAATTGCTAAAACTTAAAGCTGTGTGGCCAATAAGTAATAGCAGGTGTCTCATTTTTGCTAATCATTATCGTGACCACAATACTAAAAGGAGATAGCAGGTACTCTTTCAGCAAATTGTTCAGAATGTTCATAAAAGCCATATATCACCTTTTTTCCACCCACGATGCCCTCAGCACTAAAAAAAAAACATTTGCAGATTGAATGCCCATTCTAACAAAAATAACAATGGGATACTTATCGATGTTGTCATCTGCCTGCAACTTTTCCAAAATTGTTGGAGATCATCGTCATCAAAATGATCCATGTCTTCCTCCATCAAATTCAAGACAAAAAGACTTATTGGGCTATTCGTCAAGGCATCTCCACAGTATCCCTTACTGCCTATGCTGATCAAATAGCTCTTCTCGTTTGTGACTGGGTCAAACTTGACAACAGAAAAACCTAAGCGTTCCTTCAAGAAGTCTTTCACTCGCACTGGAAGATCTATACTCTTAAGATTCTTCCTTGTTGCACTATCTACGTATTGTGAGCTCCACACCAAGAGATTTTTCATATCCCCATCAATAATATTACTTTTCTGCTTGAAATATTCATAGACACCTCTATGAATGGAAATATCAGTGCAAAATTTTACAATCCCATCTTCCATGGCCCTTGCTAACTTCAATTGTTTTGCATACTCCTTCACATCCTTCATCCCTAAAGTTGTTTTGTCCACACCAGAAGGCTTGCCTTTTCCCAATGCTTTACTAGAATGCTTTCGTAGCAAAACTTCATCATTTAATATTTTTGACTGGATCTCTAACATGTCCTTCACGCCAAGCCCTTGAAATGGCCGCATGTAAGTACCTACAAAAATATCAGGCGATGGGCTTGCAGGAAGGAGGCTTCCCTTTGGAGTCAAGAAGTTTCAAACCCTTCCAAGCTTCCATATTCGTGTCCAATTTTCTCAAACTTAATCAGGACACATTATCAGGTCATAGTGCTCGGTCATTCTTGGAAGTGATTTTGAAGACCCATCAGACTGTTTTGGCTTCTCTATAATAGTGTATTTACAGAAGTCTTCAAATCTCTAAGCATATAAAAATAAAATAAGTGAATTGTATGAACAACCATGCCATCATTAAAAACTATGATTTTGATTCTACATGTAAATACTTGCCAAACTGTGTCCTTGGAGATGCATGTCACTGGCCTTGGTGGCCTACCTAATGCTATCCTTAAGCCTTTGCATGGGAAACTTGACCTGTATAAGGGATGTAACATTAAATGTAAGCAATTAGCAAGAAAAGAGATGCACTACATATAGAATTCTGCTAAGATACAAAATAATCAATAGCGCACATATCTTACTTACTGACATTCATCTGAAACTAGTCAAGCTATAGAACTATCTATGTATTTGAAAGATGATTGGTAACATTGAACATTCTATATAAAAGCCATCTTCCATAAATTAGTTTGGAAGTGCATTAATAAACTAATTGCTTTCAGACTAGTGTGTAAAGCATTGCTACAAAATTCACATCTTAATTACAGACAATTGTCTGTAAGTAATGTCATGTCTAGATGCGCATCAAAACCCCTATATAAAATCAGACATTAAATTGCTTTTCTTCTTTTTAGACTGATACTTGAAACTACAACTTGAAATTAAACTAAACATTAATTACAGACATATGTCTGAAAGACTACCACTGAGCTAGCATCATCAAACAATCATGAAAAAGGCATACCTTTCATTCTTGAAAAGCTCGTTTATGCTATTTTGCGCATGACTTATCATTCATAGTTGAATATCTGGAGTGTTGCCATGCAGAACTCTACACATTCTTTTTTTATGTAACACAGAGAGCTCTGGAGGTAAAGTATTATTAGCTATAATTTCTTGAGCCGCTCGTACTGAGTATTGCCCCTCAATTACATAAAATTTCACATTTAGATCATTTAAATCCTGTATTTTTTTCCTTTTCAGAGATTCTTCTGTCCATGCATCAAATGATAGCACATCTGCAGGAGATGGATTTCTACAAGGTAATTTCAGCATACTGTTATAGATGCTTTTCATGTGTCCATCATTATAAACCCTATGATTGTATAATACTGCTTTGCCAGTGCATAAAACCAATCTGTTGATATTTATATTAACAGTATCCAGCAAGCCCAAAGGATAGTATCTCTGAAAGCCCCCATTCCTTTGTACTTTCTTGCACAATTTTTGCTTTCTCCTCAGGACTGAATCTATAAGTAGACCTTCCTTCCCCTTCTTTACCAATACCTTCATCAACACAATCTTCCATAATGATGTCTACATCAACATCAATTCCTGCCTCTGTATTTTCACTGCTCTCTTTAAGCGTTGCTCTAAGAGAGTGAACCAAGGCATTGAATTTTGCATTTTTCAATATTGAAGATGCATAATTACCTTTATTGAATAATTGTTCTTTAACACGTGAAATTGCCTTTCCAAGATCATTTGAAGACAAAAGACCTGCTAATCCTTTTGCAATTGAATCTTCAACATTCCATCCAAGGGATAAACATGTCATTCCTTCACCTTTTAATTTCTTCTCCATTGAATTAAAGCTATACTCTTTGACAAACAACGGATCAGTTTGCATTGCTTTTGTTAACCTACATTCCTCCACAATTAAAATAATACTATCATCTGTAGAACACATCACAGAGATGACCACTCCAAATCTTTTAAACTTTGCCATGCTTGATTGTTTGTGAAAGAGACCCAAATTGACATTTTTTCCTGACTTACACACTTCTACATACCATTTTGAACATGCTGGGATATTCAATGTTTCAATACCATTTTGAAATAATGGACTCTTGCTTTTTATGATATAGTCTGTTTTCTGAGAGCCTGCAACTAAAAGACAACCATTTACTAAACAAAGAAAAAAATACAAAGAAAATATCACTAACCTTTTGTTGTTTGAGGTCTTTTGTACGGTGGAACATCCACATTTGGAGGAGCAATACATAGGGGAGTGACGTCCACATTTGGAGGAGCAGTACATAGGGGAGTGGCATCCATTGTAGTTGGTCGTGGATTGCTCAGAGTTGATGCATCTTTTCGTGCTGGTAAAGCCAATGCTAATGCACTATATAATTAAAGATTGATTAGTTAATCTTGTCAAGAACTTCTACGATTTCCTTACAATCATTAACTAAGATTTCGAATTTAAATTTTGAAATTCAGTTGCCCGCTCATTTTAATTTAACTTTACAGAAGACACACCTTGATGTAATTTTCTTGTATAATTTTGATGTTGAGCGGAAGAAGAGCATTAAGCGCCCATACTCTACAATCAATTCCAAAAGATGAACGATTTTCATGGCGATTCTGAGGATTTTGATAGTGCTCACATAGATGCTCACAAAGTTAGTTTTACTCTTGAATTTTTGATAGATCATGGCGAATTAAACATATTAAATAGATGTCTCGCTTAAAAATAGATAAAGTTTCAAAATGTGCGCATTTTGATAAGAATGGAGACGAAGCAACAAATTCCAATTCTAATGGTAAGCAAATGGCAAGCTTTAGGTTATGGCTATACAGTTACTTATTTTATTGGGATGCCATAGAAGTTATAATTCTCTTGGACGGAAACACTATTGGAGCTGGTATTTTGCTACCACTGAGTGCTTCAATTCACTGTCAATAAATGGAAACTGGATGGGTCAAAATTGTGGTCACAAATGTGTTTATGCCAGATGTGCCTCTTCTCAAAATTACTCCAGATGCAAATACCTTGGGAGAAGCCATTGCTATCATACCATGGTCGAAAAAGGGAATCCACAATTGCTCTTAGATAGCACTCATGTCTTTATTCTATCTTTCTTTGCATGTCTCATGATGAAGGTGAATAGTCCACGTAGGGTATAGGGTACAAATAAAGGCTGCATGTCTCATGATGCTTCTACCTTTGTGAGTTCAATTTCTTAATACTGGCAGGTCTCTATTTGCTGCAATCTATTGTATGTACTCACATAATATTTGGAAATTTTATTTGTATTAGATGTAGGCTTAAATACTTCTGTCTGTAAGCATCCTTTTGTATAGATGCCTAACTATTACATGCACAAGGTGTAGAAGCAAGTGCAACATCTTTCCAGAGAAACCATGTAGAGCTGGCTTACAGACTTGTGTCTGTAAGCATTTATCCTGTGTGCTAAACTGCCCTAAATATTTTAGAGACAAGGTAGAAGCAAGTGCAATATCCATCTATAATAATGGAATGCAACTTTCTTAGTGTGTAAAGATGCAGCCATGTAGCAGGCTTCCAAACTTGTGTCTGTAAACAACTATCCTTCGTGCTACAACTGCCTAACTATTATAGACAAGGTCTAGAAGCAATCATTAGAATGCAACTTTCTTAGAGCGTAAAGATGTAGCCTTGTAGGGCAGGCTTACAGACTTGTATCTGTAAGCTAAGCAACTATCTTTTGTGCGTGCTACAGCTGCCCTAACTATGATAAGCATGGTCTAGAAGCAAGTGCAATATCCATCCAGAGTATCCAATGGAATGCAACTTTATTCGAGCGCAAAGATACATCTATATAGAGCTCCAAGATAGTTACAGATAAGTGTCTGTAATTAGCCTGCTTAGGAGACATCTAGAGCACCAAGACTATCATATACAAGTGTATCCAACTTTGAAAGAAACGTATAGACCATTACAAAAAGAATGTAGAATGTCAGAGAGCAGCTTGCTAAGAGACGTAAGACCATGGTAGATAAGTAGGCAGCTGGTAGAGTTGCTAAGACATGTAAACTATTATAAATACAATGTCTGCAAAGCTTACAGGAGACTGTTACAGACAAATGTCTAAAACTAGCTACCAAAATTGCTAAAAGACATATCATTAAAACAGAATGTGTGCAAAGCAGCTTGCTAAGAGAAGTAAGATCATTACATACAAGTGTCTGAAATTTGCAGCCAAAATTGCTAAGAGGCATATAGAGGTCTATGAGATCTGTAAGCAGGCATTTACATGGAGTCTCTCAGCACTTATAGATGTTTTCTCTAGAACTGCTATCATTCATCGAAAATTACATTCTTAGGATTACAAGCAAATATCTGAAAGTATATGTCCTTGTTTCATTCAGAAACCATGCCCATGCCAGATTGATGTGCAAAATCAGCCTTACAGATCAAACCGCACTGCATGATGGATTTGCCTTTGCCTCTATAACCATTCAACTGGTCCTTGCTTGTACCAGCTCATAGCAAATTAATGGGAAAAAAATAATCTACATCAAATAGATAGTAGAAATAGATCATTCTTACCTGATTTACTTACTTTGCTAAACGTTGGGGTCGTGAGCAGGCTTCTGCGAAGAGCCTTCTGCTGGCTCTTTATCAACAACTTAAGGCATGCAGGTCTGTTGCCCCATCAGATGGTCATGTGGAGAAGCAAGTTTTGTGTAGCATTCAGCGGATGGAATCTGAACAGGTGCGCATTGCTCGCATTCAAGCTGGGTTGCAATGGTTCAAGGAGGGAGACCGGTGCCCTTCAGAGCTGCCAAAACAAAAGCTAGCTGCATCTCTTCAATCTCTGCAGATTCAGGATGGGCTTGTTGTTTCAGATCCAACTGAACTTAGAGGCTTTTTGCACAATCACTTTTCTGCTTTCTTCACTACTTGGTGTCTTCCCTTTTAGTCAGATTTTCAAGCGGCTTTGCTTGCTAAGGTTCATCCTATAGTCACCAATGAGCAAAGGGCCACTTTAGAGGCTGAGATCAGCCAGAATGATTTAGATGAGGCCACATTTTCTCTCAAGAGGGGCAAGTGTCCGAGTCTTGATGGTATTCGGGTGGAATTTTTTCAGAAGTATTGGGATTGGATGTGTATGATGCCTTCCGGGATTTTAAAAGACAGAGGCATCTGGACAAAATCCTCAACTCTGGTTGTATCTCCCTTATTCCAAAATGTAAGGATCCCTCTTCCAGTTCAGATTGGCGCCATTAACTTGTTGTTCTCAGTGTACAAGATCTTTGCTAAAGCTTTTGCTCAGAAGCTTTGTGGCGTGCTTACTGAGTCCATCTTTTCCACACAGTCAGGTTTCTTGCCTCACCGGCGTATCTTGAATAATATGGCAATAGCATATGAGGGTCTCTATTGGGCTAGAATGCATGGTTACCCCATTGTATACTTGAAGCTGGATTTCGCAAAAGCATATGACAGTGTTGACTGGAGTTTCCTGGAGCAGTGCCTCTTACATCTTGATTTTAGCGCCCAGTTCGCAACAGATGTTATGAAACTTCATTATTCTGCTCGTTCTTCAGTTCTTTTTCAAGGAGAACCATCGACATCTTTTCAGGTGGGACGTGGCATTCGCCAGGGCTGTCCTTTGGCACCGCTGCTTTTTACAATTGTGGCAGAGATTCTTTCTCAGGTATTCTCTTGCAATGCAGTAAGGCATCCTGCATGGTCTTCCCATGAATAATGGTTTACAAGAGATTTGTAATCAGTATGCAAATGACATTTTCTTGTTCTTAATGGCTGATGAGCAGAATTTGCAGAATGCCATTTCCTTGTTGGACAATTTCTATTTGTTTTCTGGTATCTTCGCGGGATGGAAAAAGTGTACTGCCTTGTGGGCCCTAAACTCTCCAGTGCTGTCTTCTGTGGTTGCATTTCCATGAAAGGTTCTTCCCCATGGGAAGGCAACTAGGCTTGTGGGCATTCCAGTTGGTATACACCTCTCATCTGGAGACGCGTGGAAATATCTGGGATTCTGGGATACTTTGAGGAAAATGTGTCAGAATTTCTTTTGGCTCGGACAAAAGAAGATTGTTGAGTACGTGGCTAGATGTTTATCTTGTCAGAAGGTAAAAGCATCAAGGTTTAGGGAGCCTGGGGAGTTGCAACCTATAGTAATTCCATCTTCTAACTGGGAGAGTATTTCCATGGACTTCATTGTTGAACTTCCCCGGACACGTTCAGGTTATGATGCAATTTATGTTGTGGTTGATCGGCTAACTAAGCAAGCTCATTTTATGTCTACAAAGACTACTGCTACAGCGATGGATATTTCTAAGTTATTTGTCAAGGAGATCTTTAGGTAGAATGCCAGCAACTATTACGTCAGATCGGGGGTAAAAGCATGCTAGGGTGTCATACATTAGTTCTAAATTCATGTACTATTTTGCACTAGAAAACCCGTTTTTTATGTAATTTTGAGGAGGCCACGTGCTTGTCGTTATATATTTAAAAAAGGAATATATTTGATTGTTTGTCATCATGACATGAAGTGGCCGACGGTTGTTGCGAAATTTTGGGCACAATCACTGGATTCCCTCCGATCCAAGCAAATTCCCTCCAATCCATCCGAAGCAAGCAAATTCCCTCCAATCTACGGTCTAAGAATCTAAAACAAAGAAAAGAATTTCAAATTCTTGCCGGATCTTTGCATGCATATCAGTTTTCATAGTAGTAGTAGGGGCATGGCACAAGAAAATCAAAGTATGAACAGAATTACTCAGGCTGATGTCCAAAATGAGGACGGTGATACCGAAATCGACAAAGGGAAGCAGAAAATGGTTGAACAAGATATTCTAAATGACATGCTGAATGAAGTGACAGAGAGTGATACTGTCAACAGTGAGAATGGCAGATCATATTCCAGGTACTTCACCAAAAAAATCAGGAAAAGAGCAGAAAAGGTTGTTGAATGCTTTAGAAATGAAGCCAGTTCTCTATCTCCTGGTGAAAGAGAGGTATTGGTTTCCAGGATCTTGCAAGACAATAGGCTCTTGGAGTTGTTTAAACCTGTGATTGGGCTACCTTCAGAAGCAGTGGTGAAACATTCATTGTTACAAAATCTCAAAGATGGATTAGAAGAGGTTAAATCTTCTAATAGCAGTGACAAGTTGGCAGCCAAGCACTCTGTTTTATCCATGATTGTTGGGAAAAATGGGGAATTGAAGCAAAAAAGAGTTGCTTCAAAAATGTTGAACTGCCCTCCTCGAAATTTGTCATACGCTGCAGGCAGAAGAAAGAGAATGAAAATTGCAGGTCCAACTATATGGGCATTAGCAGGCAGAAAGAGAAGATCTGATTGTTTGGACGAAGATACAAAGCAATTAGTCATCCAATTTTGGTTAAACAACACCAAGGTTTCACCTAAATACAGGGATGTAAGAAAGAAAAGGCATCAAGCAATCCAGTTTCTTGATATACCACAGGTATTTCATTCTTTATTGTATGAAATGCTTCTGATCCCTCATGTATATGTTCACTTTTATTGGAATTTATAGTATCTTCTTTGTTTTGATGTATAAATGCTTTCTAATGACCGATCTATCATTTATGTATTCACTTTTACTTACTTTTACATATGCAATCACCTTTGTTGGTTTGCTTACATTTATTGACCATGTATATTATACTAAATCTTCCTTTCTTATTTATGCAGTGACTCCAAAATTCTTAACCAATGTACAGATTAGATATTTGCATAATATTGTATATTATACATGTCTATAGAGTACATATCTTGTACTCAGACCTTCAGATAGTGCCTATGGACTTCAAGAATTTACTCTAGAACATTAATATGCTCTAGGGGTACAGTAATGTACCCACACTGCTACTTTATCCTTACACATGTATTTAATGTACATGTGTAATGTGTATTCTGTTGTCCTTATGTATATTGTAAGTACATTCTGAGTGCATATGAGTACATATGAGTACATTATGAGTAAATGTTAGTACATTATGAGTACATGTTAGTACATTATGAGTACATTCTTTGTTAGTACTCTTTTATTAACTATGATGATTTGAATGCACAGGCTGAGCTGTACCAGAACTTTGTGGAGCAACACCCAGAGGCAGACATTGGCATCAGATTGTTCGAATACCTCAAACCTGATTGTGTAAGGAAGCTTAAGGAAAGAAACACATGTTGTTGTGTCAAGCATGAGCAAGCAGAGAACTTCAGGAAGGCATTTATTTCTATGAGGGCTAAGCTCCACATCAATTGTAGCTGCAATTGTGAAGTTTATGCTGCTAACAAAAATGATGGAATTTGTCAGGCTCACAAGCATACATACTGTAATGTCAGCACTCTATGGAGGAGTATGGTTTGTCCAAAACAGGATAGTGACGAGTGGCACAAATTAAATTGTATTACAAGTGATTGCAAGAACTGTGGTAAGCAGAACATTATCTTGTGTCCAAAAGAAACTGAAAATGACATTGAAAGTGAAGTCAATTGGCAAATATACTCTTATGTGGATGAGAAGTCTAAAAAAGGAGTCTCAAGAAGGCTCAGATTGGTGGAAAAGACAACAAATGCACCTGTAATGCTGGATGCCATGTTTGGTCACATGAAGACATTTATCCATCACAACTTTGCAGCTCACTGGCAAAGCAAAGAATTCAGAAGATGTGTTCAAAACCTGAGAGATGATTCAGTGATATCAGTGGTTGACTTTGCAGAAAATTATACATTGAAGCCTTTCAAAGAGGTTCAGTCAGAACATTGGAATGCAGACCAAGTTACTATAATGGTACAGATTACCATGCTAAAGGTAAATGGCATCTTGAAGAAGACTGTTCACTTGTATATTTCTGATGACAGAAATCATGATACACATTTTGTACAACATACATTTAAGCTTCATCTGAAATGGCTGAAAGAGAATGGTGGATCTCATGTACAGTATCATATTGTGTGGTCTGATGGTTGTGCTGCACAATACAAGTCGAGAAGAAATTTATATTTCATTACGAGGTACCATGTTGAATATGGCATTCGTTTACAATGGAACTACTTTGGTTCTGGGCATGGAAAAGGTGAACATGATGGAGAGTCTGCCAAGGCCAAGCAGGTACTTGCAGCCGAACAGTTACGAGAACATGGAACAGAGATTAGAGGTGCACATGATGCTTGCGTTGTCTTGAGGAGCAAGCAATCTAATGTTAACAGAGTATACTGGGAAGTGAAGGAGTCAGATATTGATAGAACCAATGCATTAGATGTGCAACCTCTTCCTGGTATTCAGAAATTGCATGCTATAGCTTCTATAAGTCCAACTGACCCCACCTTAGTAATGGTGAGACCATTATCTTGCTTCTGCAATGCTTGCATTAACTTTGAATGGGATGCTTGTGAGTCCATTTCATTCTGTGGGAAGTGGCAATTAAAGAAGCTAGTACCCCGAGTAAGTACTCATTGTGAAGTAGAGAATGAGGAAACTACTGCTTTTGCAAATGTAAATGAAGAGCTAGAAGATCTAGTACAGGTAGGTGATATGTTTGCTTCTTTTGCTGCACCAGGAAATGAAGAAAATATGCCATACTATATCCTTCTTTGCAAGAAAACTAAATTTGTTTTGCAGGAAAATGTTATTGACGATTACAAAAATTATCACCATACAGGTGAAATAGTCATATCCGCCTATTACTATAAAAAATTGCCTGGTTGTCACCACAAGTATAAGTTATTGGATGACAAAGAAGTTCTTGTATCTGCAGAGTCTGTTATTGGAGCAAAGTTTGCAATGCCAAAAGTAAATCATAAGGTGAAGGGTGCTTCTGCAGCTTATGCATTGTCTACTGATGTGCATGAGATGCTACTGGGAAGTTTGCCTGAAATGCTACATGATCTGGAATAGCTTGAACAGATTATATGTTGGAGAGAAGTAATCTGAAAAGAGAAAAGTGCTGGTGTAACATGATTTATATTACATTGTAATTGAGTACATGAACTTATTTCAAAACTTGTTTCTTGTTATTGATAACTTTACAGAATATATCAACTTCTTTTATGCCTAACTATTACATCCTGTGGTGGCTGAAATCTCATAGGTATTGCATCCATTCTCCTGAGATTTCTGGAGCGCCATATAATGTTAGGACTAGCTGTGGCAGAGGCCACTGCTGCTTCTCTTGCAATTGGAAGCCCACTCCAGCCCTCACGCAGCACAGTTGACTCGTGTTCACTTGGCAACTGATTCCTTCCCCAAGGATCAGGATCATAGATCTTGTGAATTGCCCAAAGTATTCTTAGCATCTCATCCCTGGTGCTTCTGTCTTCGATCTGTTCGACCTATTCTCATAATCCAGGCAGGCTGGTAAGGAATCTTGCTTCATACCCTGCCACAAGAGAATGGTACATCTGGAACATATTCTGCTTCAGTCCCTAAAGGAGATGGTGGTTCATCTGGTTCAACCTCTGCTCCATGTACATGTACAAGTTCCTTTTGTTCTGGTTCAACCTCTGCTCCATGTATAAATTCCTCTTCAATTTCATTTTCCTCAACTTCTAATCCAATAACAAAAGTTAAAAATTATTAGCATTTATAAAGTATTAAATCTTAAATATTAATAATAAAACTTCCTCAACCTTAAATATTAATCATAGATATAATTTAACAAGTACTCAAAAAGAGTTATTAAAGCAAGTCCACATCTAGAAAAGTTACAGTAAAGCAGATTCAGTTTATCAAAGGCATTGTACATAGGGCCTTTATTCTGTTCATATCTTCGCCGTATTCATCCACTATAGTCTTGATGATAATGTCACCATATATGTCCCAAGAGTCATCCAACTTATGCTCCTTTATGTAATTGGTAAAATCTGGTGCATATTTCAACCCTACCAGCCAATCAAATAAGAAGGACAGATGGTTGTCGCGTTCTATCAAAGAGTCCATAGTGGCACACAAACATAACTTTCTTTGTTGAAAAGAGCTTTGTGCTTAGACTCAAACACACCACAGAGTCGACCATTGTATTTAGGATATTCAATGACAATACTATCCATAGGTACTACTTGAGGGGTTACACCAACTGAATTTGTGTAAGGAAGTCCCCAACATCTCTCTTTTCCATAAACATGTTTAAATTTTGGGATGCCATCTTCACAGAGCTTGTCCAAAATTGATGTTATGATATCTAAGGGAAGAGTTGACCATATGGCCAAATCCCAATGAAAGGAGGCATATTGAAGCATTGCTTTCATTGTTGGTCTGCAGAAGAAAACTCCATGTTCTGTAATTATGGGCTTGTAAGAGGAAATATTGATTCCTGGAGTTCTATAAAAGTAACCCAGAACACCTTGGATCTCAAATATTAGGAGTCCTGTAAGGAAGCAAAATATAATTAACATACAGTAGCACTAGGATTGCAACATTGATTACATTAACGGCATTTACCTTCGTTTCACCGAATAGAAGGTAAATGAGGTTCTAGAACTACGGAGGTAGTTAGGTAGTTAGTTTGTCGTTTTCCTTTTGCTTTGCTATTTAGCATCTTTCACGCTTCCTTGCTCTCCATCAGCTCCGCATGTAGCATCTCCTTTCTAGTGTTCGGTCCCATTTCCTTACTTCTTTCTATTGTTTCCATGCCCTATTCATTACTCCGGCAAAATATCGAGGCGTTATTATTTTCCCAGTGTTTATTGACGAGTTTATTGGCATTTTGTTATACTTAGGGGCTTCACGGCAGAAGCAAGGCGGTGATGGCTTCCCTGTTATTTCACTGGACCAGTTTGATGCCTCGGAACTTTTGTGCGGAAGGCTAAAAAGAGCTCTGTGAATAGGGGCTGTATTGAGAGATGAGGATTACCAGACGATCCAGGCAGGATCTTCAACGCAATAGGCTTTTTGCAAACTGAGGCCTTTCCGGAATCGGCAATGGTTAAGGCGTAGTCTCCAGTGCCACCTCTGCTACTGGCCAAAACCTAATCTACATGCAAAAGCTTTGTTTTTAGAATCGAAGTCATTAAAAGATAGAGTGGAGTTTCATTTTCTGATTTCTTTCTTTGCATACGTATGGCTGGCACAACTTTTTGAAAATGGGGCTGGACGCAAGAATTCAAGCAGGGGATACGACTTCTCATTCCAGAAGTTCTACAGATAAGTTTCGATCTTGCAATTTTAAGCAACATTTTTTACTCAAATTTAAGTCATGCATTTTGATTGCATCCTGGGTATGCCTCAAAATTGTTTGTCGATCTATCCTCTTTTAAATCTTTTCATCATCTTAGCAATGAAAACAGACTTGTAGAGGAAATTATTTTCATAATATGACAATTAAAGGAGATATACAGCTGAATTGCAAGTCAGATCACTTGGACTAACTGCTACATGCATTTTGCTATTGTCTCTTTGTCTCTTTGTCTGGGTTGTGGAAGAAGATATAACAAGGCAAGTCGGCCTTTGGTATATTTTATAGGTCTATATTATTCCCATCTAGATTACTGCTCTTTTCTGGTCTTTGTCAATTACTAAATGCAATGGCTTTGGTAACAGGCTAATGCTTTGCTCTAAAATCATCTCATTTACCTTTGCGCTATTGCTTAGTTGAGGTTGTAGTCTTCTTTTTTGTATGGAATTACGAGTTGTCTTGCAAACATTTATTTTTCTTTAATGATGGAATCATTCTGGTTGAGTTGTGGTAGAGCCTTGGTCTTGCTCGTTGATTCACATCACATATAAAAGGCCTTTGCCTCTGCTACTGACATCTTATGCTCTAGGTAGCTACACCATGAAGAACATTGAATTCTATTTTCTGATCCTGGACCATTGATACAATGCAATTGAAGGCTTCTACTCTAGAACATGGCCTTCTAGACTGCGTAGCAGTCCTAGTTATAATTTGGAATATGTGTTTAAAATCTTGTGCAGATTACGCAAGGCAATCGGCAATAGAACAAATCCACAAGCTGTGAACTTCTTAGCTATATGAGATAAGCATTTGCTGGGCCATCTTCAAGCAGAATGCAGTTGCTAATGTTTCAGATTCTATAATCAGCCATGTTTCCAATCTCTTTGCTCTGTCTGTGTCTATGCGAGCCATGAATTGTTGTACATTAACGGCCGTAGGAAATGATCTTATGGTGAGAAGCACTTGGTTTTAGTATGAGCAGTTATTCTGTTTTGATTTGATTTGATCTGATTCAGTCCGCGGTTGCCAAAAGGCTCTGTTCTTTCGGCTGTTCTTGCTCTGATATATAGCCTGTGTTAATCACTGCCGCCTTCTCTTGTTTGCCTCATAAAATATATTTGGGGCACGCAATTCATATTGTAAGACTAAAAGTTAAAACTAACATATCCCATTGCATAACTTCCAATTAACCTTGAACCAGCAAGTTCTTGGCTTTGCCGCTTAGCCGCTACTTTAGCTTGTCCCTTTAATTTTTTACTTTACAGTAATTAGTTATTATAATTCCTTAGCCATTACTAATTGACAGGAATTTTTGGTCTGCATGTTAAGTCTTGGCTTTTTCATCTTGTGGACGTAAGTTCAAGTCTAGTGCTTACTTTTGTTCGATTTTGCTTTCTTTCCTATATACCGTTTTACATTCTATTCCTACCTATTTTATTTACCTTCTAGAATGGTCAAGTTTGGTGTGACCCATTGATCTCGTTTTACCACCTTCTATTCAATTTAAAGTATAAGACTTATTTGATGTGCTCATTTCTATGGACTTACCAATTTCATATTTGTGGAAGTCTCATTTATGTTGCAGCGGCCGAAAGAACGTTTTCTATGGCTCAAGGTAAGGCTCACAAATTATTGAGAATGTGATGAAAATCATGAGGTGAATCTTGGTGTTTGAAAATGGAAGGTGTTAAGACACTTGATTTTGCTTTGCTATTATGCTTTGGTGCCATTTAATGTGCCCTTTGTGCATGCATGTAATATTAGTTAGGTGAGTAATTTTTTCACGCTTCTCATCCATAGCCCTTTTTTAATTCTTTAAGTTATGCTTCTTGTGCCTTTAATGTTATGATTGTAATGGGTAGGTCATTTGAGCCCACTCTCGTAATTGAATCCACTTCCCTTGCTCTAAGCTAAGTTAAAATTCAGCATTCTTTTACTACCCCGATAATGGTTTCTGAGTGCTTAGCCCAAGATGTGCGTACTATTCCAAGTTCTACTTTTTGAACCTAGTTACATTGCTCTGCCTCTGTTTCAGCATTCTTGTCTATGTGTGCCGTAGTAGTTCTAGAAACGGCATTTACCTTCGTTTCACCGAATAGAAGGTAAATGAGGTTCTAGAACTACGGAGGTAGTTAGGTAGTTAGTTTGTCGTTTTCCTTTTGCTTTGCTATTTAGCATCTTTCACGCTTCCTCGATCTCCATCAGCTCCGCATGTAGCATCTCCTTTCTAGTGTTCGGTCCCACCCGCCCACCCCCTCACCCTTCTCCTATTTTATGACTTGTTTGCAAACTAACACTTTGTTGGAGGCTTTGTGCCTAGTTGGAGGCCTAGTGCCTGGTTGGGGCCGGTGTGCCTGGTTGAGGCCGGTGTGCCTGGTTGGAGGCCTTAGTGCCTGGTTGGAGGCCTTTGTGCCTGAATGGCCTTGGTGGCCTTTGGTTCGTCTTTTTTGTGTATGCAGGGTTTAGCGTGGCTATTTGGAGAAGAGCTTTGGTTTCGGAGCACAAGATGAAGATCAATGGAGAAGACAATTCAAACATGTTTCGTCTTTGGCAACTTCTTTGCTATAATGTATTTCACCCAATAAGGCTAGTCAGCATGAGGGTACAAGAACTATTATGTTTTTTGGACCTAGCATTGGTTAGTGATCCCATTATTGTCAGGGTTTTTCCTCGAAAACCCGAAAGGGCGAGGTTTTTTAATCCCGGCCATAATGGTTTCACTAGCTTGCTATCAGCATGTACTTGTGTTGGTTATCAAGGAGATGCCCATGAGCATCAGCATTCTTGGCATTCTTGTCTATGTGTGCCGTAGTAGTTCTAGAATCAAGATTACATAAAGCCAAATGGCTTAGTGTTGTTTCCAATAAGAAAAAAGCCAATTGGCCTCATTTGATAAAGAGTTATGAAAGAAGTTAAGCACTACCATGCTTCTCTTGTGAGGTGCTAGTAGTGCCTGTTTCGATGAGATGGCTCTTATAATTAATCATAGCCTTAATGAGCACATGTCTCCTGGACTGTGTATACTCCGCATCAAACCAATCTGAAGAGAACTGAAAGAATGAAAACAAATAGTTTTCAGAATCAAATATTATATAAAAAGCAATTGTTGATATGTTATCTCACCATGCTCTTAGCCTGCACCTGGGTATCCACAAAGGCTTGCATATAACCCATGACATAAAGACCACAGGAGGCCAGGTCACCTTGTTGTGGAACCTCAGGTCTAATTTCTTTCTGCTCTGAATTCTTCACATAAATATCAATCTTACGAGAACTAGAATTAGTCAATGCTGTAATGATATCTTTATGAAGCCTGCAATAGAAAATAACATCAGAATTATGCAGCATTACACTGAATTAATAGTGAGTGCACTTACATCATAACCATCCTCGTGTCAACCTGCACATTCTTTAGCGAGTTCAGAATAAGGATAGCTGGAGAAGACAAAGGGGTGCTGCTACAGTTCTTGGCCTTATCTAAAACAATGATGACCAATGCATGGTGCATAGGATCCTCAATCAAGATTGGAATCATAATGTACTGGCATTTGCTCAATATGATTCCCTGAAGCCCATTTTGAATTACAGCCAATCCAGATTGTACCATCGAAGTTGCATCAGATGACAGTTTGTTAAAGGCTGTTCTGTAGGCTAAGAAATTCTCTGAGGGGAAGAAAAAAATGCATCACACCATTTATCAAGTGGACAGAAGAATTCTGCAAATGGTATGAATTTGCTTTTGGAAGAAAAGATGTTATGAATCACTATGTCCCTTTGTACTTCGCAAGGGCATTTGCATTGCATCTGAAAGGTGCAGAAGTGGACTAGAAAGATGTCAAAGCATGGGCCAGATCGAAGCAAAAGGATTCTGATCTATCTAGTGAGGTGGTGACAGTGAAATCTAGCAATGCAAATGCAAAAGCCCCAAGAACTTCAGCTAAGAGTTACAAAAAGAAGCAATTAGAAGTTTTCAGTAACTTCTTAGACAGCAGATCTATTGTAAAAACATCTTTAAGCAAGAAATTAACTGAGTTAAAGGAAAGAAGGCAAGAGATCTTGATACATTGAAGCACAAGGAAGGGGAGAGAGCAGTTTATATTAGGTTGGTCCAGGAAGCAGAGAGGAATGTTGAAGCAAAAATGGCAGCATTGGAGGATCAACAATCAAAACTGGACCAAACATCTGAAAGTGCAATAAGATTTCAGCACCTAAAATGGAAAGTTGAGGATGCTATCGAGCAAAAGGAATCTAGAATGCAGGATCAGCTGAGCTCCAGAAACATATTGACATGAACCTTACCGAATTGAAACATGTAGATGCAAAGATTGAAGCTACATCTGTTGATATGAGCTCAGCTGAGGCAGGAGATAAAAAAATTATGGAACTCAGGGAATTTTTAGAACATTCCTCAATCCTACTTTACAGCCCCCTCCTCTCCAGTCTACGCAGATCAGATTATTGTTCAGCCTTTTTCTTCATGTACATATTGTGAACAATCTTTTGGTGTGAATCCAGTGGTTCTGGCACCCTGCAGACACCCTTATTTATCTTTGTATATATCCTATCTTGCTAGCACAAAGATCTCATGTGTTGATCCTGACTGCTCATGGAATAGCAATTTGCCTGTAGCACTTGGACTGCTTGCAACAAAAGGTTAGTACATGTACATTTGAATTACAATTTCTTTTCTTATTTTAATAGTTAGATTCTTTTTTGCATGAAGGTTTTAGGCTTGCATTTACATTGAGTATTTAGATACATAGTTTTTGTAGTTGGATAATGTGGGTTCAGTCATGTATAATCTGCCAAATAGACTACTTATTTTTAAAGATGAGAGTTTTTAATTTCATGTGCACATCAGCTCAGTAATGTAGGTAGCTAATTACTTGTTATTGAGAACTGTATAGTGTAGCAATTGACAGATACATTGCTATTGTTGCTGTCAAAATTACATTTTGAGTTATTATTGAATACTTCATGACTCATCAGTGGGCAGAGTACAATATCAGCTAGATTTGTTTACATTGATTGTACTTCAGAACAATGAATTCCAGAGTACATTCATTACATTTCAAATTACATTGAGTACATTTACTTGATAAATCGTGAGTACATTAGCGGATGGATACATTGGAGTACATTGTCGGGTTAATTTTTTCATTGATCGTACTTGTAGAGTACATTAAGAATACATTTCTTAGCTGATGATCCGATATACTCAATGTTTGGTGATGAGGTGATTTTGGTAGCATAAGGAAACCAGAAAAGGGTATGATATTGTAGTCTTGTTAATCATGCATATTCCTTTTCTTATCTCAAGTCTTTTTCTACTCCCTATTGTAGATGATAGCAAGAAGCCAACAACACTTTCTTCCAAGGTATTGGATTTGACAGAAGGTCAGGAGGATTTGGGAAATACTTCTACATGGGCATCACCTGTAAACCTTGTAAAGTCTTTTGAGGAAGAGCTTGAGGTACCAGTGAAGTCCTCGGATACATGTAAGTAAATATCACATTTGATTGATTTACAATCCCTGGAATTTAATTTTCATGTCATATGAGCTTGATATGTCACTTGGAATTCCATCTGACCCACGAGCATACCGATTCGAACATTTGTGGATTATGCGTGAGAGGTTGAAAAGTTAAAAAGAAAGCGAGTTAATACTGCGGGGTATGTTGCATCTTCTTTTTTTTCTTGTGTACTGCAATTATTAAACACCATTTTTTGTAGGTTCTTCAAGTTTTTCTTCACAGTATAAAGTTCCAGATTCCTCAGGTCTTTCTTCACAATATAAATTTCCAGCGAAACCAATTTGGAAACCTATTAAGCCAATGCCATCATTTCAGCAGGAAATGAAAATGCTGTTGAGTGATGATTCAACAGGTATACCATTAACTTAAAATTAGGATTCACAATACTGATTAACTTTGGTTACTCATTTATGCAGAAGTGTTGGAAATTGGTGAATCTTCTGCAGCCTTTAGTCAGGCAACCATTGAAAAGATAGAGGATAGTAGCCATATTAAGGGAGAGGAAGAGATGGTGGAGGTACAAGAGATCCAAAAGGATGATGTGGCAGTGGAGGAAACCAGAACCGAGGAAACAAAGGCTGAGGAAACAAAGGTTGAGGCCACTAAGGTTGATGACATAGAGGAAACCAAGGTTGAGGAGACCAAGGTTGTTAAACAGGAGAAGCAGACAAGAAAAAGGAAGGAGTGTATGCAAAATACAACTTCAACCAAAAGGTGAATATTTATTATGTTAGTTGAAGCTTTTAAAGTGTAATATCTGAACAATTTTATGATGACTTCTGCAAGACTAGAAGTCAAACATCATCTAAAAGTGCTCGATCTGGAGATGACAGCACAGGAGAGTAAGTAAGATTCTGTTGTAGTTGCAATTCATTTGTCTCTCAATAATGCAAGTTTGGTTTCTGAGACACCGGAGAGCTTGTTGAAAATAGTTCCATGCTACCCTTTCCAGCAAAAGCCTCTAATCAAGGTGACTAAATATTGTGTGGAAGGTCTTTGCAGAGACAGGCACATGTCCAACAGGCATATAGACATATTTGGAAGGTAACTTGATCAGATTCTTTTTTTGCATTATGGTTAACTACTGAACTCTAACCTCACTTGCTTTGTGAATAGGTATCTGATTAGCATTATGCCTGACAACCTTATAGCCATACCTGCTTGGTGCTTCATCACCCCATATCTCTCTTACCATAGCATCATACTGCTCGTAAACATCACAAAAATTCAGTTGTCTGAGCTGTCTTACAGAAATTCTGGCTGTTCTGTAGGCTAAGAAATTCTCTGAGGGGAAGAAAAAAAATGCATCACGCCATTTATCAAGTGGACAGAAGAATTCTGCAAATGGTATGAATTTGCTTTTGGAAGAAAAGATGTTATGAATCACTATGTCCCTTTGTACTTCGCAAGGGCATTTGCATTGCATTAGAAAGGTGCAGAAGTGGACTGGGAAGATGTCAAAGCATGGGCCAGATCGAAGCAAAAGGATTCTGATCTATCTAGTGAGGTGGTGACAGTGAAATCTAGCAATGCAAATGCAAAAGCCCCAAGAACTTCAGCTAAGAGTTACAAAAAGGAGCAATTAGAAGTTTTCAGTAACTTCTTAGACAGCAGATCTATTGTAAAAACATCTTTAAGCAAGAAATTAACTGAGTTAAAGGAAAGAAGGCAAGAGATCCTTGATACATTGAAGCACAAGGAAGGGGAGAGAGCAGTTTATATTAGGTTGGTCCAGGAAGCAGAGAGAAATGTTGAAGCAAAAATGGCAGCATTGGAGGATCAACAATCAAAACTGGACCAAACATCTGAAAGTGCAATAAGATTTCAGCACCTAAAATGGAAAGTTGAGGATGCTATCGAGCAAAAGGAATCTAGAATGCAGGATCAGCTGAGCTCCAGAAACATATTGACATGAATCTTACCGAATTGAAACATGTAGATGCAAAGATTGAAGCTACATCTGTTGATATGAGCTCAGCTGAGGCAGGAGACAAAAAAATTATGGAACTCAGGGAATTTTTAGAACATTCCTCGATCCTTACTTTACAACCCCCTCCTCTCCAGTCTACGCAGATCAGATTATTGTTCAGCCTTTTTCTTCATGTTCATATTGTGAACAATCTTTTGGTGTGAATCCAGTGGTTCTGGCATCCTGCAGACACCCTTATTGTCTGCTATGTATATCCTATCTTGCTAGCACAAAGATCTCATGTGTTGATCCTGACTGCTCATGGAATAGCAATTTGCCTGTAGCACTTGGACTGCTTGCAACAAAAGGTTAGTACATGTACATTTGAATTACAATTTCTTTTCTTATTTTAATAGTTAGATTCTTTTTTGCATGAAGGTTTTAGGCTTGCATTTACATTGAGTATTTAGATACATAGTTTTTGTAGTTGGATAATGTGGGTTCAGTCATGTATAATCTGCCAAATAGACTACTTATTTTTAAAGATGAGAGTTTTTAATTTCATGTGCACATCAGCTCAGTAATGTAGGTAGCTAATTACTTGTTATTGAGAACTGTATAGTGTAGCAATTGGATACATTGCTATTGTTCTTTGTCAAAATTACATTTTGAGTTATTATTGAATACTTCATGACTCATCAGTGGGCAGAGTACAATATCAGCTAGATTTGTTTACATTGATTGTACTTCAGAACAATGAATTCCAGAGTACATTCAGTACATTTCAACAGTACATTGAGTACATTTACTTGATAAATCAGAGTACATTAGCAGATGGATACATTGGAGTACATTGTCAGTTAATTTTTTTCATTGACTGTACTTGTAGAGTACATTAAGAATACATTTCTTAGCTGATGATCTGATATACTCAATGTTTGACTGATGAGGTGATTTTGGTAGCATAAGGAAACCAGAAAAGGGTATGATATTGTAGTCTTGTTAATCATGCATATTCCTTTTCTTATCTCAAGTCTTTTTCTACTCCCTATTGTAGATGATAGCAAGAAGCCAACAACACTTTCTTCCAAGGTATTGGATTTGTGGAAGGTCGGGGAGGATTTGGGAAATACTTCTACATGGGCATCACCTGTAAACCTTGTAAAGTCTTTTGAGGAAGAGCTTGAGGTACCAGTGAAGTCCTCGGATACATGTAAGTAAATATCACATTTGATTGATTTACAATCCCTGGAATTTAATTTTCATGTCATATGAGCTTGATATGTCACTTGGAATTCCATACAGCCACGAGCATACCGATTCGAACATTTGTGGATTATGCAAACAGAGGTTGAAAAGTTAAAGCGTAGGCGATAGTTAATACTGCGGGTATGTTGCATCTTCTTTTTTCTTGTGTGTCTTTGCAATTATTAAACACCATTTTTTGTAGGTTCTTCAAGTTTTTCTTCACAGTATAAAGTTCCAGATTCCTCAGGTCTTTCTTCACAATATAAATTTCCAGCGAAACCAATTTGGAAACCTATTAAGCCAATGCCATCATTTCAGCAGGAAATGAAAATGCTGTTGAGTGATGATTCAACAGGTATACCATTAACTTAAAATTAGGATTCACAATACTGATTAACTTTGGTGACTCATTTATGCAGAAGTGTTGGAAATTGGTGAATCTTCTGCAGCCTTTGTTCAGGCAACCATTGAAAAGATAGAGGATAGTAGCCATATTAAGGGAGAGGAAGAGATGGTGGAGGTACAAGAGATCCAAAAGGATGATGTGGCAGTGGAGGAAACCAGAACCGAGGAAACAAAGGCTGAGGAAACAAAGGTTGAGGCCACTAAGGTAAGTCTTGGCTTTTTCATCTTGTGGACGTAAGTTCAAGTCTAGTGCTTACTTTTGTTCGATTTTGCTTTCTTTTCTATATACCGTTTTACATTCTATTCCTACCTATTTTATTTACCTTCTAGAATGGTCAAGTTTGGTGTGACCCATTGATCTCGTTTTACCACCTTCTATTCAATTTAAAGTATAAGACTTATTTGATGTGCTCATTTCTATGGACTTACCAATTTCATTGTTCTTGTAATGAGACCATTTGTGGAAGTCTTATTTATGTTGCAGCGGCCGAAAGAACATTTTCTATGGCTCAAGGTAAGGCTCACAAATTATTGAGAATGTGATGAAAATCATGAGGTGAATCTTGGTGTTTGAAAATGGAAGGTGTTAAGACACTTGATTTTGCTTTGCTATTATGCTTTGGTGCCATTTAACGTGCCCTTTGTGCATGCATGTAATATTAGTTAGGTGAGTAATTTTTTCACGCTTCTCATCCATAGCCCTTTTTTAATTCTTTAAGTTATGCTTATTGTGCCTTTAATGTTATGATTGTAATGGGTAGGTCATTTGAGCCCACTCTCGTAATTGAATCCACTTCCCTTGCTCTAAGCTAAGTTAAAATTCAGCATTCTTTTACTACCCCGATAATGGTTTTCGAAAGTGCTTAGCCCAAGATGTGCATTACTATTCCAAGTTCTACTTTTTGAACCTAGTTACATTGCTCGCCTCTGTTTTCAAAGCATTCTTGTCTATGTGTGCGTAGTAGTTCTAGAAAGCGGCATTTACCTTCGTTTCACCCGAATAGAAGGTAAATGAGGTTCTAGAACTTCTGAGGTAGTTAGGTAGTTAGTTTGTCGTTTTCCTTTTGCTTTGCTATTTAGCATCTTTCACGCTTCCTTGATCTCCATCAGCTCCGCATGTAGCATCTCCTTTCTAGTGTTGGTCCCACCCGCCCACCCCCTCACCCTTCTCCTATTTTATGACTTGTTTGCAAACTAACACTTTGTTGGAGGCTTTGTGCCTAGTTGGAGGCCTAGTGCCTGGTTGGGGCGGTGTGCCCTGGTTGAGGCGGTGTGCCCGGGTTGGAGGCCTTAGTGTGCGGGTTGGAGGCCTTTGTGCCTGAATGGCCTTGGTGGCCTTTGGTTCATCTTTTTTGTGTATGCAGGGTTTAGCGTGGCTATTTGGAGAAGAGCTTTGGTTTCGGAGCACAAGATGAAGATCAATGGAGAAGACAATTCAAACATGTTTCGTCTTTGGCAACTTCTTTGCTATAATGTATTTCACCCAATAAGGCTAGTCAGCATGAGGGTACAAGAACTATTATGTTTTTTGGACCTAGCATTGGTTAGTGATCCCATTATTGTCAGGGTTTTTCCTCGAAAACCCGAAAGGGCGAGGGTTTTTAATCCCGCCATAATGGTTTCACTAGCTTGCTATCAGCATGTACTTGTGTTGGTTATCAAGGAGATGCCCATGAGCATCAGCATTCTTGGCATTCTTGTCTATGTGTGCCGTAGTAGTTCTAGAATCAAGATTACATAAAGCCAAATGGCTTAGTGTTGTTTCCAATAAGAAAAAAGCCAATTGGCCTCATTTGATAAAGAGTTATGAAAGAAGTTAAGCACTACCATGCTTCTCTTGCGAGGTGCTAGTAGTGCCTGTTTCGATGAGATGGCTCTTATAATTAATCATAGCCTTAATGAGCACATGTCTCCTGGACTGTGTATACTCCGCATCAAACCAATCAAGAGAATCGAAAGAATGAAAACAAATAGTTTTCGAGAATCAAATATTATATAAAAGTAATTGTTGATATGTTATCTCACCATGCTCTTAGCACGCACAGGCATCCACAAAGGCTTGCATATAACCCATGACATAAAGACCACAGGAGGCCAGGTCACCTTGTTGTGGAACCTCAGGTCTAATTTCTTTCTGCTCTGAATTCTTCACATAAATATCAATCTTACGAGAACTAGAATTAGTCAATGCTGTAATGATATCTTTATGAAGCCTGCAATAGAAAATAACATCGAATTATGCAAACATTACTCGAATTAATAGTGAGTGCACTTACATCATAACCATCCTCGTGTCAACCTGCACATTCTTTAGCGAGTTCAGAATAAGGATAGCTGGAGAAGACAAAGGGGTGCTGCTATAGTTCTTGGCCTTATCTAAAACAATGATGACCAGTGCATGGTGCATAGGATCCTCAATCTGGATTGGAATCATAATGTACTGGCATTTGCTCAATATGATTCCCTGAAGCCAATTTTGAACTACAGCCAATCCAGATTGTACCATCGAAATTCTCTGAGGGGAAGAAAAAAAATGCATCACGCCATTTATCAAGTGGACAGAAGAATTCTGCAAATGGTATGAATTTGCTTTTGGAAGAAAAGATGTTATGAATCACTATGTCTCTTTGTACTTCGCAAGGGCATTTGCATTGCATCTGAAAGGTGCAGAAGTGGACTGGAAAGATGTCAAAGCATGGGCGGATCGAAGCAAAAGGATTACGATCTATCTAGTGAGGTGGTGACGATTGAAATCTAGCAATGCAAATGCAAAAGCCCCAAGAACTTCAGCTAAGAGTTACAAAAAGGAGCAATTAGAAGTTTTCAAGAACTTCTTAGGCAATGAGATCTATTGTAAAAACATCTTTAAGCAAGAAATTAACCGCGAGTTAAAGGAAAGAAGGCAAGAGATCCTTGATACATTGAAGCACACAAGGAAGGGGAGAGCAGGTTTATATTAGGTTGGTCCAGAAGCGAGAGAGGAATGTTGAAGCAAAAATGGCAGCATTGGAGGATCAACAATCAAAACTGGACCAAACATCTGAAAGTGCAATAAGATTTCAGCACCTAAAATTAAAAGTTGAGGATGCTATCGAGCAAAAAGAATCTAGAATGCAGGATCAGCTGAGCTCCAGAAACATATTGACATGAATCTTACCGAATTGAAACATGTAGATGCAAAGATTGAAGCTACATCTGTTGATATGAGCTCAGCTGAGGCAGGAGACAAAACAATTATGGAACTCAGGGAATTTTTAGAACATTCCTCGATCCTTACTTTACAGCCCCCTCCTCTCCAGTCTACGCAGATCAGATTATTGTTCAGCCTTTTTCTTCATGTACATATTGTGAACAATCTTTTGGTGTGAATCCAGTGGTTCTGGCACCCTGCAGACACCCTTATTGTCTGTTGTGTATATCCTATCTTGCTAGCACAAAGATCTCATGTGTTGATCCTGACTGCTCATGGAATAGCAATTTGCCTGTAGCACTTGGACTGCTTGCAACAAAAGGTTAGTACATGTACATTTGAATTACAATTTCTTTTCTTATTTTAATAGTTAGATTCTTTTTTGCATGAAGGTTTTAAGCTTGCATTTACATTGAGTATTTAGATACATAGTTTTTGTAGTTGGATAATGTGGGTTCAGTCATGTATAATCTGCCGAATAGACTACTTATTTTTAAAGATGAGAGTTTTTAATTTCATGTGCACATCAGCTCAGTAATGTAGGTAGCTAATTACTTGTTATTGAGAACTGTATAGTGTAGCAATTGACAGATACATTGCTATTGTTGCTGTCAAAATTACATTTTGAGTTATTATTGAATACTTCATGACTCATCAGTGGGCAAAGTACAATATCAGCTAGATTTGTTTACATTGATTGTACTTCAGAACAATGAATTCCAGAGTACATTCAGTACATT
The DNA here is from genome assembly GCA_021234155.1 of Isoetes taiwanensis. NCBI lineage: Eukaryota > Viridiplantae > Streptophyta > Lycopodiopsida > Isoetales > Isoetaceae > Isoetes > Isoetes taiwanensis. Next base: position 4,516,701 of record JAJEKV010000003.1, on the reverse strand, counting down.
TCAACAGTACATTGAGTACATTTACTTGATAAATCAGAGTACATTAGCAGATGGATACATTGGAGTACATTGTCAGTTAATTTTTTTCATTGACTGTACTTGTAGAGTACATTAAGAATACATTTCTTAGCTGATGATCTGATATACTCAATGTTTGACTGATGCAGGTGATTTTGGTAGCATAAGGAAACCAGAAAAGGGTATGATATTGTAGTCTTGTTAATCATGCATATTCCTTTTCTTATCTCAAGTCTTTTTCTACTCCCTATTGTAGATGATAGCAAGAAGCCAACAGCACTTTCTTCCAAGGTATTGGATTTGACAGAAGGTCAGGAGGATTTGGGAAATACTTCTACATGGGCATCACCTGTAAACCTTGTAAAGTCTTTTGAGGAAGAGCTTGAGGTACCAGTGAAGTCCTCGGATACATGTAAGTAAATATCACATTTGATTGATTTACAATCCCTGGAATTTAATTTTCATGTCATATGAGCTTGATATGTCACTTGGAATTCCATATAGCCACGAGCATACCGATTCGAACATTTGTGGATTATGCAGCAGAGGTTGAAAAGTTAAAGCAGAAGGCAGTAGTTAATACTGCAGGTATGTTGCATCTTCTTTTTTCTTGTGTGTACTGCAATTATTAAACACCATTTTTTGTAGGTTCTTCAAGTTTTTCTTCACAGTATAAAGTTCCAGATTCCTCAGGTCTTTCTTCACAATATAAATTTCCAGCGAAACCAATTTGGAAACCTATTAAGCCAATGCCATCATTTCAGCAGGAAATGAAAATGCTGTTGAGTGATGATTCAACAGGTATACCATTAACTTAAAATTAGGATTCACAATACTGATGAATCCTGATTAACTTTGGTGACTCATTTATGCAGAAGTGTTGGAAATTGGTGAATCTTCTGCAGCCTTTGTTCAGGCAACCATTGAAAAGATAGAGGATAGTAGCCATATTAAGGGAGAGGAAGAGATGGTGGAGGTACAAGAGATCCAAAAGGATGATGTGGCAGTGGAGGAAACCAGAACCGAGGAAACAAAGGCTGAGGAAACAAAGGTTGAGGCCACTAAGGTAAGTCTTGGCTTTTTCATCTTGTGGACGTAAGTTCAAGTCTAGTGCTTACTTTTGTTCGATTTTGCTTTCTTTCCTATATACCGTTTTACATTCTATTCCTACCTATTTTATTTACCTTCTAGAATGGTCAAGTTTGGTGTGACCCATTGATCTCGTTTTACCACCTTCTATTCAATTTAAAGTATAAGACTTATTTGATATGCTCATTTCTATGGACTTACCAATTTCATTGTTCTTGTAATGAGACCATTTGTGGAAGTCTTATTTATGTTGCAGCGACCGAAAGAACGTTTTCTATGGCTCAAGGTAAGGCTCACAAATTATTGAGAATGTGATGAAAATCATGAGGTGAATCTTGGTGTTTGAAAATGGAAGGTGTTAAGACACTTGATTTTGCTTTGCTATTATGCTTTGGTGCCATTTAACGTGCCCTTTGTGCATGCATGTAATATTAGTTAGGTGAGTATTTTTTTCACGCTTCTCATCCATAGCCCTTTTTTAATTCTTTAAGTTATGCTTCTTGTGCCTTTAATGTTATGATTGTAATGGGTAGGTCATTTGAGCCCACTCTCGTAATTGAATCCACTTCCCTTGCTCTAAGCTAAGTTAAAATTCAACATTCTTTTACTACCCCGATAATGGTTTCTGAGTGCTTAGCCCAAGATGTGCGTACTATTCCAAGTTCTACTTTTTGAACCTAGTTACATTGCTCTGCCTCTGTTTCAGCATTCTTGTCTATGTGTGCCGTAGTAGTTCTAGAAACGGCATTTACCTTCGTTTCACCGAATAGAAGGTAAATGAGGTTCTAGAACTACGGAGGTAGTTAGGTAGTTAGTTTGTCGTTTTCCTTTTGCTTTGCTATTTAGCATCTTTCACGCTTCCTTGATCTCCATCAGCTCCGCATGTAGCATCTCCTTTCTAGTGTTCGGTCCCACCCGCCCACCCCCTCACCCTTCTCCTATTTTATGACTTGTTTGCAAACTAACACTTTGTTGGAGGCCTAGTGCCTGGTTGGGGCCGGTGTGCCTGGTTGAGGCCGGTGTGCCTGGTTGAAGGCCTTAGTGCCTGGTTGGAGGCCTTTGTGCCTGAATGGCCTTGGTGGCCTTTGGTTCGTCTTTTTTGTGTATGCAGGGTTTAGCGTGGCTATTTGGAGAAGAGCTTTGGTTTCGGAGCACAAGATGAAGATCAATGGAGAAGACAATTCAAACATGTTTCGTCTTTGGCAACTTCTTTGCTATAATGTATTTCACCCAATAAGGCTAGTCAGCATGAGGGTACAAGAACTATTATGTTTTTTGGACTAGCATTGGTTAGTGATCCCATTATTGTCAGGGTTTTTCCTCGAAAACCCGAAAGGGCGAGGTTTTTTAATCCCGGCCATAATGGTTTCACTAGCTTGCTATCAGCATGTACTTGTGTTGGTTATCAAGGAGATGCCCATGAGCATCAGCATTCTTGGCATTCTTGTCTATGTGTGCCGTAGTAGTTCTAGAATCAAGATTACATAAAGCCAAATGGCTTAGTGTTGTTTCCAATAAGAAAAAAGCCAATTGGCCTCATTTGATAAAGAGTTATGAAAGAAGTTAAGCACTACCATGCTTCTCTTGCGAGGTGCTAGTAGTGCCTGTTTCGATGAGATGGCTCTTATAATTAATCATAGCCTTAATGAGCACATGTCTCCTGGACTGTGTATACTCCGCATCAAACCAATCTGAAGAGAACTGAAAGAATGAAAACAAATAGTTTTCAGAATCAAATATTATATAAAAAGTAATTGTTGATATGTTATCTCACCATGCTCTTAGCCTGCACCTGGGCATCCACAAAGGCTTGCATATAACCCATGACATAAAGACCACAGGAGGCCAGGTCACCTTGTTGTGGAACCTCAGGTCTAATTTCTTTCTGCTCTGAATTCTTCACATAAATATCAATCTTACGAGAACTAGAATTAGTCAATGCTGTAATGATATCTTTATGAAGCCTGCAATAGAAAATAACATCAGAATTATGCAGCATTACACTGAATTAATAGTGAGTGCACTTACATCATAACCATCCTCGTGTCAACCTGCACATTCTTTAGCGAGTTCAGAATAAGGATAGCTGGAGAAGACAAAGGGGTGCTGCTACAGTTCTTGGCCTTATCTAAAACAATGATGACCAGTGCATGGTGCATAGGATCCTCAATCTGGATTGGAATCATAATGTACTGGCATTTGCTCAATATGATTCCCTGAAGCCCATTTTGAGCTACAGCCAATCCAGATTGTACTATCGAAGTTGCATCAGATGACAGTTTGTTAAAGGCTGTTCTGTAGGCTAAGAAATTCTCTGAGGGGAAGAAAAAAAATGCATCACGCCATTTATCAAGTGGACAGAAGAATTCTGCAAATGGTATGAATTTGCTTTTGGAAGAAAAGATGTTATGAATCACTATGCCCCTTTGTACTTCGCAAGGGCATTTGCATTGCATCTGAAAGGTGCAGAAGTGGACTGGAAAGATGTCAAAGCATGGGCCAGATCGAAGCAAAAGGATTCTGATCTATCTAGTGAGGTGGTGACAGTGAAATCTAGCAATGCAAATGCAAAAGCCCCAAGAACTTCAGCTAAGAGTTACAAAAAGGAGCAATTAGAAGTTTTCAGTAACTTCTTAGACAGCAGATCTATTGTAAAAACATCTTTAAGCAAGAAATTAACTGAGTTAAAGGAAAGAAGGCAAGAGATCCTTGATACATTGAAGCACAAGGAAGGGGAGAGAGCAGTTTATATTAGGTTGGTCCAGGAAGCAGAGAGGAATGTTGAAGCAAAAATGGCAGCATTGGAGGATCAACAATCAAAACTGGACCAAACATCTGAAAGTGCAATAAGATTTCAGCACCTAAAATTAAAAGTTGAGGATGCTATCGAGCAAAAAGAATCTAGAATGCAGGATCAGCTGAGCTCCAGAAACATATTGACATGACATGTAGATGCAAAGATTGAAGCTACATCTGTTGATATGAGCTCAGCTGAGGCAGGAGACAAAACAATTATGGAACTCAGGGAATTTTTAGAACATTCCTCGATCCTTACTTTACAGCCCCCTCCTCTCCAGTCTACGCAGATCAGATTATTGTTCAGCCTTTTTCTTCATGTACATATTGTGAACAATCTTTTGGTGTGAATCCAGTGGTTCTGGCACCCTGCAGACACCCTTATTGTCTGCTGTGTATATCCTATCTTGCTAGCACAAAGATCTCATGTGTTGATCCTGACTGCTCATGGAATAGCAATTTGCCTGTAGCACTTGGACTGCTTGCAACAAAAGGTTAGTACATGTACATTTGAATTACAATTTCTTTTCTTATTTTAATAGTTAGATTCTTTTTTGCATGAAGGTTTTAGGCTTGCATTTACATTGAGTATTTAGATACATAGTTTTTGTAGTTGGATAATGTGGGTTCACCATGTATAATCGCCAAATAGACTACTTATTTTTAAAGATGAGAGTTTTTAATTTCATGTGCACATCAGCTCAAGAATGTAGGTAGCTAATTACTTGTTATTGAGAATCAGTATAGTGTAGCAATTGACAGATACATTGCTATTGTTGCTGTCAAAATTACATTTTGAGTTATTATTGAATACTTCATGACTCATCAGTGCGCAGAGTACAATATCAGCTAGATTTGTTTACATTGATTGTACTTCAGAACAATGAATTCCAGAGTACATTCAGTACATTTCAACAGTACATTGAGTACATTTACTTGATAAATCAGAGTACATTAGCAGATGGATACATTGGAGTACATTGTCAGTTAATTTTTTTCATTGACTGTACTTGTAGAGTACATTAAGAATACATTTCTTAGCTGATGATCTGATATACTCAATGTTTGACTGATGCAGGTGATTTTGGTAGCATAAGGAAACCAGAAAAGGGTATGATATTGTAGTCTTGTTAATCATGCATATTCCTTTTCTTATCTCAAGTCTTTTTCTACTCCCTATTGTAGATGATAGCGAGAAGCCAACAGCACTTTCTTCAAAGGTATTGGATTTGACAGAAGGTCAGGAGGATTTGGGAAATACTTCTACATGGGCATCATCTGTAAACCTTGTAAAGTCTTTTGAGGAAGAGCTTGAGGTACCAGTGAAGTCCTCGGATACATGTAAGTAAATATCACATTTGATTGATTTACAATCCCTGGAATTTAATTTTCATGTCATATGAGCTTGATATGTCACTTGGAATTCCATATAGCCACGAGCATACCGATTCGAACATTTGTGGATTATCAAAGCAGAGGTTGAAAAGTTAAAGCGTAGGCGCGATTAGTTAATACCGGGTATGTTGCATCTTCTTTTTTTCTTGTGTGTACCGCAATTATTAAACACCATTTTTGTAGGTTCTTCAAGTTTTTCTTCACAAGATAAAGTTCCAGATTCCTCGGGTCTTTCTTCACAATATAAATTTCCAAATAAACCAATTTGGAAACCTATTAAGCCAATGCCATCATTTCAGCAAAGGAAATGAAATCTTTGTTGAGTGATGATTCAACGGTATACCATTAACTTAAAATTAGGATTCACAATACTTGATTAACTTTGGTGACTCATTTATGCGAATGTTGGAAATTGGTGAATCTTCAGTAGCCTTTGTTTCAGCAACCATTGAAAAGATAGAGAATAGTAGCCATATTAAGGGAGAGGAAGAGATGGTGGAGGTACAAGAGATCCAAAAGGATGATGTGGCAGTGGAGGAAACCAGAACCGAGGAAACAAAGGCTGAGGAAACAAAGGTTGAGGCCACTAAGGTTGATGACATAGAGGAAACCAAGGTTGAGGAGACCAAGGTTGTTAAACAGGAGAAGCAGACAAGAAAAAGGAAGGAGTGTATGCAAAATACAACTTCAACCAAAAGGTGAATATTTATTATGTTAGTTGAATCTTTTAAAGTATAATATCTGAACAATTTTATGATGACTTCTGCAGGACTAGAAGCCAAACATCATCTAAAAGTGCTCGATCTGGAGATGACAGCACAGGAGAGTAAGTAAGATTCTGTTGTAGTTGCAATTCATTTGTCTCTCATTAATGCAAGTTTGGTTTACAGAGAACTGGAGAGCTTGTTGAAAATAGTTCCATGCTACCCTTTCCAGCAAAAGCCTCTAATCAAGGTGACTAAATATTGTGTGGAAGGTCTTTGCAGAGACAGGCACATGTCCAACAGGCATATAGACATATTTGGAAGGTAACTTGATCATATTCTTTTTTTGCATTATGGTTAACTACTGAACTCTAACCTCACTTGCTTTGTGAATAGGTATCTGATTAGCATTATGCCTGACAACCTTATAGCCATACCTGCTTGGTGCTTCATCACCCCATATCTCTCTTACCATAGCATCATACTGCTCGTAAACATCACAAAAATTCAGTTGTCTGAGCTGTCTTACAGAAAACCTGGTATCATCAGGAGGTAAAATTTCCCTTTTGGCATGCGATATTTGCTGGAGGCTTTCCGGTCCTTGGAGACTTTCTTGAACCGTTGATTGGTGTCTTCTTTGGGGTCTTTGCCATGTTCACAGTACCTGCAAAATGAACAAAGCAATAAATTTGATTTCATAAGATGAAATATTTGAAGATCAGACCTTAAACCAAACGCATTGTTTATATTCATGTTAAACCTACGTCGATTTAGCTTGAAAAATACCGCTTTTCGATTTTTAATCCATAGAACCAGTTCTGTTACTTCTTGAATTCATTTTCGGACTGAAATCACAGAAAATTAAAACTACAAAATAAAGAAAACAAAACTTACGGGGCAGATCACATGGATATACAGTGCTCCGAGCGGGTTCAAACGATCTAGCAGTGCCAATTTTTGGAAAACAAACCAATTCTTGCTCCACTCGGTTAGCCAAAAAACAGGGGGAACAAAATGGAGGGAATTTTTGGTACACTCGAATAATGACATTTTTCTTTAATGATGGCAATAAAAAACTTGCTATAATTAAAATACATAACGTTATATGTAATGTATTCGAATGGCCCTTTTTTTTTATCACCCTAGCGTGCTTACACCCTCGGGATAGCCAAATCTTTTGGCTAATAGATTATTTAGAGAAGTCTACAAGGGTATTCGTAAAAATGGCTATGATGTTGCCAACTAAGTATTGAAGAATAATGTATACTAAGTCAAATAAATTGATTTGATTTGAATTGAATTGAATGGTTTTTTATCGTGTACAAAGACCAATAGAGCTATAGGATCCAAACAAAAAGAGCATTGCATATGTGTTACTCTCCAGGATTAAAAAACCCCACCCCAAATGGTTTCTAAAGGAAAAACCTTAGCAGTATTAAGCACGCTGATAAACTATACACATGCCAATGGAGTTTCGGAGGACAAATTTGAATGCGCATATCCATTATACTCCCAGTATCTCCATTGAAGTCGTGTGCAAAATAACATGGAGCGGCTGCTTAGGTAGGACAACTCAGCATAACATCCCTTGGTAGGTCCAAATGCCAGGCAATGCTAAAGAGTAAGGCACTCGTCCTCAATAACTTCCGGTTGGCAACAATAATAGAGCATGCCTTCTCGCACTTCAAATCCATTTGCATGTTTTAACTTAAAGGCAATGAGCACATGCGCGATAGACATAATGCCTCTGCACTTCTTCTGAGGTAATGTATTCGTAGGTACGATTGTGGGATTGATCGGGCTTTTATAATGTGCCTAGAAAATTACAACCGTCTAAAACAATTGCCATGTCTTTTGTTACGTAGATGCTCTTCTACCTGGAAACTTTACAAACTCAGTTACATAAAAACAGTTATGATATCTGGGAAGTGGGAACTAGATCTCTTAGTGCAAATTTACCACCCAACCGGCCTCAAACTTGCAAACACTACAAATGGATCTATCTAGCTCTTTCCAATCTGAGAATATGACAGAGCAATCACTCTATTTCCTCAGAATCTTAAATTAACAAGATATTATATTAGAATCTGGATTAAGTTCCAATACTGGAATCTGGGCTTATTTCAGACTAATAACAATTTTAAACTGATTTACAAGAGCTTCCTTCCCATTTCGAGAAATTGTTAAGCCAACTAGAATAACTTCAGGATTTCTGGCATAAGGTTTAACGAAGAATTGGTTTTAATCTGCAATGGAACTAAGGCAATAAACTTCTATCCATCGCTTCAAAGATTCTACTGTTTATATTCTATTCACTACCTTTTGAAGAAAGATCTTCCTTTCACTTAAAGGGTTTGTGTTTTAGACTAAGTTGGCATAATCTGTCCAAATCGGCTTGTGGCCTGGCCTGTAGGCCAGTTTTTGATGCATTCCAAATTCCTTATATGGATTTCGAAATTGGGTTGCTACATTAGTAGCGATCAACTTTTAAATTCCTTGTTTTATTTTAAGCTTAGTCTATTTTAAAGTTTGCATAGCTTACTCAATCTAATTATTAAAATTCAATTCTTAGGGGCTTTGCATCTGTGTTCACCTCTACAAGTCTCCCGAGCCACACAACTAAGCTTGTAGGCAGAATCTGCTGCTACTACCCTAGTTGCTAAGGAAATAATTTAGAGTAGGAGGTTACTTGCAAAATTCTGAAATGTGGTCGTATGAGTTGTATTTCTATGACTAAAAATCTAATTCTACATAAAAGAACAAAGTACGTTGAATTGAAGATGCCTTTTATAAGAAATGTTCTTCGCAAAAATTTGATCCATTTGCAATATGGTAACACCGTTGAACAACTCGTTGATATCTTCACCAAATCATTATCAGACAACAATTGAAGGATATGCTGAATTGTCCATTTTGTAACATGAAGGGGGAGTTGAAGTGAGAGAAATATCATGTGAAAATATTTAGTGCTAGCAGTTTGTCTTGATATAAGAGTGAAGTATGTGGAAGATATATTAATGATGGTTTGAGTTTATTTGAAGCATGTATGCATGCATTCTAATATAAGGAATAAGATAGAATAGAGACGTGCATAGTTAGACATGTCAGAAAATGTGCATGAAGTGCAAACAAATACAGGGTATTTATCTGCAATTGATCCTGCGATTGCAAGAGCTGTAAAGAAGATGAAAATTTAAAAGAGGAATTTGTATTCTTGGATGAACTCAATGGGATAGAAGTTACCTTGACCATTAACCTATGGTTAAGTTTCAATTGAATTAAAATGGCAATGAAGTAACAAAATAAAATTTTGCCATTTTGTAAATTTAGTGACAAATTAAATTATACCACTGAGAGTGTTATACAGAAAATGGAACTGGTCGTCGACAACTCGGTGGTGATCGTCCATAAATCATACAAGATAATATTAAATGATAAGTCGGAGATGTAGAAGCCTGATTGAGATTGCTGGCGAATACTTATGCTCTCGAGGAATAGAACCTAAGTATATAATAAATTGATAAACTCTAGTCAATGCATGAATAATCCCGGGTCAATCCCATTTTGAATAATGCCAAGGCGAATACCATTGAAATTTCTTAAGACATTTGATGTTTAAAAATATCTAATAGCTCAAATTGCATTGAGTTCATTTGCTAAGGGAATTTCATTTCGTGATCTAGTGCCTGGGAAAGCAGTTCAATCAATGTGGCCTAAAAGATTTGGGTGTGAAATGAGAATTTTACGAACAAGATTTAAATAAAAGATTGCTTCTGTGGAACAAGGTTATCTTACACGTATTATCATGAAGAAGCAAAAGCTAAATTCACAGTTAACCTAACACCAACTTGAGGTAGAAGAGGAAAGAGAACCTAAAATACCACATAAACCAAGATGATGCCCGTATTGTAGAGAGGCTATAGTTGAAGATGAATAACAATGCATTCTTAGTATGCTCGACATTTGACCTCTACAACAAAGGTATGGTATTTATTAATGCTCTTGGCAAAAATTGATAGATTTATCAGAACAAAATTTTGGGATCTACCTACAAGATTATTGGAGTTACATAAAGGAGGCAGTTGAATTTGCAATTGTGTGATTGATGATTTTAAAGGCATATATGATGCCATGAACCTTGTTTTTTGTTGTATTGTTCCGCTTATGGGCCTTGGGCCTATACAACATGATTCATAAATATATAAATAAATATATTAGAATGTTGCAAGGGGCTTGCTTTCTTTGCATCATGGATGGGAATGTCTGATTTCTAAAGAATGTGAAAGCATCTAATATTTTCTTAGCTAGCTATTTTAAAGCTCCTTGGTGATTTTGGAATTTGAGTTGGATCAGGATACGCCTAGATTGTATGCCAATCTGTGTTGGATTTGTTATATGTTTGGGTCTTGTAGGAGGATTTTATGAAAAGGAAAAAAGTGTTGAATGGGCTTTGACTTGAATTTGCAACTATTGTTAGAGTCTCTAGATTTGGTTGGCACATTTGCATACTCTATTTTGTCTATTGAACCCAAACACTATCCCATTTTGGGGGAAGGAGCAATGCCATGTCATTTTTGGCTGATATGGAAGAATGTGTGGATTGGTTGAATTGCAGGGAAGGTGGTACATATATGATAATGTAACAAAGGCACTTGAATGGAACATACTTGTCATACTTTTAAATCTGCCTAATTAAATTGACATGAGTGGCCATTTTCTTTGTGATGATGTACCGAGTTTGTAGTAGTGAAGAATGGTGACCCCATGACTAGCTTGATGAATGGTTATCAATCTATTATTCTAGTAGTCCAAGTTACTAGCTTGTTGGGCAGCCTCCAATTCTCTAATCAGTACAAGACATAGCAAGTCCATGCATATATCATTAATATTGGAAAAAGCATAGTTTACATTGGATAATCAAGTAGAAAGGGGAAGACTTGGCTTTAACAAATTAAATGGCTCGAAGTTAAACTAGTGTTTCCAAAGCATACCATTGATTTACCATAGAGGTAATATAAAAGTAAAAAAACAGGGATTAATCAGGGTAGTTTAACCATGCGCGGAACTCCAGTGAACTCAAACCGCGAATTCAAAACGGAAATAAGCAATAGCCAACGCCATTAGCTTACAGGAAGAAAATGATGCGAGTGGCCTATAGATCAGAATCAGTGGTATCATAAACCTGGATGATGTGGTTCTCTGGGCATGTAAAATTGGGGTTGGGGCGCTGCGGAGTAAAATTTTCTGCATTTCCTGAAATGGCTAGGTCACTGAATTGGGTAGCTTCTGAATTGGAGTTGTGATTTGCTTCTGAATATTGTGCATTTGCTGAAATGACGAGCTGCTGACTGCTGAACTGAGAATTGGAGTCGTTATTTGCTCCTAGATTTTCTGAGAAAGCCAGAGTAATCATCAATTTCTAAAGAAGCGCATTGGATGGGTGTTAAGAAAGAAAAATAAAACCTGTTAAGCGCTGAAATGCAACCATAATTGCAACGAGGAACGCCACAGGAAAAATGAATAAGATCGGAAGATTAATAGTGACATTAGCGCAGGGGATGTCAAGCTTAATACTCATTTTGATGCAGGGAATGATGAAGAGCACCAACAGTATCAGAATATATGGGTGGCTTGTGCCGATCTCACTGGCATCTGCACCAATTGAATCAAATTCTGAGCAACGAAGAGAGAATTTAAGTAGCAAATTGAGAGAAATATGGTCGGATAAAAACCTGAAAGTGGCGTAGCAGCTACATCAACACAACTGGCGAACGCTATGACGAATAGAATGAAGAATTTCATTTTCATGCCGAAACCAGTATGGGATGCGCGAAAACCCGTATTTATGGCCTCTTCTCATTCTCTCGGCTTTCTAAGAAAGAAAAATGCCTTTCGGCATTTGGTTCGGAATTTCGGAACTCCCCTATTTTCGAACCAAATGCCGAAAGGCAAATTCTCAGAAGGGGGCTTGGTTCGGGAAAATGTGTCCGTTTATTTTCTAAAATTAACATGCAGGCAAAATATTAGCAGGAAAATTTCATGCTACAACTAGGAGTTTTTCTTGGTTTTTCTGGCAACTTTGAAGAATAGCCTTGTAGCTTGCCGGACAGGTTCAAAACTGCGGGAAACTAAAAAGTTTCCCGAACCAAGAGTTCCTCCCCTAAAAATCCGCCCACTTGTATTAAATTCCTGTCATGCTAAAAATTTTCCGGCAATTTTCCGGCCAGAAAATAAGAAATTTCTGGCATAACACTAAAAAATACACTAATATATATTTTTTCCGGTAGCCTCAAATACCAAGAGGCATTTTTATTGGTTAGAGACATTGCTGTTTTCGAGCCCTGCTTTCGGGAAAAATACAAATGCCCGTAAATATAGATAGTATATTTAACGTTATACTACATATGTCGGGCCCAAGAGACTGCGTAACTTGAGCACAATGTTCAAACTGACACTTTGAACACGAACGGGCGCCAATATACTACATATGTCGGGCCCCACGGCCCCAAGAGACGAACACAAGATCTCTTAGTTGTTAACCCAATGGACAAGCCAATAACCAAATGAAATGGAATGTGTTTTTATCTTCACTACCTAATGGTAGCTTTGCATCCGCCGTTAAGTCAGAATTCTATTAAGCTTTTGTCTCACCTAAGAAAATCAATGTCTCGTTATTGCCTTGCCTGGAAAAACCATGTCTCCGTAATGGTTTTGTGCTAGGGAACCTGCCGGTCAGAGCGATTTTTGGCCGTAAACCGGCATGCGGCAATAAAAGCCGCGATGATCGGCAAGCTCCCTCACGTAAGCCGCCAGAAGGCAAAATTCTGGAGATCTGGGAAAAAAAAATGATATTTTTTGTTTGGACGTCACTTTTTACGGTTCCTTTGAGCTCGGCTATGGCGAACGGTCGAAGCTTTGGCGATGGCGATCTTGGTCGTCGTTCAGGCGCTTGCCCATAACTCTTGTTTTTTGAGTTGTCAGAGATTAGAGCTATATTTTGAACGACTTCTTCGTAGTTTGGAACAAATTTTGGTGCTCTATGGCAAGTGGTAGAGTTTTTGGAGTTCTGACGACGATGCTTGCTCATTTCTGAAGTTTAGAGACGTTCTGGAGATTTGAGTTCTTCTTACAGCGCCAACTATTTATTATAATACCTATCTAGACTTTGCTAGATTTTTACGTTACCCATAGGGCAATCCCTAGAGATGGAAGTGAGAAAACAAAAACATTTGGAGAGTATCCTAAATATATGGTGGAGATTTGATGAGAAGCTGCAGTGTCCTTAGAATATGCTGAATGGACGTTCACAGATAAGAGCAAAAAAGATGTTTCCTCACTTACTTTCTTACATTCAAGTAGATAAGAATATGCTCCGAATTGCATGGAGAACTAGAGAACCGGATTGAAGAACAGTTGCTTCCAGGGTGAAGTATTCATCGTTAAATCTGGAGGGTGCAAAGCAGTAAGCTTGAGCCTCTGCCTCTGCTTCTCATGATCCTTTAGATTTACAGCCCGCTGTTACTACATTCACAAAATCCTGATGCCTTTCCTTTCATTGTTCTTCTCAGAAATGCTGCAGAACTTAGGGTTCCAAAAAGATTCCAATTCTCAGCCACAATGGTGGTGCTAATCTTCTTCATTGGATGAGCAAAGCAGGCCACAATTTTGAATACCACTACTGCAAGGTCTCAGAATGGCCACCGATTGCTACAACAACATGCAAATCCTAATTAGAACATGATTCTTCACCTTGACCTTGAAGTTCAATCCTATTGCTCGTGAATTTTATTGGAAGGGGAAGGATCTGTCAAGGTTTTCTTTAATGTCCGTTGAATTAAGCACAATTTCATTAAAATGAGAAATTTCGTGATTCCAATTAGGGATAAAATTGTGTTTTAGTCCTTTTTTTATGACCAATTTTTGAGCTATTATGGCGGCATTATGTGCTCATCCATGTGAAGTGCCACTATCTAGCGCCATTAGAAATATAACAATGCAGAAAATACCGCTAAGCACAAGATTAATATAACAAGCAAGATTTGCATATCCATAGATAAGTAGAGACACGATCAATCTATGTGGCGTCCCCTACTTCTTCTACGATGCTCCCATCGTATTGGAAGGTGGAGTTCATCTCCCTGGCAGTCAAGCTGACAGAGGCCATCCACCTAACATCAATCCTGTAGCCATGGATCGATGAGGAAGAATGGATGGGTCATTTATCCCCTCTGCCCTCGGGATCAAGCTAGCTGCGAAAGCGTGAATAAACATAAGCACATGACATCAACATAAACAGAGTCACCTCAAAGGGTGACTGTACCATATCATGCATGTATAAACACATCATAATATCATCATCACATAGGAGATCCTACCCAAGGCTCAGAGTCCAGGGTATGGACTGACGGCTTGGATCTCCAGAAGTCATTGCAGACAGAATTCATAAGAGTGGATTGGGTTGGCATAGGAACATGGCTGTTGGGTAGTCCGCTCCATCCGCCCCTCCCAGTGTGCACTTTGCAGAGTAGGTTGAAGAGTCTAGAGACTGGACCATAGCCTGCTGGATACGTAGCCAAAGGGGCTAGTACTGGGTTTCATCTCCCCAACCCCGATGAGGCAGGAAGGGGATCACTTCCCCTCCAGAGGCATGCATGCCCATCACAGGCAACTAGAGGGCCACTGCCCTTATCCGACTTGAACCTCATTGGAGGTGGATCACCACCCAAGAAGTGTCGAGCTCATCCCTTGCCCATACGCAGTGGAAAACCATTAAGCCTAGCCCGCTATGATCCCTAGTAGGCTTTACACACCAGAGGGATCAGGCAGTGATGGGACAAGTCCCCCTTATTCCACCAGTCTAGCTCTGCCACTCACAACCAGGCGGGCTCTTGTACACGAGCCGCATTAACTGGGAATTAATGAGATAATCTATAATCATCTGCTACTTGAAGGTTTCAGGGCCTCTACCCCCTTCCCATATACACCAGAGAGCATAGAATGGAACATCATCATCATCATCATCAAAGAACTGAAATACTGAATATAATCTAATCTATCTACCTAAACATACATGGTTAGGTTCATTCGTTAAGGCTGGTGATCTTAGGGTCTATAAGGCTGCTAAGACTGATCTAACATACTATCCTAGCTCATTGCCGGTCTAAGAGTCGGCTTTGCAAAATGGAATCACAGGTTTCTTGATCCATGGCTTGCTCCAGCTCCCCGATCCACGCTTTCGGTCTTGCTGAAGACAGCTGCTCCTGAGAGAACTGTTGTGCAAAAGTGGCTCAGCGGCACCTAGTTTGGCGTGGCCGGAATGGCCCAAGAAAGCCAAAATGCGAAACTGGAAAGGGGTCAGGGTTTTCCCTTTTGTTCCTTTTACATGAACTTTTAGGTTTAGGTTAGAAGGGACCAATGAGGCTTTGCCATTGGCAAAGGGGTTTAATTGCATATGTTTAATATACATGTGTAACATACGAGGTTGCCCCCTAGGTGCAACCGTTTACGGCTCTCAAGTACTTGTCACGGTGACATGTACGCGTGACGTGGTAGTATAATATACGTATTCGGATCGTATATTATGCTGGAACATCACAATCTATGACTTCGATAAATTTATATACAAAAATATTATTTTACGTTTGAGTTGCGCACAATTTACAAATCTTTCTCCGTTATATCTAGTTCCTCAATGCCAGTAATAGGATTAGATAGCCCAACACTGCTAAAATCAAATGCATGGGTAGTGAGGTTAGCTTCATCGAGATTGTCGAGGTTGAACTTAGCTTCTTTAATAGCCTCGTACAGGAAACTCAGGTGATTCATGTTGGGCTTGGCCTATTTGTTCAGCTTCATCACCTCCACTTTCAACAGCACCTTGATGCTGGGACGTAGGGACTGCGACCACCAAGAATCCCCTTCAGACACTGCTGTTTGGCCGATTCATGTTCGAACATGACGCAGAACCTTTTGTGAATCAATGCAGCTCTGCCAAAAGCATCACATGAGAAGTAATCGAACACTCCTGTATCTTGCCTTACCAGCTTGTGCACGAGGTAGGAGCATGTTGTAAGATCTAGCTGACTTCTCATGATAATTTCTCCAGGCAAGCCTAGCCAACTGTGCCTGAATTTGCTGTGAAAGAGTTTTTTCAGCCATTGCCTCAGTCTCCCCAACTGGCTCTTCTTCATTGTGAGAAAGAAGTGGTGGAAGCTTCTGTGGGTGATCGGCATAGGAAAATCTCGAGTCAATCTCTTTGACAACAGTCAGGGCAGAAGACTGGATCTTCTTGGCATAGACGAGCGCATGCAATTCCAACATCCCTGTTGGTGCCGGATTCTTGTACTCATCCTCGTACATGCCCATGTATACTCTGGACCTGGAGTCCAGGTTATCCAATACTGAGGAGATAACAAGATTATGTTCTGGGCATGCAAAATAAACTATCCACTTGGATAGTGACGGATGGTTTCACATTGGAGTTAGACTCCTCGTATTCAGAACAATCAAAGAGGGTAGCACATGAGTGCATTTTATATGGTCTCTGTTATTAGTAAGCTCAACTTCATAACAGAAGTCTTTAGAGTCATCCCTCTGCATAACTCTATTTCTTATGACCCTTGCTAAGGCTGGAAGTATATTTCCAAAAATTCCCTCCTTGGAAACGCAACCATTGACCCACTTACTACGCAGTGTCCCTATGCCCTTCAAGTTGTCATCATCAAAGTCTGGTAGAGTGGAACAGAAGTCTTCGAAGGAGGTAAACTTCCTTGGGAAGGTATCCTTGACATATTCAAATATTTCCTTCTTCAAGACTACTAATGTCTTCCTCCTCTTTGATGCCAATATGTCCCTGTGAAAGCTCACCGTGCCCTTGAAGACATGGTGCAGTCTGGTTTCCCTCATTGACGCCACTCCGACAATCGGTCTCAATACTCCCAAGGCCCTCAAGGAATGGCAAGAACTCATCACGACGTATTACACAGGGTCACGTCCACAGAGCCGTCAAGATGATTTTCAAGTCCTGGTTTCCCACCTCCCGAGTCTGTTCCTCCTTTTCTCTCCACTGAGTGTCATTTGGTGTGGGGGAGAGGGGGGAGGGGGGAGTGTTAGTCCTGTACGTCCAGGTACAAACTATTCATGAAGACCACGGATCAGGGCAGGAATAAGGGACCACACCCCCGCCCACGACGAAGACCACACCTAAGACCACGCCAAGGTCCAAGAAGAGACAGAGAGCAGATAAATGACGGCCCTGCAGAAGTACAGTCCAGAATCAGCGTGATTCCAGGCACATAAAGAAGGCACCGTCTGATTCCCAGAAAATCTGGCTTTAGGAGTTGGTAGCGTGATTTGGGTCCAAGGCCGTTGTACTATATATATGAGTAGAGATAGAACTCAGTTTTTTATATGAGTTTTAGTCCTTGTCTCCAATTTTTTCTCTCGCTCTCTGAGAGCTCATGTACACTCCGTGATATCAAGGAAGTCTTATTTTCTCTCACTGTTTGTTGGTTGTTCTTTTCTGTTTCCTTCTTTCTGTTCTTTTGCAAAATCCCGCGTGACACTCAGCCAGGATTCTCCTGTTTGATCCAAGGGTCCTCACAGAGGGCTGTTTTACAGGGGATCCCGAACCCAGACCCTAAACACTTCTGACTTCTTAACCTCTTCTTCTGTATTGTAAGAGGATTCCTTCTCAATGGCAATAGCCTCCTTGACAGCACGAGGCTTACTCTTTCTCTGAGCTTGAAGCCAAGTGGTATCCACCAGGCAAAGAGGGGTTCTACGAGTTCAAGGCCTTGACAACTAATGAGGAAGAATTCTTGGGCTCGTTCATTAAGAATGTTGTATCCTCTTAAACTTTCAGCAGGGCCTTTAATGTCTGCCTCTTCGAAGCTCTTGTAAGAGGAAAGATACCATCCTTGTCACTTGGCGGAGCCACTGACATCAGTGTAGGATCATAGAACCATCAGTCCACATACCTGCAGACATCAGTATAGGATCGTAGAACCGCCAGTCCATATATACTTATCCTCATTTCTTCGATGTTCTCGACTACTACGGGCAGCCAGTCCTCGCGCCTGTTCTTGAGAGCTATGCTCATGTTAACGATGATGCCCGACTGGTAAACTCCTTTAGTCTTGTCGGACATCTCTTTGAATCCAAAGGAGCAGAAGTGCTCACCCCCATTATCTCCATGCACCAGGCCCCTTCATTTAGTAGAACAGCACTGTCGAATTGGAACGTTGTTTCCGCGTGTAGAACAGCTGAAAGAAAAGATGTACACCAGGCAAAGAGAACGAGTGGACATGTTGGTAAGCAAAATATATATGCAGCTCTTATGATGCAAATGGCGTCGTGCCTTCAACAATGGACGTTGACATGTCCAAAACTAATAGACATGTTGCTTCATAAAAAACTATGCAGCTCTAATGATGCAAATGGTGCAGTAACCATCATTCAATTAAATTGGGATTATGTCTTAACTTTGGGATAAATTTTATATTGCACTTTTTTAGTAACTTTGTTAAATTCACTTTTTTAATAACTTTGTTGCCCTTAGACTAGAATAGACGTTAACATATAATCACACACGGGAATATAAATTCACACCTTAACTTCAAATTACAAAATCATATATCATGGAACTCAAGTAGTACACAACTTTTATTAACTGTAGAAAAGATACATAGTAACTGTTTTTCATTTTTCCACTAGCATCCCCAAGGATATGAGAACCTTATTCCTTACATCCTGAGGTATTGTAACTCTCGCTGTTTTACCAGGAATAGTTTTTGGAGTTTACGAGTACAATACGGTTTCAATGTCTAGCCAAAGATCAGGATCACTTGGATTTCTCCTCCACCTCTTTGTCCAACAATCTGAATATCTTTCTTTATCGGTGACATTACTCAACCGATGTCTTTGGACACCACCATTCCACGCGCACCTTATTGAAGTTAACATCACCTTCTTCTTTGCAAATATCCGAGATAGTGTATCCCAACCACCTTTGGATAGGTCTCTAGATCTGCTGGTTTTACTACTACAAATTGGTGGCACTCCACGCCAATTAGAAGGTTCATAACAATCCATGCCTAAATATTTTGGCCTATCCTTCTTAGGACCAACATAGTGTTTATCGATTGAGGAGGAGCATATGCCTTCACAATGCTACTAATGGTACCATCATCTTCGTCAACACCAGCTAATGTTTTCCACTTACTTTTAGGGAACCACCCTTCTTTCAGCTCTTCTGAGGATGTGTCTACCTCATCCAACAAGTTGATCACCTTCTTCCAATAATCTATCAATGCACGATTAGTCTCATCTGAATTAGTTTGCCAATGCTTGATGTAGTCATTGATGCCATCCTTAGTCAATCCCAATTGCTTGACTTCTTCAGTTGGTTTTAGAGCTTTTGGTTGACCAGGAGGTATCATAGGCTTGCCATTTGCATCCCTGTGCCAAATTTCTGCCCCACCTCTCCACTTCTCTTCTGAAGGTCTCATTTTCCATTGCATGATTGGAATCCCTTCTCTCACCCAAAAAGTGAATTGAAGAGGTCTAGAATGACCTTCCATGTCGAGAGCATAACCATCCACAAAACTCTTCCAATCAGGCACTTCTTCTATGATAGATCCTATAGGAGATGGATTTGTACATCCATGAAATATTTCCAATAGCCTGGGAAAGTTGGTAACTGTCTGCTGTCTCAATACATGCAGGGATAGGTTCTATACGTACAAAATTAAAATTCCTGACGTATAAAGTCAAAAAATACGTATTTTTTAATAAAATACGTATTTAACGTATTAAAACCTCGCCGGCCCCTTCCAGTAAGCCTCCGCTCAAGATGAGAACCAAGGCAAGCACATCCAAGTCTAGCAAAGAAGATGATGAATGGAACCAAATCTTCTGGATGGACAGCAGACAGGACAAAGGATGGAGTGTTTTGAAAGAATTATATATGGGTTTAGAGATTATTCGGGACCAGCAGAAAGCAGCTGCATTTTGCATGGGGGTTCATGAGGAAGTCGGAATCTTGGCTTGCAAAGAAAGGCTAAGCGGCATAGATAAAGACTACATGGAGGGCAGGGCGAATGACAGGGACTGGGTCTGGAATACCTTTGGCTATGTTCAGGAAATGGACAATACTCTGTACAAACTCATAACAGTGAAACAGGGTCATACTGAAACGGACTGCTGCAGTTTGAAAAATAGCATCTTCAGATCCTTCATGGACGAAATGCTGGCTAAAGTGAAAAATCTGATTATCAAATGGGACGGATTGAAAGATAGCTCCAGCGCTAGTATCAGGTTAATTAAGAGATGGGAAGAGGCAGATGATAATGTTATCGAGAGGCACAGGAAAACTTTCAGACAAGGGCTGGCCGTGAATCAGCCCCTAGAGGGAGTTTCGACATCTCTGGAGGTCTACCAGCTGAGAAGGAAAAAAACAGCCAAAGCATGCAAGATCATGGATTCCAATGGGTTCTTTAACCCGGTGGAGGTGAGCTCGTGTGACTGCGAAAATTGCGAGGAGGTAAAAAAGGCAGCTCTGAACATTACCAAAACGAAGGTGGGGGAAAACAAGATCACGAATACCATACCAGTGGTGGGCAAGAACGACAAGGTTAAAGGTCAGGATTCTCCCCTCTCCTATAAAAATATTTTAATGAAAGATGTGCCTGCTGTTCCCACTGTTCCAACTAACAATGTCAGACATGATTCTGGAAAGGGGTTCATCGATTTATTTGGGGTACCAGACAACTCTGCAGCTGACATCTTCTCCAAGAAGGCTATTTTAGTCCATTTCCCGCGGAAATGCCCTTCTCAGGAGGAAGTCAAGAATTGGATCACTAAAACTCAGCACATTCCTATCCTCTCGATCCTCAAGCTTGACAATAAAACATTCCAGATTGTTTTCAGAGATGAAATCTGTGTTGGCTATATTCTCAGAAGAAAGTTAGACACGATTGCCAATGCTCCCTTCTATTTGATGAGATGGAATTCCGATTTCATTCCGGGTATGGATAAGGATATCAGGATGACCACCTGGATATCCTTTTCCAACTTGCCCCCTGTTTTCTGGACCAAATCTCACCTACTGGCTCTGTCTGAACCCTTGGGGGATGTGATTGAGATCAATATTCCCCAAACCAATTACCCGTCAGTCTGTGTTTCCAAAAGAATTATTTCAGACTGGGGCCAGAGTATAAAAACAAGAGTCAGGGAGAATGAGTTCTTGGATATCATGTTAGCTTATTCTAAAAGGCCGGTCCTGTCTACTACAGCTAAAGAGAACAATCCTCAAAAGAACATTAAGCAGATCTGGGTCCCTAAAACTACAATTAGCGAGGACAGGCAGGAAGTTCAGGACCTCGAGCCAAAGACTAATGTTCAGGACCAAAATATGGAACAATTTACTTTAACCAGAGCTAAAGACTATGGTTATGATCAAGAGGTTCCTGAAATCGAGCTCAACAATAATATGGTCTTTCTGTTTAAAAATGCTAATTTGTCGGTGAAGATTGATACAGGGAACCTGGTCTTCACCCTAAAAGAAGACCCTAATCTTGAGTTTAATAAGGAAGAGGAAGAGATTCAGCACAATCTTGAAGAGATCATGGATTTAGAGGATAATTGCTGGAAGATGGTTGACAAAAGAAGGGGCAGGGGTAAGAAAAAACTTTATATGGGTCCCAGCCGTGCTAGCCCCAGGAAACAATCCATCCTTGCCCGAGAGGATGTAGGTAAGTACAAAATCTAATGGATAGAGACCTTAAATGTATCACCTGGAATCTCCAGGGGCTGAATAGTACTATCAAAAGGGAAAGGCTTAAGGTATGTCTTCATTCCCTCAAACCTGATTTTCTGTTTATACAGGAGCATAAGATTCATGACCTTGACCATAGTAATATTATCAGTAGGACTCTCCCTTATGGTTTCAGCTTATGGTCAATCCCAGCCAATGACTCCTCAGGAGGGATTGCTATTGCTTGGAATGATCACTTGGATATTTCCAATACTTATATGGTGAATGGGAGAAATGGTAGATGGCAGATTCTTTTATGTACTTTATTTAAAATTAGAATAGCTCTTGTTAACATTTATGCATATAATGATCCAGGGGAGAGAGTGGAAATCTGGAACAGGGTCAAGAATAGCTTAGATAATTTAGAGTTTGATGAATGTATTTTAGGTGGTGATATTAACATGGTTACTAACAGTTTTATGAAAAATAAGAATTACAGACCTTTAGGTAAGAAGGAAAAAGAGGCGTGGTCGAAACTGATTGAGGGGAACAACCTTACGCTTGCTAGAACCAAGGCAGATTCCCTACAATTTGGACGGATAAAAGGGTGGATCCCACTGTGTTTGCATGATGATTTTATCTCTCTCGAGAACTTATGGAATAACAAAGAATAGAGTGAACAACCTAGAGGGGTACACCCGCCTCGACCACTATCCCCAAAGAGCTCGTAATCATGGCTAAGGACTCTATCAAAAGAAGGAAGACATACTTCAAGCTCAACACTAGCCTTCTGGATCATGAGGAGTTTAGCACAAGATTTCAGCAGCTCCTAGCTAAATATCCCAGACCCTTGGGAGGAACTGGCTGGATGCACTGGTGGGTCAAGGTGGCCAAAGCCACCAAAAATTGGCTTAAGGTCTGGGGTAGGACAGTGCACCTTGAGAAAACTATCCACCTTCAGAACCTGAGAGAAAGTCTTACAAACGCCTCGGAAGAAGATAAGGAAGATATTAGTGCAGAAATTGAGAAGGAAGAGATTAGAATTGCAGAGGGTTGGAGACTTAAGGCAAAAGTTAAGGAAATTAAAGAAGATGAAAGGGGTAGCTCCAAGTTCTTTTTTGCCAAAGCCAAGGGGAGGGTGAAAAGAAACCACATTTTCGAAATTAGGGCTGGAGAGGAGGACATCACTGAGGAGAATCAGATTAAAACTGCAGCAAAGGATCACTTCAAAAACATCATGGGAACTAACAGAGATGGTCAGCCCGGGGATATGGACAGGTTCATTAATATGCAAAGAAAGGTTTTCCAAGAGGAGAATTTGAGCATTGAGAAGCCTTTCTCCAGTGAAGAACTCTACTCTTTTGCAAAGGAAATGGAAAAAGGCAAGAGCCCGGGACCTGATGGGCTTCCTGTGGAATTTTTTATTAAGGTGTGGCCTATGATTGGGGAAGATATCACATGCCTGGCCAATGAATTTAGGGTCTCTAAATGCCTGGATGCAAGAATAAATACCAGTCTTATTACCCTCATTCCTAAAATAGATGTTCCTGCAACCTTTTCGGACTATAGACCAATCTCTTTGTCAAATGTGATTTACAAGCTAATATCAGGTACTATAGCCAGGAGACTGAAGACAATCCTGGAAAGGATTATCAGTACATCCCAAGCAGCTTACCTGAAGGACAGATTCATTCTAGATAATGTTGTCACTGCTATATTGGGTCTTCATTGGGCCAAAGAATCTCACCAAGATGTCGCCCTTATCAAATTGGATATAACCAAGGCTTTCGACACGGTTAGCTGGAATTTTCTCTTCAAATGTTGCTATGCCTTAGGGTTCTCAAACGAGGTCATCCTTCTCTTCAAAGCCATTCTGTCTAACTCCAGGTCCTCAGTTTTGATTAATGGGGAGTGTGGCCCATTCTTTCCCCTTGAAAGAGGGGTAAAGCAAGGATGCCCCCTAGCCCCTTTTCTTTTTCTTATTATCATGGAAAGCCTCCATAGTAAATTGGAGGAAGCCAAGACTACTAACCTGATTCAAGGGCTTACCCTGCCAGGAAGTGGGCAATTGGATCAGATTTTGAATGGACATTTTGCAGATGACACATTCTTGCTGGTTTCGATGGATAATAGATCTCTGATTAACACTCAAGCAATCCTGGAGGAGTTTGGGGAAGTATCAGGCTGCAAGATAAATCCTATGAAGTCGAAAATTGTAGCTAAGGATCAGGTAAAAGGGGAGCAAACGGCTGCTCTCATGGGCTGTAAGTACATTTTACCAACCAATTCATCTAAAATCTTGGGTATTCCGATGGTTATGAAGGGCAGCCCATCAGATATCTGGAATGATATAATTGAGAAGTTTCAGAGGAAGGTGGACAGTCTTAATTCCAAGTATATTTCCAAGCAGGGACGGGCAATTATAGCCAACTTTGTGATCTCCTCTTCTCATGTTTACCAATCCTCTGTTATTTTAGCTCCAAAAAAAGTTTCCTCCAAGCTTGAGTATTATAGGCGATTTATCTCCTCGGCCAAAACAAGAGATCTTTGGACTCTGTTGCTATGAAGGAATTTGCAAGACCAAGAAAAATGGGGGTTAGGTGTGATCAATATAGAGAAACAGGGTATAGCTCTTGCAGCCAAATATTTCTACAAGGCTGCCTACAACCAGATTAACCATCCTGTATCTATTATTATCAGGCATTATCTGGGTAAGTGCACCTCTTATGGATGGAGGAATCTCAGAATTAACTTACCCCATTCTATCTATTTTCCCTTCTTGGTCCCCAAATCCACCCCTGGCCTGCTTAAGAAGTGGATCAAGGCCTGGGATCAGATTAAAGGGATGTACACTTGGAAAGAAGGGTTGTCTATGGACCAATCCATATTTTGGAACCCAGCCCTCCTTACTAACAATTCCTCTTTATGCCTTGCCTGCCACTTCCCTGAACAAGCCAGACTCTGGACCTCCAAAGGCATCTGCACGATCAGGGACATGTTCAATGATCAAGGAATTATCCCCTATAGGGACTCAAAGCTCTCAGGAGAAGGGGATTCCGAAATGCTGTACAATAATATATGCTCAATGCTTACCCACGGCATCTGGATAGAAGAGGCTAATAATTGGCAACATAAGGGGAAAGCTGACTTCAAAGTTAAAAATGCATACAGATTTCTTATGAAGGATCAGGCCATGACTTTGCATTTTAAATGGCAAATTGGGAAGGAAAGGTGTGCTAGGAATCTAAAGTTCTTGTGGTCCAGCCCTATCCCCCCCAAGATTAAATCATTCATATGGCAGTTGTGGCATAGGGCTCTAGCTACAAACAGCAAAAGATATAGGATTCAGATGACAGACTCAGACATTTGTCCCAGATGTTTGTCTCATAAGGAAGATGAGGACCATCTCTTTAGGAATTGCCTGTGGTCAGAATGGATCTTGGAGCTTGCTTCAAATTTGATAGGCACTGACCTTATCTCCCTAAGCTCTGATTTTTTATGCCCGAGCAACCTACTGATTTTGGAGGGTTTATATTATCCTTTGGAGAATATGGAAAGGAAGGAATGAGTTCATCTTCAACGATGACATCATCCACCCGGAAGCTGTTATTAAACAAATTGAATATGACATTAGATGGATAAATGCAGCAGGTTAAATTCTCATGTAATGATCCTTATTAAGTTTTGGTGCTGTGCAGGGATTATATTCATGTTGCTGCGTAAACTTAAATGGAAAAGGATGGACGAGCAAGTTTAATAATGAATGGGTGAAGGGTTTTGGGCCTCAATCCAGGAAGAGCACAATATACTATGCTTCTGTGGATGTTGTTGTGATCAAAATTATGATGCCCGCAGAGGCATGATCTGTGAAGCCAAGGATAGCAAGTGGCGTTTTAACATGGCGATGGCGGAATCCTGCATCTGTATTTTCTGTACTCTCTCAATGATAGTTAGAGGCAGAGGTCGTAAAAGGGGGAATCTGAATCTTAAAGCCCACTTCTAGCTTCATTTATCTCATCCCTGGACAATCTCCTATCAGCTGTTGTGAACCTAATGTATTTGGCTCGGCTTTTTTTCTCTGATTATCCTTTTAAGTCGAATAACTATATGGGTTATACTTCCCTGTAAAAAGTAGTTTTGTAATTTTACTTCTATAAATATACTTATAAGCCTTCAATTAAAAAAAAAACCGCCACGGTAGGAAAAAAAAAATTCGGCGTCTGCGAAAAGTTTTCGCGGAAAGCGTCTGTGAAAATTTTTCGCAGCGTCGCTTAAACTTGAAAAAAGCGACGCTGTGACAAAAAAAAAATTTTTTTTTTTTTTCGACGTCTGTGAACCTATTCAGATCACAGAAAAAAAATTTAAATGACGCTTTTCACGTTATTTTCGCGTACGCAAAATTCAAAAAAAAAAATTTTTTTTTTTAAAATCCGTAAAAAAAAAAAATTTTTTTTTTTTTTTTTTTTTTTTCACGTCTGAAACCTTTCAGATCGCGTGACGAAAATACTTTCACGACGCAGTGATCTGGTTTCGCGTCGAAAAAAAAAAAAAAAAAAAATTTTTGCGTTCGCGTACGCGGTTTTCACTGTTTCGCGTACGCGAAAAAATTTTCGCGTACGCTTTCACGTTGTTTTCGCGTACGCGAAAATCTTCCGACGCCGGAATTTTTTTTTGCCGTATTTTTTACGTTTTATACGGCAAATATGTGCCGTATCATACAATTCATACGTATTCCGTATAAAACGTACAACGTATTGAACCTATCCCTGAATACATGACTATATTTTCCAAACAATGCATCCACATCCTCATGAGTATGTTCGGGCATTAGGAACCCCAAATTGACTCTTTCAAAAATACCCACAGCTGTTAAGTAGGATAGGAAAGAAAACATCCACCACATGTTCATTAGGTTCATTCCTCCTAAATCTTGCCTTGCTAAACTTTTCAATACTATTAGGGGTTCCATCCAACAATGCACTATGTAGTGCCTGGCTAGCTGTAGGATCCTGTAGGTGACCATTGTAACCCTTCTCATAGTTTCTTAAACACCTCATAATACTCCCAATGTGAAAATCTGGACCATCACTCCACAACTCTAAACTGAAATGGCCATAATAGGTCTGAGACTGCCCATGCAATATTGCCCCAGTCATTGAAATCTGCAAAGGGTATGATCTTCCACATGACTTAGGAATGTACTTGAATTGTGGAAGACAAGTCTTCTGTTGGTCCATTTTATCATGTATAATACATAGATAGTTATTAGGTTCCATTGCAGATAAGGTCCTCCACATCCAATAAGTTGATCTACATGATAGTTGATCTGTCATATGGTCCTTCATATGTTCCCTTATCTTTGCCCTTAGACTTGGTTGCCGCGGTCTTATCTAGTGTCTCCTTCAACTTAGCACATAAATTGCACTTGGCAAAGTTGTTTGAAGTTGCTATGGTCACATGCTTGAAATGCTTATTCCATAGCCTACTAAAACTGGGCTGGGATATAGAGGCCACTCCAAGTTCCCGAAGCAATGCATTTATTTCCTCTAATATGCTCTTCTGGGTACAATGGGATGGCAATCTCTTTTCAACAATAACTCTACTCTGTTCATCCTTCTTACTCTTATGTGGCATGTTTTCTGCATTGAAATCCACATATCTTTCAAATATTTCCTTTGCAGCTATAGTTCTTGAGGTAGGCCTTACCAGGCCAGTGTTCCCATGCAATGCAATTTTACTACCATTTTCATGTCTCTTTTGCCAGTTGTGCCAAGAAGAGGTTGGAATTCCATGTATAGCCATCCATGCTTTTGAACATATCCACTTTCCATTCAATGGGAATCTTTTCTTCTTTGATCTTTCATCCTGAATTACATAGCCAAATATGGTGTACATGAAATTCCTCTGCTATCACACTTATGTTCCTGATATATAGCTCTTGCTCCCACCAACTCCTCTATTGTGAACATTCTAACACAAGAAGCCCAACAACATTCACCTCCTCTAACCTTCATCATAGCTTCAGGAGAACAATCATAATCTGACTTGCATCTTTTGGTGGGATAATGTTTGAAAGTTGGAAGTGGCCTCTTGCTACTTGTGTGAACATTGTTGACAATGGTTCTACATCTATAGGAAACGTGTAGTTCCCCTCGGTTGAATACTGTCCCTAGGCCATGCAACAATAGTTGGAACCTCTAGTTGCTTCACACAAGCTAGGCATTCTTGTTTGCCTGAACCCTTTTCCTTCCAATTGTCATATAATTTTGAGATTGCCACACCTAACCTGTCCTCCCCTAATCTTTCATCATTCACTGCATTGATAGGATCTGCTAGAACAATAATCCCTTCTCCTACTGCCTCTCTATTGCATGCATGCAGGATCTTGACCTTTTTGTTTTTCCAATCGACCCGAGTATAAAGTACAATTTCCTTTCCTTTGGCATCATCCTTTTCATTTGTGGTCTTTTCCTTTCTTTTGCCATCATCAACATCATTTGGAGTCTTTTCCTTTTCTTTGCCATCATCAACATCATTTGCAGTCTTTTCCTTTCCTTGGGCATCATCTTCATCATTTGGGAATTTTTCCTTGCCTTGGTCAGCATCATTGGGGCCTTTTTTTTTAGCATTTTGCATGCCATTGACCTAGAATGCATAAAAACATATAGTAAGTTAGCATATTCAAATAACCTCTCACTAACATGTTCATAAATGAAAGCCTCATATATGTCTTATTGTATTTGATCATTCTATTTATATAATGGGATTCCCCAAGCTATTTTCCTCAACATTATATATAAATAAAACCCTCTACTTATAACCTTCTAAACTTTTATCCTATAATAACCTTAGCAACAACTTTTAAGGTTATTAATTATAGGTTAGCAGTTTTAAGGTTAAGAAGTTTATTATAGGTTATTATAGGTTAGAAATTTTAAGGTTGGAAAGTTATTGTAGGTTAAAAGTTTTAAGGTTAGAACTAAGTTTTAAGGTTAGTTTTAAGGTCACTAACTTAACTACTAACTTATAACTTTTAAACTATTAACTTATAACTTAACTATTAACTATTAACTTATAACTATGAACAACTAACTTAACTATTAACTCATAACTTTTAAACTTTTAAAGTGACGGTCCTTACAACAAAAAATTTCTGTAATAAATTTTCGCGGCAGTGATGATTGCGCGGTACGAAATTTTTAAGGCAGTTATTATTTGAAGTTAGCATTCTTTTTCGAACTGCTTTCTCTCACTTTCGAACTTTTCGAATTCCTTCCGTTTCCACTTCCTTCCACTTCCAATTCCAGGCATTCCAGGCGCTTCTCGGCGCAATCTCGGCGCTTCAATCTCTGCATGCAATCTAGGCGCTTCTCGGCTTCAACCTAGGCTTCAATCTCGACTTCTATCTGCTTCTCGGCTTTTCGGCTTCTATATGCTTTAAACTCGGCTTCTATATGCTTTAAACTCGGCTTTTCGAGCTTTTCGGCTTCTACAATCATCTGCTTTAGGGTTTTTGGCTCAAAGGTGTTTTCGGCTCAAAGGTTTGTAGGCTCTATACAATGTCTCTGGCTTTTTTGGCTTTTCGGCTCTCTACAATCTCTCTAGCTTTGAATAACAAAGTTTTGTGGTTTTTTGTTTTTTGTGTTAAAGCTTCTCGGCTTCTCGGTTTCCAAATTAGCTGCTATTGCTTCTTCTCGGCTTCTTAAGGCTCAAATTATCTGCTATTGGCTTCTCGAATCAAATCAACTTTGTTTTTCGATTTTTTGGTTTCGGCTCAAAGGCAAAGGCTCAATTCTCGGGTACAGAACACAAATAGGTTAGTATTTCCTGTTATTTACATAAAGTAGTTATTTTACATAAAGCATATTATTTACTTTTACATGCATCAGTCCTAAACTGCCCTACCACCTTCATATATAGATCCTGCTCTATGATCTTGTTCTGTGATCTTGCCTATATGATCTGCTCTTATTCTATTTCATTAACTCTTCCTCTATCTGTTCTAATTAATGATCTAAAATAATGAAGTAAATAATGATATGATCTATCTGCTCTATGATCTTGCTCTATGATCTATGATCTATCTGCTGTATGATCTATCTGCTCTATGATATTGCTTATATGATTCTGCTGTATCTGCTCTTATTCTATTTCACTAGCTCTTCCTCTATCTGCTCTAAATAATGAACTAAAACAATGAATTCTGCATTATGCATTCTGTTAGAATAATATGTTAGAATGGGAGAAATCGCGCTTGGCGCATTTCTATTTTTGGGTTCCGATTTTCCACTAGGTTAATCAAAGCGCGCCAGGCGCGTTTTTAGTTTGGCTTTTCTATTTCATACGGTTCTATACAAATCGCGCCAGGCGCGAGTGAAATAGATCTGTGAAAAAAACAAAGCAAACGCGCCTGGCGCGTTTTGAATTATGTATGTTCAGAATCATTTTATGGGGAGAGTAATATATCATTTGCTAATTACTTAATTTCTCTCGTTCTAATGCCATGGATTTTCCTTATGCATGGACACTGGCTGATCCTAGTTCAAATACACTGGCTGGTTCTAGTTCAAATACACTTCCCCTGGACGACCATCAACTCTGGACCCTGTACAAGATATTACTTGATTGTGCTGTTCAAAACGTTCAAAGAGAGTTGGAGAATCCATTAGACAGTCTGTATCAGGGGCCATGGGAACACTTCCATCGCATCTCTGGACATATGCGGCTCCTCATGCTCTTAGTAAGGCTCATGCCAACAAATAAATACGAGGATTTGATTTATAGTATCAAGGATCGATACAACACTCTGGTTTGGAGACTCGACATTCGCAGGGAAGATGAGGATCCTGTCATATCAGAGTGGTTCAGGTGGGACTTTTTGCGGTATTGGGCCGATGAAGTGGGCCTATGTGACATATTGTAGAGATAGAAAGAATTCGCGCCTGGCGCATTTTTGCAGAAGAAGAAATGTACATACACTTTTTTGGAATATGAATACAAACTCGCGCCTGGCGCAATTTTGCACTATACTTTTATGTCATTAGTTTATTATGTTTTTTTATATGCAATATCGAAAACATTGAATCCTTTGATGCCCTCCAGCCAGTATGACCAACCCCAAGAAACTACATATTTTCATTAATGTGTAGTTTCATGGGGTTGATATGACTGGCTAAAGAACATCAAAGAATTCAAAATTCACAACATCATGTATATGTTATGATATATTCATTTTTTTTTTTGAATATCCAAGTATACATACCTTTTTCAGACGTTCTTTTGGCCATGCTACAAATGTGCCCACGCTTTCACCAACTGTATCGCCACCGGGATGTCTTCTTGGAAGAGCCTCATCTTCATAATTGCAGTTTATAATGGAAATCTTACAGAAACTGTTTCCAAGAGGAACACCATGACACATAGAATTTGGATTCAGATCTTCGATTTTACATAAGCCTACTCGGCGCTTCAAGTTTGCTGTTAAAAGATAGCATTCTTCTCCGACACTGATAAAGAACCAGAATGCATTGGAAAAAATAGAGGACGAAAAATAGAGAACAAGAGAATGCATTCGGAATGGAATCACACTCACCATAGTTCAGCAGACATCGAATGGGATTGAAGGCGGCTCGATCGAATGGGCATTGTAGACGGATCTTGGGCGCTCTGATAGTCGATTGTTCTTGGGCGCTCTGATAGTAGGAATGATCTTGGGCGCTCTGATAGTAGGTGGCCGATTAGGTGGTAGTAGATTGCCACATATGCGTTTTTGAAATTAATAATTAATTGTTATCTTGAAATTGCACTAAAAAAAAAGAAAAACACAATTTAAATTTGTAAATGAGCTGGACGGGCGGTTAATTAATGTATAAATTTAAAAGGACGCTGAATTTGAATTTCACGGTTGTAAATCGGACGGCCCTAGATTATGAACGATACATATAAGTTTAAACCAAAACCCCAGTCTCATATTATCCGCGACTTGCAGTTCTATGGCGCCTAGAGGATCGGCCGCCGAGGGGGGCTGGTAGAGGTGGGCGACAGCCCAAAGCACAAATCCCAAGCCTGGAGGCTGCTGAACAAGCAGAAAGCACAAATCCAACAAGCGCCTCAGGTAATTGATCTGTTTTTGTTTTGTAATTGATTTCTGTGTTAGGTTTTTAGGATGTTTTTCTACCTGTGTATTTTCTGTGTATGCGTGTCTCTGTGTATTTTCTACCTTTTATATTGTTTCTGTGTCATTTCTACTGCTTTTACTACCTTGTTTTGTGTGTTTTTGTTATAATCTTCTCCTGTATTCTCCATTTTGTATAATGTAGACCTTTTAATTATAGTTTTCTTGCAGACTTTTGTTCTGATTCTCCAGTTCTTTTGACAAGTCTTTTTTGTAGCCTAGTATGTCTCTTATAATATAGAGCGTCTGTAGGGCCCCTCTTAAAAACGCGCTCGGCGCGATTTATAATGTAGAGCGTCTCTGATATGATTGTTTTTTGTTGTCTCTGCTACTTTTCCTGTGTACAATTTATGTTTTTGAAAGTTAGGCGTATATCAAAACGCGCTCGGCGCGATTTCATTACTCACCACATGATTGTAACTTTCAGGATCTTCTAAAAATGTGAAAAGAAAAGCAAAGCCAAGCAAGTAGGTCCGTGGACATCCGCCACGAAAAACCAAGAACGGATGAAGATGTATCGGATTTGCAGATTTGGCACACGCGTTAGACCATTGACGATACGATCAGGAATAATGAAGGCTCGTGTAGAGCCTCCATGTCCGTAAGAAGATCTACCGAGGGCTCGAATGGTATGTGGAGATCTTCAAGACTAGCGGAAAGACAGATCTGATTTTCATGTCTAGAGTTAAGGAAACAGATCAAATGAAGAAACAAGGTATTCTGATCACATGCGAAGAACAGGACGATTCATACTGTTCCATATTACTTGAAGCGGGTCAGAAAAATAAAAAAGTATTGAAGAAGTTAAATTTCATCGGTAGCCAGTTCCTTTAAAGAGGCGCCCTAAGAACGGATGAGGGCCGCAGATAACCTCTTCAAATTTGGCTGGTCGGTGGTGATCCATTGACACCAAAAAAAAAATATGTGAAGGTCTCTCACCGTGAGAAGAGCAATCAAGACAAGGCCGTCGGCTAGTCTCGTACCTACAAGCTTTAAAAGAGAAGGAAGATGCAAGTTCTAGAGCCGTGGAAACATCGACGCTCTAGGCATTACGGATATGACTAGTGATGACGACAAGGCGAGACGGTTAGAGGCCATGAGCAAACTCAAGAAATATGCCGACAAGTATCCACGGGTCTTAACTTCACGATCCTATCCATGTCCATGGGCTTTTCAGGTCCACGGAAGGCTATGTTTGTCGCCAGAAGATACGACAAGCAAAGACGCAATGGAAATAGTCAACAAAGATGATAGAAAACCCGGGACAGTGCCAATGCCGCAGATGTGGTGCCTTTTGATATGAAAGACGAAGAAGGTGTTGATATGGAATAAACTTGAAGATTTAATTGGCAACCTCGATATTCACTTCATGATAATAGATGGCCAAAGATTGATGGAGGCAGAAGGTTTTGATCAGTCAAGCACAAAAAACTGGAAATCAGTTATTCTATATACTGTAATCAGTCAGAAATTGCAGCAGAATTAGCCGAAATCAGCGCGCTACTGAATGACATGGGAAAGACATTCCTATACAAAAGGTATTTTATTTTCCCACATAGCGTTCCAAATCGGCGTAAAGCGTTTTAAGCTAATCACGGATTTACAAAAGCGGCGCGGGCGCGATTTCTTCATATGGCATACATGAAGAAATCGCGCCAGGCGCCGCTTTTGTAAATACGTGATTAGCTAAAAACGTCCTGGCGCTGCTTTTATGTTGTTATTTGTGTTGACAGATTTACAAGAAACGTGCCTGGCGCGAATTCTTCATCATGAAGAAATCGCGCCAGCGCCGCTTCTTGTAAACCGTTAATTAAAAACGCGGCGCGGGGCGTTTTATATTCTTACTTTCACGGCATGTCTATTTTTGTTTATCTAACGGCCCATATTTTGCAGTCCGTATGTGGAGAAGTTGCGGCACGCTCGTAACCAATGGATCGAATATGGAAAACCAATGCCGACCAGACAAGGGCAATCTAAGAGTGCCGAATTCAAATTACTAGAAAGGACACTGTGCCAAACCATAATACAGGACAAGACCAAGGGCACTAGATCAAAGAAGAAAAAAGGGGATGCAAAAGCCGGTACGTAAGAGCAAAAGCGGTGCCAAAGGATGCCCGCAAGATTGTTTTTTTTTGACCGGTGTATGGGAAAAGTGGAACGAATTTTGGGACGCCTATTCGGAAAAGAAGTTGCCAGATTCGTATGGCAGGTTTCCTCCGCAAGATACGTCTATTTTTGATATACATATCACAGAAATGAGAAAGGCACAAGGATTGGATGATGCAGAATTAATCTCTGTTCTAGATAGTTGCATCAGAAAGGAAGTTATCTACAAGAAAACGTCTGCAGCAAAGCACTTGACATCTTTCGAAGATGCATGCGAATCGATAAAAAATATGAAAGTCCTGAAAAAGTCAAGCATGTAAGAAGAACCGCAAAGGCTCTCGGGAGACTTCATGTTATCGAGATAGGCTTAATGCAAAAGTACAACGATCTAATGATGACATTAAGAAATATGTATTTTGGTCAAAAGATTTTGTGAAGCAAAGAAAAGGCTAAGAATGTGGCAACTCTTAAGGGGATTCACACGAAAAGTTGCCCCGACCTAAAAAGAAAAGTTGCTTTGGTGAAGAAGACGACAGTAGACGAGTCTCCTTTTTTCTATAAGGTGTCCACTGGTTATAAGTGTGCCATACCAGACGTGGGTGAAGGGCCAACCGACATCACTCTATTTGTTCTTGATAGTCGTGGCACGAGATGGACACAAGATGATTCAAACACCTTCTTCAACACATGCAAATTGGTTTGACGACCGAGATGCATTATACTATCGATGACGGTTTGCCACTCCGACATGTCCTACGATATGCACTAGCTGGCCGCAAATGATGTCGAATGCATTAAAGTGATGAGGCAAGCAGTAATGATAGATGAAAACAAAGATAGTGAGTTTAGTACCGAAAGTAAGATCTCACATGTGCTAGTCCTTATGATAGCCATTATGGATGATAAAGAATATGAAAGACTCAAGGGGAAACCAGAAGGTGAGAAGATTGCTTGGCAAAGTGCTATCGGCTAGATGAACCCCTATTGAAAAATATTTTTTATGTCGAATCCAATGTGAAGACAAAGGGAAGGAGACTGCCGCAGATGTGGATGTGGACTTTGAAGAGGACTAAGAGGAAGAGGAAGAAGAAAAATGGGGTCGACCACGTCCTTAATTCACCAATCAAGTATGAGCTACCGACGGGCATAAGATAAGGGAGGCTGAATAAGTACGGGTTTTCTTTGGCCCTTTCGAGTTTTCTAATTGAAGCCTTCTGCCCTTTAGAGTCTATGTGTTGGGAGTTTCATGTTGGAGGTTATGTCGGGCGGGAAGCTCTGAAGCTAGCTAGGAAATGCCAAACTGTGGTCTCTGATGGTCAAGCCAAGGACTTCCTTGATATTTTTTACGAGAAAGTGCTAGAGGTGGCACCTAGGGGTCCGCTAGGTAGTGCAAAAAATAAAGCTTCCAGCTCTAAGTCCGAATTACCTGCAGATCTGGCTGCAGAGCGGGAAGAAATGAGAAAGCAGATGGAGCACATAAAGAAGAATATCGACAAGCAGCAGCTTAACTATGCGGCCGAGAGCGTGCCTATCATTCCAATCACATTGGAAAATCCGACTGAAGTGGATGTAGGTAACACAAACGAAGAAGACAAAATCCTAGATGATACAGTGGATTCGGAAAGCTCGAGTCAGGTTAGCATAAAGAGTAATGAAGTATCAACCATAGTTCAAACACTAAGTGATGTGGCTGACACTTCCGCGTAATCAAGGCAGACCGAGAGTAAGCTCATCATTGCGGATGTTGAACAGGAACCAGAAAGGTATGTTATTCAAACAGAATTGAAAATCGCGCCAAGCGTGATTTCAATTTTCTTTTTCCTTGTCTCACAAGTGTGTGCTTTATTATTACAGACCTAATCCAGTTTCCTCGAAAATTCTGGTGTTCGATTTGAATGGAGTGCTCTGCAAAACGTTACCTAAAGCACAATTCCCTTTATCATGGTATGCACAGAAACCATTTGAGACAGGTACAAAATGGGTATATCCGCGGCCGTATCTGAAGGATATGTTAGACCAAGCTTTCACTTTATTTCGTTGTGCAATTTGGTCGTCGATGGAGAATAGAAATATACGAGGAAGTTTTGAGAGTAGTTCCCGAAGTTACATAGAGATTGGGCATCCGTTTGGGATCGAGCAAATGTAAGTCATTCAATAACCCCAAGGATCCCTGGTAAAAAAAAATATTTGTGAAATGCTTGGGCGACATGATGGATGACTTGGGCGTTCAGAGAAGGAAGACATCATTATAGTTGATGATGACGCCTTTGAAGTGTTGCTTCAATCAGCCACGATCACTAAATCCACCATCCTATCATCATCCGAAGATTTTGACAAAGATGACTTCCCTCGCTTCATTTTGTCAAGATCTTGCACCTAAATAGCTCTGGGAAAACGGTCGAAGAGATACAAACACTATACCCGCAACTTAATCGGACAGGGGAAATTGACAGGGACCTAGAGAAGATCGTTCTAGAAAGGGAACTTTTTTGATATATATGTATACAGGAAATACACTTTCCAAAAAGTTTTGAATATGAAATATACTTTACACGAAAGGTTTTGAATATATATTGTGTTCTTATATCAGCATTATTGGTTAGGTAATGCGTATTGTTTTTTTATATTATGTGTATGGTTTGCTATACTTGCAATAATTTGTATATATCTACTGTCAATAATTTAGGTGTGTATAAATAGGCATGCATGAAATTGGCAAACCATCGGCTTCGGTCTCCGCCTTCTGCTTGTTATTATGGCACATTCTATTACCTGCAAGATGAACCATGCGGACCTCTGCAGGTGCCGCGAGCTAGAAATAGAACTTCAGGACTGGCTTGATGTCGTTGCTATGAATCCCGTCTGCTTCTATCCTGATCCCTTTGATGTTGTAATCCATCTTATATGGAATCCAGAGCATGGTTTGTTCATGATCGACAGGATCTCAGGACCGCCTGCAGCGCCTGACGACGATGAATCGGATTAGTTTTTTAAGTTTATGTTCTATTATAATGCGTTATTTATGCCAAGCAAATCGCGCCACACACGATTTGAACCACGAAAATCTCTGTTTTGTAGCAACTTGCTTGCTGTTATTTATTCGTAAAGCATTACAATTTCAATGTTTAGATTTCGTTGTCGTCCGTGAATGTGCGAATTAATAAGCAATTTCCTGCTTTTTCTATTGCCAACATTCTGTCATAATATGGGTCATTTGCATCGAATATTTGAATGCCTTTGCATTTTAACATAAAATGCATCTTCCTAGCCCGAAAATGAACACAGTGCAAAAGTGTGGTTAATTCAATATAATGGTCAATAAAATGCTTATACGGCGCGATTTTGGAATAGACATAATCCCAATTTAATTGAATGATGGTTCAGTGGCGCCACTTACATCATGAGAGCTGCATAGTTGTTTTGCTTACCCTTACTTGCATTATATTAGTTAATGCCTCTATTTATTCTATTGTGCATGTCGTCTGTAGGCAGCATGAATGACCTTAATAATGCCACGACACCATTTACCTTCTCTACAAGACCAGCACACATGTTGAAATGAATGGACATGCTTGTAAGCGAACACAGATGCAGCTTATTGAGGGCAAATGGCGCCATGGTGCCATTAGACCACCAACAGGCTAATAGATGTCTTACAAAACTGCTAGACACATAGTAGAAGCTACATGTCTACTACTTTAGTAAGACAGGTGTTGGACAAGCTGTGAAGGCAAATGGCATCATGGCACTGTCATGAACCTACACGAAAACAACGTAGAAAATACGTAAGAAATATGCCAAGATCGGCAAAGAATTTGATATATGAACAGGAATCAAGAGTACAATGGCCCAAAGGCAAGTAGGAACATGAGACAGATGCCTAGAAGGCTCAAGACTGGCGTTGAACCGGAATGGTTCGATAAGAAGAAGATGCCTCCTTATATATGTAGGCCAACGGTCAGGATCGCGCCACTCCAATAGATGAGATCATGCCAAGTGTCGCGCATGCATGTAGGTTCTAGAATATTCTAGAATCTTCTGGGAACAATCCCACATATGAGAAAGACATGAGGAAATGTCTTTAACAAATATTGGTAGGACACTTGGCAAAGGTGAGCGACTCGCAACTGGAAGGTTGCGAGTTCAAATCTTGCTCCGTGCAACTACCTTTTTACATCCGTGTGACGGCCATCTTTTGTACACACGAGTATAATATTCGTATGGTACGAATATCCGTATGGTCGTCACACCATCCCCCTCCTACGATGGCGACAAGTCCTCAGAGCTGGGGCCGGAGTACTAAAATTTGGCTTATCTGGGTAACGTCGGTGAAACTCCACAATTTTATCAGGAGCATTACTCAGATTCTCGGCAGGCTCCCAGGTTCTATCACTTGGTGAGTAACCTTCCCAATTGACAAAGTAATACAATCGTCGACAAAGAAACTTGGTCCAGAATCTCGCGAACCTCGAACTCCTCATGATCATCAATTTCTACTGGTGGTGGCGGCGGAGGAACACAATCTGGGAAAGTATTGACTGTGTAGGGCTCCAATAGAGAAACATGAAATACTGGATGAAGTCGAACAGCTGGAGGGAGCTTGAGCCAGAATGCCACATTGCTGATCTGAGCCGTGATCCGGTAAGGACCAAGGCGACGATAGTCAAGCTTACGGGATGTGAGGTAGGGAGGTCCCCAGAAGAAGCCAAACAAGGTCACCAATGTAAAATTTAGGAGCTTCCTGCCGATACAAAGCAGCATAATGCCGATAGCGTTCCTGTGCTAGGTGAAGATGATGCTGAAGATCCGATTGAAGAGCCTGGAGTTTCTCAAGTCGAGACTCGGCACTAGGATTGACCGAGTCATCGCCAGCGACGCTAAGGGACCAACGAGGATGCTGATCAGAGTTTAGAAAGAATGGAATCTGGCCAGTGGAAGCATGTACTTATAGGCAAACTCAACTAGTGGAAGATAATCGATCCAATCATCCTACTGATAACTGATAAAGCACCTTAAATATTGCTCCAGAGTCTGATTAGTGCGCTCCTCCTGCCCATTACTTACTTTCTGGAAGTTGACCAGATGTCAGTGAGCGGTCGATATGCAATAACTCCAAAAGCCGCTTCCAAAAACCTGCGATGAACTATGGTCCATGATTGCTAACGATAATATCAGGCAAGCCGTGAAGTCTGACTACTTCACGAAGAGGAAGATCCACCGTTCCCTCACTAGTGATGGTGATGTTGTAGGGAATAAAATGAGCCATCTTAGAGAAACGATCAACAACAATCATGATGGCATCATAACCCCAAGAGACTGGCAACTCCGGAATAAAGTCTATAGAAATGATCTTCCAAGGTCCATCTGATACCGGCGAAGGTCATGAGAAAGATGCCTTGGAACCTTCGCTCGACAACAGATGTCACATGATCGAATAAAAGCTTCGACAGAGCGACGAAGCCCAGGCCACCAATACTCTCGACTAATAAGTTCAAGAGTCTTGGCTACTCCAAAGTGTCCGGCCATAGGTGAACCATGGCAAGCCTGGAGAACCCAAGCCTAGAAGCACCATCTAGCACACACAGAAGCCCATCATGCAACATGAGTCCATCTCGAACCTCAAAATGATCATAGTCTGATCGCATTTGCTGAGAAGATGATGCAGAGCCAAGGTGTGAGAATACATCTTGAGCCAATGGATCGAAGGGTAGAGATGCTCGAACAGACTCCAACAAGGCCATGTCATGAGACCTCTCGAACAAAGTGAGGGCCATAAGCTGGAACCGATCAGGCCCTAGAATAATCTGTGGTTGCTGGTCAAATGCAGGATCACCTAGCTTGGGCTCAGCGTCAAGACAAGGCATCAGGCTTCCCTTGGAAGGATCCAGGATGGTACTTGATCACGAAATCAATCCGGGATAATACTTGAGTATGCCACCGGACCTGGCGACGATTGAGCACTCGAGCAGACTGAAAATATTCTAGATTTCGATGATCTGTGTAGATTATGACCTTATAAGGATATCCCTCTAGGAAACATCTCCACTTCTCGAAAGAATCCACTATCGCCAACAACTCCTTGTCATAAATGGGATAGTTGATTTCAACAGCCTGAAACTTCCGTGAGTGATAGG
Source organism: Isoetes taiwanensis (assembly GCA_021234155.1). Classification (NCBI taxonomy): domain Eukaryota; kingdom Viridiplantae; phylum Streptophyta; class Lycopodiopsida; order Isoetales; family Isoetaceae; genus Isoetes; species Isoetes taiwanensis. The sequence continues at coordinate 4,476,531 of JAJEKV010000003.1, read as the reverse complement.
CGATTGGATGCAATTCATGGTCATCCCGTTCTTGTGACAGGATCCCACCAAGTGCAAAATCAGAAGCATCTGCTTCGACAACATATGGGCGCAAAGGATCTGCATGAGCAAGAACTGGCGCCGTGGTGAAAGCATGCTTCAGGGTAACGAAAGCAGATTCCACTTCCACAGTCCATTCAAATGGCACGTCCTTAACCGTAAGGCATGTCAAAGGAAGGACAATCTCTAAATAATCCCTAATGAAATGCTGATAGAAATTGGCAAACCCAAGAAAACACTGAACACTTCGAACGGATGAAGGTGTTTGCCACTCCATAACAGTGTTGACCTTTTTGAGATTCATAGAGACTCCATGTGGAGTGATGCGATAGCCAAGGAACTCCACATTATCCTGCTCGAACTGACACTTCTCAGGTTTGGCATATAACCCATGCTCACGAAGCTTCTGAAGGACCTGTCGAACATGCCTCTCATGTTCTTCGAGAGTCTTAGAATAAATAAGAATATCATCCAAATAGATGATAACAAGAGTGTCTAAGAACTCTTGAAAAAGATCATTGGCCATATGCTGGAATACTGCCGGAGCATTGTAAGTCCAAACAGCATAACTGTGTACTCAAAATGGCCATATCGAGTACGAAAAGTTATTTTCCACTCATCATCCTCCCCGATCCGAATAAGATTGTAGGCACCCCGAAGATCAATCTTCGTAAAATAATGTGCACCTTGGAGCCTCTCCAACAACTCTAGGATTAGAGGAAGCGGATACCGATTCGGCACTGTGATTTTATTGAGAACGCGATAATCAACGACCAGATGCAGCGAATCATCCTTCTTTTTGACGAAGAAGATAGGCGCTCCAGCAGGGGACTGAGAATGTCGAATGAAGCTAGTGGCTAGATTCTCTTCAATATAATCCCACAAAGCCTTCAACTCAGCGGGAGATAGACCATATATCGGACTATATGGCAGCATTGTCCCGGCTGCAAATTAATAGGACAATCATATGGACGATTCTCTGGGAATTTGCTGGCCTTGACTTTGTCAAAAAAATCAGTGAAGTCGCCATATTTATCTGGGAGCATTGGAGCAGACTTCGCTAGTGTCGAGCTAGCCGACGCGTGAACCTGGATTGCAAACACTGACCTTGGATCTTGCCTTCTAGATTTATCGAACTTGCGATGAGAAATCTTCGAGATATGAAACTGAGGGCATGAAGAAGCCTCTATAAAAGCAGGAGCAGGAGCAGGAGCAGGAGCAGGAGCAAGGGCAACAGGAACAGGAACTGGAGCAGGGACTGAAACAAGAACTGGACCAAGAGTAGAAGCAGAAACTAGACTGGAACTGGAGCAAGAGTAGGAGCAAGAGCAGAAACTGGAGCTGGATCTGGAATATCATATCGAGAATATGGTCAGCATATGGGGCAGGAACTGGAGCAGAGGCAAGAGTCGAATCAGCACATGGAGCAGAAACAGGAACAACAAGGACAGAATCACGGGCCCACGATACTGCATAGATTGAAGTCGATGTTGGTGTAGAGGCCTGAACTGCAGATGAACTGGAACTAGAGCTAGAACCAGCAAATCGAAATGATCTAGTATGTCAATCAATCTGCAGGTTATGTAGCTCGAGCCAGAGCAGACCCAAGACTATTGGCGCATGTGAACTAGCGATGAGATTGAAGGAAATACTACAAGAAACTCCCTCGAACAAAACCTAAAGAGGCGAAGTACATTCTGTGACTGCATCCGAAGAGATCTCTTGTCCATTAATCACTTCGACAGAACCGGGTTGCTCAAACTTGCTTCTAGGGATTGCATGCTGTTATAATTTGAGTGAAATGTCTAGCAAAAATTGTCAATCTAAGATGCAATTAAGTTAATCAATCACACTTGTTAAGCGTAATTGCAACATAACTTCATATATTGTTTAAAACAATTGAGCATACACAATGGTTACTGTAGCAATGAGAAAAAGCACTGTAGCAATGGAATATCAATCAAATTCAAATGTCAAATCTCGAGAGCACAGGCATTCATCCTGTGATGAATCTGCAACATCACAACCGGATCACTGCTACTATTTATTTTGAGTTAGGCGGCACCGATTCACAGAGAATCGGCTCCACTTTTCCTGTCGTCGGTCATGGAGCTGCTATTTCCATTTTGCCTCCATTCGACCTTTGAAAATATTTTAACCTTTAAAATATTAACTTTAACCTTTGCTTTTCATAGGTTAAACAACCATAGAAGTTCACTTTCATGTATTAGGTTAAACCTTCACCTGGTGTAGATAGATTAACCTTGTATCTCTGAACCATAAGCAATATTGTGCATGCAACCTCAGTTATCACACGGATCAACTGGCAATGACATAATAAACTCAGTTATTACATGAATCAACTGAGAAAACCTATTATAATATGAACATAAACCTTCACTCTCCCTTCATATTATAATCAGTGCAGGTTATCAATTTTCTCATATTGCATAATTTACTGTCAGATAATGGCTTGGTTAACAAGTCTGCCAACTGCATATTTGTATGAACATACTGAACTTGTATTATATTTCTTTGCACCAAATCTCGAACAAAATGCATTTCCAATTCTATATGCTTTGTCCTTTCGTGCATTATAGGATTCCTTGTCATGGCAATACAACTAGTGCTATCTGATTGTAGAACTAGAGGATCTTCTTGTTTCATATCAAGTTTTCTAGAAGCCTTCTGATCCAAACAAGTTCTTTAGCAGCTAATGTAGTTACTGAATATTCAGCCTCTGTTGAAGATAAAGCAATAGATTTCTGTTTTTTGCATTTCCAAGATATAGGACCTCCTCCTAATATAAAAATGAATCCAGATGTAGATTTCCTTTCATCCATATCTCCTGCCCAGTCTTCGTCACTATAAGATTTGAGATTAAGATTGTCACTGTTAAACTCAATTCCAAAGTGAGTTGTGCCCCTAAGGTATCTTAAAACCCTTTTTGCTAACTGCCAATGAGCTGAACCTGGGTCATTGCAATATCTGCTCAATATATTAACTACAAAAGCAATATCTGGTCTGGTGTTGTTAGCTGAGTATAATAGACAACCAATTAATTCTCTATATGGCACCATTTTCATTTCATTTCTTTCCTTTTCTGATTGAGGAGACATTCTGCTTGAGAGTTTGCTGCCAGGTACCTTTGGAGTCTTGACAGCCTTAGAATCTCCCATATTGAATCTTTTTAAGACTCCCTCTATGTTTTGCCCTTGAGATAAGCATAACATTTTGTTTGCCCTGTCTCGATATACCTCTATTCCTAGAAATTTCTTTAATTCTCCCAAGTCAGACATCTTGAATCTCTCACTTATATTCTTGCACTTTTGTAAGATCTCATTATTGCTACTGACCATGATATTGTCATCAACATATAAAGCAATATAGTAGAATTCTTCACCCTGTTTAAATAGATAAATATTTCCATCATTATTTAATTTAACAAACCCTTGCTTCTGCAAATAAGAATCCATGCATAGGTACCATTGCCTTGGGGATTGTTTCAATCCATAAACTGCTCTTTTTAATTTCCATACTTTATCTCTCCCTTGCTCAAAACCAGGTGGTTGTCTCATATATATATCCTCCTCTAATTTGGCATTCAAAAAGGTTGTAGTGACATCCATATGATGTATCTCTAGATCCTTAGCATTAGCCATAGCTAGCAGCATTCTAATGCTTGCCATCTTAACTATTGGTGAAAAAGTGTCCTCATAATCTACTCCATATTTTTGTGTGAATCCTTGTGCCACTAACCTTGCTTTGTGCTTGATGGATTTATTGTCACTTCCTTGCTTGATTTTGAAGATCCACTTACAGGCAATTATGTTTTTCCCTTTGGGTGGATCAACTACATCATAGGTATCTGTACTTTTGAAAGCATTTAGCTCATCCTCCATTGCCCTTTTCCACTGACATTTATCTGCACTATTGAAGGCTTCTTCAACAGTTTTGGGTGCTTCTACATCTAGCAAGGCTAGTATTTCTACTAAGTTTAACTCATTTAGTTCATGTCTAAGTCTTTTGCTTTTCCCTGATGCATCTCTACTAAAAAGTTCAGTATTTACCTTGGCCTCTTCTTGTAAGATCTGGGTTTGAGTCCTCCTGTGCCTTTTTTAAATCTCTTCTTCTTCTGTTCTGTTGTTGTCTGCATCATTCTCTTCTTCAGCTGCCATAGCATCATTAATGATCTCTGGTTCCAAATCTCTTTGAACCTGCATGTTGACAGGGTTAGCATTGATTTCAATATGGTCATCATCACATGTGTACCCATTATCTAACTGCCTTAGTTGTTGCACCAATTATTTTGCTTTATCCTGTCATGCTTAAGTCTCCTGTCCTTATAATATTGTTGTTCATCAAATGTAACATCCATGCTTATCACAACTTTCCTTTTCTCTGGATCATACATTCTATAAGCTTTATTCAACCTTTTCTCCTTTGGAATATGCACATAGCCTAAGCAACCATAGGTCTTAAATTTTTCATAGCTTGGTGTTGTACCCGACCATAGCAACTCTGGTATAGAACCATTAATGCTTGTTGATGGCAGATTATTTTGTATCTCTACTGCAGTTTTAGCTGCCTCATCCCAAAGAAAGTTTGGTAGTCCTGCATGCTTAATCATGGCCCTAACAGCATTTAATATAATCCTATTTTTCCTCTCTGCAACTCCATTTTGCTGAGGAGAATGACTACAAATCAGTTGTCTCTGAATTCCCTTTTCTTTGCAATATCTTTTGAACTCATTGGATAAATATTCTCCTCCTCTATCTAAGCGTATTTTCTTAGATTTCCTGCCCGTTTCAAGCTCTACCTCAGCAGCAAATGCTTTAAATGCCTCAAATGCTTCATCTTTAGTCCTTAGACAAGTGATTTTTGCTTTCCTACTATAGTCATCAATGAATGTCATGAAGTATTTCTTTCCTCCAATGCTTCTTACATTCAATGGTCCACACAAATCTGTGTGTATGATATCCAGTACCTTTTTGGCTCTCTTGTAGGATTTTTTGAATGGCAACCTAGTGTGCTTTCCAAGCATGCAACCATAACAAACATTTTTCTTAGCAGTTGTCTCACTGGATTTAATTAAAGCCTGCTTGATCATGAGTTCCACATTTTTATTGCTAGTGTGGCATAATCTTTCATGCCAAGTATGTGACGCTCCCTGAATATATACGACACCCGGGCCGTATACATACGGGGACTTTCCCCACCCATGGCGACCATCTCGCCATGAACAGGGCCCTCCGTCTATCCCGGGCCATCTATAGAAGATGCCCGAGTGAAGGACACAGAGGGGTCATTCGGCCCACGCCTTCAATAGGACTCCTAAGTCGCGGAAGCACGAATACAAGGTTAGCACACAGCATAAATCATATATATAAATAACCACCACGAAGGGTGGCGCATCAATCTAAGTACCAACGGCAAAGAATATGCATCTAATCCTAAGGAAAACACCCCAACCCCCAGGTTCTACCCCGGTTCCGACTCCTGTGAGGATGGACTTACGGCTCGGTCTCAAGAGATCAGCAGACAGAGGTATAACCTGGCGTTGGCTGGCATAGAACATCGGTTAGGGTTGTCCACTCCATCCGCCCCTCCTGTGCACACTTTGCAGATGGGTCGATTCACGCTATGGCTTCGCTATAGCCTTCCGGAGTCGCAGACTCAAGGTATCACCCTCTGAGCCTACTCCAGGGTTCATGACGCCCGGTCCGATGAGGCAGGTCAGGGAAGCGTCCCCTTCCAGGATCACAGTGGTTCCATGGGTGAGCTAGAGAATACGTGCCGCATCAGCGACCCCCGCATCCATACCCGATTTACTCACCCTAAATCTACTCAAAGTGCATGGTGCCCCATACGGGTCACACCTCTACACCCAAGGAGTGTCAGACCCATACCCGGCCCTCTACGTGACCGGCTATCAGGCCTAGCCCACTGTAGGAGTCTCAAGAGCCTCTTATGTTCGTGCAAGACCCCACCCCCACTTCTCCACTGCGTCCCTTCTCTGGTGCTAAGCCATTCCATAGCGTCTACGACCCGGTGGTCTCTTGTACACAGGCCGCAACTAATGGAAAATACAGGAATCAACCTAGGAGCATACTACTACACATGGCTCAGAGGTCTCTACCCCCCCTTAATTCCCCCATTTCCAGAGTAATACTATGCAAAGAACTATCAATCCATCCTTTTAGAGTGAAACCAAAATCAGAAATAAAGAGAACTCACCTTTGCAATCAAGGGTTAGTTCCTACAGGTAAAGCACAGAGAAAGCAGAAGAAATGAACACAACAAGTGCCCAACAGGGGCGCTACTCTAGAAATATCAAGCTACACTAACCACCCACCTGAGTTCTTGCTGGATCCGTTGTCATTTGGTGCTTCCATCTTCCCTGGGCTTGGTGCTCAGCTCTGGACACACAGGTAAAGGTGCTTGACAAGGTGGGCGCTCAGCTGTTGCTCCTCTTGATCGATTTTGGGAGTCAATCAGGGCTAGGGGTCAAGTTGATGACCCAAATTGGAACTTCCCATGTTGGCCAATCGAGTTAGGCCAGGTGGCGTTCCCCTAAATAGCCAATTAGTGTTATTCAATTAATTGGATAATTATCCTTTAATGGTTAATTTAGCATAGCTAAATTAATCCCTTTTAGGTCAGTGTCAAAATACCCCATGGTGGCGTACCTTTACTGGTGACGTGTCAGTATATTATTTATACATATCCCGTATAAAAACATGGAACGTCACATTCTCTCCCCCTTAGAAATAATGTTGTCCTCAGCATTGGGGTTAGTTACCCAGAGACAGTTAATTGCAGAACTGAAATAGGAGGAAGTATACTGATGAAAGGAAGATAACTCGTTATTTCAGACAGTAATATATTGAAGTTCAAAAATATATCAGAGTGCAAGCACCAAGGTGCATTTTACAGACTTATCATCAAAGAAAGTTTAAGGACCAAAGTCCCATTTCAAAACATCCTAGACAACGAAAATTAACACATGTAGACAAAACGGATCTGAAAAAGTCGGGCCATCGGCAACCCTCTATACATAGGCAGGCCACCAACTGTTCACTGGCCTGCACATGTCAATATATCAGTATATATAATATAATAGAAATAGATTGTGGTTGAAGGGACCACCCCCTATAATAAATAAAAGAAAACCCTATCTACAAGGGAATCTATCATGTCTATGGTTTGCAATTCATTGCGGCATAGGGAATGGTGAAGTTCCCATTATAGCCGAGATGAACGCAGCCTATCAACTATATGCTCTCCAAGCAATCCGTGGTCATGTCAACATCGACAGTACACCACGTCCTAGAGAACACAAAGGTGATCTCATCATCGGTAACTGTTATTACTTACGATGCATCTATCCCTCTAGAGCGTCTCTCCTGGCAATCAAGCTTCCAAGCTTACCGCCGGCTGCGGGGTTGATAGCATCGTTGATGGTGCGGCCTTGAGATTCTCGCATGAAGTCCGGATAGTGCTTCTCAAGGTCTATTTTCATCACCCACGTAGCATCCTCTGCTGGCAAGTGTTTCCACTTAACCAAGTATTGTTATTGTAGCATTTGACTCCTTCTGGTCTGCTTATAGGCCCGATCAAGAAGAGCTTCAGGCACTATATCTAGATGCTCCTCTGTCATTTCAAGAAGGGTGGGTGTATCCAAGATCTCCTCTGGATCTGGGGTGTGTTGTTTCAGAAGACTCACGTGAAAGACCTTGTGGATCTTCAAGCGGGGTGGCAAATCCAAGCGATATGCCTGTTCTCCAACTCGTTCAATGATTTTGAACGGCCCAGCCCATCTGGGTGCCAACTTCTTACAGTTACCAATCTTAAGCTTGGCCTATTTTACCTTAATCTTAAGCCAAACTGATTCGCCCACCTGGAAGATTCGTGGGGTTCTGTGTTTATCCGCCACACTCTTCTGACGACTGCGTGCAGCCAATAAGTAACCACGAACTTCCTCAACCAGAGCTTGCATTTCTAAGAGGAGTTGTTGAGACACCTCCACTTTAGAAATGGGGTTATGCCATGTGTCTGGAGTAAGACATTGGTAACCATAATTTATCATAAAGGGAGACATTCTGGAAGACTCCTGTTTCATGCTGTGATAGGCAAACTCGACCAGATAAATATAGTCAGCCCATTGTGATTGTTTACTCCACACATAACTTCGTAGCATATCCTCTATAATGCGATTGGTACGCTCTGTCTGGCCATCCGTCTGAGGATGATATGCCGTACTCATAGCAAGCTTGGTCTGGATGATGGCAAAGAAATCCTTCCAGAATGCACTTACGAATTTGGGATCTCTGTCGGATACGATAACTCGCGGCATTCCGTGCAATCTGAAGATCTCCTTTGCAAAAAGCAAAGCGGTATCGAAGGTTGTGTCCGTGGTACGACATGGCAAGAAATGAGCCATTTTCGACAACTTGTCGACCACTACCATCAATGCATCATATCCACGGAGAGTACGTGGAAGGCCCACAATAAAATCCATGGTTATTACTTCCCACTTAGCATTGGGCACACCCAGAGGTTGCAACTCTCCTGGAATCCTTAATTGCTCAGCCTTGGTTTGCTGACACACCTGACACTGCTTAATGTACCTAGCAATGTCCTTTTTCATAGAAGGCCAGAAATAACTGGAGCGGATCTTAAAGTAGGTCTTCATAAAACCTGCATGTCCAGCTATCGGGCTGTTGTGCGTGTCATGGAGAATTAGGTTACGTACCCCTGAGGTTTCAGGTACAAACAACTTATCCTTGTAATATAACAAGTTGCCCTCTTTCTTATATGAACGAAAAACTTCACGTTCTTTATCTGTGCGTGCCTCCTTACTCAAACTCTCCCAAACCTCACGGAATTCGGGATCTGTGGCCAAGGTCTGTGCTATCTGTTTCCCAAACTCACTAGTGAGTGTGGAAATTGCATTACAATGGGTTCGGGTCACCAGAGGATGGCGTGACAACGCATCCGCAACCACATTGTGCTTCCCAGGCTTATACATAATCTCAAAATCATACTCCTCCAGAAATTTCATCCATCTTCTTTGACGGAGGTTGAGATTCGGCTGGGTGGATAGATAACGGAGACTCTGATGATCCGTATCAAGTTGAAATCTTCGACCAGGTAGTGTCTTCATATACGCAGAGCGCGGACAACGGCTAATAACTCCTGGTCATGGGTAGGGTACCGCTGCTCAGTCTCGTTCATTTTCTTGGAATCATATGCAATAACCCTCCCTTCCTGCATTAGGACTCCACCGGTAGCAATCTTACTGGCATCCGTTGCCACTAGTTTATCCTTCTGAGTGTCGGGCAATGTGAGGACTTGTGCTGACGTTAAAGCATCCTTAAGCTTTTGAAAATTTCCCTGGACCTTTGCTTTTCAATGCTCAATCCAATCCTTCACCTTCTCATGCTTTATAAGATCAGTAAGAGGTGCTGCAATCTTTGCAAAGTCCTTAACAAATTTCCGGTAATATCCTGCCAATCCCAAGAAACTTCGGACCTCTGACACATTACCAGGAATAGGCCAATCCTTGACTGCCTCTATTTTTGCTGGATCCGTAGCAATTCCGTCGGCCGAAATGACATGTCCCAAGTAATCCACCTTCGGAGTGGCAAATTTGCACTTAGAGAACTTGGCAAAGAGCTGGTGACGTCTTAGCTTTTGTAGGGCCAACCTAAGATGTTTTTCATGCTCCTCCAGAGTCTTACTATAGATGAGAATGTCGTCAAAGAAAATAACAACAAAATCATCCAAGTATTGTCGGAAGACATCATTCATCAATCGCATGAAAGTTGCGGGGGCATTTGTTAATCCAAAACTCATAACAGTAAACTCATAATGCCCATATCTAGTGCAAAAGGCAGATTTATGGATGTCCTCCTCTTTAATCCTTATCTGATGGTACCCGAAGCGTAAGTCAATCTTTGAGAAGTACCTGGCTCCTTGCAACTGGTCCATAAGATCGTCTGCTCGTGGCAAAGCATAGCGATTCTTGATGGTATGCTTATTGATCAATACACATCCTTAAGGAGCCATCCTTCTTTTTAACGAAGAGGATAGGAGAGCCGAAAGACGAGACACTAGGCCGAATGAAGCCTAAGTTTAGCAGCTCCTGAAGTTGTTTCTTAAGCTCTGCCAATTCAGGGGGACTCATACGGTACAGGGCCTTACTGGTAGGCTTAGTACCTGGTTCCAAAGCTATGTCACATTCCACCCCTCTAAAAGGAGGGAGCTTCTGGATCTCATCTGGAAAGAGATCGCCGAATTCTCGGAGAAGATTAGCAATGCCCTCTGGCAAGGTGTCGATTACTTGCTTCCGTTTAGCATCTGACTCAAGGGAGGCAAGTCTAATGACGCAGAGGATGTTATCCTTGCGTATAGCTTTATCTAACTGTCTGATGGACATAGACTGCATAATAGGGTTGAATGGATCACCTTTTATAGTCACGCGGGCTCCATTAGCTGCGTTGAAGGTAACTTCCCGTTTCTCGTAGTCTATATTGGCCTTTGCAGATGCTAAGAATTCCATACCCACAATGAGATCATATTTGCCAATATCCATTAACTCGTCACCCAAGGCAACTGGTGCACCTGGCAACTGCATCCTAAGATTAATGCGACGGCCATGAGTATGTCTGATTTTTCCACTGGCTAACGTGATAGGTTTCGGTCGGGACCTCAAAGTCTCAAGCTGCAATACCTGGGCCATTCTAGGAGAAGCAAAATTATGTGTACTTCCCGTATCCATAAGAATGATGAAAGGCTTACTGTCTACTTGACCTATGGTGGAAATAACAGCAAGCTGACTTTCAGCATTGCCGGTTTCTATAGCTGCAAGGATATGAGACGCACCGTGAATATATTCGGGAGCCTCCTCCTCGACAGGTAGTGTAGACTCGAGATCGTCCCAATCGAGGTCGGCCATGGCCAGCTGGGCAGTCTGCGTGACATAAGGACAATTCTGCATGAAGTGCCCGGGCCGCATACACCTGTAGCATGCCTTGTCTCGGCGGAGCTGTTCTCGAGCCTCTTTGGGAATAGACTGTAAGAGGTTCCGAACTTCCTTACCGACATTGTTCGGTTTATCGGGCGTGCTGAAGGTGACTTTCTTTTCCTGGCGGCCGTTAGAGTTTTGCTGAGAGGGCCCCGGACTGGGTGAACGGCCCTTATAAGGTGTGTAGGGGCGTGGCTGGGAGTAAGATGCTGGACGTTGATACTGGCCCCGCGGTGTATCTTCTTCAAGGCTCAGTGCCTTAGCCTCAGCCTCTGCAACTAACTTGGGGTCTATGGCCTTAACCATTAGTTTAATTGATGGGGCCAACCCTTCAATATAACCCTCCACCGCCCTCTTTTCATTCATACCCGGCACATATAGCCTCAGGCGCATGAATTCATCTGTGTAGGCCTGAACTGACATGCCCTTTTGCTCCAACCGGTAAAAAGTTTGAATCTGTTGGCATTTGTGCGCACGAGGCACATAGTGCGACTTAAAGGCTTTGGCAAACTTTTTGAACTTGCACCTGCTTCTATCCAGATGCTTGGCTCTAGCATAGCCCTTCCACCAAATACGGGCAGCTCCTGTAAGGTTTGTGGTGGCAACCTTTCCTGTATCCTTTTCTGTCATACCATAGGATTTCCCAAACTCCTTCATCTCGTCCAACCAGGACTCTGCATTCAGCCCGCCTCTAGATTTCCCATCAATCTGGGCCAGTTTCCTATTTTTCCATATACTAGTTATGGCCGTATCAACCATCTTACGGTACTCCTTATCCCGGCACTTTGCATGGTCACCGGATGATACAGACGACTCAGAGGACACAGAAGTGGCTGACTGTGAGGAGGTGGCACTATCCCTAGAGGAACTCCGACGACGTTTGGAACGGAGCTTCCTTTGAGCAGGTACAGGGCTGGTTTCAGGTGCAGGTGGCTGCTGTGGTGGGGGACTTGGCGGTAACGGAGGTAACTCGGGTCCATTCTCCTGCACATGCTGTGGTGGATTGGTGTTTAGCACATAAGCTTGTAATTCGACTAATTGCCTCTTCATCAACATAAGTTCCTGCTCAGGTGTTAGTCTACTGGCATTCGAGGGTGTTTGCCAGGCGGCGTTGCGTGCACCGTCGGTATTGAGTATAAGAAGGTGTAAGCAGAAATATAGTGACATCAAGTCTCACAAAGAAAATCATTTCGGATAGTATTAAGGGAGAGTAAATAAAAGAGTACAGTAAATAAGATCTTTATTACAAGTGAGAACAGTCGTTACATGAGAGATCATTACATTGGTGGTTACAAAACTTAAAGAGATAGATGTTACACATTGGACAATTCTTAAATCACACGTAAGCATAGAAGAACAACTGAGGGGACCGGGCCTAGGGGTTCGCAAAAGGGTACAAGATAGAATAGCGAACGCTTTCACGTACAGCCCTGACTAGCTTGTAGCGTGCCCAGGCCTGGATGATAATAGGTTGGTAGTCGTACGTGGGGCTAATGATAAGGAGGTTAAACAGATCTCGCAGTGCAAAGAAAAGCTGCCACAAATGCTCATTAGCATCGGCATAAGCTTCATGCCGGGTCATCTCCCAGTAATCCCATGTTCGTCGTAGAGTGTTCTGCAAATTTTCGAAGGCACGTTCCCAGAGAATGTTAACTACCTCCAATCCTTTAGCAGGATCATAGGGCTCTTCTTCCACCATGAGTTCCCCTTCTTCAGAGTCACCCTCTGGATCTGGATACTCGCCGTATCTCTGGCCGTAGTCTTGGTCAGGAGGTCCTGGGTCGTTCCTGCGTATATCATCTGTGATTCTTTCCTCAAGCTCAGCATAATTCCAATCTGCAAGACGGCAAGAATGAATTTGCAATGTGGAACAATTTCTTATACCATAAATTCTAATAGATAGGAGGAAGTATCATGGAAGAAAACAATTTAATTGTATTCATCGATACAATGTTCATTAAATCATAAGAAAATGGCACATATATTATGAAATGGCTAAAGAAATGCCAAGACAAAAATTTACAACTATACGTAGTACTAGGTGCGTAATAGAATTGTTCTAAGAACTAGGTCCCCCCTCTTTGTCCATAGGCCGAGGAGGTGGTGGCGGCAGTCGATGTCGTAACAGAGTCACCCCGGGGTCTACTGTGGCAGCTGCAATGGAGGCAACCTCTGGTGGATAGGCAATAGCCAATGGGGCCGCCGTAAGGAGTTTCATGCTCATCCAGGGTGCAATATCCTGCCCTAAGGCCGTCAGGGCAAGATCCCGTCGTACGAGTACATAAGTAAGCGTACGATAGGGAAGCTTCTAGTGCCCTGCCAATGTGGAAAGAGCACGGAGGGTCCACCATGAAGCCTCGGCCTCTGGCCCTAAGTCCCGAGCTACAAAAAGGACTTGCCCCTGCCGAAAAGCTGATAGGAAGAAGCGAGTGAGGTGGTTTCCCAATACCTTCCCTTGCGGGGTCTCCGACGTGGCAACCTCCTTATCCAAGTCCATAGGAACTTCTTCTTCCTTGAGTTCCTGCTGCCCTTCAAATGAGCAGGATTATGGTATAGATCCTCTCCCTCCTCATCCGAACCGGAGGGAACTTCGACCATGTTAATGTTTGGGACATGAGGCCCCATAGCTATAAAGGCATCCGGTGAAGGCTGAGATGGCGGATCCTGCATCACCAGTTCCCGAAGCCGTAGCAAGGTTTCAGCCGGCTCTATGGTCTCCTGGTGGAATTGGAGTAGCTGCTGTACCTCCTGGGGAAGGTCAATAGGAGTAAAGTCGATGAAATCATCCATACAGTACTCTGCTAACTCATAGAGTACATGGTCCTTGCGTCGGCGCTTAAACCCAGCCACCATGTGATAAGTCCAGATGATATCATCCAAGAGAAGATACTCTTGCCCTTGGTGATACACAACTGGAAGGGCGTCTAGCCCGGACAAGCGTGCAGCTTGTTCCCGACGTGGTGGCATCTCCTCTGCCAACTGCTTCCAACGGACGAAGTCACCCATGCCTATGTGCTCATCCTCTTCCTCCTCGGAAGACTCAGGAAGTTTGTCTTTCTCTGCCGGCAATGTCTCATCCTCAACGTACTGATCCATGAGGATGGCTAGGGCGAAGGCAACTTCAAGATATTGTCGCCCCTGATGGTGTACAACTGGCAGCTGTTTGCCCTATCTAAGCTTTCCCTTCAACACATCATATGCGTGGGTGTCACCCCCTAGCATATCCCGGACCACATCCCGTTCTAGATACAACTGGGGAGGTTCCCCAAGAGGAATACACAGAGGAAGCATCTCCTCTGTATAAAACTCTAAGAATCTGGCATAATCTGGGTGCCGCTGCATATTGGAGATGAGGTCAAGGCGCTGGCATAGGAAGGGCCGTAACAGGTCGAAGGGCACCTGTGGATCTCAATGCTCTCCATCCTGGTACCATGCGAGTAGGTCGGTGGTCGCCATGGGCGTTGGAAGAGAGGAAGGAGGAAGATAAACAAATATAAACAGATGGAAATGAAACTCTAAAGATCCTTTTAACCTTTTATTTATGCTGACGTCAGCATTTTCGTACACAATACAAAAACAAAAGGTAAATTTTTATTTAATATATCAAAAAAAATATTTACAACGCAAATATTCTCCAAAATTTGCTAAGGACGCTCTCCCCGAATCCTGCGGGCGAGGGCTAAATCCTTTGGCATTATGGTGACTCTCTTTGCGTGGATAGCGCAGAGATTCGCATCACCAAAAAGTGCCACCAGGTAGGCTTCCGCAGCCTCTTGAAGCGCTAGGATGGCAAAAGTCTGGAAGCGGAGGTTGGTTTTAAACTCTTGGGCTATCTCCCGAACCAACCTTTGAAAAGGCAGCTTCCGTATCAGAAGTTGCGTGGACTTCTGAAACTTACGGATCTCCCGTAAGGCCACGGTGCCGGGTCGGAACCGGTGGGGTCTCCTTTGTGGAGCAAGGTTGGGAGGCGGCCCCCTCTGCTGTGGTACCGTCTTGGCCCCAACAACTGGATGGGGTCGGGTAGCATCCACCCGCTCCTGCCTCCGACTGGAGCTCGCGTTCTTCCCAAAAGCTCCGACAGTCCTCAACTTCTTCTTGTACTAGCCGCAGGACTTTCGGGCTACAGCTTTCTTCCGGTGTTTGATGGGCGTATGCTCCGTCGGGTTTGGCCCCTGTTCATTCCCTGATCCCACATTGCCCTGCTGATCCGACTGTTCTTGTCGGGCCTTTTCCTCCTTTTCCCTTTGGATTCTTTCTTGCTCCTCTCTGCACTCCCGAGCTCTCCTGAGGTCTTCCTCAACCTCGACGTATCGGCACTCTACAATGCGGCGTAGGAGTTTAGCATGGTATCGGTTGGGCCGCTGGTTCATATCAATCTGGATCGTCGTTAAGTAATCCAGGCTTATATCAGGAATCTCTCCCCACATAAAGCTCTGGGAAGCTTCATGCCACTCATATGGGGGAATCTCGATGGCCCTGCCATCAATGACGGCGACTCCATCTCCAAGGTACCTGTACTCCCTACCTCGAGCCGCCGTATCAGCTCGTTCCACTTCCCTGCGGTCATCCTCCCTGGCCAAATTCCAGATCCGGTCGGCCTCTGTTCTAATGTCCTCCTCCTCAGTGTGTCCCTCACATTCAGGAGGGTAAAATTTAATCAGCATCATAACCAAGTCAGGCTGCTCGATTATGGTATACGGAAGCTGTTGGAGGTTCAATCTAACCAAGAATGGCTCCGAGTAATGGTAGATTGGGTAGGGTATCCTAGCGTCGTTGGCAAATCTGTTTGCCAACTCATCTAGGAGTATATCAATCAGAGCAGGGTCAGTAGCCATATGCTGTGCAATTAGGGCATAGATCTGGGCTATGGTGAGGGTAGCGGGATCCACGGTACTCTTGGTGTTGGCCATAGCTATGGCGCTGAGGTCTAAGGCGGCGGGCAGGGAGGCGCTTGCGATTAAGAAGACGGTAGTGAAGGCGCTAGGGGTAGAGAAGAACCAAGGTGAGAAAGCAAGGTCGGGTCCGGTAGCTATGGCGGCGTTAAACTTAGCGGGCGGAGGCGCTATAAGACAAGGAGGTAGTAAAAAGTTAACGGCCGCCTAACCCTTAAAATTTTAAAAGTTTTCTTGTTTTTTTTTTTTTTAAACATTATACGGCGGAAATACGCACAAAAATACGGTTGGGCGCCGACGGCATTATACGCACTGCTACCCCGACTGCAAGTCGGTAAAAATCAAGCGGCGCCCGAGTTGACTTTTCGGGCCAAAATACACGCGATTGTACGGTCGGGCGCCGACAGCATTATACGCGCTCCCACCGCCACTGGAGATCGATAAAAAGCAAGCGGCGCCCGAGTTGACTTTGCGCCCCTTCCTTGACTTCTTTCCGCCTGTTGTTGACCCTCCTAGGGTTTTGGGGTATGTCCGATCCAATGAAATTACCTTCGCCTTCATCTGAACTACCTACAAAAAGTTATAGCCCCTCCAAACTTGGGTCCTCCAGTTGCCCTAAACCTCTTAAAACTTACAACCTACTATATCAACCTAGCACAAAACCAAACATCGAAGAACTAAACAACCATACTAGCTTAAACTTCCACCTAACTACCGAACTAATGAGTTAGGGTTTGGTCAGTGCTATGATTTCGAGCAATCGAAATCACAGCTCTGATACCACTGTGACGCTCCCTGAATATATGCGACACCCGGGCCGTATACATATGGGGACTTTCCCCTCCCATGGCAACCATCTCGCCATGAACAGGGCCCTTCGTCTATCCTGGGCCATCTATAGAAGATGCCCGAGTGAAGGACACAGAGGGGTCATTCGGCCCATGCCTTCAATGGGACTCCTAAGTCGCAGAAGCATGAATACAAGGTTAGCACACAGCATAAATCATATATATAAATAACCACCACGAAGGGTGGCGCATCCATCTAAGTACCAATGGCAAAGAATATGCATCTAATCCTAAGGAAAACACCCCAACCCCCAGGTTCTACCCCGGTTCCGACTCCTGTGAGGATGGACTTACGGCTCGGTCTCAAGAGATCAACAGACAGAGGTATAACCTGGCGTTGGCTGGCATAGAACGTCGGCTAGGGTTGTCCACTCCATCCGCCCCTCTTGTGCACACTTTGCAGATGGGTCGATTCACGCTATGCTTCGCTATAGCCTTCCGGAGACGCAGACTCAGGGTTCATGACGCCTGGTCCGATGAGGCAGGTCAGGGAAGCGTCCCCTTCCAGGATCACAGTGGTTCCATGGGTGAGCTAGAGAATACGTGCCGCATCAGCGACCCCCGCATCCGTACCCGACTTACTCACCCAAAATCTACTCAAAGTGCATGGTGCCCCATAGGGGTCACACCTCTACACTCAGGGAGTGTCAGACCCATACCCGGCCCTCTACGTGACCGGCTATCAGGCCTAGCCCACTGTAGGAGTCTCAGGAGCCTTTTATGTTCGTGCAAGACCCCACCCCCACTTCTCCACTGCGTCCCTTCTCTGGTGCTAAGCCATTCCATAGCGTCTACGACCCGGTGGTCTCTTGTACACAGGCCGCAACTAATGGGAAATACAGGAATCAACCTAGGAGCATACTACTACACATGGCTCAGAGGTCTCTACCCCCCCTTAATTCCCCCATTTCCAGAGTAATACTATGCAAAGAACTATCAATCCATCCTTTTAGAGTGAAACCAGAATCAGAAATAAAGAGAACTCACATTTGCAATCAAGGGTTAGTTCCTACAGGTAAAGCACAGAGAAAGCAGAAGAAATGAACACAACAAGTGCCCAACAGGGGCGCTACTCTAGAAATATCAAGCTACACTAACCACACACCTGAGTTCCTGCTGGATCCGTTGTCATTTGGTGCTTCCATCTTCCCTGGGCTTGGTGCTCAGCTCTGGACACACAGGTAATAGTGCTTGGCAAGGTGGGCGCTCAGCTGTTGCTCCTCTTGATCGATTTTGGGAGTCAATCAGGGCTAGGGGTCAAGTTGATGACCCAAATTGGAACTTCCCATGTTGGCCAATCGAGTTAGGCCAGGTGGCGTTTCCCTAAATAGCCAATTAGTGTTATTCAATTAATTGGATAATTATCCTTTAATGGTTGATTTAGCATAGCAAAATTAATCCCTTTTAGGTCAGTGTCAAAATACCCCATGGTGGCGTACCTTTACTGGTGACGTGTCAGTATATTATTTATACGTATCCCGTATAAAAACATGGAACGTCACAAAGTATTAACATCTGGAGCAATAATGGCATTTATAACTGGCAAACAATTATTGTCTAATCCAAAGAGATTCCCAACTCTTTTGCCAAAAAACTTGATTTCATTATTAAGAAGGATAGTACATTGTAATCTGTTGAATACAACACTATATCCCATATCAACCAATTGACTAACAGAAATTAAATTTCTGACTAATGATGGCACACAAAGCACA